>CM058238.1:59455825-60055825 GCA_030180135.1 Orychophragmus violaceus | reverse complement strand
CAAACCCGCATTAACTCCTCGGGACCGAACTCAATCCCTTCCTCCGCAGCCCTAACTCCGAGTCCGATAACGTACCGAACGAAGTTCGGCGTTATCTGATAAAAAGCCAGCTGGAGCTGGGCCAGCACTAAAAAGACGAGGCGGGGGATGGGGAAGAAGAGCCCGCATTTTTCAAAATACATGTAGGAGGCGCAGCAGTATCCCTCTACGACCGTTTTGGGGGATATCGCCGAAGAAGGTATGACGATTTCAACTTCCGTTGGAATCCGACAAAGCGCCCTCAATTTCTGGATACGGTCCACGGTTAACGAAGACGGCGGGTGCGGTCCGAATGATCCCGCCGCCGCACTCGTACTTTCTCCCGCAGGGTCTCTTAAGGCCATGAAAGAAAACGTACCGGAGTAAAGAAAACGGAATGTTCTTTTTCTCTGACGACAGAGGAAGTATGGAGAAAAAGTTCAAACAAGGAAGAAACAGAATAAAAGTAAGGAGGCGAAGGACTTCCTTCAACAATACGAATGATTATTTATATCAAGGATTGTGCGCAGTATCGTCCGTACGACTCCCAAACTCGCATTAATCACTGAGAGAATCGAGATAATTCGGACTCTTCGCTTCCCTCTCGCCAGCCGTTGATCTGAGATCAATGGCTACAAACGCACAGTAATTAGGTCACTTCACCAAAAAGAACGAGCCCGAAAAGACTCTTCGCGATCTTCGAATCTGAGTCGTTGATGATCGACCAAATCTACGGTGAAAGATGAGGTTCTCAAAACCTATACACGCAACGACTGCAGACGCGCTGATAAGCAGTTCAGCCCGTCTCACACGCTCGCTCCCCACCATTGGATCGAAAAAAGATCTACGGACGGGGCGAAAATAATCATTAGATTTGTCACATCCGAGGCACGCACCTCTTCCCGAGAATGTCCACCGCCCATTAACCTCGACTTCTCGAAATCAATGGGCTGGGGGGCTATTGTTGGTACTGGATTTCCCTCTAAGAAATCCGGCCCATTAACAGACAAGACAGAGGCCCGTAATTACGAGCCCATTCCAGAATCAAAGACAAATAAGAGAACCGACTCCTTTGATGGGCCCAAGCAAAACAAACGCCATGGCAAGGCCCGGACGATGCCGAAGACATTCGAGCTCGAGCTCGGCAGAAGATGACGTGGAGATAGAGCAACTCGGTCTTCGCCAGTTCAACTGATCCGCGCAAATCTCGGAGATCGTTACGATGGCAAAGCCGAAATATCGGAACGAAGAGGTCAGAGTCGAGACTATTTAAGAGGAGAAGTGGCGACTCATTCAAGATATTCCAATCTAGACTAAGAACACTTCGATTAGATAACTCGATCTTATACTTTGTACTCTCTTCTCGATTGTGTTTGTTCTATCTCGACGATCAATCTCAATAAAGTCTTTGATTATAGGAAACTATACCATTTATATATCCTAAAGTCCAAATCCACGAATACAAATTCTTAGTGTGAATCCCGGATCTCACACCAGTGAGAGTTGGAAACTACTTGGTTCCGACAAATTTTTTGGTTCTTAAGTACCACAGTGAGCAGGATGATGCTTTGATACTGGGTAGGCCATTTTTAGCCACAGCTGGAGCAGTGATAGATGTGAGGCACAGTTTGATAGATCTCCATCTGGGAGATGAGCCGCTACACTTTGAGATGGACATGCTGCGCAAGTCATTGATTGATGGGCAGACCTTCACCATTATGGATGGAAACAAAGAGCAGCCAAGTCACACTACGGTTTTGGATCCTGGGGAGCATTTCACTCCTTCTTTTCTTGGACGCATTCACGCTGATGATGCTTACTCTCCGCCTTGGATTAGGAGACTTGCACAGAGGCAATCACAGTCTCTGTCAGGATCTCCAGCAAACTGATCTTGTTCGTCCGGTCAAGCTAATGACCTTAAACAAGCGCTGAGTGGGAGGCAACCCACTGTTAGGTTTTAGTGTTTTTCTTTCTTATTTTTGGTGTTTTTCTTAGGATTTCACGTTTTTATTTGTTTTTGCTAAGTTTTAGATACAGAACACTATCTGGAGATGTGTGACGATCGTTGCTATATGTGCAACGGTCGTTGCAGGGAGATTTGACGAAGAGATGGGATCGCCTTGTGACGATTGTTGCGGTCCTGTGCAACGGTCGTTGCAAATGGTTTAATTGCAAAATTAAGGTACGCGTGCAAAAACCGGAACCGATTTGGTTCAACAGCGTCGATCGTTGCACCCTTGCATCGATCGTTGCTCCCACGACCCAGGTAAGTGCCTTAAACCCTTTTCTCTTCTCCTCTTCTCCACTTCGCCGTCCGTACACACGAATCTCCTATCACCTAAATCTCTCATTTCTTCATCATTTTCTCTGATTCAAAGCTTGTTTCTACTTATTTTCACATCCCCTATCTATTTCTCTAACCCAATTGCAGTGATTCCAAGGTAAGAACTCTCATTTTCATGATTTTCGGAATTGGTTCTAGGGTTTAGAAATTAGGGATTTTTGGCTTGAAATTGATGATTCCATACTGTATTAGACTTGATTTAGGTTTTTTGGTGATGGATTCTTGCTGATTGAGTGATCTAAGAACGGATTTAGAAACAATTTTTGAGATTCATTGTCGGCTGTGAAATCGCCTTGCATCGATCGTTGCACTTGTGCAACGGTCGTTGCTCTGCGATTTCACAGGGAGTTTCTGCCGAGACTTACATGTTTTAATTTGTTGCAGATGCCTCCTCGACAAGCTCGTAAGCGTAGAACCACCGCAGCAGCATCTACAGCGCATCATGCTCCACCGGTTGAGTGGTTCCATCAAGAATCACCACATCTTGAGGACTATCAGAGGGATCAGGAAGCGATACAGCTACCTTGGCCTAGAGCAGATAAGCAGCTGATTCCGACATACAAGGTCTGGCGCATGGAGATAGATGAGTTGCTCAAGACTGACACGTTCACGGAGAGGCCATTACTTGACCAGTGGGATGAGTATGACACATTGCTCTACAATGGTTGGTGTGGCATGACGCTTAAGCCGACCAAGTTTGCGGATTACTCTACTTGCAGGAGTCTGGGAATCGATGAGCAGGTTCTGACGTTGTGTAAGGGCATTGGTTTGGGGACAATGCCAATGCAGCCTTACGAGATGTACCCTGAGTTGGTGAGACAGCTGCTAGCCACTTGCAGAGTGATATACCTTAACCCAGATAGCAGGAAGGCTTCAGGAGGTTTCTTTACCTTCATGTGCTTAGGAGCCAGGTATCGGATTCCTCTTCTCGATATCTGTAGGATTTATGGATTCAGAACTGAGCCGACGCGCATTGGTATGTCTCTTGTGTGGGATGTGGAGGAAACTCAGTATTTCTGGGACTGTATCGGCAATGTTCGGTATAACTCGAGGACCGCGCCGGTGATTCAGGTTAGGCATCATGTTCTTAGATACGTCTTGTGCATCTTGGGATGTACTCTGTTGTGCAAATATGAAGCCAACAAGATGCGTAAGAACGAGATGGAGATGTTGTTCATTGGGCTGAGGGTCCAGTTTGAGGATACTGTTCTGAGAGATCCCACTAGAGGACTCAACTTGGGGGTTGTTTTTGCTCATCATTTATGCGAGCTGCAGAAGAAGCCATTTGATGGTAAGGGCACTGAGACAGTAGGGAGTCTGCTTACTCCCATTTTCAGGCATTGCAGGATTCCCTTAGAGGGTACAGAGCGTAATGACAGCATGGAGTTCCTTGATTTTAGCCATCTGCAGAGTGCTACTTGGTTGTACACAGATTGATACGCTGGATGCCTTGAGATTCCAGCCCCCTACGAGCGATCAGCGCAGAGTTCCTTCTATGGCTCATCCGATGGGAGAGCCTTCTACACGAGCTTCTACTTCGTCTGCGCCTGCACCTGCTGCCCCTGTTGATGATATTGGCCCTTATCCCGAGCCTTGGATGCCTTTCGGTGATATGTCTGAGGCAGAGTGGAGAGAGCGTGAGGATGGTATTCTACGGAGCATCTGGAACTTCATGCGTACCTGCACTTGCAGGAGACAGCCGCAGATACACCATCCAGCACCTTCTCGACGTAGACGGCGATCTCCGACTCCCGGTTCTTCGAGTGGTACTGATTGCATTGCTGACATGGATGACGAGTAAAAGTAGCGAGCATTTTCAGACTACGGTTCTTTGTATTTCTTTTGCATTTTTCTTTTGATTTCTTCGGATACTTATGTTTGGATACTGTGATTGGTTTGAGACTATTAGTTGCTTTGATTTTCTCTATTTTCAGTGATCTTCAGCTTGCAGGTTTGAAATTTGATGATTTCTCACGGACTAACCTGCTAACTTGCTGACTGTTCTCGGATTTCGCAATGCGTCGATCGACGTAACCTTGTGTAGATCGTCACAACACGAGTAATCGCATTGTAGCGATCGTTGCGGTCATGAGCAACGATCGACACACGACGAAAAATCGCCTAGCAATGATCGTCACATTTATGTATCGATCGATGCATGTGCGACAGAGGTAAAAATCAGACAGAACTCAACACATCCATTAACATTTGTGCTTTCTTTTACCAACCCTTAGCTTAACACTACTGGGGACAGTGTGTTTCAAGTGTGGGGGAGGTAGCTACTGACTTTATCTTTCTGTTTTCTTAAGAGTCAGTCCAGTTTTCAAAAAAAAAATTCGTTTTATTGAGTCAAAACCAGTTTAAGTAAGAAACAGTGAATTTTGGAGAAGTTAGCAATATCTTGCAGGAACTTAAGTAACCATTGGGATGAAGCTGAAAGATCAATCTATGACTATTAGAAAACCCAACACGGATCAACCAACTGAGGATACCCATATCAATTCAGGTATTCAGAGGATCCTTTTACTGGCTTCACCCTTAATCCTGACTTTAAAATTCTCACATAAGGGCTTGGTATACCTTGAGTCGGACTCCTTTGTTAGTTCTGACACAGCTTGTAAACATGTCCGAGTATGGTTCCCTTCTCCCCTTCCATAAAATAAAATAAAAGTAATAAACTGAGGATGAGTTAGTAACTCCAAAGTGGTCTCTGGGAGTGGTAGCTACAACTATCATCTCCTGTGCATCCATGGAATGTGTCCAAAGTACACCCCTTAACGGGAAGAGCACTGATAAAAAAAAAAAAAATGATACCCAATGGGGAAAAATCAGAATGCTAAGGGAAAAGAGAAGAAAAGGAACCAGAAACAGATAGTATGGTGGTCTAGAGCTGGCAAGGTAAGAATCCATGTGCCCTTTGATCGATAATCCTTAGGTGAGACCGCACTTAATATGCTTAAGAAGTCAGTAGGGTGAATTTGAATTGCTTGGATTGATTGTGGAGTTTACTTAGGACAGTTGCTAAGTGTGGGGGAAGTATATGTCGGTCTTGATATCTTGCAGGTGATTCTTTCAGTGGTTTACTAAGGGGAATCTGAGTGTTGTTACTTCTAGGACAAAAAGAGTTTCTGAAATTTTCAAACCTCTTCACCATGTTTTAGTTCTCTGTTTTGCTTGAGGGCAAGCAAAGGCTAAGTGTGGGGGAGTTGATATATCATGGTTTTTACCGCTTTTTAGGCCATGATATAAGTATGTTTTAGAGTCTTTTGGTGTTCTTTTAGAGTCTTTTACAGGTGTTATTAGGTACACACACGTTTGGAGCGGATTTGGAGATTATGGAGCTATTTGGAGCATTTTGGAGTTTTGACCCGAGAGTTTGTGCTCACTGTCCGAAACAGAGGAGTGTGTCGATCGATGCACATCAGCATCGATCGATGCACAGCGAGTTGGGCCATATCTCGGCGGTTTAATGAAGAATGATAATATTGCCAAGTTGCCCAAAAGTTCCAGATATTTACACAGAAGCCCCAAGATGTGATTTAGCTATTTAATTAGGTTTTAACTTCAGTTTTTAGATACGCTCTCATAACTTAGAGCAGAGAGTTTTTAGAGCTTTTGGGGCTGATCTGATCCTGTAGTACACTTTGTTCTTGGAGAAGATTTCTAACCCCTTTTCTTATTCTAATCTCTTTTATTTCATTGATTATGTCTTCATATTCCATGTCTGAGTAGATTCATAGTTAGGTTTAGGGTTTCTCATAGGGATTTCATGACTTGCTAGATATAATTAATTCAGTTAAGGATTCATATCAATAGATGTTCTTCAAACTAAATTGTGTTTAATGCTAGTTCTAACCTGATGACTTAGAATCTAGATCTTAGGTTTCTAAATTGACACGACAGTGTGGTTTAGAATCTGAACTATTTAGGTTGAGCAATTTAATTACTCGCAAAGGAATTTGGTTTAATTAGATTGTGAACATATCGAACTTGAAATTAAAGCTGGTTTAATTTGTTAGTAATTACAAAGGAATTTGGATTGCTGCACTTAGACTTAGAGAATTCTCGCAACGACAGTTGGTTAATTCTATATTTGTGTTTGAGTTCTAGAACTGAGCTTAGTTAGATCCTAACTGAATGATTTATCTGCTTGTATGATTTCCTGAGAACGCCCTAGACTTAGCGCCCTTAGTTTATTGCTTACAACCACAACTTGCTACTGATTTACTTTCTCGCATTGCCTTTTAGGTATTCGATACAATTTGCTTTCTCCTAGTTTAATCTTTTTAGTTCTTGATCTATCGAGACCAGAGTCTCTGTGGATTTCGATACCCTATATACTACGATTGCATATCTGTGCACTTGCAGTTAAAATAGGATTAAAACCTGACCCTATCACCAGTATTCTTCCTCGGAAACATACGATGCTTTTAGAGAGGCAGTGATCTCTTTGATCTTGATCTCATCCGGGTTTGTGTCTGAGACAACGTTGTCAAGATCTTTCTTCATCTTCTCGATTTGTTTCTGGTTGTTCCGATGATTTTTGCGGTGCCATTTTTGTATAGCTTTCCGCCAATTGTCAATCCTATCAGCCACTGTTCTATTCATATTGTTGTTCCATGCCTCTTTAACCAGTCCAAAGATTTTCGGGTTCTTCCTCAGACCTCTATCATAGCTGGAAATCCTCTTCCTTTGTTATTTTTCATTGCGCAGAATGTAATAATTGGTCGGTGGTCCAAGCCTTCGTACCACAGATATTCTGTTCTGCTAGTTGGGAAGGTATCATTCCAAGCTCCGTTGGCCATGGAACGGTCTAATCTGCAGAATATCAAATGTTTGTTCCTCTTTCCTCTCCAAGACAAGCAATTTCCTGAGTGTTTGAGATCAAAGAGGTCATTAGAAGCCACAAAGTTCCTGAAGTTTGCAAAGGATCCCTCTGTTCTTGAAATACCCCCTGATTTTTCTTCCTGACAGAGAATTTCGTTGTAAACTCCGGTTAGTAGCCAAGCATCATCACGTTGGTTTCTCAAGGCAGTAATCTTATCCCAATTTCATTCCTCTTATCCTTATTTGGCTCACCATAAACAAATGTTATATAGAACTTTTTGTTTCTGTAACTCACTCTTGAATCAATAAAATTTTGACAAATCAATATTGATTTCCACTTCATCTGTCCAGAGTACGGCTATGCCTCCTCCTTATGGTGTATGAGGAGAAACCAGTTTCATGTTAGTATACTGGAGGTCTTGCAGTTGCTTCGTCACCGTGTCATCTTGATTCTTTGTTTCACTCAGAAATAGAATATCATGCATGAACTTCCTTCTGATTTCTTTTAAACGCTGAATTATTGTGGTCCTCCCATTTCCACAGCAGTTCCAGCTTCCAATGGCTAAGGAACCGAGTTGTGGGTTGAGTAAAATCCTGGTGGTTTCCTGAGGTGTTTGGGCCTCCTGTGTTCATCTCAATAATACTCCTTCCCCTACTTGTACTATTCTGATTTTGGCCAGTAGTGACCCTTGGGGAAACGACCGTTGGTCTTGTTGGTCCTATCAAAAGAGCTTGCTGAATTGGTAATCAATGTGTACGGGCCAGACCACTTGATGCTATCCTTCTTTCCCCCCCCCCCTACTTCTTGGTGTTTTCTTCCTTGGCGAGTTTTGGTATGCAACCATGTTGCTCTTTTTTGAGCTAGCTCCTAGCAGAGATGTTGATGATACATTTTTGTTTCTTGTGTCAGTTGGTGGACGGTCTGTTTTTCTCGATGGTTCATTCGCTTGTCCCAAAATCAGTGTTTTCTTCTCAAATTGGTTCTCCTGCCTTGATGTTTCTTCAGATGGACAGAACTGAGTTAGAGGTAGTGGATTGAAAGAGCTAGCTATTGTGTACGGCGCAGTCTCGACTAGAGCAGTGTTGATTCTCTCTTCTACTGCTCCGTTTAATTCGCTTTGGATTACCCTCTTTTGTCTTCCCTCCCTTTCTTTTGAATCATTACAGTTCAGGTACTGGGCAGTCGTCTCATTTATCTTCGCGACAATGCTGTCTCTTGTTTGATTATTGGATTGTTGATGGTGGTCAGTTGCAGTGTCCACTTGGTCCAGCCCCACAGCTCTCTCATGTTCTCTGATTTTGTCTTGCAGCACTGTGAGTCTCCGTGCTGCCCTTTCCTGTGGATCGGGATGGTTCATGTATCTGTGGGTATCCTCCAAGGTAGCTTCTCTTATAGCCTCTCTTTCTGGTGTTGATTGATGAGGGAAATATGTTATTGCTAGGTTCCTATCGATTGGAGGAGGATGTTTATCATTGCTTGTTGCTTCCGTGGGATCATCTAGCTTCTGTTTGGCTGCCGCTAGTGATAGTGGGATACCTTTTGATGTATGTTATTCTCCCAAGAGTAGTGTGGGTGTGTTGGGTTCTTCCCCTGCACCCGAGTATCTGGGTCATCTTTTGAGGACACTCTTCTTGTATAACCCTGATAATCTATGTTCGTTACTCTTTCCCCAAAACTCCTGCCGTGTCTATCTTTTCGGAGTTGAAAGGAGCGCTTAACTTGGTGTGTTCCGTTTCCGAGGGAGTCAGTAGCGGGTGGTCTGCGATTCCCATCTCTGTCTCTTGGCGGAGAGGAGGCTCTGTCTCTTCTTCCGTCTGGTTTAAGAAGTTATGGGCAGTCTCTCCTCTCATGGGAAAGCCTATTGCAGTAGTTGCAATGTTTCTCGAGTCGTTCATACTTGAGAGGCAGAGTGAGTTCATGGCCATTTGAGAAGTCTAGTGTTGTTTCCTTTAAGATGGGCTTCAATCCGTTAATGAACACTCTTACTTTTGCAGCAGTCTTTGAGATGTCGAGTGTGTCCACCGTTCCTAAGGCTTTCCCAAAGTCCCTTATAACTTTCTCCTGCCAGTAATGGTAGTCCTTGGATTTGGATCCAGAAAGGGATCTGCGACGGGAAGGTGTCGGAGATAACTGGTTCCCATTTCTGTAAAATGTCCATCCAGAAACCAAACTGGTATGGTCTATTGTTTAAAACTCTCCTCAAGTTTCTATCTTCCTGAAACCTGATCTGAAAGCATGAGTTCCCTAAGTCCAAGCCGATAGCTCTACCTTGTACGTTCCATCTTTGGATCAGTGTAGTCTCCCACTTTTTGGAACCGTGGGTTCGTCAGCCTCCCCCACCAGTGTGAGTGAGTTGTCCTTGATCAGCTCTGAAGTGTCGATGTATGGGACTGAAATCCTCATTCGTTACTCGCTTCCTTGTGAAGTTGCTACTGCTTTTCCTTTCTCAGCATATGTGAAGCATCTTTCCATTTCAGATGTTGTTGAAAAGCCTGTGAAATAGTGTGTAGTCAGGAGAAGATTTGAGTGTTCGCTTCGGAGCTTTGCTTGGTCTGGTTGCAGTTTTGGCCTGATTGTTCGGTCCTGCAGGTGTTGTTTGGTGATGGGTCTTTTCGGTAGTGTTCTCCTTGGGGATTTTCGTGGATGAGAAAGACGCTTGCTAGAGAGATGGTGAGAACTCGATGTTCTTCATGTTTACGGAGATGTCTCTGCCGATCTTGTGGTGAGCTTGTTGTGTAGAGGTGAATGAGAGACCGCCGTAGAAGAAGGTGGTGGCCCCTTGGAGACTCCTTTGTCGCGTTAAGGAGCTCCGACGGCCGGAGAAAGTCCGATGGACCGGTGGTCGCTTTTTTTCTTTCCTCTTTTAGTCTGTTTTGGTAGGTGAAGAAAACGCAGAGTTTGGGTAAAGAGCTGTTTGTTGCAGTTTGTGGGTTAGACCGTTGTGGAAAGACTTTTCTCGAAGAGTGTACCTGGGAGAGAAAGTTAAGCCATCTCGAAGAGTGTGCCTAATTTCACCCATTTATGAAACTCTTTTGTCACCACTCCTTCCGCATCCTTATGTTGATACATCCAACTTCGGAATTCGTATAGAGACATTTAAAAATGAAATTTTGTGTGTTTTTTTTTTAAATTGTCTTGAGTTGTGTTTCTCTCATTTGTATGAGGGGTATTTATAGGAAAGTTCATAACATAACAACGAATTAGCGATGAATTTAACAACAAACTTAACAACAAATTTACAACAAAATTTTTACCAACGAATTTACATCGATTAGGTAACAAATTAACAACGTTTTCTTTCATCCCGAAAAAACGGTTAGACCATATTAAACACATGTCCATCTACCAAATACCATCGTTATATTGCATTGTTAATTCGTCTTTATTGCCAACAAAACTTTTTCGATGTTACTATGTCGTACTTTAGCAACGAAATTACGACGAAAATATTGGGTCTCTTATTCAACGTAAAGTCGTCGCTAATTCATCTCTAATTACCATATGTTGTACGGAAAGAATTGTATTGTCGTACAACCATTGTAAACTTGACAATAATTAGAGACAAAATAATTCGACATAAAATTTCGTCGCAAGACAGGCTATTTTATTGTATTGCTTGTTATTTTTTTCTTTTGATGCTCCACCGGTTTCAAAATGCCTAACTGGCACATAATCATCAAACAAAAAATCAATAAATTATCTTCGATTCATTAGTTCATCACTTCTTTTTCACAATTATCAATCTTGTGTGGTGAAGCTCAATCTTCTTATTAACCTCCTTAAACCCTTCCATCGCTTTCATTTTCCTCGTCATATCTTCTTTTAACCCTTTTGATTCTTGCAATCGTGGTGGATCAGCTATCGACTCGGGTACAACTAGGGGTTTCAAAATGGGTAAACCAATCCAAACCAATCCATATCCAAATGGATTTTGTCTTTAATGGGTAATGGATTAACCCAACTCATTAGGTAAATGGATTGGATCAATCCATAACTCATTTAAATTAATGGGTTAGTGGTTTTAATGAGTTGACCCATTAACAAATTATTATTAGTGATATAACACATTTAGAACTAATTTAGAACTAACAAAAAAAGATAATGATGTGATTAATATTATATTAAAAAAATTTATGATTATTTAGAACAAGTAACATTTACGAACCTAAAGAATTTAAATAAGTAATACATTTGGTTGATATAATTTGCAATCAGATGATAAAATTCTGAATGTATAAAAAAACTGAACCATTGAACCTGAAAACCCAACCGGATTCGGTTTGGTTAGTGTGGAGTTTCTTTCTGGTTTGCTAATTAACTACGTCACCGAGTTGTCACTGAGTCACCACTGAGTTGTCACTGAGTCACCACCGAGTCGTCACCAAGTTGTCACTATAACGAGCCTTCCTCTTTTCTCTCTGATGGGACTGATTCATGATCACTTTGAGTGTGTTGTTTGGGTCTTTAGTTTCATCTCTTTTTTAAAACAGTGAAGAAAATGACAAATTTTCAGAGGCGTAAAAAGTACAGCGGAAGAGTACCTGCCTTTCCGTCACCAACAATGACGATTGACGAGCTTGAAGTCAAAATCAGAAATATTGGTTTGGATTGGATAACCCAGTAACCCATATTAATATAAACTATTTTAACCCAACTCAATAAATCCACTAACCCATTAAAACCATTAATCCATTAACAACCAAATTTTTTACCCATTAAGATCCATAGATTGGTTTAGTTTGGATAGACTCATTAGTTTTAACCCATTTTAACACCCCTAGGTACAACTGGTTCAACTGGACGACGGTCCTCGTGATTAAATATCCTTCTTATAGATATCCTCCCACCCTATATTCCCTTCTTGACGGATTAAAACTTGTTCCAACCATTAAATATAGGGTCATTGACATCTGTATCATCTTCGACCCATCACCATCTCACATGATCCTAACCATTTCAAATATCTTGAAATATAAAGGAGAAAAATCAAACCTAACATCAAGTAACATTTATGATACTTAATATATAAAAGAAATTGAATTATAACCTTTTTGTTTCCAAGATTTTGATATATTTCATCCAAAACATATCTAGTTGAACCAATCTCCTTGAATAGCCATTTCCGCATTATTAGACCTTCGATTTCTGCGTTTGGTACTTTTTCTCTAAATATTGTGTTTAGGGCTGAGATACATTCAAACGCCAAAATCTGCACATACATTTGTACAAGTTATACAAGTAATATTATTCTATCATTTATATTCGTTTGAAACATACATACAGGTTACCTCCAAGGCGTTGATGAACCCGGGAAATGTCCAACTCGTTTTCTCTGGCACCGATCCTCTGAAATGCTTGGCCATATGGAATATCTTTTCGCTGCAGTCATCAAAAGTGAAACATCTTCACAGGAACTTTTCATATACATCAAGATCATCAACCACCCTGAGAATGAAAGGCTCTATGATTATTCCGACCTTTGGCCTTCCTCTTATCATTGTGGCTAAGAAGTACAATACCACCATCTTCGGCCGATTCCTACTATCATCATACTCCATTCCCTCAAGATTCGCTGACACATCTTCGAGCAATCTACATTTGTAATCTCTACTATTTTGCCCGACAGCTTATTGAATTTCCTACTCATATTTTTGCAAAAATCCGCTCCACGGTGGTAAAGTCTCATCTTGTGTGTTGGCCAAAGTGAAATATTCACATTGAACCCTCTAACATGTTCGAAGATCTTGAAATGATCTTCCAGTTATGGGAAAAATTCGCAAAACTCTTTTTCCAACGAGAATTGAATGGTGTTTTTCCATATTTCGAACAGAATACCTAGCAGAGAATTATTGTCGAGATTCGGACCAAAATTTTTGAAATTCCATGCCATCGGAGAATGCTTTGTAGTGCTAGGTCACTTATATATCATGTATCTTTATTTGAACCCAAGAAGGGATTAGATCGAAAGGACTTTCATGTCGAACTCCTTTGTGTCTATATAAATTTTTGACTGCGCGGCCATAGGGAATATCTCTTTGCTGCAATCATCAAAAGTGAAACATCCTCACATGAACTTTTCATATACATCAAGATCATCAACCCCCCTGAGAATGAAAGGCTCTATGATTATTCCGACCTTTGGCCTTCCTCTTATCATTGTGGCTAAGAAGTACAATACCACCATCTTCGGCCGATTCTTACTAGCATCATACTCCATTCCCTCAAGCTTCACTGGCACATCAAATTCCATGCTCCCCAAGTTCTCATATTTGTCTGGATAATGGTTGCAGTACAATCCGGAGAGGAGGGCATGTTCTCTGTTTGAGTATCGAATAAGAATACCATACACTTGTTACCAAGCCTGCTTACCCTCATCCATTTTTGTTGTGTAGAGAAGTAACATCCGCATTACCATAACCTTTCTCGTGAAATGGGTAACCATGTCGAAGATGTGCTTGAACTGTGGTTGCTTGTGAAACCAACTCTTTTCGCAATCTTCTAAACGGTTAATAATGATCAAGAAACTGTGTTGATGGCACCTTTTTGCAACTTACATCCCTTTCCATAGTCGGTGGGTTTGAAAAAAAAAACCTTAAGGTCGCATTGGCACTAAAACGTCCTCATAAAGCTGAAAACAAAAGAATCATATTGGTAACTGCCTGGTGCAACTAGTATTACCAATCGTACAATTATACTAGTTGTACTAATTTTGTTAGTTATACTAGTCCTACTAGTTGTGTTAGTTATACTAGTTATGCATAGTTGTGCTAGTTATACTAAAAAATTTCCATCCAAATTCATCTCTAAAATCCAACAACTTAATCTCTAAAAGGCAACAAATTAATTTACATTCGTGATAGTGAAGGATCTTATGGCAAACGGATATGTTCATCTCTAATGTTCTCTCTTTCTTCTTCATGCTGAAAACTAAAAGTAATATTAGTAATCATATGATACCGCTAGTATTACGAATTGAACAGTTATACTAGTTGTGCTAGTTATACTAGTCGTACTAGTTGTGCTAGTTATACTAGTCGTACTAGTTATACTAGTCGTACTAGTTATGCCTAGTTGCGCTAATTATACTAACCAATTTTCATCCAAATTCAACAATCCATCACTAAAATTCAAAAACTTAATCACTAAAATAAAAATAAAATAATTTACATACCGTTCGTGATAGTGAAGGGAAACATTCCTCTCCAAAGTTCCCTCTTTCTTCATCACCCCGAAAACAAAAAAAAAATAAGTCATATTAGTAACTGTATGGTAAAACTAGTATGACTGATTGTACAGTTGTGCTAGTTGTGCTATTGATACTAGTTATATCTTGTTGTGCTAGTTAGTCATACAGTTATGCCTAGTTATGCAAGTTATACTAATCAATTTCCACCCAAATTCATTTAATTTATCTATAAAATTCAACAAATTAACTAGCGTTGTCGTACGTGATGATGAATGATCCGATGGCGAAGGGACTCTTTTCTCTTCTTGTGGTAGAGGCGGAGACGTAAGAAATATAAGCGGATGGAGCAGTGAACTAGTATTTTCTTCTAGTGGTGATGTCGTCGAAGGATAGACGATGGAAACAGTGGATTATACATAGACGGTGGAGGCGGAGCATCTGGATTAGGCTTCACCTTCTTATTGAGATGAGGCTGAAAAGATCTATTAGTTTATCCACTGATTTCTTTTTCTCGTGGCAAAAAAAAACAACTTACGTTTAACCCTTGTAATCCCATCTGGTGAAACCTTTGGTACGAGTTGGCATTGAAAAATAAAAGAAGAGAAGATAGGACGAGAGGATGATAATTTGGTTTCAGGGAAAAAAACACAAGAAAATGTGATGATAAACTTTTTTCTTGATTTAGAGTTATCGATTTAGAGGGGTGGCTTCATTGACTATAATCAAAGGAAGAAAGCTAAAATCGACATTTACAAACTTTGTGTTTAAAATGTTTAGAAAGGAAGAGAGTCTGGTTTGCTGTAAATAGTGTTCTCATCCGATATGGCCTGACACAACACGCGTTGATTTCCGGTTTATACTGCCAAAAATATCCACCGTATTATAAGCAACTTGGCGGTATGAATTTTTTGATGAAGAATTTTGGGAAAACGTTATTAGAATTCAAGACTTCAAAGAAAAGCTAGAGGAGATGAAGCAAGCAGGTTGGGATAGGCTGAGGATGTCGGTGCTTTTCTTCTTTTGCGGCGTTCTCATAACGCAGACCAAGTGTGGTAAATTGCAAATACCATGAATCCATTTCTTCTGAGAGCAATTGGAGGATCTCTAACTTTGTAATACATTCCCTTGGGGGAGAATATCTTTTGATTATATTTTTAGTCATATCAAGCATACGATGGAATATTTGGGAGGGTTTGGAAAGAGAGTGCGCTATGGCCGTTTCCAGACTTATATCTTCCTTCGGAGGTAATTTAAACTATTTTCTTGGTAATAGTATCTTCTTAGATTTGCATAATATGGAAATACTAGGTATTAGTATCTTTTTAGATTTGCGTAATTCAAAAAATACTAGGTAATACTATTTTTTGGGTTTGTGTAGTATTGATATTACTATATAAATATGTGTGTGTGTGTGTGTGTGTGTGTGTGTGTGTGTGTGTGTGTGTGTGTGTGTGTGTGTGTGTGTGTGTGTGTGTGTGTTTTCTAGCTTTTACCATTCTAGGCGATCTCCGAATTGCGAAAAAAATTTAGAGAATAGGTAGCAGACACATATGTGAATTACCCTAGGATGTGTCATTCAAAATTCAAGAATTGAGAAATGAAAGGGTTCTCTCTGCCGAAAATAAAAGAATAACTTGGAACAACAAGGTAGGTTATCATTTGCACATGATTTTTTTTTGTTAAGATTGTTTTTAATCTTTTTATTCTTTGTTTACGCTCATAGGTCATTGATAGTATCATAGTTGCTCGAAATGATGGGGAAAAGGCTCCTTTCCTTCGAATCACAGAAGAAGATGATGACGTTGATATGCATCATATGGTTGTGAACAGATGGATGAAGCGTTTGAGGCAAGGATTGACCATTTTCTTCCATGATATGTATGACATACGTTGCTTCCTAGTGACCAGTTGCCCAGCCATTTTTCGTCAATAATTCACCGGTACCAAGACACAACGCATTCGAACAGCTCCTAAACAGGTTCCAGAATAAAGTGGAAGAGCATATGTAGACGGTTCTTAGCACGATTGACGGGTTTGAGGGAAGACTCACCTTAGTGGAAGCTTACGTGAAGGAACATAAAGATAAAGTCTCCTAGGTCTTCCAATGTGTTTTATTGGATGTTGCATTTGAACTCACTTTTTTGATGGTTTTGATGAACTCGTAACCTTTTTCAACTATTAAGTTGGTTTTGTTTGGTATAAATAGTAGTCTTATATTAAAAATACAAGGACATAGATAAGGACCATAGATAAGTCTTTTTAAAAAAGTCTTAGAAAATATGGATTAGTCTTACACAAACAAATGACATAAATAGTCAAAAATTGCAAAGATAATTATAGGAAACATAGATATCTTAAACATTTTTTAGTTTTGCAATCTCTTCAGCGTGGTTTTTCAGCTCCTCAAGAATTTGGTTAATCTGAAACTCATGATGTGACATGCTTCGAATTCGCTTAGACTGCTCATCAACCTCCTTCCTCAATATTTTCACCTCTTGTTCGACGACGAGATCCCATTCAGACCTATCCGACACTAAATAAATTATTTTGTAATACAACATTGCCCACAACTCTGTCCAATAATATTTTGAAGACAATTAATGTACTTCAATATCACTACCTCTATCAGGATCCTTTTTGAATTCAATGAAAGCGGCAAGTGCATGCACACAATGATACTTTTCAATATCAAAGAACATGGGACTGCATGATTTCAACACCAAGTTCACCAAATAAGGCTTTCCATCACTACCAGTTACATTGTACACTCGAAATTATTTAACACCCTGGAAATTAACCTCTCAACAATTTCCCATATATCGTGCATATAGTTCTCCACTAAAGGCACTACTTTATTATGTTCCAGACACTGCCTCCTTCTGATGGTCATTAAACCAATCAGAAAGTTTTCTAATAATCGTATCAAGCGTGGGTATTAAATTGTACCTCATGGCCTTATTAAAAGTAATGTTCAAAGACTCCACAGTTATTTGTGTCTAAGTTGTTTTTTTCTCCTGGAAAACAACACTTTACCCATTTTTCTTTCATGGTACTATGCTCTAGATACTTGGCCGCCCGAGGATATATCGTCTTAAAATAACTATAAGTGGCGTCAAACTCAACCACCGTGTAAAGCTTAATGCACTCAAGGAATCTAGAGGCGACTACGTGTTTGTTGACATTCACTACAAGAAATTAAGGTATTTATAGCAGTATAAGATAGCGTTTTATGTTTTTCTGCTATAATTGACATAGTCTTTAATTTTAGATAGCGTTTTCAAAAAAAGAACGCTATATTTGGTTGTCCGATTTTAATTCTGTGAACGCTTTTTTGGAAACATAGTATACATAGCACACATTAGTTTTGAAACGCTATGAATAATATTGATGAAAAAGAAAATCATTTGCCCACTAAATAAAAAAATAAGCGCCCAGTTTTTTTTCATTTTGCCTCTCATCATTTCTTTTTCCCTCTTTTCATTTCTCACCCATTCTCAATTTTTTTGTCATCTCTAACTTTTCACCTTCCTAGATTCTTCTCTTTCTTTTTAATTTTGATGGCTATAAAATATATATATTTTTAAAAAATTAGAAGTTTTAAAACATTTTATTTAGAGTTTAGGGCATTGTACTATATGTTTAGAATTTAGGGTATTAGAATAAAGAGTTTAAGATTCACACTTAAACATAATTTTTTTTTATTGGTTAACATAAGATAATACAATAAATTTATTGTTTTACTCTAACAACATAACATAGGAAAAGAAAAAAAAGATTACAAACTTACAATCAAACCCTAAGAGTCTAAACCCTACATAAAGTACAATCGTAAAAAAAGAAGATTACAAACATAAACCATATACCACAAACTATAAATCGTACTTTAAACCTTAAGGCTTAAACACTTAATCATAACCCATAAAATCAAAATATAACCATTAATCATAACCTATGCATTGTCATAATTACACTTTGCTATTGAATATATGGTTTAAGGTGTATGGTTTAGGGTTTACGATGTAGGATTTAGAAGAAAAAAAAAAGAAAAAAAAACTAATCAAAATTCAGTTTAGTTTAGATTCGGTTCGGTTTTAGATTAACAAATGTTTAGGATTTTTGTTAAGAAAATATGGTTTATGGCTTAGGTTAAAAAAACATGGTTTAGGGTTTATGGTTACTCTAACCCTAAACACTAAAAGTTTCTCAAAGTTGCGTTTGGTGCAATTTTCCCAATTTTTTTGGGTTTTGGGGTATATCAAAATTGGACAAATAGCTAATTCATCTCTCTTTCGCTCTCTCCACCCCATTTCTCTCTGCCCTTATCACTTCTCTTGCAGAAGCTTCGTCATCGCCGTCCTTAGAAACTGTTTCTTCTTCGTCATCGCCGGCTTAGGGTTTTCTTCTCTATAAGCTTCTAATCGTCTTATCTCCCTCCGTAATTTCTAGTATAGCCTTTGCCGAAAACCCTTTGCCTCAGCGATCGATCTGCAAATTCATCAGGTTAATTGGATTTCTGTTCAATCGTAAATTCGTCGCATCCGATTCCTTTATCTTCTCAGTTTTTTTTTTCCGGATTTCATTGGATTTTCGCTAATTTTTGCATTTTAAAGTTGTTTCTGGTAGCTTCTCCGATGTGTTTCCGAAAATGGCTCCTCCGATGTCAAACCTAGCTTCGCTCCCCTTCCGATGCGGAATCAGTTTGGTGTTAAAGCGAAGGACTTTCACTTTCAATCTGGACCGTCGGAGTTCAGAGCGTCGATGGTTTCTCCTGTCGGGTTTTCGATATATGTGACTAGCGACAGAGGAATTGGAGATTCGGAGAGTATTGGTAGCAGTAATGGTGATGGGCTCCCGATATCTTAGCTTGGAATATCTCCGGAGATTGTCAAAGCTTTGAGTAGTAAGGGTATTGAGAAACTCTTTCCTATTCACGTGTGTCGAGAGATCAGTTTCTGTAATGGATTTGAGGAAGTACTTGGTTGGTATAAAGAGATCGTGCCTCAACACTTTCAATATATGATATAATGGAGAAGCATGCAGACATGATTCCTTCTGTCTGTGGGCTGCCACACATGGTATATGCATAGTGTCTAGTAACTGCAAAGCTCTCGCCTCTTTTCTATCGAAGTCCACTCTCCATTTTATTAACTTGTACAGGTCATGGAGAGCATCAACAAATGTGATGTGGCCTTCCTGACATCACAGAAAGCTACAAGCTCTTCTGCCAGGTCCGTAATTGATATGAACCCTCTGTTTGAAAATTTCTGTTTTTTATATCTTGGTGGTTTTTTACTGAACATAGGATGATAGTGGGTGACATCAAGGATTCTATTTGTCGGGTTCCTAATACTCCCTATGACGGTATGTTATGTTATTTTGTCTTCCACTGGTTTGATTAATTTGTTTTTTTTTTTCAAAGTTTAGAGTGGGTTAAGAGTTGAATGTTAGGTAATTTTTATCTTTAAATGTTCATTGATCTTGTACCCTTAGTTCTCCTGATGTGCTGCTTAAATCTGCAGACAAATCGTATTCAAACATCCCAACTACGTCGTACGAGCTTCCTGATGGCCAGTAAGCTCCAGTTTATATGTCTATTGCGGTTTCTTTGTTCCTCAAATATATATGCTACAGTTGGTGTTGCTTTCCATGTATAGTATCTATGGTTGATTTGTGGAGAAAATTTAACACTATTTTGAACCTTGTTTAATCTGAAATTAAGTTCTTAGCTGGATCTGAGTCGTTAAAGCCATTGAAATAACAGTTTAGAAGAGTCAGACCTAACTTTTGGAAACCTGCATGGAATCTAAATCTGATGTCATAATTTAGAATTAAGTTAGATAAAGAAAAGTGCTAGCTTCGATGAAGATATGAAGCTGGACCATCACTTTCTCTCTTAGTCTTTGTCAATATCTGATATATCATGGTTTTTACCGGTTTTATGCCATAATATAAGTCTGTTTTAGTGTCTTTTGGTGTTCCTTTAGAGTCTTTTGCAGGTTTTATTAGGTACATGTACGTTTGGAGCAAAAGTGGAGATTATGGAGCTAATTGGAGCACTTTGGAGATTTGACCCGAGAGGTTGTGTTCACTGTCCGAAACAGAGTACTGTGTCGATCGTTGCACACCTGCATCGATCGATGCACAGCGAGTTGGGCCAGACTCTCGGCGGTTTAATGAAGATTGCTAATATTGCGAAGATGCCCAGAAGTTCCAGATATTTACACAGAAGCTCCAAGTCGTGTTTTAGCTATTTAATTAGGTTTTTAGCTTCTATTTTAGATACGCTATCATAACTTAGAGCAGAGAGTTTTTAGAGCTTTTGGGGCTGATCTGATCTTGTACTACATTTGTTTTGGAGAAGTTTTCGAACCCCTTTATTATTCTAATCTCCTTTATGATTTCTATTAATTCATTGATTATGTTTACATCATCTATGTCTGAGTAGTTTCATAGTTAGGTTTAGGGTTTCTCATAGGGATTTCATGACTTGCGAGATATAATTAATTCAGTTAAGGATTCACATCAATAGATGTTCTTCAAACTAAATTGTGTTTAATGCTAGTTCTAACCTGATCAATTATAATCTAGATCTTAGGTTGCTAAATACGACACGACAGTGTGGTTTAGAATCTGAACTATTTAGGTTGAGCAATTTAATCACACGCAAAGGAATTTGGTTTAATTAGATTGTGAACATATCAAACTTGGAATT
This sequence comes from Orychophragmus violaceus, assembly GCA_030180135.1. NCBI lineage: Eukaryota > Viridiplantae > Streptophyta > Magnoliopsida > Brassicales > Brassicaceae > Orychophragmus > Orychophragmus violaceus. Next base: position 60,034,737 of record CM058238.1, on the reverse strand, counting down.
AAAGCTGGTTTAATCTGTTAGTAATTGCAAAGGAATTTGGATTGCTGCACTTAGACTTAGAGAATTCTCGCAAAGGAATTTGGTTAATTCTATATATGTGTTTTGAGTTCTAGAACTGTGTTTAATTAGATCATGACTGAATGATTTATCTGTTTGTCTGATTTCCTGAGAACGCTCTAGACTTAGCGCTTTTAGTTTATTGCCTACAACAACAACCTGCAATTTGTTTACTTTCCTGCTTGTTTTTAGTAATTCAATACAATTTTCTTTTTGCTTTCTCCTAGTTTTAATCTCTTTAAGTTCTTAATCCTATTGTTGCCTAGAGTCCTCGTGGATTCGATCCCTAAGTACTACAATTGATATACTGTGCACTTGCAGTTAGTATAGGGTAAAACTCGAGACCTATCAATATCTTATTAAGCATATCTACTGCAGGACGCTCGAGATTGGTGCTGATAGATTCAAAATTCCTGATGTGATGTTCAACCCGTCCATAGTTCAGGTACAAAACTCGGCCCATTAAAGCTATGGATTGTGTCTTCTGAAGACATTCTCTTGAGCTCTTTGAAGCCTCAAATTGTTTGTCAAAGATTTTATAAAGTGACTCTTCTTGTTTATTAGAATCTGCCAGACGATTCCTGGAATGGAGAAGCATGCAGACATGATTCCTTCTGTTCGTGGGCTGCCACACATGGTATATGCATAATCTCTAGCCACTGCAAAGCTTTCGCCTCTTTATTATCAAAGTTGACTCTCCATTTAATTAACGTGTACAGGTCATGGAGAGCATCAACAAATGTGATGTGGATATCCGGAGAGAGTTGTATAGTAGCGTACTGGTAATTGATATGCTAAAGTCAATTTCTTTATTTGACATGTAAGTTTAAACGGTTCATGTGTCAGCTTGTCATTGTTATCTGTGTAAACTTCAAGTCCTCTTATGATTTACTTTTGTTATGTTCTTGCATAATGCGAAGGAAGTAAGTGGATGAAAGCAAATCGTTGAAAGAATTGAATGCTGAAACTGACAGAAGAGACGAGCAGGAAGTGCGTCGAGACATTGACAATGAAAGCTCATTGGATGTGGAAAGTGAAAGAGAGGGCTCAGAGTCAGAAGAAGAGCCGAAGTGGATATTGTCAGGGATCTTCGTTCTTTAAGTTCATTAGATGTTATTTGTGGTTTATGACTTAGATTTTGTAAATTGTTTAAACTAATAAAAGTGTCTTCATTTTGTAATCTTCAATGTTTTTTATTTTATATATTCAGAAAATAATAATTTATAAATCTAAAATATATATATATATATATACAAAATATATAATAACAGAAATAAACGCTATTAAATACTGTATAATTGATATGTAGAAAATATATAATAACGGAAAATAAACGCTATTAAATACTTTATAATTTCATTAAAATAAGCGCTATTGTAAATATTTTTATTATAGCATTACAAAAAATCACTATGTAAAGTGTCTTATCTATTATAACGGGCGTAGATAGAGCGTTTACCAAACCGCTATAGTAGTAATATATAGCGTTTTTCGGGTGCTATATATACTCCAATTTCTTGTAGTGATTAGAAGCATGAACTTTAACATTTAGGGAAAAATTCCATATATATTGCCCATGATGAGCTTGGGGATACACATTAGCTATGGAATCGATGAGGCTTTCATTTCCGTCACTCACAAAGCGCCAATTCATAAGATTCTGCTAATACGGTTTTAAGCATCTTGAAAAACCAGGTCCAACTTGCATTATTCTACCATCAAGTACACCAAACGCTGTGGGGTAATGGTGAAAATTAGGATCTTGAGCTCAAGAGAAAACTAGTACACCACGATATCCATTTTTGAGAAAAGTTGTATCCAAGATTATCACTTTCCTCATAATTTGAAACCCTTCAATGCTAACTCGCAGAGATATGAATATGTACTTGGTTTTTTCTTCTCATCCAATTTCACACTTTGTACTGTACCAGGATTGACCTTCTCTGACATGTACAAATAACAATACATCATCTTATAGCTTTCTTCCGAAAAACCACGCAAATTACGAACAACTTGATTTCCCCTCTCAACGTTGTGGAGTACGATACGTTGACACCAATTTTTGTCTTAACAAGATCCATGATAATTCTAGGAGCTAGAGTTTCCATTTGTCTTGGATAATGATCATGAAAAATAGATGCAACCAACTGTGGTGTGTATTTCCGCTTCGAGTTGCTTCCACTTTGACTAGTTTGACTGCAGAAATGCATCTTTGTGTACATTCTAATCGAGAAAATTTTCCATCTCTCCAACCTTTGCAGTTCGTAGACCCCACTTGCAGCTTGCTATACAAAATTTTAACACTAATCGCGTCTTATCTCACGTCTTTATGGTATAACCAAAACACTTATTAAAATGTGCCTCTATCCACAAAATCATGCAAGAACGCTTTACATGGAAATTCTTGACACACACTCAGACCCAAACAATCTTCCCATGCCTTTATAAAGTGGCTAGATTGTACAACAAGTTCAGGCTCGACATATCTATCACACTTATCCGATATATCCATATTGTTATCCATACCTACATCACGTGATGTATCATCGTCATCCTCTATTGCCTCATGTTATTGTACTGCTTTTTCTTTTACTACATACAAATTAATGGCTTTAGCTCTGTTTTCATCAACTTTTTTTACTGCAACTCCTCATATGTCACCAAAAGAACTTTTGTCCACTCTCGACACTTGCTCGGGAAGTTCTGATCCATTGATCTCGACATACAAAACACATCTCTGGTTATCTTTATCCATAGATGTTAGGTAAACACACAGCTCTTCATCATTAAAATAGTAAATTGTTCCTCATATCCCACCAACAATGGAATGTAACTCAATCGCAGATTAACCATACTTACATTTAACCAAAGCTTCTCGTATATCCTATATTCTATCATCAACAAAGTTACTCTTCCTCTGATTTCTTCAACATTAAAATATACATCTAAAACACCCCATCCTAGATATTAATCCTATGGAGGTTGTTCCTGTTCGGTCACTTGGTGACCCGAACCATATATTATGTTCTTAAATGTCGTAATCGTTTGCTAAGTCTAACTCCATGTTATAAATTCCATTCTCCTATACTAAAGTCAAATAAGAATAATAATAATAGGCAATAAACTGGTATTTCATTAATAAATCCAAGGTACTGATTGCCCAATAGGCTAGTATATTGTTCAGTCCTAAAATATCCAGTATATCCCACAACTCGTCCATCTAGTCTTGTGTCTCGCGCGCCTAAGCCCAGTCATCACCGCATACATAAACATATCAATGGTCTAGTAAGACCTATACATATAACCAACAACCTAGCCAAATCCATTTATATGCTTTCTAAATTCCCCTATCTTAATTCGATAAGTCATGATTTTCCCCAACTTGTCCATACCGAGAATCTATCCACAGTCGCTACTAGAACCTAGCCCACGGACAGCCGATAATCCAATCTGGCCATTGGTACCGTCCGTACCATAACCCGCGGTCGGATTCCACAGTCGATAGGCCATCATCCATGATTTGACCATGCGCGGACCGCCTGTGGTTGGCGTATGTCCTAACTGCCGATAGATCCTTTACCGGCCTATCAGTCGATTTCCACATGCGACCCAACCTAGTGCCCATCCCGCACACGCTCGCATCCCGCACACACTCGCATCCCGCACACAAGTGCAGACCCCTCCGGTAGTATGATAATGGTATTTTGAACAAACAAGGCCCTTCATCCATAGAGAACAGAACTAACAAATGATCCCCAGTTAAATAGAAATGGCCAAGAGATAGAGAGAGTTCGATCCGCCCAATGGTCTGTCGACCACACGGCCTAGTCGTGGTTCGGGTAAGGCCTTTGGAATGCAATTTTGGTGTAACGGTTGTCCTCCCCTGCTCCTTAGGCGCATTTGGATCCATGGCTGATCCATGATTGAAACTCCTTAGCTCAGGCCTTAACTCGCATCCAATACCCTTAAACCGCCGACATCTTCTGTTTCCAATAAATCCGGTATAACCCTTATTCTCTTCCTTAGCCTTTTGCGATTTCTTCTTGGTAATTTCTGTGATTTTTCCCTATGTGTAATCATGTGCAAAAATGGCCAGGGACTTATGTATTTATAGGCCTTTGAATCCCCAAAACAGCACATGTTCGAAAGGGTGCAAGTGGTAGGCGAATGGGTGGGAAACCACTTGTGCCCCTTGGCTGGTAAACGCCTATGGCTCAGCTAGTGTCACTAGGTAACATAGCCCATCAGCTGACCCAATTACTAACACTCCATCCAGCTAAGTTGAGCTGAGTGTTAGCTGACCCAGTTGACTCAGCTGACCTAGCTCGACTGTTCAGCTCATTTTCAGCTACTTTCCACTCGGCTAAGATCCTTTCTACTTGGCTAAGCTTCTTTCAATTTTAGCCATTCACTGACCATGGAACACTTCCCTTTGATCTCCCTTGACAGTATGTCCGTTTTTCTGGTCCCATGGCCCGTCTCACCAATCCTATCGGAGATCGGGGATGTTACAAGTCTCCCCCCCCCCCCCCGAAAGGGATTCGTCCTCGAATCCAAGTCAAGGTATTCACCCCGTTCCATCTCTGCAAGCCACTCAGGATAATAAGCCTACATCCTTCTTTCTATTTCCCAAGTGATCTCTTCAATCCCATTGCAAATCCACACATCTTTGACCATTGCTATTAATTCTTCCTCATTGATTTTTCCGATCTGTCAATGATATGAATCGGTCTTGCTTCCATAGTCAGATTCACCTTGAGATCTCCTGGCAATTTTGGCACAATAACTTCGCGGTCCGTGATACACTTCCAAATCTGGGATAAATGGAACAAATTATGGAATGCTTCCATCTCATTTGGCAAGTCAAGCTTGTATGCGACCAGTCCAACCCGTTCCAAAATCCTGAACGGTCCCAAATACCGCGGGTAAAACATCCCTCGCTTATAAACTCTTGTGCTTTCTTTGAATGTTATCATCTTGAGGTAAACCAAATCCCCAACAGCAAAATCTATGTCCTTCTGACGCTTTTTTGCATAGCCTTTTTGCCTATCCTGAGCCTCCTTCGTTTTGATCTTCAAAAATCATATATGCTCTGTGGTCTTTTCCACAATGTCTGGTCCGATCAAGTTGGCTTCCCCCACTTGAGTCCAACACAAAGGATTCTGGCATGGTCGCCCATACAACGCCTCATACGGTGAAATCCTTATGCTAGCATGGAAATTGTTGTTGTATGAAAATTCAGCCAAGGGTGGATACTTCTCCCAAGAATCTCCCCAGTCCAAAACATATGCTCACAACATGTATTATAAAGTTTGTATAGTTTGTTCTGACTGGCCATCAGTCTGCGGATGATATGACGTGCTTATGTTCACCTTAGTTCATAAAGTCCTTTGGAAAGCCTGCCATAAGTAGGATATAAACCGCACATCTCTATCTAAGACTATGCTCCCTAAAACTCCGTCCAATCTAACAATCTCGTCAATGTACTTCCCAACAATATTGACGACTCCATCTGTCTTCTTAATAGCAAGAAAGTGTGCGGACTTTGTCAATCTTTCTACTACGGCCCATAACATGTCTCTCTTTTATCTGGTCACCGGCAAGCCGGTGATGTAATCCATCGTTATGTGATACCATTTCCACTTCGGAATTGGTAGACTCTGCAATAGGCCGCTTGGAACCTAGTGTTCTGCCTTGTCCAATTGGCAAGCCGGAGACTTTTCCACCCAATAAGCCATGTCCCCTTTCATCTTGATCCAACGATAATACCTTTTGAGGTCGTGGTACATTTTGTTCTGACCAGGGTGAATCACGAACTTAGACTAGTGTGCTTCCCTCAAGATTTCCTCCTTTATTTCCTTAATACCCGGTACATTGACCCAACCGTTAACCACGATTGTCCCATTGTTGGAGAATTAGTATTCGGTTTTGTTATGATTGGCGGCTTGTTCAACTTCTCCTCGTGTCCTTAAGAAAAACGAACTCTAGTCAACAAATCTGTTTGGTACGCTTCTCCCAAACGTAATGTCTCTTTACCCACGGTCAGTGCATTGAGATGCAAAGCCTCGATCATCCCAACCAATGTTTTTGCATCTCTTTCCACTACCACCTCGATTCTTTCCTGCTCAAGGCATCCGCAAATAGTTTTGTTTTCCCAGGATGGTAAGCAATGTCCAAATCGTAGTCGGCCAAAAATTCCATCAACCTCTGTCGACACAATTTTAGATTTGGTTGAGTGAAGATGTACTTTAAACTCTTTTGGTCGGTGAGTATTTGTACCTTAGCCCCGTAAAGGTAAGATCGCCAGATCTTTAAATAAAACAACAGCGCTGCAGCCATCTCTAAATCATGAGTTGGATAGTTACTTTCATGCTTCTTTAGCTGCCTTGAAGCATAAGCAATAACCCTTCCATGTTGCATCAAAACGCACCCAAGGGCAGTTATAGATGCATCTGTATAAACCAAATAAGGTACTGCATTCTCCGGCATGGCCAGGATTGGTGCTTTAGTCAGCATGTACTTCAACTCTGAGAAACTCTTCTCAGCCTTCTATGTCCACTCAAATTTCACGTTCTTCCCGGTTAGCCAATTCATGGCATGTGACTTGCTCGCGAACCCGTTGACAAACCTCATGTAGTAACCCGCTAGTCCAAGGAAAATTTGTACCTCTGTGGCGTTCCTCGCTCTTGGCCACTCCGTGATTGATTTGATCTACTCTGGATCAACTGATAATCCTTTTTCCGAGAAAATATGTCATAGGAAACCGATGATCTTCTGCCAAAAGTTGCACTTTCTTAAATTAGGCATAGATTTTCTGCTCCCTTAACCGTTCTAATACCCTCCTTTGATAATCCTGGTGCGTCTCCCGGTCTTTTGAATAAACAAGGATGTCATCTATGAAGATGACCTCGAACTCGTCTAGCCAATCACGGTATATACCATTCATCATCTTCATGAATGCGGCTGGTGCATTTGCTAGTCAAACAGCATAACCACAAATTTGTAGTGGACATACATGTTCGGAACGCCGTCTTCCGTACATCCTCCAGTGCGACCGGGATCTGGTGGTATCCCGACGCTTATTCAATCTTGGAGAACACATTAGCTCCCTTAAGCTGATCCAATAACTCGTTGATTTGAGGCAAGGGGTACTTTTTCTTCACCGTGATCCAGTTTATCCTTCGGTAGTCAACGCACAATCTGAAGCTCTCGTCCATCTTTTTTACAAACAGAACTGGCGCCCCCCAAGGAGAGCTACTCGGCCTGATGAAACCTTTCTCCAAGAGTTCCTCCAAATATTTCTTGAGTTCTGCCATCTTGGCCGGTGCCATATGGTACAGTGCCTTAGATAGTGGAGCAGTCTCGGGCTCAAGTTCGATGGTAAATGGCTCAGACCTACTAGGCGGTAAACCTCCAAATATTTCTTGAGTTATCCTGTCTTGACTGGTGCCATTCGTTACAGTACCTTAGATAGACGAGCAGTCTTGGGCTCAAGTTCGATGGTAAATGGGTTAGACCTATCAGGCGGTAAACCTTCCACTGCTGCAAACACATCCCCAAACTCCCTCACGACCGGAATCTCCCCAATATCCATACCTTTCCCAACCTCAGTTGTGGTAATCATGGCCAAGTAAGCCTCACAACCTTCTCGAGCGTCCTTCCTTATTGGATTGTTGAGACCACCAAACTCCTTGAAGTCGGTGTTATTCCTTGGAATCTGATCCTCCCTTCCGTTTTTTCAAATCACACCTTCCCTCGGTGACAATCAATGGTGATTCGGTGCTGTCTGAGCCAATCCATACCCAGAATCACCACTTGGTATTTAAAATGGATTATAAACAAGTTGACTGGCATACTCACGCCCCTTACCAAAACGGTATGACCCGGATCAACCCCATGGCTTGCATAACATGTCCTCCGACCCCATTGACACCAAAACCACTAACGCATAAATAGGAGTTACACCGGCTTGGCTCTTGGCCCGGACCGTGTTACCCCCTTCGCGGTTTACCCCTTGACGTCCATGTTCTCCTCCTTGCAGATATGGGTAATCCTTTTTGAAATTCCCAGGTTGGTCGCAAAGGAAGCAGGTCCTTGGGCCATCACTTGCCACCTTTCCCTTATCCTACGAACAATATAGGATTCATGATCCTTACTTATGCACCTTGAACATGCCCCTCTTATCATCCAACACTCCCAGGTGTGGTTCTTCTCGCAAGTAGAGCATCATGTGTGACCGCTAGAGGTCTGGTGACCATCCACCTGGTCTCATTTCCTCTTTAGGCCCTCCCGATTTGGCCAATCACCTTCTCCCATGATTGGGCTTTCATCCGATTCTCCTCACCCAAATTGGCCTTAACATGGCAGCCCGTTTGACTAAGACAGAGCTAAAGGTACAAACCGAGCAGTGTATACGAAGTTCCACCCGCAGCCCACGGAGGAAACTTCGCACATGTGCTGATTCGTCCTTGAACTCTCGTCCCACCTAACGCCTGAGCCAATCATACTCTGCCACGTTAGACGACCCTGAACCAAGCTTAAGTATTGACCTTCTAGTCCGTCCCAAGCCTCGGCCGGAAAATACTTTTGGTTGAACTCAGTCTCAAAGTCATCAAACGATATGATGTTTCCCCTGGTGCGTCTGTCAAACCAAAGCCACCAGTTATTTGTGTCACCCTCCAGAAATTGAACCGCAATATTTTTCTTGTACTCTCCAGACAGCGAGTAGAGCGAAATTTTCATGTCAAACGACTCCTCCACTCGTCTGTCTCAACCAGATCTGCACTTCCCTTGAAATGCTTCTTTCTCAGCTTAGTGATGTGGCCCAAGATGCTCAGATAGTCCACCTTCCGAGCGGCCCTGATAGGCGGCGGTCTATCTCGACCACCTCGACCTGATCGCCCTCTTGATCGTTGTTCACCGGAATGGCGACACGAATCATGTTCTGGTCACTAGCTGGCTTCTTCACTGGTGGGTCGTTCTAAGTTAGAACTGTCAGCTGGTCCATGACCACCTTTATCATGTTCCACATCTCGCCGATGTTTGGAACCGCGGTCAGGTGACCTCAGTCGTAACACCGACTTTCACATTGTCGACCTCGGTGTGAGCGGCATGTGAGGACTCGTCCACGTCCTCGTGTTCCTCCCTATTGCGGACATTTGGACCACGACCCCAGTCCCAAAGTTTTAGGGAGAACCGTAGGCAACGTGCCTGTCTGGAAAACCATAGGCCTGGTTAGTCCAGATTTATTCGGAGTGGTCTGGTACTTTGCACCTTGTCCGGTACCAGCCACCTCCCTATCCTTCTTATTCCTTACATGTTTTTTGTTCCCAACCTGAAGATCTAAAAATTTAGTTTCACCCTAACAATTAACCTCCAAGTCTATGAAAATACCTAGTGTGATTCAACTAATCTAGACGAGTGGTGTATGCCCTAATCCAACTATCCTAGAAACAAATTTGATCAGATACCAACTTGAAGCATCCCATCCTGGCTACTAAGCATATGGAGGTTGTTCCCGTTCGGTCACTAGGTGACCTAAACCCTTCAGTCCATTCTTAAACGTCCTAATCGTTTTCTAAGTCTAATTCCATGTTATAAATTTCATTGTCCTATACTAAATTCAATAAGCATAATAATCATTGGCAATAAACTGGTATTCATTAATAAAACCAAGGTAGTGATACAGTCGTAAGTTTGCACAATAGGCTAGTGTATTATTCAGTCCTAAACTATCCAGTCTATCCGACCACTCGTCCATCTAGTCTTGTGTCCCGCGTGCCTCAGCATGGTCATTACCGCGATCAACCTCGGGTCATGCATACATAAACACATCAATAGTCTAGTAAGACATATACAGATAACCAAATACCTATCCAAATCAATCTACATGCTTTCTTAATTCCCTTATCTAAATTCTCTAAGTTCCGATTTACCCTAAGTAGGCCATACCGAGAATCTATCCACGGTCGCTACTCGACCCTAGCCCACGGACAGCCGAGAATCCAATCAGGTCATTGGTACAGGCCTTACCATGACATGCGGTCGGATCCCACAGCTTATATGCCAATGTCCATGATCCGATCAAGTGTGGACCGCCTGCGGTTGGCATTTTTCTTAACCTCTGATAGATCCTTTACTAGCCTCACGGTCGATTTCCACACGCCGACCCATTCTACCCTACGATCATGGCAGTTAGAACGGACAATGAAGGAATTTCTAGCTGTTCTAATCACATTAGGCAACCCTAAGTATATATTCCATAGCCTAGGATCTAGGGTTTAGGTATATTGAATCATAAGGATTTCGAATTACCTGGAGATTAGCAGCGGAAGATGAACAAGTATTTGAGATTCACAAGCGCCTCAAGTGCTGCACCTCTACTGGTATCCACACGCACACAAACTGGAACGGACGGGATGCTAGCGCCGTAGAGATCAGATCTCTTAGAGGTTTCTCAGTTTCTCAAAGGTGGCTATCAATTAGGTCTAGCTTCTCTAAAAGTCGTGCATATATCTCATATATATAGACTTTTATCACGACCTAATTAACCAAGGAACTAACCGCAGTTAATTAAGTCATGAATCAAAATCGATATTTTGATTCGCGATCTGTGTCGATCGACACTACCTCAGAAACTCGTTATTGAATGCATATCGAATATACATTCACATGATCATTACACTAATGATCAACCCCATATAAGACATCCAGTTTGCTTAGGTGTGTAACCATGTAGGATCATATAATACCAGCAATGAGTTCATAACTCATAGATCACAAGTGGCTTCTAGCAAAACATTATGATCACCTAGTATTATATGAATGTCTAATCTCGACAACACAACTATCTCTAGAGTGATTACAAGTGTGATTTCAGGACATTCCCAACAATCTCCCACTTGTACTGGAATCATCTATTCCCATAATCCCTTCGTCTCTATATCTCGATCTGGCATAAGGCAAGATCTGTGTCACCCTTATTAAGCCATGATCATGTTCATCGAACTCTGATTTATACTGACAATACAAGCGACTGACAATCACCTCGTTTGAGTGCGGCCGCACATTTCTCAGTATCAAATCTTCGATGGGCCCTGAGATATTTATCTCCTGTTATATAGGAGGGACAAATCCCATCTTGTTCCATCCCTATAGTCACCTGTTACGGCTGACGTTTAACAAAGTTAAGCGGACCAATTCAGATGTAAGAAAACATGATGAACTCAGGTCTAAGGACTATACTCTATAGTCGTAATGAAAACTCTCATGACACTTATATAACTATCCTGTAGAGTTCTCATTAGCGGGTCATGTCCAATCATGTGTTCTCTAACACATATCTATGTGATTGACTTTAATACTCTTATTAATGACTCCATGAAACTTAGTCATCAGTCACCTCACTTTAACAACCTTGACCAGGGACTGATATATCATGGTTTTTACCCATTTTATGCCATGATATAGATGTGTTTTTAGTGTCTTTGTGTTATTTTAGAGTCTTTTACAGGTTTAATCAGGTTTGGAGCTATTTGGAGATAATTGGAGTATTTTGGGACTTTTGGAGCATTTTGGCCGAGAGTTTAACTCACTGCCCGATTTGATGATCATGCATCGATCGACACACCTTTGGTGTCGATCGACACACTAGCGAGATGGGCCGTACGCGGCGGTTTAACAAAGTTATGAAGATTTGCAGAGAAGCCCAGAATAGTTTCAGTATTTACATAGAAGCCCCAGCCGAGATTATGCCTATATATTTAGAGTTTTGGCTTTTATTTTGGATATGTTTTCATACTTAGAGCTAAGAGATTTTTAGAGCTTTTGGGGCTGATCTAATCATGTACTTCATCTATTTTGGAGAAGATTTTGAACCCCTTTATCTATTTAATTTCTTATATGCAATCTATTAATTCTATGATTTTTGTTCCATTAATCATGTCTGAGTAGATTCATAGTTAGGTTTATGGTTTCTCATTAAGGATTTTATGACTTGCTAGACTTGTTTAATTCAGTTAAGGATTCACATGATTAGAATGTTCTTCAAACTAAATTGTGCTTAATGCTAGTTCTAACCTGATCAATTAGAATCTAGATCTTAGGTTGCTAAATACGACACGAGAGTGTGGTTTAGAATCTGAACTATTTAGGTTGAGCAATTAAATTATTCGCAAAGATATTTGGTTTAGTTTAATTGTGAACATATCGAACTTGAAATTAATGCTGGTTTAATCTGTTAGTAATTGCAAAGAGATTTGGATTACTGCACTTAGACTTAGAGGATTTTCGCAAAGAGATTTGGTTAACTCTAATTCCGTGATTTGAGTTCTAGAACTGAGTTTAATTTGATCCTGACTGATTAACTTGTCTGCTTGTCTGATTTCCTGAGAATTCCCTAGACTTAGCGCTTTTAGTTTATTGCTTTCACAACCAATTCCTGCTACTGATTTACTTTCTGCTTGCTTTTTAGTTTCTAATCATATTTGCTTTCTCCTAGTTTAATCTCTTCTGTTTTAATTCTATCGTTGACCGGAGTCCCTGTGGATTCGATACCCTAAGTACTACAACAACATCACTGTGCACTTGCAGTTAGAATAAGGTTAAAACTAGACCTATCAAGTTTTTGGCGCCGTTACCGGGGACTCTTTTGAGTCTTCGATAGATTTGAACTTAGGGTTTAGACTAGGTTTTTCGTTTTTATTTTTTGCTACTAATTTTTTTTTCTTTTCTGTTCTTGCGTTTCAGGTACGCCTGTAATCGCCCTGCATCGGTCGACACGGTCATGTGTGTCGATCGTTGCATTCTCGAGCTTGCATCGATCGACGCTACTATGCATCGATCGACACATTGCGAAAGAATGATGGGAATGATGGAACGGATGTTGGAAAATCAGCAGAATAACTCGTTCTGCAGAGGCTATGGTTCCTATTCATTCACCGGGGATTATGAATCTCCATCATATCAGCATGTTCCTCCTCACAATACACAGTCTAATAAGCTGATGAGCATGATGGAGCAGTTGTTGGAGAAGCATGAAGAAGATTTGAACTACATCAATAGCTCTGGATTTCAAGGAAACAGGTTCGGTAATCAGCAAGGTAATTCTTATCAGAGAACCTATGGATCGTCCTCATATCAGACACCTCCTGCTGCTAATGCTTATAAGAGCAAGATGGAATCCATGATGGAGCAGTTACTAGAGGATCAGACCAAGTCTGCTGTAGACTTCGACAGGAAGTTGGATGCTATGCATGAAAATCTGAATGAGAAGTTTGAATCTCTGAGCACACATATGAAGAAGCTGGATGTTCAAATCCAAAAGACATCTCAAGCAATACAAAGGCATAATGAAGCTAGAAAAGCTGAACAGTACAGATCCATTAAAGCTGTGACCTTAAGAGATGAGATTGAGTTGCTAGGTGAAGAAGAGAGAATAATCTCGGATTTTCTGGATGAATATTGTCTGTCTGAGACATGCATCGATCGACACCCCCTTAGTGTCGGTCGACACGCAGTTCTGACTGCAATTTCGAGTTCTTACGACAAACATAATCGCCTTGTGTCGATCGACACACCTACTGCATCGATCGACACAGATCGCAGACGAGACCAGAAGCCTGCAACAGTCCCAGAACGAGTCTACAAGCCAATTGTGCCATATCCTAAGGTTCCTAAACCCTCTAAACAAGAGATAGAAGTGGCTAACTGCATGAAATCTGAAGCTTCGCGAGTTCATGCAAAGAAGATGATCTCCATTGATGGTGATCTGAAAGAAGAAGTTCAGATTGGTGGAACTACAGTATCTGATAGTGGAGAGAAGAAGATGGCGGTTCCTCTTGAACCTGCTCTAACATCTTCAGTACCTGCAACTACTCATAAGCAGAAAGCTCCAGACATCAGATCTACACCAAAGATAAGATATAAATCACCTAAGCTTAAACCTCCTGACCGCATTGTTTTGAATGCAGGAAAACGCAGTGTACCACCCAAGCTTCGCTCCCGCCCTGATGCTGTTTATTCATTCCTTGGGAAGCCTCATGATCTGAAAGCCTATACACCTCCTTGGATGAAGAGATATTCACAGAGACACTCAAAGTCTCTGTTGAAACCGCCATGAGTTCAATCTCTATCCCATAGTCAAGCTAATGACTCAAAACAAGCGCTGAGTGGGAGGCAACCCACTGTTAGGTTCGTTTTAGTTTTCGTTTTTCAATTTGATTTGGTGTTTTTAATTTTTCTGTTTTTGTGTGTTCAAAGGCTTGAGAAACAGGCAAAATCGCATTGCATCGATCGACACACCTAGTGCATAGGTCGATGCAATTGAGATTTACGGTTTACCGAATCAATTGCGGTTTAGACATCGGTTATTCACATAACCGCGAGCATATTCACCTTGCATCGATCGACACACATTGTGGCATCGATCGACACAGGGCGACGACAGGTAAGTGTTCTGCAACTTTTCGGATTGTTTCAATTTGATTTATTTTCTCGCCGGCCCTAAGCTTGACACTACTGGGGACAGTGTGTTTTAAGTGTGGGGGAGGAGCTACTGACGCACGCTTTTGTTTTCTTAAGAGTCAGTCCAATTTTTAAAAATTTGTTTTATTGAGTCAAAACCAGTTTAAGTAGGAAACAATGATTTTTTTAGAAGATTTACAGCACTTGCAGGAACTTAAGTAACCATTGGGATGAAGCTGCAGATTATCTCTGACTATTAGAAAACCCAGACATGGATCAACCTACTGAGGGCAACCACATCACTTCAGGTATCAGAGGATCCTTTTACTGACTTCACCCTAATACTGACTTAGATTTTCTCACCTAAGGGCTTGGTATACTTTGTGTCGGATTCCCTTGTTAGTTCTGACACAGCCTGTAAACATGTCCTATCTAGTTCCCTTCTCCCCTTCCATAAAATAAAAAAAAAGATAATAAACTGAGGATGAGTTAGTAACTCCGAAGTGGTCATGGGAATGGTAGCTAAAACTCTCATATCCTGTGCATCCATGGAATGTGTCCAAAGTACACCCCTTAACGGGAAGAGCACTGATAAAAAAAATAAAATGATACCCAATGGGGAAAAATCAGAATGCTAAGGAAGGGAAAAGAGAAGAAAGGACTAGAGAAAGATAGTATGGTGGTCTAGAGCTGATAAGGTAAGAATCCATGTGCCTTTGATCGATACTCCTTAGGTGAGACCGCACTTAAATACTTGCAGAAGTCAGTAGGGAGAATTTGAATGTGTGAATGTGATTGTGGAGTTTACTTAGGACAGTTGCTAAGTGTGGGGGAAGTATATGTTGGTCTTGATGTCTGCAGGTTGATTCTTTCATGTGGTTTACTAAGGGGAATCTGAGTATTGCTGCTTCTAGGATGAAAAGAGTTTCTGAAGAGTTTTCAAACCTCTTCACTGCATTTTAGTTCTCTGTTTTGCTTGAGGGCAAGCAAAGGCTAAGTGTGGGGGAGTTGATATATCATGGTTTTTACCCATTTTATGCCATGATATAGATGTGTTTTTAGTGTCTTTTGTGTTATTTTAGAGTCTTTTACAGGTTTAATCAGGTTTGGAGCTATTTGGAGATAATTGGAGTATTTTGGGACTTTTGGAGCATTTTGGCCGAGAGTTTAACTCACTGCCCGATTTGATGATCATGCATCGATCGACACACCTTTGGTGTCGATCGACACACTAGCGAGATGGGCCGTACGCGGCGGTTTAACAAAGTTATGAAGATTTGGAGAGAAGCCCAGAATAGTTCCAGTATTTACACAGAAGCCCCAGCCGAGATTATACCTATATATTTAGAGTTTTGGGTTTTATTTTGGATATGTTTTCATACTTAGAGCTAAGAGATTTTTAGAGCTTTTGTGGCTGATCTAATCATGTACTTCATCTATTTTGGAGAAGATTTCGAACCCCTTTATCTATTTAATTTCTTATATGCAATCTATTAATTCTATGATTTTTGTTCCATTAATCATGTCTGAGTAGATTCATAGTTAGGTTTAGGGTTTCTCATTAAGGATTTTATGACTTGCTAGACTTGTTTAATTCAGTTAAGGATTCACATGATTAGAATGTTCTTCAAACTAAATTGTGCTTAATGCTAGTTCTAACCTGATCAATTAGAATCTAGATCTTAGGTTGCTAAATACGGCACGAGAGTGGGGTTTAGAATCTGAACTATTTAGGTTGAGCAATTAAATTATTCGCAAAGAGATTTGGTTTAGTTTAATTGTGAACATATCGAACTTGAAATTAATGTTGGTTTAATCTGTTAGTAATTGCAAAGAGATTTGGATTACTGCACTTAGACTTAGAGGATTTTCGCAAAGAGATTTGGCTAACTCTAATTCTGTGATTTGAGTTCTAGAACTGAGTTTAATTTGATCATGACTGATTAACTTGTCTGCTTGTCTGATTTCCTGAGAATTTCCTAGACTTAGCGCTTTTAGTTTATTGCTTTCACAACCAATTCCTGCTACTGATTTACTTTCTGCTTGCTTTTTAGTTTCTAATCATATTTGCTTTCTCCTAGTTTAATCTCTTCTGTTTTAATTCTATCGTTGACCAGAGTCCCTGTGGATTCGATACCCTAAGTACTACAACAAAATCATTGTGCACTTGCAGTTAGAATAGGGTTAAAACTAGACCTATCAAGTATGGTGGTCTAGAGCTGATAAGGTAAGAGTCCATGTGCCTTTGATCGATACTCCTTAGGTGAGACCGCACTTAAATACTTGCAGAATTCAGTAGGGTGAATTTGAATGCGTGAATGTGATTGTGGAGTTTACTTAGGACAGTTGCTAAGTGTGGGGGAAGTATATGTTGGTCTTGATGTCTGCAGGTTGATTCTTTCATGTGGTTTACTAAGGGGAATCTGATTGTTGCTGCTTCTAGGATGAAAAGAGTTTCTGAAGAGTTTTCAAACCTCTTCACCATTCTAGTTCTTTGTTTTGCTTGAGGACAAGCAAAGGCTAAGTGTGGGGGAGTTGATATATCATGGTTTTTACTAGTTTTAGACCATGATATAAGTGTGTTTTAGAGTCTATTTGTGTTTCTTTAGAGTCTTTTACAGGCTTTATTAGGTACAAGCACATTTGGAGCAGAAGTGGAGATTTTGGAGCTGTTTGGTGCATTTTGGAGGTTTGGTCCGAGAGACAGAGTTCACTGTCCAGATTTGAGGATTGCGTCGATCGTTGCACACCTGCATCGATCGATGCATAGCGCGAATGGGCCAGACTCGGCGGTTTAATGAAGAATGTTGATATTGCAGAAAAGCCAAGATATTTACACAGAAGCCCAAAACGTGGTTTAGACTATATATTAGGGTTTTTAGCCACTTGTTTAGGCTACGCTTTTCCTACGCTTTATTTTATTCAGAGAGAGTTTTAGGGGCTGATCTTGTTCTCGAAAGAGACTTGATTTCGAACCCCAGTTCTTTATTTGATTTTATAATATTTGGTTTTCTATTCATGATGTTTTCTGTTTCGATGAACATGTCTGAGTAGATTACCTGTTAAGTTTAGGGATTCTCATTAGGGATTTCATGGAATTATAGGTTAATCAACCTGTAGGGATTCATATCTGCTAGTTCTTTATCTAGGATTGTTCTTAATGCTTGATCTAAATTGGCCACTTAGATTATTGATGTTAGGTTGATTGATGCAACGACAGTTGGTTAATTAGCTAGAAAGAACCTAGATGAGCAATTGAATTATTCGCAAAGAGATTTGGCTTAGTTTAATTGTGAACATATCGAACTTGAAATTAATGCTGGTTTAATCTGTTAGTAATTGCAAAGAGATTTGGATTACTGCACTTAAACTTAGAGAATTCTCGCAAAGAGATTTGGTTAATTCTATATATGTGTTTGAGTTCTAGAACAGTTCTTAATTAGATCCCGATTGATTGATTAGTTTATGTTCCTGATTTCCTGAGAACTCCCTAGACTTAACGCTTCGCTTTCTTGCTCACAAACTCGCTGCTATTTACTTTTCTGCTTGCTTTTTAGTTTCCCATTACAATTTGCTTTCTCCTAGTTTAATCTTTCTGTTCTTCATCTATCGTTGACCGGAGTCCCTGTGGATTCGATACCCTAAGTACTACAACTACATCACTGTGCACTTGCAGTTAGTATAGGGATAAAACTTGACCTATCAGGGACCAACATAATTTATGTCATTTATTACTTATAGGGTTTCATGATCAAGTCACATACTTGATGACCTATAAAATGTCATAAATTACTTTGGGACTATTATTTAATAACATTATTAAATAATACTGAAACAAATTTCATTAAAATAACATAACCTTAATATGTTTATATGAACATCATATCATAACTAAAACAAAAACAACTCCCACTAAAACCAAGATCACATCTTAATAGATCTAATGCATATATCATTAGTCTGATTCTCATGCGCTCTCGCTCAGCATGTCACAAAGGACACTGCGTCTTGCTAAGAGTAATGCCATGAGACATTGGTATGAAGCCCTTCTTAGAATCATGCGTACTGAACCTGTGTAAGACCTTATCAATATAAGTATCTTGACACAATCCAATTTAGCTTGTCCAATCTATCTCTATAGATTCTCATTCCAAGAATGTATGCGGCTTCATTAAATACAACCTCCCAGCCAAGTCTTAACAGACTGAAGTAATGGAACGTCATTTTCGAGAAGGAGTATGTCATCTACATACAGTACGAGAAATGCAACTACGCTCCCACTAGTATTCTTGTAAACACACGGTTCCTCTTCGTTCCTGATGAAGTCAAACTTTTGACCGCTTCATCAAAACGAAGATTCCAACTCCGAGATGCTTGCTTCAATCCATAAATGGATCGATGAAGCTTGCATACTTTCCTAGCAGCATTAGGATCAATGAAACCCTCAGGTTGTGTCATGTACACATCCTCTTCTAGAATTCCATTAAGGAAAACTGTTTTCACATCCATCTGCAAGATCTCATAATCATAATGAGCGGTGGTTGCTAGGAGAATCCGAATGGACTTAAGCATAGTGACTGGGGAATAGATTTCTTCATAGTCAATACCATGAATTTACTTGAAACCTTTTGCCACCAACCTAGCTTTGTATATCTTAATATTACCATCCACGTCAACTTTTCTTCTTGAAAATCCATTTACTCTCAATCGCTTTTACACCATCAGGTAAATCAACCCAAGTCCATACTTGGTTCTGTGACGTCGATCCCATTTCGGAATCAGCGGCTTTCGGCCATTTTTCGGAGTCAGGGCCCATCATTGCTTCTTCAAAATTCGCAGGCTCGTCATTGTCAATGATCAACAGATCATGGCAATTGGTCACGAGAAATCCAAATCTCTCGGGTTCGTGACGGATCCTTTCGGATCTGCGAGCTTCAGGTTGTGTAAAAGTCGTGCACATATCTCATATATATAGACTTTTACCCCGACCTAATTAACCAAGGTTTAAACCGTAGTTAATTAAGTCATAAACCAAAATTAGTATTTTGGTTCGCGATCTGTGTCGATCGATACACCTTTGTGTCGATCGACACTACTTCAGAAACTTGTCATTTGAATGTATGTCGAATATACATTCACCAGATCCTTTGCAAACTTCAGGCACCATAGGTGTAGGTTCTACAACTCTTTGTAGATCCAACTGCTGCTCTTCCTCATCAGGTTGAGCAGTCTCCTGTGATTCTCGAATTTCTTCGAGTTGTACTTTTACTCCCATTGTTCTTCCTGGAAAGGAAATCTTTCTCAAGAAAAACACAGTTCTGAGCAACTAAACACTTTGTTCTCGGACCGGTTGTAAAAGTAATATGCCTTGGTCTCCTTAGGACAACCAACGAAGTAGCACTTATCGGATTTGGGTGTGAGCTTATCAGAGATTAAACGTTTAATATTAGCCTCACAACCCCAAATCTTCATGAAAGACAAATTAGGAACATTTCCAATCCACATCTCATGTGGTGTCTTTGTGACTGATTTTGATGGAACCCTATTTAGTGTAAACGCAGACGTTTCTAGAGCTTATTCCTAGAAGGATAATGGAAGATCTGAGTGACTCATCATTGATCGAACCATATCTAATAAAGTCTGATTCCTCCTCTCATAAACTCCATTCCTTTGGGGCGTTTTAGGAGGAGTGAGTTGTGAAACAATTCCACAATCTCTTAGATGATCATTGAATTCTTGACTTAAGCACTCATCTTCACGATCTTATCGTATAGCTTTAATACTTTTGTCAAGTTGTTTATGTACTTCATTTCGGAACTCTTTGAACCTTTTCAAAAGATTCCAACTTGTGTCTCATTAGATAGACATATCCATACCTACTGAAGTCATCAGTGAAGGTGATGAAATACTGAAAAATTCTTCTAGCACTTATGCTCATCGGGCCACACACATCAGTATGTATAAGGCCCAATAAGTTACTGGCCCTTTCTTTGTTTGTTAAGAGAGGCCTTAGTCATTTTGCCTAATGAACAAGATTCGCATTTCTCATATGATTCATAATCAGATGAGCCCAAAAGCCCATTACCATGGAGTTTCTGAATCTGTTTCTCATTTATGTGGCCCAAACGACAATGCCAGAGAAAAGTTTGATTCGTGTCTTCTGACTTGAATCTCTTAGTACTAATGTTATAGACTGGCACACTTTGGTTTAGAACATAAAGTCCATTCTATAATGGACTGCTACTATAAAATATATCATTGTAATCAAATGAACAACATTTATTCATAATTGAAAACTGATATCCTTCTAAATCCAAATAAGGAATAGAAATAATGTTTATGCTCATAGCAGGTACATAGTAGCAATTATTAAGTTCTTAAAACCATGCCAGAAGGTAAAGACAAATGAATTCCTACGGCTAATGCAACAACTCTTGCTCCATTTCCACCGCGCAGGTCCACTTGTCCTTTCTCCAAAGTCCTACTGTTCCTTAGGCCCTGCATATTTTACAAAATATGAGCACCACAGCTGGTATCTAATACCCAAAAGTAGGACCAGAGAAAGTAACATTTACTTCTATAACATAAATACCTGAAGAAGAAGTCTCGTACGTCTTCTTCAGCTTCTCATAATCTTCCAGGAATTTATTGTAGTTTCTTTTCAAATGCTCATAACCATTACAATAATGGCACCTATCATCTTTAGAAGGACCAGTTTTAACCTTAGGAGCATGGTTAGACTCACTTGGATTCACAATCGAGCTCGTCTTGCCATCACCCTTGTTCTTACCAAGTTTCTTAAACTTTTTACCCTTTTGTACCATAAGGACATTTGGGGTGTCCTTCTTGATGTTAGGTTCAGCAGTTTTGAGCATCCCATGCAACTCAGTCAAAGTCTTTGTCAAGTTGTTCATGTTGTAGTTCATAACAAAATGATCATAGCTTGACGGCAGTGACTGCAGAATGATGTCAGTAGCCAACTCTTGGCTAATGGGACAATCCAGTTTTCCCAAGTTATCAATATAACCCATCATCTTAATGACATGAGGACTAACTGGTCCGTCCTTTGGTAGCTTGCACTCAATTAGAGACTTAACCGTCTGGTATCTCTGAGTTCGTGCCTGCTCCTGAAACATACTTTTCAGGCTAGTGATCATCTCTATTGGCGACTCCATGTTCTCAAATTGCTTCTGCAAATCCGATTTCATGGTAGACAACATGAGATAACATACATCGACCGCATCACTAGAATGCTTATCCCAAGCATCCATCTCTGACTTCCAGGCATTGGCTCGGTACTTTTTGGGGAGAACTTTCGCAAGAACATAGTCCTTTTTCTCCTGTTTGAGAACAATTCTCAAGTTCCGATACCATTCCATAAAGTTAGATCCATTTAGCTTGTCCTTCTCAAGGACGGATCTCAGGGAGAAATTGTTGTGATTGTTTGTGCTAGACATAGCTGGATATTAGCAAGGAAAGATTTTAGTTTTGATGTTCGAGAAATGAGAAATCTTAACTATTAAGAAAACTCGCATTATATTCAAACAATGTTTCCTCAAATGAATATAATGATCCAAGACCCATACTTCACTAAAACTTGAGTGAGCTTTGGCTCATCGCCCAAATTTCAGCTATCTAGGTAAGCAACAACTTTGCCAGTTATATCCAATATAACTCTTGGTTGTGGATTGACATCTCATGTCCAATCCACTCGATGTCTCTGGGCCCAAAACGATTTTGATAGCTCAATCAAGTAAACCAATCTCTTAAGTCATGTAATTGTTGACGCCTTGCACTGCAAGCCTATCAACACGATTACCTCCTGCCTTTCTCATATAATTGTGGACACCTTGCACTGCAAGTCTATCGCACAATGAAACGAGTCTTGACGGTTGACAAGATCGGGAAGACATCTAGGATTACTTGATATTTAGTTTGAGGAACGAAACTTTAATTTAATATACATATCATATATGTATCTTAGAAGGATTATAATTAATTAAAACAACTAATCTAACTGAGTTTTAGTTATTCTAAGAAATGGGTTAAGTCTTTGGTTCGGTTTATGCGATTTCTGGTTCAATAACCAAAATCCCGAGTGGTATGTCGACCGACACAACTCCGTGTGTCGATCGTCACTACTAAACCAGAACCATTGCGATAACCGGTCAATCAAATTGAACCGATTTGATAACCGGTTAGTGTCGATCGACACAACACTTGTGTCGGTCGACATCAACCCAATTCAATCAAACCGCAATTAACCCGTCAAACCGGTTTAAACTAATTGCGATGACCGGTCCAATCCAATTGAACTGATTCATCCAATAGAACCAATTTAGCCAATTTTAACCAAGCGCGATAACCGGTCCAATCCAATTGAACCGATTAAACCAATCGCAAGGTCCGTGTCGACCGACACAAGTTGTGTCGATCGATGCGTTAGGGCATCAGGAACTTTGATCTTTATGATCGAAACCTAAAATTTTATTCGGATTTCCATACTGTGTCGATCGATACCAGATTGTGTCGATCGACACTATGCGAAAACACAAAATCGTTTCTTAACAAGAACCCCAAAACGCGATTCCTTTTAACAAAACACAATCGATTCAAATTCATCTAATTCGAATAGCTTGCTGTTAGATTCAATAGGATAAACCCTAAGGCCCTGATACCACTGAAGGAATTTCTAGCTGTTCTAATCACATTAGGAAACCCTAAGTATAAATTCCATAGCCTAGGATCTGGGTTTAGGTATATTGAATCATAAGGATCTCGAATTACCTGGAGATTAGCAGCGGAAGATGAACAAGTATTCGAGATTCACAAGCGCCTCAAGTGTTGCGCCTCTACTGGTATCCACACGCACACAAACTGGAACGGACGGGATGCTAGTGCCGTAGAGATCAGATCTCTTAGAGGTTTCTCAGTTTCTCAAAGGTGGCTATCAATTAGGTCTAGCTTCTCTAAAAGTCGTGCATATATCTCATATATATAGACTTTTATCACGACCTAATTAACCAAGGAACTAACCGCAGTTAATTAAGTCATGAATCAAAATCGATATTTTGATTCGCGATCTGTGTCGATCGATGCACATGTTGTGTCGATCGATACTACCTCAGAAACTCGTTATTGAATGCATATCGAATATACATTCACCAGATCATTACACTAATGATCAACCCCATATAAGACATCCAGTTTGTTTAGGTGTGTGATCCTGTAGGATCATACAATTCCAGCAATGAGTTCATAACTCACAGATCACAAGTGGCTTCTAGCAAAACATTATGATCACCTAGTATTATACGAATGTCTAATCTCGACAACACAACTATCTCTAGAGTGATTACAAGTGTGATTTCAGGACATTCCCAACAGACAAGGCCCTTCATACGTGGACAACATAACTAACCAATCATTCATCAACCAACAGAAATTGAATGATTCCAAGTTCAATAATAATGGCCGAGAGATAGAGAGAGTCCGATCGGCACAATCATCCATCGACCACACGGCCCAGCCGTGGTCGCGGTTATGGTAAGGCCTATGGGATCCACTTTAGTGTATCGGTTGCCATGCCCTGATCCTTAGGCACATTTGGATCCATGTTTGATCCTTGATTGCGCCTCCTTTGCCCAAGCCTTAACATGTACCCAATACCCTCAAACTGCCGGCGACTTCTTCTTCCAAGAAATCCAGCATAACCCTTGTTCTCTTCCTTAGCCTTTTGCGGTTTCTCCTTGATAATTTCTGGGAATTTTTCATGTGTGTAATCATGTGAAAAAATGGCCAGTGTTTATGTATTTATAGGCCTTTGAATCTCTGAAATTGCCCATGGCCGAAAGGGTGCAATTGGTAGGCGAATGGGTGTCAAACAACTTGTGCCCCTTGGCTGGTAACCGCTTATGGCTCAGCTAGTGTCACTAGCTGACCTAGCCCACCAGCTGACCCAAGTACCTAACACTCCTTCCAGCTGAGTTGAGTTGAGGTCAGTTGAGCCAGCTGACTAGCTCGATTGTTCAACTAATTTCAGCCGAACACTTTTCTGTCCAGTTACTTTCCACTCGGCTAAGCTCCTTTTCTACTGATCTTAGTCATCCCCGACCATGAAACACTTTCCTTTGATCTCCCTTGACCTTTTGTCCGTTGTTCCGGTCCCATGGCCCGTCTTACCGATCCTAGCGGGGATCGGGGATGTTACACATCTGACCTTGGCATTTAATTGACGTTGTTGCTCAATGTATCGTGCCAAAACAATAAAAAAGATATAATCATGACTACTAGTATTACTAGTTTTACTCAATAATATTATCAGTTTACTACATATATCGGTTCTATAAGTTTTACCGGTATTACTAGTTTTACACAGTTTACTCAGTATTGTTAGTGTTACCCAATACTACTAGTTTCACACAATTCCATATCGCAAAAACTCTAACTATACGGATTTGAATTTCTCCAAATGGTAGAATTTAGAGAAATTGAGTTCTAATCTACTTATAATACATTAGGAGTCAACCATGAAACCAAATGCTCTATCAATTTAACAAATCACCGCAATGTGCATTCGAAATTATTCAATCCCTAGATTTGCTATTCCCAAACTAAATCTGAGTCAAAACCAATCTAAAACCAGTCTTTTTTGATGAATTAATAGCTCACTTCGGTTTTTGAGAGAAATGCAGCTCGAATACGAAAGAAGAAAGTTGTTTATCGGTGCCGGCGAGAAAAGAGGAGATTGGATATGCTCGTCCGAGGAGGAGGTTTTCTATTTTTCTAAAAAAAAAATCAAAATCAAAAATTAAATTAAATCAGTAAATTTGTTTTCGTCTTTGTAAATTTCATTAAAATGTGGAAAATGGTAGATAAACTTTGTAAGGATATAAGTTGTTTTTTCTTGTCATTTGTTCTCGTCAGCGTTGGGTTCGTGTTTCGGCATCGTATCTCCCTTTTGTGCCGAGCCTGGTTTCGTTCTCTGGCTCGTGGCTTCTCCTCGACGGTTTCCTTCTGGGCGGTGGCTCGTCGTCAGGTCTCTGTTCCGGTTAAGGCTCGCGGATCTGCTCCGGTTATCGCGTTCTTGTACCTTTGGTGTCGTGGTTTATAGTTAAGGGTTTGTCATTCGTTTGAGGCGGTTTAATGGTCTGGTTTTTGGGTTGTGGTTGGTTTAGCTGATCTTTTGGTTTTAGTTTGGGTTTGTAGTGTGTGGAACTTCATCAGAAATTTTGATTTGTGAGAAAAGATCTCGTCTTGCAGTAAATGGGCGGACAATACTCACGGAAAGGATAGCTTTATAATGGCTGCATAATTAGCAGAACCGAGGCTTATAATATATATATATTTAGCCAAGTTGTGTCTCTGTTAGGACATATGTGCCTATGTAGTTCGCTTGTGTATCAAAATGATCACTTCTGTCTAAAGACTGGGAAAAAACTTCTATCTACAGAATGACTTACACAGCTAAACACGATTGCTACACACTTATTTGCTTCTCCAAACCACAAGAAAATGTGAGTGAAAGAGAAAACAAAAGAGTTTCAATGTACATAATTACAGAGCTTACTAAGCACAAGCATAGCTGTGGTGGCAACTGCCTGCTAAAAGATATCCATGGTTATTCTTCCTTGGTCCAGTTCAGTTGATCTTTTTCTTGTTTTGGTGTTACCATGTCTTCTCTTTATGCACCTGTTCTGTGATTTTTCTTTGTTGCAGATTTCTCAAGCCGTGATTTCCTTACAGCTTCTTGGATTTGCCTCTCATGCTCTTTCAGAATGTCCTCAATGTTTCCACCAGGAGGCATCAGTGGACCCGAACAGTGCATCCTGTTCTTCTTGCGTATGTATGTCTGAAACCGCATGAGCAAAAAACATCTTAGGATCCATATAATCAAACTCAGTTCAATGTGATTATATTTTTTTTTAATTACCGTTGTAGGTTCTACGGTTGCATCATCTTTATGTGAAGGAGACAAGTATCTCCCAGTGATGGGCACGTTGCTAGATCGGGTAGCCTTCAGCTCTACTACATTGTTCCTAGAGCTCTCGTTATTACTCCATGTTGCTGTTATACTTTGATGAATCATTGAACTTGTATGAGAAAAGCCTTTATCTCCCCCGGTTCTTTGAGGATTAAACCTCTGAGTTGTGGTTGTGACTTTTGACTGTCCTGAAGCAATAAACTCAGGCGTTGTGACAGTACTCTTGAAGTCTCTCGAACCCCTTCTCATCGATTCAGTTCCACGCCCCTTGACAGTTTCGGCTCGTTTCCTGAATTTATTTAAGAACATATGCTTAGGAACTTTGCATGAATCATTTTGTGGCTGTCTAAAGAATATGGATATATGACACCTTCTTGCTTCTTCATCCCGGAGCTTTGCATCAAGTTCCTTGCTTGGAGGATACTTAGGCAAACTTGATACATCGCATGGGAGTGGTTCCGTTGTGAAAAACTAGATAATAGAAATAAAAGGATTGAGTTAGGAGGCAAACCAGATAAAAAGAAACAAAAGACTGTTTACCTTGCTGTTTAGCGTTGATGAAGTTGAGCCTCGTTTCTCTGGCTCTAAGGATAGAAGCTTGTCAACAAGAGCTAGAGCAGAAGATGGCAAACTCTTGAACGTCTCTACAAGGACACGTTTGTAAGGTTGTTGTGGTTTGAAACTTGTCGCAAGTGGTAGCTTTGTCTTTCGCCAGTAATCATCCGATGGTGAACCACACAACTTGAAGATCTTATGCATTTGCTCCACCTAAGAGACGGACATTGTCAAATTAATTAAGCTGAATGGTCATGGATTTACACAACTGATTATGATTATGAATCTTTCACCTCTGTTCTTCCCGGCATGATTGGTTTCCCTAAAAAAAGTTCTGTGAGAATACAACCAACACTCCACAGATCTATCCCAGGTCCATACTCTGTAGCTCCAAGTAGAAGCTCAGGGGCCCTGTACCACAAGGTTACTACACGGCTTGTCAAGGATTGATCTTGATCTGGATGATAGAAATTCGCCAGACCAAAATCTCCAATCTTGAGGACTCCATCATTGTTTACTAAAAGATTTGAACCCTTAATGTCGCGGTGGAGGATTCCACGGCTGTGGCAGTGTTCAAGCCCGCTAAGAAGCTGTTTCATATAACATTTGATCTGCAAGAAGCAACAAGAAACACAAGATTTGTGTCCGTGTTAACTTTGTCGCCATAATGAAGCCTTAAACGTACCTGGGATTCTTTGAATTTGACACCGGGTCTAAGAGCGAGACCCGAGAGATCATGCTCCATGTACTCAAACACAAGGTACAAGCTACCAGAGAGTTTTGAGGTGACAAGACATTCGAGCTTCATAACGTTTGGATGGTCGAGTTGGCGCAAGATGTTAATTTCCCTGGCCATGAATCTCACGCTCTCAGGATCCATATTGACGAATCTGACTTTCTTCATGGCTACCATTTTTCCGGTCTCAAGATCACGAGCTCTGTACACACTACTGTAAGTCCCTTGTCCAATCTGGAATAGACAACCAAATTGTCAAGGCAATAGCAATCAAGAAACTGCAACATGGAAAAGGAACTAACTTTGTCCAACTTGTCAAAGGACTCTGCAGGCCGAGGAACCCAACCCTTGATGGCTTCACCTGCAGCAGAGGTTAACCAAGAAGGCCATCCAGCTGCAATGAGCTCAACCTCGGGGCTGTGTGGAACACTTGAGATGGCATTACTCGGCTGAAATCCTCCTCCTGTTCCAATATCTGCAGTTGAACATCTTCGGTGAGACCTTGTGGGTCTCTCAACAATTACCGTTTTACCATCACTCTCCTCTACAGGAACAATCAAGCCAGAGCTTCCATCCGCGGATTTGTGTGGAAACTCATCTTTCTTGGAGGTTGTAGGTGCAATCAATTGAACTGAGGACGTTTTGCTCCAATCTTCTTGAGGTTTCTCATGTTGAACATTAACGTCTTCGTCTGCACTTCCTTTTGAGCAAATGCAGCCCATAATAATTCACAATCTTGCTGTGCCTCGCCTATCCGCATCGATCAGCAACAAATCTTATCTCCTGATTGATCCCCAAGTATGAAACCCAGGAATCTCAGGTTCATCAGATAGAAGACAGAATATGATCAGGATGTAATTTTTGTTCTTCTCCCGCAGAAATCGAAACCCCAAATACAATAAGAAATTAAAAAAATCACAGAAGAGAAGACTTGTGATTCAAGAAACAAAAAAGCTCAATTTTTGTTGTTTTTCCCGTTATCTCACTGCATGATGGACAAAATAATGCAGCAAACTGTTCGTCGATAACGGAAAAGCTAGAGAGAGAAAATGACGAACAGAACGTTGTTAATTCTGAAATGGAAATTTTGAGGATCAGGAGAGATGGAATCGTTTTTGTCTCGCAAGAAAGTAGGAGGAGCCCTAGATTCTCTGGATAAGACAACTCAAAATCTAGCAGCTTGTTTCTTTCTTTTCTATTTTTGGCTCTTAGTTCGTTACGAAACAGGTTAACAATTTTGCATGAGGTAAAGATTTGATCCAACATTCAAAAACGAAACATGTTTGTTTTTGCTGTTGTTGTTACGACAATGACCCACGTATGATCTTGTCTGTCGGAGATCGTGGGTTCCAGTTCCTCTTTGTTGAAATATCCGTACGAACATTTTCCCAGGACCCTTGTCTCCCTCAACTTATTTAGCTGATAACAATCTCTGTAAGTGTGTATTGACCAGGACATTGACACAATTATTAGAAAATAAACTCATGTTGCATTAGGATAACGGCTTTTTGCGAGACTACACATAATAATGTCGATATCAAAACATTAACTGATTGTTCTTTTTTTGTCAGTCTCTCAAGTTCATTAAAATAAAACCCAAATGGGCTAGGGATGATAAATATACACTAAAACCTCTATAACTTAATAATTCTGGATTACAATATTTTATTAATTTATCGTGATATTAATTTATAAGGATAATGTTTAAATATTTTAAAAAAAAAATATATATATATATATATATTTTTTTTTTAATTTCTATAATTTCTTGTTTACATACTATAATATTATGTCAATATTCCATTTTTTTTTGTTTCTTTTGTCAATATATTATATTAATATTTCATTTTCTTTGTTCTTTAATATTTTCTACTTATACATAAAAAGTGATTGTGTTACTCTAATTTACTACTCATCTTATTCTTCGTTAAAATATTTATCATTTTTTTTCTTTTCAGCAATGGTTCTACATCTAAAATGTGTTGTAAAATCAATTATAACTGATCTAATGAACCTTCTTCATTTTGAATAATAAGGAAGACTTTTTCTCTCAGGCGCCAATCTCGATAAAACCCTTTTGAACAAAAGTAAAAAGTAACTCATCTTTACCCAACAGTCAAACTTATAAACCCTTCTTAAAACCCTACTTCTAGAGGAAAGTTTTCGTCAGACCGGCGGTTCTCCGCCTCCTTCCTCGGCCAACGGGTTCCTTAACGGGGTAAAGGACCTGTCTCAACGCCGACCTACAACAAGAAAGCAAAGTCATCATCACCTAACCCATTAACTCGCAAGCCATCACCTCAAGATGCTCACTAAGCTAGCAACGGTCTGAAGAAAAGGAAACCAATATTAAGCAACAAAGCAGGGTAGCGAAAGGAGTATAACATTCTCCAAACTCTTGGTAACTCACAATACACCGAAGAAATCACCCAACTTCTACTTCCGTATGAAGCAAGAAAGACAATCTTTGAACATGCTAAGTGATACGATTAGGTTTTAATCCCTAGATCTACACTGCAAGTGCACAGACGTGAACCAGTAGTATATGGGGTATCGAATCTACAGAGACTCTAAATTCTTACGGTAGATTATAGAATGTCAAGTTAAGATAGGTGAGACTAATCAAAAAATAAATAACTAAACAGAAAGTAAATCAGTAGCAAGAGTGGTTTTTGTAAGCAAGTACTAAAAACGTCAAGTCTAGGCAGTTCTCAGGAAATCAGAGAGCAAATCAATTATCAGTCAGGATCAAATTAAGTTCGGTTCTAGAACTCAAACACAAGATAGAACTAACCAACTTTCGTTGCGAGAATTCTCTAAGTCTAATTAGCAGAAACCCAAATTTCTTTGCAATTCCTAACAGATTAAACTAGCCATAAGTGCAAGTTTGATTTGTTCACAATTCAATTAAACCAAATTTCTTTGCAGATAATTAAATTGCTCAACATAAATAGTTCAGATTCTAAACCACACTTTCGTGTCAATTTAATAACATAAGGTCTAGATTCTAAGTGATCAGGTTAGAAACTAGTATTAAGCACAATTCAGGTTGAAGAACAAATAAGATATGAATTCCTTAACTGATAAGTTAATCTAGCAGGTCATGAAAACCCTAACGAGAATCCCTAAACCTAACTATGAATCTACTCAGACATGATTAATGAAACACAAATCAATGAATAAATAGATATCATAAAATCAAAAGAGTAAGAGTAAAAGAGGTTCGAAATCTTCTCTCTGGAGTACAAGAACGATCAGCCTCTCGGTCTCTCTCTCTAAAAAGCTAATAGTATGAATGCGTATCTAAAACCAAACACCAAAAACCTAATTATAAAGTCTTAATCACGCTTGGGGTCTTTTTGCAAATACTGGAACTTCTTGGGGCAAAACTGCAATTTTCCAAAGTCTTCATTAATGTGTTGGCGCAGAGGTGTGTCGATCGATGCCAATGATGCATCGATCGATGCATTGGTCGTCCAGACTTGGTGAAATCAGATCTCTCGGCTTAAGCTCCAAAACTTGCCCAAAATGCTCCATTATCTCCAATAATTCTCCAAACGTGCATGTGCCTAATAAACACCTGAAATGACTCTAAAGACACGACAAAAGACTCTAAAACATATTTATATCATGGCTTAAAACAGGTAAAAACCATGATATATCACTAAGCAACCATGGCAAGGCGCTTTTCCTATGCTGAAAAAGGAAAGATGGTTACGATGGAAATAGAAGGACCTCGACGGATTAGAATAAGAGCTCCAGAGATGGACACAACATCTCAGATCTGGGAGAATAGGCTTACTCTAATGGGGAGACTCACAAATACAGAGGCGCAAAATGTGTGGGAAATGATCCCACAACTGTCTAGAAGATGGAACTTAAAGGGGAAGGCTACGGGCTCAGATCTGGGAAAGGGATGCTTCCAGTTTCGCTTTGAGTTTGAAGAAGATATGAAACAAGTGTTGGACAACCGTCCCTACCAGTTTGCTCGATGGATGGTAATAATCCATAAGTGGGAGCCAACCCTATCACCGAGTTTTCCCTCATTGATTCCGTTTTGGATCCGAATAAGAGGACACCCCTCCATTACTGGCAAGAACAACTGGTGAGGAATATTGGCAGAGAGCTAGGCCAACTGGAAGACCTTGAGATCTCAACCACCATGGCGAGAGTAAGAGTAACTGTTGATAGACTCCAACCCCTGATAATGGAATCTATTGTTGTAACGCCCCTTTCCCATTCTCCGCTGACCGTCGAGCTAACCGGTCAACAATCAAACAAGAACATGACCGATCGAACCCGAGCAAGTCGAACAAGAAAAGTTCGCCACAGGACGAAGCCAAAGATAGTTCAGTTTGAGGCAAAGGCTCGCACCAATCTATCCTCGACTCCGTTATCCTCATATCTATAG
The DNA here is from genome assembly GCA_030180135.1 of Orychophragmus violaceus. Taxonomy (NCBI): domain Eukaryota; kingdom Viridiplantae; phylum Streptophyta; class Magnoliopsida; order Brassicales; family Brassicaceae; genus Orychophragmus; species Orychophragmus violaceus. The sequence goes on along the minus strand of CM058238.1, from coordinate 60,002,532 downwards.
CACAAGCGGTACCACTTGCACTACTTCGATGAGTTGTGTCGGTTCGGACTAAAACCTCAAATCAGGGAAACAATTTCATTTCTGAGTAATCAACGTTGAGTACAACGTTTAATAGAATTTCGCAAACAATCGTCAAGTCAAATATACAAAGAAATCAACACACGAAATAACAATAATGCCGAACCGAGAAAACAACCAAAAATCCCGAATCAAATCCCATCACAAGCAGCCCGAAACCACACCGAGGACCTCCCGCGTCCGTCGCTGCTAAACCTGAAAAACACAAAAAAGAGTCTAATGAGCGATCTAAGATCACCCAGTGAATCGGCTCCCCACTAACGGATTCTAATCTATCTAGATCAATAGATTCCCACCCCAAAACCCAAATTAACAATCCGCAGGAATAAATGGTCGATCACGCACTACCACGTCGTGATTAACCCAAACACACACAATCAATGCCAAAGATAAAGAGAATTAAGGGAAATCGAAGGCACTGCGGCACATGTCCTCGATTGGACTCGATCTATCTATCGCGCAGTAAAAGAAATATCAAACAACACTAGGCCCTACGAACTCGGTAACTTCCACGGGTTTACATCGTCACCTATATGGTAACTAACCCACGACTCCTAAACGTGTACACAAGGTCCCACGAGTAGGACATGATATATCATGGTTTTTACCGGTTTTATGCCATGATATAAGTCTGTTTTAGTGTCTTTTGGTGTTCCTTTAGAGTCTTTTACAGGTTTTATTAGGTACACGTACGTTTGGAGCAAAAGTGGAGATTATGGAGCTAATTGGAGCACTTTGGAGATTTGACCCGAGAGGTTGTGTTCACTGTCCGAAACAGAGTATTGTGTCGATCGTTGCACACCTGCATCGATCGATGCATAGCGAGTTGGGCCAGACTCTCGGCGGTTTAATGAAGATTTCTAATATTGCAAAGATGCCCAAAAGTTCCAGATATTTACACAGAAGCCCCAAGTCGTGTTTTAGCTATTTAATTAGGTTTTTAGCTTCTGTTTTAGATACGCTATCATAACTTAGAGCAGAGAGTTTTTAGAGCTTTTGGGGCTGATCTGATCCTGTACTACATTTGTTTTGGAGAAGTTTTCGAACCCCTTTTATATTCTAATCTCTTTTATGATTTCTATTAATTCACTGATTATGTTTACATCATCTATGTCTGAGTAGTTTCATAGTTAGGTTTAGGGTTTCTCATAGGGATTTCATGACTTGCTAGATATAATTAATTCAGTTAAGGATTCACATCAATAGATGTTCTTCAAAGTAATTTGTGTTTAATGCTAGTTCTAACCTGATCAATTAGAATCTAGATCTTAGGTTGCTAAATACGACACGACAGTGTGGTTTAGAATCTGAACTATTTGGGTTGAGCAATTTAATTACTCGCAAAGGAATTTGGTTTAATTAGATTGTGAACATATCAAACTTGGAATCAAAGCTGGTTTAAACTGTTAGTAATTGCAAAGGAATTTGGATTGCTGCACTTATACTTAGAGAATTCTCGCAAAGGAATTTGGTTAATTCTATATCTCTGTTTTGAGTTCTAGAACTGAGTTTAATTAGATCCTGACTGAATGATTTATCTGCTTGTCTGATTTCCTGAGAACGCCCTAGACTTAGCGCCCTTAGTTTATTGCCTACAACAACAACCTGCTACATGTTTACTTTCTCGCTTGCTTTTTAATTAAATCAATACAATTTGCTTTTTGTTTTCTCCTAGTTTTAATCTCTTTAAGTTTTTGATCCTATCGTTGCCTAGAGTCCTCGTGGATTCGATCCCTAAGTACTACAATTGATATACTGTGCACTTGCAGTTAGTATAGGGTAAAACTCGAGACCTATCAAGTTTTTGGCGCCGTTGCCGGGGACTCTTAGAGTCTTCGATAGCTTCGAACTTAGGGTTTTTACTAGGATTTTTATTTTTATTTTTGTTTACTGATTTTTCTTCTCTGTTTTCTCTCTGTCGCAGGTTTCGAAATCGCATAGCATCGACCGTTGCACTTCTTGTGTCGATCGACACTAGGCGATTGGAGTTGAATCGATCGTTGCACTGTTAGCATCGATCGTTGCTTGGCGATTACAGAGGGTTTATGCAGACGCGTGATACCAGAAGTAATCCGAACACTAATCTCGTAAACCTCCAACTTGAAGAGCTTGCAAGACTAGAGAAGACCAACAGAAGAGTTAGAAGAACAAGGATGGTTGTTGAACGTGTGATCATAAAGCCTGATGCTAAAGGTACCCTCATGGACCGACACAAAAATCCTTACAATGCTGCTGGAGAACCGATAGATGCTGAAGGGAATGTCATCCCTGATCCTCCAGAGCAACCACAGCGGCAGCAAGAGCAGAACCAAGGTCAAGGACAAGGCCAAGGTAGACAGATGGTTGTCCATGAAAGGACTTTAGCTGACTATAACCGTCCGGATGAGTTTCATGCTAACCGGTTAGCTCTTGTACTTCCTGAATTTGAGAGGAATGATTTTGAAATCAAAACCGTCTACTACTCTCTCCTAAGGCAGAAAGCCTTCCATGGCTCTCCAAGTGAGCAACCGATGGATCACATAGATGAGTTTGAGGGCATAGTCACTGGAATAAAGTACGATGGAGTTAACCAAGACTATCTGTTCCTCAAGATTTTCCCCTACTCTCTGGCTGGAGATGCTGCAGCCTGGCTGAAACAACTTCCATCTGGGACGTTTGTTACTTGGGCCGCTCTGAAGAGTGAGTTTCTGCGTCATTTCTATGATGATGCCCACTCAGACCACTCCAGACAGGACATTCTCACCTTCACCCAAGGTCCAACAGAACCTCTTAAGACAGCCTGGATGAGGTTTAAGAAGTACCAACGTGACTGCCCACACCATGGATTCACTGAGGTAACGCTTTTAGGCATTTTATTTAGAGGAATAGATCTTCCATATCAGACTGCATTGGACAATTCTAGCAATGCCAACTTTAACACTAGGACTCATGCTCAAGCTAAGCAGTTGATAGACAATTTGGTAAGCAGTAATAGCTGCAAGACCACTGATGAGAGAAGGAAGAAGTCCGGTGGAAAGATGGAGAATTCTGAGATAGCTGATATTAGATCTAAGTTGGACACTGTTTGCAACCTTCTAGCTGGGAAAAAAGCTGTCCACTTTGTTCAAGAGGTTGAGATGATCAATGATGAAGAAGAAGAGCAGGAAGAGGATGTGAATTACATCGGAGGATCTGGTTTTCAAGGAAACAGGTTTGGAAATCAGTCTGGTAATAGGTTCTTCAATGGAGGACATAAGAGTGGATTTCAGAAACCTTTCCAACAAGGTAGTCAGAGAACTTATGGATCTTCTTCTTACCAAGAACCTCCTGTAGCTACTACCCATGAGAGTAAGATGGAGGCTATGTTGGAACAGCTGTTGAAAGGTCAGACTAAGAATGTTGCAGACATCGACAAGAAGATAGGTACTGTCTATGGGGATCTCAATGGGAAGTTTGAGTCTCTAAACACTCATGTGAAGCAATTGGACACTCAGGTGAGCCAAATTTCAAACTCCATCAAGGGAAAAGGTGTTGTAGACACCCATATTAAGGCCTGGTCAGTGTACGTTGATGATGGATCACACCTAGGTGAAAGATTTGAGCTAAGTACAGATGAAGTGGTAGAAGAGGGTGAAATTTCGGATTTTGAGGAAAATCTCTCGGGTAGAATCTGTGAAAATTTGACTGCATCGATCGATGCACCCTTAGCGTCGATCGTTGCAAGGCGTGGACAGACAGATTCGCAGGATTCTTATGACATTGATGCAGATTCAGAGCTTAACCGCTTATTCCCTGGAGTGTCTGAGATAACCCAACAGGAGATTTATGCACAATCTATTCGCTCATATCCTAAGGTATCTGAAGTGATTCAACAAGAGATTGATGAGCTTAAAGAGCCAGAGAAGATTGGTGAAGAGTTAGAAGAAATTCCACCGTCTGATGATCCACATTATCACCCTTGTGTGCAGAAATATTTGGGTAAGATGCTGCCTTTGGATGAAGAGCTGAAGGATTGGGTTATAGTTGTTCCTCAGCATATAAGTGATGTGCTATTAACCAAGGTTCCTAAGAAGCTACCTGATCCTGGGATTTTTGTGCTGAGTTTTTCTATCTTCGAGGATGATTTTAAGCGCTCTCTTTGTGATTTAGGAGCTGCTGGAAGTCTTATGCCATACTCTGTGGCATAGAAGCTGGGTATGATGGATTTTAGACCCACTAGGACCTCTCTTGTCCTAGCTGATCAGTCAATAAGGATTCCATAAGGAGTTCTTGAGGACATCCCGGTGAGAGTTGGAAACTACTTGGTTCCAACAGATTTCTTAGTTCTTAAGTACCACAGTGAGCAGGATGATGCATTGATACTGGGTAGACCATTCTTGGCTACAGCTGGAGCAGTAATAGATGTGAGACACAGTCTGATAGATCTCCATCAGTCTGATAGATCTCCATCTGGGAGATGAGCCACTGCACTTTGAGATGGACAAGCGGCAAAAGCCACTGATTGATGGGCAGACCTTCACCATTATGGATGGAGATGAAGAACAGTCAAATCACACTATGGTTTTGGATACTGGGAAGCATTTCACTCCTTCTTTTCTTCGACGCGTTCATACTGATAGAGCTTACTCTCCGCCATGGATGAGGAGACTTGCACAAAGACAATCAAAGTCTCTGTCAGGATCTCACGATGCCTGTTTCTTGTTCGTCCGGTCCATCTAATGACCTTAAACAAGTGCTGAGTGGGAGGCAACCCACTATTAGGTTTTAGTATTTTTCTTTCTTATTTTGGGTGTTTTCTTAGGAACTTACGTTTTGATTTTGTTTTGCTAAGTTTTTAGATACAGAACTCGAGTCTGGAGATGTGTGACGATCGATGCACTTGTGCACCGGTCGTTGCAAGGAGATTTTGACGAGGAGATGGGATCGCATTGTGACGATCGTTGCGGTCCTGTGCAACGGTCGTTGCAAACGGTTTAACTGCAAAATTAAGGTACGCGTGCTAAACCGGAATCAATTCGGTTCAACAGCATCGATCGTTGCTCATCAGCAACGATCGTTGCACCCACGACCCAGGTAAGTGCCTTAAACCCTATTCTTCTCTCTTCTTCCCCATTTCCGCCGTCCGTACAACCGCGATTCACCTACCCTAAATCTCCCAAATCTTCATCGTTTTCTCTGATTCAAGGCTTGATTTTACTTGTTTTAACATCCTCTATCTATTTCTCTTACCCAATTACAGTGAATCCAAGGTAATGTGCCTCAATTTCATGAATTTTCGGATTCATTTTTAGGGTTTTAGAAATTGAGAATTTTGGCTTGAAATTGATGATCCCATGCTATATAGACCTGATTTAGGATGATTGGTGATGGATTGTTGTTGTTGGTGTAGTTTTAGAACAGATTTAGAAACGATTTTGAGGATTCATTGTCGGCTGTGAAATCGCCCTGCATCGATCGTTGCACTTGTGCAACGGTCGTTGCATTGCTATTTCACAGAGATATTCTGCCGAGACTTACTTGTTTTATTTTCTTGAATGCAGATGCGTCCTCGACAATCCCGTAAGCGTAGAACTACCGCAGCAGCAGCTTCAGCTCATCATGCTCCACCACCTGAGTGGTTCCACCGAGACTCGGATCCCCCTGCAGATTATCAGAGAGATCAAAAACCAATACAGCCACCTTGGCCTAGAGCAGATCAGCTATTGATTCCGACGAGTAGAGTGTGGGGTAATAATATTGCTGAGCTCCTTAAGACTGATGAGTTCACAGAGAGGCCATTTCTTAACCAGTGGGACGAGTATGACACATTGTTGTACAATGGTTGGTGTGGCATGACGCTTAAGCCAACCAAGTTTGCAGATTACTCGACTTGCAGTAGTCTGGGGATAGATGAGCAGGTTCTTGCACTGTGTAGGGGCATTGGTCTGGGGACAATGCCAATGCAGCCTTACGAGATGTACCCAGAGTTGGTAAGCCGGCTGCTCGCCACCTGCAGAGTGATATACCCTACACCAGACAGCAGGAAGGCTTCACGAGGTTTCTTTACCTTCATGTGCTTAGGAGCCATGTATCGGATTCCCCTTCTCGATATCTGTAGGATTTATGGATTCAGCACTGAGCCGCAGCGCATTGGTATATCACTTGAGTGGGATGTGGATGAAGCTCAGTATTTCTGGGAGTGTATCGGCACTGGTCGGTACAACTTGAAGACCACACCGGTGATTCAGGTTAGGCATCCGGTTCTTAGATACGTCTTGCGCATCTTGGGATCTACTCTGTTGTGCAAGTTTGAGGCCAACAAGATGCGTAAGAACAAGATGGAGATGCTGTTTATTGGGATGAGGGACCAGTTTGAGGATACAGTTCTGAGAGATCCCACTAGAGGACTCAACTTGGGAGCCGTCTTTGCTGATCATGTATGCGAGCTGCAGAAGAAGCCATTTGATGGTGTGGACACTGAGAGAGTAGGGAGTCTGCTTACTCCCATTTTCAGGCATTGCAGGATTCCCTTAGAGGGTACGGAGCGTAATGACAGCTTGGAGTTCCTTGATTTCAGCCATCTGCAGAGTGCTACGTGGCTGAAGGAGGGACGTGTATGAGTCTATTATGACCCTGCTACGGTGAAGTGTGGTGTGGATCTTCCTGCTCCTGGTCTTACACAGATTGATACGCTTGATGCCTTTTTGGTTTCAGCCTCCTGAGAGTGAGCAGCGCAGAGTCCCTTATATGGCTCATCCGCTGGGAGAGCCTTCTACACGAGCTTCTACCTCCTCTGCCCCTGCGCCTGCACCTGTTGCCCCTGTCGATGACGTTGGACCTTTTCCCGAGCCTACGATTCCTTATGGTGATATGTCTGAGGCAGAGTGGAGAGAGCGCTAAGATGGTATTCTACGAGTCGTCTAGAACTTCATGCGTACCTGCACATGCAGGAGACAGCCACAGATACACCATCCATGACCTTCACGACGCAGGCGACGCTCTCCGACTCCAGGATCTTCGAGTGGTACTGATCGTATTGATGGGATGGAGGATGAGTGATTGGCATCTCTAGACATTCGGTTCTGTATTCTCTTATTTTTATTTTGCATTTTCTTTTGACTTTCTTAGGATGTTTATGTTTGGTTGTTGTGTTTGCTTTGAGACTACTAGTTGCTTTGATTTTGCCTGTTTTCAGTGTTTTCAGCCTGCATGTTCGAAAATTTGGATTTTCTTACGGACTAACCTGCTAACTTGCTGACTGATCGGAGAAATCACAGTGCGTCGATCGACACAACATGTGTCGATCGTCACAACACGAAAGAAATAGCATTGCAGCGATCGTTGCGGTCCTGAGCAACGATCGACACACGACGAAAAATCGCCTAGCAACGGTCGATGCATTTATGCAACGCTCGATGCTTGTGCGACAGAGGTAAAAATCAGACAGAACTCAACACATCCATTAACATTTTTGTTTTCTTTTTGCCAACCCTTAGCTTGACACTACTGGGGACAATGTGTCTTAAGTGTGGGGGAGGTGCTACTGACTTTATCTTTCTGTTTTCTTAGAGTCAGTCCGTTTTTCAAAAAATTTTGTTTTATTGAGTCAAAACCAGTTTAAATAAGAACCCGTGAATTTTGGAGGAGTTTAACAATATCTTACAGGAACTTAAGTAACCATCGGGATGAAGTTGCAGGATCTATCTATGACTATTAGAAAACCCCATCACGGATCAACCTACTGAGGACACCCACATCACTTCAGGTATCAGAGGATCCTTTTACTGACTTCACCTTAATACTGACTTAATTTTCTCACCTAAGGGCTTGGTATACCTTGTGTCGGATTCCTTTGTTAGTTCTGGCACAGCTTGTAAACCTGTCCTATTTGGTTCCCTTCTCCCCTTCCATAAAGTAAAAAAAAGAGTAATAAACTGAGGATGAGCTAGTAGCTCCGAAGTGGTCACGGGAGTGGTAGCTACCACTATTACCTCCTGTGCGATCCATGGAATGTGTCCAAAGTACACCCCTTAACGGGAAGAGCACTGATAAAAAAAAAAATGATACCCAATGGGGAAAAATCAGAATGCTAAGGAAGAGAAAAGAGAAGAAAGGGACTAGAAAAAGATAGTATGGTGGTCTAGAGCTGGCAAGGTAAGAGTCCATGTGCCTTTGATCGATACTCCTTAGGTGAGACCGCACTTAAATACTTGCAGAAGTCAGTAGGGTGAATTTGAATGCGTGAATGTGATTGTGGAGTTTACTTAGGACAGTTGCTAAGTGTGGGGGAAGTATATGTTGGTCTTGATATCTTGTGGTTGATTCTTTCAGTGGTTTACTAAGGGGAATCTGAGTGTTGTTGCTTCTAGGACAAAAAGAGTTTCTGAAAGTTTTCAAACCTCTTCACCATGTTTTAGTTCTCTGTTTTGCTTGAGGGCAAGCAAAGGCAAAGTGTGGGGGAGTTGATATATCATGCGTTGATATATCACTGTACCAAGATGCTTTTCTAAGGGTTCCTCAATATCATGGTTTTATCGGTTTTATGCCATGATATAAGTCTGTTTTAGTGTCTTTTGGTGTTCCTTTAGAGTCTTTTGCAGGTTTTATTAGGTACACGTACGTTTGGAGCAAAGAGAAAACAAAAATGTTACACTGTACCATTGGGGACTCTAAGGGAGTTGATATATCACTGTACCAAGATGCTTTTCTAAGGTTTCCTCAATATCATGGTTTTTTACCGGTTTTATGCCATGATATAAGTCTGTTTTAGTGTCTTTTGGTGTTCCTTTAGAGTCTTTTTCAGGTTTTATTAGGTACACGTACGTTTGGAGCAAAAGTGGAGATTATGAAGCTAATTGGAGCACTTTGGAGATTTGACCCGAGAGGTTGTGTTCACTGTCCGAAACAGAGTACTGTGTCGATCGTTGCACACCTGCATTGATCGATGCACAGCAAGTTGGGCCAGACTCTCGGCGGTTTAATGAAGATTTCTAATATTGCGAAGATGCCCAGAAGTTCCAGATATTTACACAGAAGCCCCAAGTCGTGTTTTAGCTATTTAATTAGGTTTTTAGCTTCTGTTTTACAGACGCTATCATAACTTAGAGCAGAGAGTTTTTAGAGCTTTTGGGGCTGATCTGATCCTGTTCTACATTCGTTTTGGAGAAGTATTCTCCGAATCACACACCTACCGGCGTCACCCGATAGGTTAACACCATAACCAGAATCACCGTGGTCCGGTTAGGTAAAACCCGAGGATCCAATCGGGTCGGAAGTACCGGAACGTACACAAAACCTAGACTTGCGTAATCTAACGCACCCTAGAGTCCTAGTGCAGAAATATAAACACACAGACTCGCTGGGACTCTAGCACAGATCACACAATCAATATCAACAGTAATAAATCCCCAACCAATCCGCAAGCAACTACACTACCACCGCTCTGATTAGGTAAGATACCTAGTCAGAACCAACTAACTTACCCGGTCCCATGACCGGAGTAAGTGTCCACAATGATTGCTCGGCCCAACACCGAGCAGTCTAACAAGCCTGCACACAAAGCTCAACACAGCACAATAATCACAACAATCAATCACGCAATCACAACACAAGCAGGCCTATTAGGGTTTCTAAGTCTTTTAATCATTTCTCATCCGCTACCTTGGATTAGCGGATTGCTAACCCGTAGACGGCTTACAATGCACACCACTTCTTATTTAACCCATTCTAGATATCTTTTATTAACTCCTCGATTCGTCGGTTTAGAGTTAGTAAACTTACTAACTCTCCGACGTCTCATTATTAACTAACTTTATTCATTACCCGATCCCGCTATTAAACCTAAACCCCAACCCCGTTACAATATCCTATACGCCCGTTTAGGTTTAACTCGTATTTTAATATCGTCTTAATTCACGTATATAGATTCATTAATTATCGTTCTTATACAATATATATGCATATATGATCTTATTCAAACGGTATCTATATGAATGCATCAATCAATCGCTACTAACAACCTAGCGGCACACAATCAATTAACCTTTTAATTTTTTAAACCATAACATGCTTATCTGATCCTAACCGGTTTATCATTAACGTCCAATTATTTAATACTAACCAATCATTTTAATTATCGGGTATGCAATCCTAAATCTACGGTTTTACGGTTCCCGGTCTATATGTACTATAGGTCTGTGAGCCGACTCACAGTGAGTTAGACACGGAATGACGGCTCGATGCGAATGTGAATCCCGAGATGTCCGACACGAACCCCGAACTACCGAATCTCGAACTCCGAACTCCCGAATCTCGAACTCCGAACTCCCAAATCTCGAACTCCGAACCACGAACACTCTTGAAATCTCATAACGGTCGTTGACCAAGCGTTGACCGGCTTGGTCTCCGGCGTTGACCGGCTGACCGCGTTGACCGGCTGCGTTGACCGTTGACTGAACGTTGACTTGACATGGACCGGTTGACTTCCCAAACCAAACCGGTTGAACCACTGAACCATCTGAACCAACTAAACCGGTCTAATTAGAACCGGTTAGGTTAAACCGGTTTTGGTCAAACGTTGACCGGTTTGACCTAACCGTTGACCAAGGCTAAACCAAGCCTAAACCGACCCATATCCTGAACCAAACCAGACAATCCCACTCCTTGAAGAACCGGCTTGAAGATGACGGTGGTTGGGCTTCTCCGGTGACTGGCTCCGGCGTTGATCGGCCGGTTCACCCCTTTTTCCGGCGACTCAGAAGATAATCCACCTATCAAACTGACCGCAAAGAAAAGATCTAGCCATCCATGGCTTCAAAACATTCAGATCTGATGAAGGAAGAGAGAGATTCCCCAAAACCCTAATCCGCGGATGCTTGCCGGCCAGATTACGACGAGCTCCGGCGACAGCGACAACGGTGGCTGGCTGTAGATTGTAGAGGAGGGAGAGAGGAAGCTATAGCAATTTGCAGAAGTGGATTTGGGTTTATATTGAGAGAGTTATGGGATTTTTAGTGTGAGAAGGTATGAAGAACACTTTGATGTTCTTGGAGAAAAGTTTGAAGATGCAAAGGATTTCTGGGTTTCCTGGGCAAATGGGATGAATTTGGATGAATAGAGAGAGAGGAGAGAGAGGTCGTGGTGAGGGAGTTTAGAGAGAGATTTTTGGGAGCAAAAATGAGAGTGTTTTGCAACAATAATCTTTTGATTCATGCACATACCCATGCAAGTGCATGCACCCAAGGGATGTGGCGCCTCCAGAGGATAGACACCTGTCCATTCAGAGCTTATTTTGTACCAAAACCCTTCCCAAACCGAATTAAACCATTCCTTAACCCATCTTGACCTGATGCTTCGGTTTCCTCGATTGCGTAAATATTGTTTTAGAAAATACCAAATGGTTCCCATAAATCTTCAAACCTCCACAATCAGATTCTTCATGCTATTGGATGAATTTAGCATTTTGAATCACTCCATTAGGACTTACGTAGCTCCGGATATGATTTTTCGAAGTTTTTTCGGGTTTGTGTTTCTATTCCCGACAAGCCGTAAAACACATTTCCGCTCCGATTCTTCCAATTCTGATCTTCTAAACATTCTTTATGTTGAAAAATAAGAATATTTGGCCCGTCTCGACTTCCGTCTCGAACTTTGGCAAAATTACCATTTTGCCCCTCACTTGGCAAAAATGACAATTTTGCCCTCGGTTAACTTTCTGCTGCCCGTTGACCGTATTTTGGATATGGGGTATCACAATTGTGGAGTATGCTGAAGGAGGAGAGTCAACCATAAATCTGGAGTATGAAAGACTTGGTAAATACTGTAAGAGATGCTTTAAACTGACTCACGAAGACATAAACTGCCAGAGGCCAAACAAAAGGAAGCAGAGGAAAGATATCATAAGGTATATGAAAGGGACAGCTACTTTCAACCAATAAGAGATAACAGACCCTACCAGTCACTGAGAGGTGAACATGTAAGAGACCACCAGAGAAGAGATAGTCAAGGGGCTTACAACGGTGAACAGCCAAGCGCGAGACACCACAGAGAAGGAACTCCTTTCAAGGAAACAAATACTCGCAACAGAGGGGTGAGAGAAGGACCTAGAAGCAATAGCGAGTGGAGACCTACTGGGCAAATGGTACCAAGGGTAGACTACCAAAATCAATCCAATGGACAAGGAATGCTGGAGAGCCGTAGGGACCCAATGAAAACAGCATTGAAAACACCTTCTGAAGGTCAAAGAGCAATCCAACTAAGTCAAACGCTAATTGGAAGATCACCACTATATAACAGAGAAGGAACACCTGCAAACCAAAGCTCAAGAAATCCACTGGAAAGGAATCTAGCAATACATGATTATCCACCACAAGCAATCCCATATATGGATGAAGTGATGGAAGAGCTAAACATAGCGACCTTAAAGTACATAAACTGCAACGACCCTGCAGAAAGAGCTGCGAGAACCTTACGAGTCCAAGAGGGAGAAGAGAGAGAACTGATGAAGGAAACAACAACATCTATCATTGAAGCTGCTAAGGCAAAAGCAGTGAGAGGACTCCCACTCTACACCCTACGAGATGAAGATGATGAACTAGGAATGGAAATGAACGCAGAAATGAATACTATTGATAATGAAACAGGAACATCAAGGATTAGAGCACAAAGATCGCAATCAAAATTTCCGAAACGCAGGGTGGTACCACACAGCCCACTCAATGTGAGATCCCTGAGCATGAAGAAACAGAGAATCCTGCACAACCAAGGCTCAACTCTGAGAAGATCAACACCTCTGAGACTAATGGGAAAACAAAATGGGAGGAATGAGACTAACCAAGCTACTAATACTGAGGGAGAAGAGTCAAGAGACAACAGTAACAGGAAAGAAAGTAGCAACAGATTACCAAATGCTCAACAAGATCCGGAGGTGAGGAATGAGAACAGAAACAGGGAAGATTTTTGGGCACACGACCGGTCTCTTCATTAGCCGTAGCAGCCTGAAACTGCTGTGGTTTGGGCAACCCAGTAACGTTCCGCAGGCTGAAAGAGATACTAAAGAAAAACTCACCAAAGATCATCTTCTTGAGTGAGACAAAGAAGCAAGATGAATATGTCACTGATAAGCTAAAGGAGGCCAACCTTGAAAAGTACTGCTTGGTTAGCCTACAAGAAAATGCAAGTGGTGGTTTAGCTCTAGCCTGGACTGAGGAGATTGACATGGAGATACTGTTGAAGAATGCAAACTACATCGATACAAAGATAAAATACAAAAAGGAGAGATTATATGCCACCTTTGTGTACGGAGCACCTGAAAGAGAAAGGAAGTATGGAGAAAGATCCAAGAGCTGAATGATTGCAGATCAGGCCCATGGTTTCTCATAGGGGACTTCAATGAGATACTGAATGAAGCTGAGAAACAGGGTGGAATAGTACGACCAGAGGGATCTTACTCAGATTTTAGAGCCTTCATGTCAGGCAATGACCTTTTTTACCTGAAGTACTCTGGAAATTGCCTATCCTGGAGAGGGAGAAGAGGAGACCATAGAGTGTACTGCAAACTGGACAGGGCGATGGCAAACAGTGAATGGTCAGATAATTTCCCAAAGGCCAGGAGTCAATACCTGAACTTCACTGGCTCTGACCATAGGCCAATTATAACCTGGTGTGCACCTAAAGATCTGAAGAAGGCCAGGCTGTTTAAATATGACAGAAGCCTAAAGAATAACAAGGAAGTGATCAATCTGATAAGGGAAGCCTGGACAGATGATGAGAATGGTACGGTAACAGAAAGAACAAGAAGATGCAGAGAAGCTATCATACAATGGAGTAAAGAGCAACACAAAAACTGCAGTAAGACCATTGATAAGCTGAAGGAGCAACTAAATGAAGCAACGACAAACCCTGAGACTGATGAAGAGACTGTGATAGATATAAACCTGAAACTAAAGGAGGCATACAAGGCTGAAGAAGCCTACTGGCGCCAAAGAAGCAGAATTAACTGGTTGTCACTAGGAAATGAATACTAGTTACTTTTTTGCAGTAACAAGGGGAAGGAGAGCTATTAACCGCATCTCAGTCATTGAAGATGAAGCGGGAAATGCAGTCTATGAAATGACCAAATGGCTAAGGTCATAACAAAGTACTTCTCAGATATTTTTACATCAGAACCGGCTGACCCAACAGATGTGGTTAATAAGGCGATAAAGAGAATTATTTCGAATGAGATGAACAGGAAGGTGATTGCAATACCTTCTGAAATCGAAGTTAAGAGAGCCCTATTCTCAATCCACAAGGATAAAGCTCCAAGAGCTGATGGCTTCTCTGCCTGCTTTCACCAATCCAACTGGAAGCACCTGAAGAAAGAGATGGTAAAGGAAATTCAGGGTTTCTTCATTAGTGGAATACTACCCAGCTCTATCAACCACACACACATCAGACTCATACCAAATATCCATGCGCCTAAGAAGATCAAAGAGTATAGGCCACTAGCTTTATGTAATGTTTACTACAAAGTTTTCTCCAAGATAATAACAAGAAGACTACAGCCGATACTAGAAGCTATTATCTCGGAAAACCAGTCAGCCTTTGTCCCTAAGAGAATCATAACTGACAATGTCTTGATAACCTATGAAGTTTTACACTACTTGAAGAACTCAAAGGAAACAAAAAGATGTATTATGGCTGTGAAAACAGATATGAGTAAAGCATACGACAGATTGGAGTGGAAATTCATAGATGCTGTGCCAACAAAAATGGGCTTTCATGAGAAAATTATCAATTGGATCATGCAGTGTGTCACAACAGTGACTTACTCTTTCATCATCAATGGAGAAGCAAGGGGAAGAGTGATCCCAAGCCGAGGCATCAGACAGGGGGGCCCCCTATCCCCCTTTCTGTTTATCATCTGTAGTGAAGTCTTGAGTGGACTATGCAACAGAGCTGAGAGTGCAGGAAATCTAGTAGGTATTAAAGTGGGAAGGAAGGCTCAGAGAATCAACCATGTCCTATTTGCAGATGACACAATGATATTCACTAAAGTGGATGAGAAAAGCTGTGATGAACTAATGCGAATTTTGGATGAGTATGGGAAAGTCTCAGGGCAGGCAATCAACAAGGACAAATAATCTATAACATTCTCTTCAAAGACTAGTGCAGAGATAAAGAACAGAGTAAAGGACCAGATTGGGATTTAACAAGAAGGTGGAAAAGGGAAGTACCTTGGTTTACCTGAATTTTTTGGGAGGAAAAAGAAAGACCTCTTCTCATCCATAGTTGACAAGATAAAACAAAGAGCTGTTAGCTGGTCCTCATCACGACTCTCAATTGCGGGTAAACTGGTCATGCTCAAATCCGTCCTAACAGCCATACCATCCTACACAATGACCAGCTTACAACTGCCAAAAAGACTATGCAAGAGGATTCAATCAGCATTGACACGCTTCTGGTGGGACAATAACACAGAAAAGAAAAAAATGTGTTGGCTAGCTTGGAGCAAATTAGCAAAATCTAAAGCAAGAGGGGGGACTGGATTTAGAGAAGTTCAAATCTTTAATGAGGCTCTCCTAGCTAAAACAAACTGGAGAATTCTGAAACAACCAAAGAGTCTACTGGCTAGGATCCTCCTAGGCAAATATTGTACCAAGCAACACTTCCTACTAACAAAGGTAACGACTAATGCTTCACATGGGTGGAGAGGTGTACTTAAAGAAGAGACTTACTGGTGGAAAAACTGGGAAAAACGATTGGGAATGGCAAAAGTACAAGTTTATGGAGAGATAAATGGCTGGTTTTTGAAAACCAGAACATGATCATAGGCCCTGCAACAGCTGAATCAAGTGAATGGAGAGTTGCTGATCTGATTGATGAGACCACTATGGAATGGAAGCATGACCTGGTAAGAGAGCTATTCCCAATCCAAAGCGAGAGAATTCTATGTATCAAACCAAGTAAACTTGGTGCTGAAGATGAGTACTGATGGATGGGAACCAGAGATGGAGTGTACTCAACCAAGTATGGATACCACGCAGCTGTAGAAAACTTGGATCCATCATGTGAAGGGAGATCAGAAGAGTTCAGCTGGGTTGAGGAGATCTGGAAACTGAAGACCAACCCAAAAATCAGACTATTACTTTGGAAAACAGCTAATGGAGCACTACCAACAAGAGAAAATCTAATGAAAAGGAAGATAGCCACATCTGGAGAATGTATAAGATGCAAGGAGTTGGAGACTTCGAATCACTTACTGTTTAATTGCAGATTTGCAAAAGAAGTCTGGGAAAGGGCACCACTAATCGGTGGGTTGATGGTAAGAGATGATGATGATTTCAAAGCTACACTGTCAAAAGCAAAGCGTCTTGTAAACCTCCCACCAACAAGTTTGAGTACAAACCCTCTTCCCATGGATCTGCTGGGAGCTCTGCATTGATAGAAACAAGAAGATATTCGAAAATAGATCAAGCAGCGCCAAAGAGATAATCACAAGAGCAGTGAGCTCAGCCCGAGAATGGATAGAAGCACAAGTGATCGAAGACCATACCAAAGACCAAACCAAGGCAGGAGCCGCGAATCAGGAGCTTGAAGAGAATGAAATCCACTGTAACACAGACGCGGCTTGGGAAGAGGAAACCAACAGAGCAGGTTTAGGCTGGGGATTTTCGACGAGAGAGACAGATTTCCTTATAAAAGGCCAGGCTACCTGCAGCTTTATCGCAAGCCCTTTAATGGCGGAAGCAGCTTCCTTGCTGGAGGCAATCTCAGAAGCGAAAAGATCTAATTACCAAAGAATCCGATATGCATCCGACTCAAGCGGACTGATCGATGCAATCAACAACAACAAACCCCTTCCTGAATGCTTCAGGACCATCTGCGACATCTTAATTGTGTCAAAATCTTTTAATCGGTGCATCTTCGAGTATGTGCCTAGACTTGCGAATAAGAAAGCTGATGAGTTGGTTAAAACCGCTCTACGGCAATTCGAACCTCAAGCCTCTGTATTAGCTTAATTTCAACCTTTAATGGAAAAGTCAGTTTGAACAAAAAAAAAAAAAACAGATTAACTACGTAAAGAATTATATGTGAGTATAAGAGATCATACAATATGCACTTAAAATGAATTGCAATCGTGGATTGAAGAAAAATATCACTTAAAAATTAGTCAAGATATAATCTCAAACACACTCAAACGACAATTGAGTATTTTTCGATCGACTTGGAAACAAGGAAAGATATCAATCGTCACAAGCCAATAAACTTCTTTGTGACCAACAAAAGTTGGCTCATCTGGTAAATGTCAGCTAATAGATTTTCGCCAATTTGAGTTCAATTGATGTTGAGAGGGATTTCCTCTCTAAAAAGAGTAAATTTGACATAATTTGAGCCTCGCCCTAAAGGACATAAGGGCCTAAGAGCTTTCTGAACCTCCTAATCATTTAGAAAAATAATCCTTCTTTGTGGACCATTAACTTATTAATGAACACATTTTTGGACCAAGCAGATCATAAGAACTGAAAAGGTTTTGATTGAGTTTATCCATTGGTGTAAACTCATATTAAAAAGATATGTATATATATATATTGTACTTTCAATTACAATTTTATTAAATTAAAGTGATTCTGCTACTCGATTATTCAACTATTTATGTTATAAAACCAATCAAACTTATTGTATTAGCTAGGATTATAGGGATTTTGCTACTATAAATCTCAGATAAGCTAAAGCTATAGATTAAAGTAGTACAGACTTAAATTTTACAAGGTCGTATCGAGGGATAACATCATATTCATGTCTGCACTTTGCTCAAGTGTGATGATTAATACCTGAACTTAATAACTGTGCATAAACATACATGAACTCATTTGTTTTTCATTTACATATTTGAACTTTGAAGTCGTGTCTAATACATACATTGACCAAGTCAAACTAATGACAATGATGAGGTGGATAGTAAGTCAGCTATCACATCATCTCTAATTAATGAGTCATTTGCCACATCATATGCCATATCATCAATATATTTTAAAAATGAATTTATTAAAAAAATTCAAAAAAAAAATCAAAATTTTATATATAGTTTTTTTTTTTGTTAAATGTATAAATTTAATATTTTTAGTTACATTTAGATTCAGTATTTAACGTTTTTATTTACTTCGCACGAATAAAAAGATTTTTTGAAAAAAACATACGTGGAAAAGGGTGGAAAAACTCATATGTTTTCTGAAATCATTCAATATCCCGCAAAAAACAAAGCTTCGATCTCATCTTTTTTAATTGTAAAGTAATCTAAACACTTCTTACAAACAGATGCTTTGATTTATATTCAAATGGATTCAAAAGTTGTAAGAGGGAGAACGACTTTTGAATCCCTTATAGTCATGCACTTTTGAATCATTTATAGTCGTTCTGCCTCTTACAACTTTTGAATCCATCTGAATATAGATCAAAGCTCCCGTTTGTAAGAAGTGTTTAGATTATTTTAGAATTCAAAAAGTTGAGATTGAAGCTCTGTTTTTGTTGAATGATTTCAGAAAAGCATATGAGTTTTACCACCCTTTTCCACTTATGTTTAAAAAAAAATCATTTTATTCGAGTGAAGTAAATAAAAGCGTTAAATATTAAATTTAAATGTAACTAAAATATTAAAATTATACATTTAACAAAAAAACTGTATTTAAAATTTTGAAATATTTTGAAAACTAAATTTTAATAAATTTATTTTTTTAAAAATATATTGATGATGTGATATATGATGTGGCAGATGACTCATCAATTAGAGATGATGTGACAGCTGACTCACTATCCACCTCATCATTGTCATTAGTTTGACTTAGTCAATGTATGTATTAGACACAGCTTTAAAGTTCAGGTATATAAAAGAAAAAATAAATGAGTTCATGTATGTTTATGCACGGTTATTAAGTTTATGTACTAATCGTCACACTTGAGCAAAGTGCAGACATGAATATGTCGTCATCCCGTCGTATCGAAGATGATAACTCAGGAAACCAGTACCCGATCTTCATTTCAAATGGAGCTGTGTACGTTGCACGGAATCATTAATCCTGATACAAAATAGACAAACGGATTTAAACCGGAAGTGGAACTTTCTTACTTTTATCTTAGATAACTCTACACAATAAAAACTTAAAAGAGTGTCATAGGAAAGGGCACGTGGCTCTGTATCTCACTCTGCATGCAGCCATGTTGTTCATCATCCAACACTATACGTCAAAATACACACAAAATCCTTTTTTCTCTCTTCAAAAACAAACAAAGCCTCATTTTAATGCAGTTGCCTTTACTCTTATCTTTCTTCTTCGTTTAGATAACCTGATCCTAAAATAAAATCTCTTACTTTGGAAGTAAAGAGGACACAAAAATGGTGGATCTATTGAACTCGGTAATGAATCTGGTGGCTCCTCCAGCGACGATGGTGGTGATGGCCTTCTCATGGCCACTACTTTGTTTTATTAGCTTCTCCGAACGGATTTACAACTCTTATATTTCTACCCAAGATATGGAAGATAAAGTTGTCGTCATCACAGGAGCTTCATCCGCCATTGGAGAGGTACTCAAAAGAACATATCAAAACAATGTTTTTGTTTTATAGATAAACAGGAGACTTTGATCAAAATCTAGATTGATTCACAGACTAATCTGTAGGCCTACCTATAAAACAAACGGATTTTCTTAAACGTTCACAATGGTTAACTATAATTAGAATATTCTATATAATTTCCACAAGATGAGTATGGTGTTGATTTGTTAATTTTTAAAAAGAAAATGGGGTTTTGCGTGTATGATTTTAACAACTGAAATTAAGTTTGTGTTTCGACCAAACAAAAAAAGTACTAGGTTTGTGTTAATATAAAAAGGCAATTATAATACAATATAGTTTTATTTTTAACTAAAACTCTATATATTAAATCATGGCTGCTCGGATGGTTCTTAATTGTCGAATTCAAATAGTATACATTAAAGTAATTATAATCATTTCATTAAAGATAATTTAGTTTAAATAAACATTAAAAATGGAATATAGTAAATATGATAATCCTAATCATATATAATCGTTCAGTCATGTTAATTTGTATTCTTCTCTCAATTTTTCTCAATTTATTTCCCTATTAAAAAATAGGTAACTCAATATTTATATAATAAAAATATTTATTTTTTGCATATGTTATGATTAGAATTTTTAAAATGAATATAAATGAGGAGAAACAGCAAGAACAAAAAATATGATTTTGTTGACTAAAAGTAAATAAATATTATATGATTCGATTATGGAAGAGGTTAAGATTGATTTTTTTATGAATGTGATCATTTGTGAGTTGTTTTGTCAAAATTTAATACTTTTAACGATTTAATCATGTTTTTTTTTTGACAACATTGAACAGAAAGATAACACTATTTTTCTATCCTCCATATCGGTAGTTCTAGTCCGATATGTGTGTTTGATGACTGTCTCAGGCGAGCACTTTTTGCTAACATATCTGCTGTCTGATTCTGTATGCGGGATATATGCTTTAGATCAAAAGCTGCGAATAACATCTTCTTCTTCTCATATTCCTCAATATAGACCGTAAAGGCTGGCTACTTCTCTGGTTCAGACACTATCTTGACCACTTCCGCGCAATCCGTTGCGAACGTTATATGTCTTTGATTGAAAAATTCCATACATTCCATAGCTAAACTTAGTGCCTCGAACTCTGCATATAACGGCGAAAGACTCTGTCTTATGTTCATAGAACCCATCTGATCATTTACACCACCTTCATAACAACTATAACATCCTTGAACAGTGAATGAATCCCCCTCCTTCCATGCTCCATTCACAAAACACCATTGACCTTTCTGTACCTCAGTAGTTGATTCATTAGTGTCGTTTCCTATATGCCTTTTATTATTATCTATGATACTCGTTTGGGGTCCTTTCCAAGATAAATATTATGTTTCCGCTAGCTTTAACGTATCATTCGGATCCCAGTCAATCTGATTGTATACCTTATCATTTTTACTCTTCCAAATGTACCATAATATCCATGGAAATTGACAATTTGTTTCCTGTGGTGGCAACCTCCAAAATAGATAATCCATATTTATAAATAGCGTTTCTGTTGGAAAACATGTCGGGTTTGTAGGAATTCTTGACAAGGTTCATGCTTGAAGTGTCGGTGGGCATTCAAAAAGAACATGGTTTATTGTCTCCTCCGCGCCACATCTTACACAGTATGTATCACAACGTAGTCCTCTAGATCTAAGATTCTTGGATACCGCCAGACACCCCGATAAGATTTGCCATACAAAATGTCTTAATTTTGGTGAACAATTCAACTTCCATGTGTATGATTGTAGTCGCTTAATATCTGGACCCAAAACTCTCTCCTGATTACCAATGTCGGAAAATTCTCTCTCTGTATGATACCCTAATTTAACCGAATATCGTCCTGATTTCGTAAAATCCCATCCATATCTATCCGGGTAGAGAGATTTACTGATTGGCATGCTCTCAATAATAATTGCATCTTGTGGTGCAATTACCGCTTCTATCAATAATTTGTTCCATGTTCTGCGTTGATGGTCAATCAATTGGTCCACCGTATCTACTTGAATATTTGAGTCGGGTTTCCGGGTTGCTGGTCTCAGGCGATAGGCTGGTATCCATTGGTCATTCCATATTGAAATGGATGCACCTGAACCCATCCTTTTGATTAGTCCTTTTTTAACCATAGATCTAACTGAGATTATACTTCTCCAACCATAGGAAGGTGAGTACGAGCGTATTGGATCAAGGGGATCCGTTTTCCTAAAATATCGACCCTTAAAGACTTTGGAAAAAAGAAGCTTAGGTTTATCAATCAAACGCCAGTTTTTTAGCGAGAAAAGCTGTGTTCGTATCGGTAAAAGCTCTAAAACCAATTCCACCATCATCCGTGTCCTGGCATAACTTGTCCCAAGCTATCCAGCGCATTCCTTTATTTCCTCCCCCCAAACTCTACCAAAGTTGAGATACCACACTGGTTAACTTTTTTGTCACCGTCTTCGGTAATCTGAAGCAAGAAATTATATGGTTCGGTAAAGCCGTAGCCATTGATTTTATGACAACCTCCTTTCCCCCTCGCGAAAGATATTTAGTTTTCCATCCATTTACTCTGCCATGAAGTCTGTCCTGGAGGAAACTGAATATCTTTGTTTTGGCTCCTCCAAGACTTTCCGGTATTCCCAGATACGAACCCATCCATCCCATCATTGTTATTCCCAGTATAGTTTTCATTTCTTCCCTTATTGGTTCTGGCACTGTGTAACCAAATTGTAGTGAAAATTTCTCAAAGTTTATCTGCTGTCCCGATACATCCTCATAATGTTTTAGAATTCTTAAAATCGTCTGACACCTCTCTTGTGTAGCCTTACAAAAGAATAAGCTATCGTCCACAAAGAGCAAATGAGTGATAGCTGGGCTTTTCCGTGCAACCTTTAAGCCTGTTAACTGCTTCTCTTTTTCCGCTTTCTTTATATTTGCAATAAGAGCTTATGTGCACAATATGAATAAATATGGAGAGAGGGGATCTCCTTGCCGTAATCCTCTTTCTGGGACGATATGTCCATGTGGTTGACCATTGAGCAATACCTTATATTGAACCGTAGTGATGCACCTCATTATGTGTTGTATCCATTGGTCAGCAAAACCAATCTTTCTTAATACCTCCTCCAGGAACCTCCATTCAATCCTATCATAAGCATTACTCATATCCGTCTTGATTTCCATGAATTTTTCTTTACATGTTGGGTTAGTTATTAACCCATGTAACATCTCTCGTGCTACCAGAATATTGTCTGATATTAATCGTTCTGCCACAAAAGCTGATTGTGTTTCCGATATAAGGTTGGGCAACAGGGGTTTAAGTCTTTGACATAAGACCTTCGAAATTATTTTATAACCCACATTACAAAGATTTATTGGCCGTAGCTATGTCATCCTAATGGGCCGCTCCGTTTTAGGAATTAGGCAAATGTTAGTAACATTTAGCCGTTTATCAAAATCTCCGCTCCTCAAAAAATCATTCACCAATTGAGTTAAATCTTTTTTTAACGATATCCCAAGATTGTTGGTAGAATAAGGCTGTCATTCCATCCGGCCCCGGAGCTTTTTCTGGGTGCATCATGAATAAAGCCTTCTGTATTTCCTCTTCTATGGCTTGGGCCATAAGTTTCCCATTCAGCTGATCCGTTATCGACATTGGAACTTCCTGCAAGAAACCATCAAAATCCGTCGGGCGCGTCGTTGTAAAAACGCTTGAAAAATAATATACTGCCACTCTTTCAATCTCAGTATCCTTAGTTACCCACTCTCCCTCCGATGTATGTAATCCTACAATTCTATTTCGTGCCCGCCTTTGTTTTGTCAACGCAAAGAAGAATTTGGTATACCGATCTCCTGATGTGTGCCATATAGTGCGACTTTTTGTTTCCAATAGAATTCCTCATCTCTATATGCTTCCTTCAATCTATTTGAGATTTCCCATCTCTCTTCTTGTGTTCGTTGATCATCCTTTTGTGCCATACCTAACTCTCTTTGCAGTTCCGTAATTTTTTCTTTTCCATATGGGAGTATATTTTTCTTCCATTTGGATATCTCATGTCTACACCTTCCGATCATGGAGAATAAATCATTTCTTCTATTGTCTTCTGTATCTTCACATCCTTGTTGTATCACATCCATCAACCCTTCTTTCCCAATCCATCTTTTATCAAAATGAAATTGGCTTTTCCTGTTTTTCTTTGACTCCTTAATTGTCGCAACTAATGGTCTGTTGTGATCTGATCCCACCATTCCTAGATACTCCACAAATGAGAATGGGAACATCATGTGCCAATTCTCATTGGCTAAAGCCCTATTAAGTTCCCCTTACGACCTCTCCAAGACAAAGAATCCCCCAGATGGGGAAATTCTATCATACCACAATCTCAGATCATGTTGTTAAATGCAAGAAATGTTGAGGTATGTCGTTGAGACCCTCCTTGTTTTTCATGATTTCCGGTTATTTCATTCAGGTCGCCAATGATGAACCAATGAATGTCTCTGACCAATCCAAATCGAGTAAGGCGCTCCTAGATTTGACCTCTAAGTTTTTGTATTGGCTCCCCATAAACAAAAGAAATAGCCACCCTTTTACCTTTCACATCAGCCTCGATATCAGTAATCATATTACTCGAATATATAATATCAACGTTCTCTGTACTGTTATAATAAAGCACTAATCCTCCACTTGTCCCCCTTGGCTCCACCGTATACATTTTATTATAGCCAAAATGAGTTTGGAAACCTTGTGTGAACGCAAATTCCTGTTTTGTCTCTGACAAAAAGAGAAAATCAGGTTTATTTTTATACCATATTTCTGGTAAATATCCAATTGTCCATTTACTTCCTAGGCCTTGACAATTTCAACTTATAATCCGCATATTATCCATTTTTTGAGACATTTGTATTATATTGATAAAGTATCAAATATCATATACAATTCTTGATATAATTTCCACCTTTGCCTGCTTCTTGTGTTTATAGCCTCAACACATCCTTCTTCCTTGGTATAGAGTCTCTCTCTCAGCCAATGCACGAATTTGCAATATAATTGCTTTCTCATTATTATTTTGGTCCACTTATTCATTCTAGGTGCGAATGTCCATAGTGGTATACGTCTACATTTTCCAATACATGTCCACATCTTGTAACACCACAAAACACCTTCAAACATTCCATATATCTTCTTGTAGATCAATCTTACTTTATGCAATATGTATATTCGATAGTTGTATGATCTATGCCTTCTTGATTGATCTACAAACACCCATCTCCACCTTCGGCATTTAACCCAGTAACATTGATCCTGTCCAGACACCCTCCTCAATCTGATCTCCCTATTAATCAATTCAATGAGACTTGTGTCCTTTTCCTGTGTGAACACTGACATTTGCTTTAACCTTGTCTTTGAAGGTTGAAAATTTCTTTTGTCCCTTCATATTAGCTTTTCTTTATCAACAAGACCATAACAACGCAACCAAAATCTTACGTACACTGAAGTTTTATCTTGGCTTATACCTTCCATATTAATATGAGTTACCAAGTCTGTAAAGCCTAAAAAGTTTCGTTGGATCCTAGAATTGTCAGTTATTAGGACCACGACTCCATGAAAAAACAAATCAGTGAGCACAATCAAATACCTATTAACCTGGGCTTGGAAGAAGATAACTAACGGTACAACCGTTTCCATAACCATTACAAAAGATAATAAACCAAAAACAAAATGCCTTCTCCTAGCTTGAAAGAATACCAAATGGATTGTATACTCCCAAACTAACAACTGAGACCTTATTGTATTCATAGAAAAACAAGCTTATAGATTCATTGACATGTCATGGCTTACTAATCTGAAGCCTTCAGACTGTTATTCTTGCGCGCTGGGTTCCTAGTTTCTCCAACTGCGCCTTCCTTCTCCACAATTCCAGCTCCTCTTGGGATGGTCTTCTTCCTTGGCGAAGTTAGTGTTTGGACCAACCTCTTCTTTGTTCGACGACCCATTGGCACATGGACTCCCGAGAGCATTTTTTTGTCCCTTGATTCTTCGTCACGTCACCGCTCCAGCTTTCTCCAAATCAGTTGTATTCATTCCACTCTTATCTGCCTCCTCCAACTCTGAATTATTTCCGACACCATTTCCCTGATACACCTCTGCCAGAGCATCCTCCAAATGCTCATCCTCCTATGTTCCCAATACATTACCATCCTTGTTTTTTCCTATCAGTTCTCCTTCCTCAATACTGGCCAGACCTTCCTCTCCATTCTCTCCACTCTGATGGTCCCATGAGTTCCATTAAAGCATCAATGCTTCCACTATTTTGTAACTCCTTTCCTACATCCATGGATTGGTAGTCTCCCATATTAAAACCATCCAAACCTGCGTTGAGGTCTGTCTCATTGATCCTTGGATTGAGTTCCTGCAAGTTCGAGCCACGGGTCTCGGTGTTCACCAGTGAGTCCTCCGCAAACCTGAGCTCTTTCCTCGCATTGCTCTCTCTCTCTGTTCCCGACGTTGTCCTTTCCTGCTGCACCAATAGACTGGCTCGGAATGCTTCTAGAACTGCTTTTTCCTGATCATTTAGGATCACTGCCCCTTGAGAGCTCCTCCCATCTTCCTTTGCCTTGTAGTATGACTTATGCTTGTAATGGTGTCCTCGAGGAGAATATCCTCTGTGTCCACAAGAAGTGCCCTCTCCATACGCTCGACCATGCTTTGAGGATTCATACCGAGTATCTCGCCTTGATGAACTTGATTTGTTTCTCTCCCTCACCTCCCCTGATGTTCTACGGCCTTGCTGAGAAGAAGAGGATTCTCCTTGTTTTCCATGATCCTTCCTGTCAACCCGGCTATCATCCTTCCTCCCCTTATTGAGTGCTCCTTTATAGCTGAATCCACCAACACCATCTGATGGTTCCTCAGGGTCATCATCCTTCCCTCTCCTCGAATTACCATCCATCGATTTCAACTCTTCCTTTGTTGGGCACAAATCTGTCTCATGCCACATGCTGCAACAAAGGCGACAGTATCCATGGAGCCGTTCATACCGGAGTTGTACCAAAATTTCCTCTCCTTCACCAAAGTCCATCATTGTCTCGAAAACCAGTACCTTGTATCCATCCATCACCACACGGACTCTTCCATTATTCAAATCCACCACCTCCGCTTTACCAATCCCATCTCCGATACTCATGAAAGTCTGATCTGCCCAAAAATGAAGCGGTACCCCCATAACTTTAACCCAAAATGTGATAGCCGAGGGGTAAGTCGGATCCATTACTGGTGCCCTTGACACCATCCATGAATCAAAATGAAACGGCCCCATGCTGAGAACCTCCGCAATATCTTTCTCATCGTCAAAATCGAATTGAAACCTTCCCAATCCGAGATCAGCGCCTGCAACCTTATCTTCCTTGTTCTATATTCTGGGAAAAAGGGTCACAAGAGCCTTTGTCTCCTGCTTCTTTGGATTCATACACCGCCCAATTAAGGTTCTTGAATACGCCTTGATCAGCTCAATATTATCAAACCGAGGAATTGATATCTTCAGTCTATGCGTTGTTGTAGCTACTCTCTTTCATGCACTCTTGGTTACCATCGTATTGCTCTGTGACATTGTGTTTACTGATCGAAAACTTGAATACTCAGAAAAGAAGTTGTTTGTAGTGATTGCCATTGTTTCTCGCTTACTCCATTTATACACAAACCCATACAGTCCTAGCCATCTCACTGTTGATTCGAGCAATAACTCCTTCCAATCTTTGATTCCTCTGATTTGCCATAACCTTATTTTCGTTCCAAATGGATCCGCAATCTTGGTTACGCCCAAATCGTTGTTTGCCTTGACCGATCTCCAATACCCATGCGAGATATTTTGCGGATACTCTTCTTTTAGCAATCAGATTCCACATTAAGATTTCTTCTTCACTATCCATACTTTGAATCGAATCGTCTCATGATATAAAAGTCGCCAAATCAGATCCTTTGGATCTGCCAAATCCATCTCTTTCCCGAATCACACTGTCGATCCTTACTGTGTTTGAATCATATGATAAATCCTTATCGAAGCTCCTTAATAAAATCGCAACCCAAATCTCCGTCCAAACCATTAGCCAAAGAACCCTAGATCCCCCAATCGATCGCCATCGAAGGAGCTAGAGAGAGCATTTTTTCTGA
Organism: Orychophragmus violaceus; assembly: GCA_030180135.1. Taxonomy (NCBI): domain Eukaryota; kingdom Viridiplantae; phylum Streptophyta; class Magnoliopsida; order Brassicales; family Brassicaceae; genus Orychophragmus; species Orychophragmus violaceus. The sequence continues at coordinate 59,974,750 of CM058238.1, read as the reverse complement.
TTTAATCTTGTTTAATAGTTGCATTGTAAATATTTAACACTATGAAGTTGTAACACTATAAAAATATTTAAATTAGTAAATATTTATATTATTCGAAAATGTGATGAGAATGAGTTAAAGTTGATTTTGTATGATTATTCAGAACGAATTAAAGTGGAACAGGTTATAATTTATGGTTTTATAGTTTCAGATGGTCCACTAAGCATGTAAATATTGATGCAAGATATGTGTAAGTAGATAGTCTAATCGACTTTTATATTCATAAATGATGAATTTTATTTATAAAAATAATTATAAATACAATATCATAATAAAAATAGATTATATAATATTTCATAGTCAAATTATTTTATGAACTTATTTCAACTCTATCACGAGTATTATATTAAAATCAATTATCATAAAATTATTTTTAGAAATCAACTCTCTGCATTATTACCAAAATTTTTTTAAAGATTTATAAGAATATATATTTTGTAATTTTAATATCAAAAGTATAATTTTTAAATAAAATTATAGATCTCGAGCTTGCAATACGGATTAGAGTTTACTAACTAAAGTAAGATTCAATTTAATTAGTTAGTGTAGTTTCCATAGCAGTTATAGAAAAAAGTATTAGGAGAGTTTAAAATATTGCATGGATGCTTATGATATTGCTAATGAGATGAAACGCAGCAAATAGCGTATGAATATGCAAAGAGAGGAGCGAACCTGGTGTTGGTGGCAAGGAGAGAGCAGAGACTGAGAATAGTGAGCAATAAGGCCAAAATGATCGGAGCCAACCACGTCCTCATCATCGCTGCTGACGTCATTAAAGAAGATGATTGCCGCCGTTTTATCACACAAGCCGTTAATTATTACGGCCGCGGTACACAACCTATCGCTAATTTCCCCATAGCTAGTTAGCCAATTTAACATAAAATGTTTGATGATGAATTCGAAACAGTGGATCATCTAGTCAATACAGCGAGTCTTGGACACACGTTTTACTTCGAGGAAGTGACCGACACGACAGTCTTTCCGCGTTTGCTGGTATGTTTTACGGCTTGGTTATGTGCATTCATATGAAAGAGCAAAAACTGATATGAGATACTTGAGCAGGACATAAACTTCTGGGGGAATGTTTACCCGACGTACGTAGCATTGCCATACCTTCAAAAGACGAATGGCCGAGTAGTCGTGAATGCATCGGTCGAGAACTGGTTGCCTCTACCACGGATGAGTCTTTATTCCGTTAGGCGTTTTACTGTCCCTTAATGATCTCCTCTCCTTTCTTCTCCCTTAAGAGATTAGGTAATGTTAACTATTGTTGTGTAGGCTGCAAAAGCGGCACTGGTCAACTTCTATGAGACGCTGAGGTTCGAGCTAAATGGAGACGTCGGAGTAACTATCGCTACTCACGGATGGATCGGGAGTGAGATGAGCAGAGGAAAGTTCATGCTAGAAGAAGGTGCTGAGATGCAATGGAAGGAAGAAAGAGAAGTAAAGCTTTATTCAACCACACTTGCGATTGGATGAACCTAAACTCCCAAAGACTTGACTTGCACTGATTTGCAGGTACCTGCAAATGGTGGACCGCTAGAAGAATTTGCAAAGATGATTGTGGCAGGAGCTTGCAGAGGAGACGAGTATGTGAAGTACCCAAACTGGTACGACGTGTTTCTCCTCTATAGAGTCTTCACACCGAATTTGCTGAGATGGACATTCAAGCTGTTACTCTCTAGTGAGGGTTCACGTAGAAGCTCCCTTCTTGGTGTCGGGAGAGGTATACCTGCGGACGAATCCTCTTCAGAAATGAAACTTATGCTTGAAGGAGGCCCACCTCGGTATCCCGCAAGCCCGCCTCATTATACTGCAAACCCACCTCGGTATCCTGCGAGCCCGCCTCATTATACTGCAAGCCCACCTCGGTATCCTGCGAGCCCGCCTCGGTTTGGGCAGTTTAATATCCAGGAGTTGCAATAAAAACTGAATTGGGAGGATCGAGAGGTATGGTCGGTCTAGTGTAAAGGGTGAGCGTGAGCTTTAGAACTTTCTCTGATTAGGGAACTGAACAAAACAGTAATGTAAAGGCAAGCATAATTGTGACTGAATCAAGAATAACACCGGATGACACAGCCATATTATGTTACTTGTTACTTATGTCACCCAAAACATTACACGGACACAATGTTGATGTACATGATATAGATTTAGACGCAGCTTCTCCACAAGTATTAAAGAGAAAAAAAGGCAGAAGCTTAGAGCTTTTGGCACCTCTAGCTCTAGGCTCTGAGAACCTGGAAAGAAGATGACAAGATCCTGAAGAGACCATCCGGGTTATCCGTGTGAACCTGAAAGGACACAAGCCCAATACCGGTTTATGGGTTCGGTAAAAGGTAACAGAAACAAAGATGACGCAGAAGTATGGTATGTTAATTTACCCAGTGACCGGCGTCTTCCAGGACATGCATTTCTACGCCGCCTCCTTCTTCAGAGGCGAGCTCTTCAGCGGCGTGGATCCGTTGAAGGTCTTCTAGTGCCCAACGGTGCAAGCTTCTTTCGGCTTTCAGAAAATTCACATGTACTCCTCTTGGAAGATTCTCAACAAAGTTCCTTTCATTTGGTGCAATATTGCCAAGGTTACAAGTTTGGTCCACTTAAACAGAGAAGGGAGGTTTAGTAGAAATAATTACCATAGATTTGTGTCTTCGTAGGACTGGTAAAGTTGGGAGATTCCGTCCAAGTCAAATGTCCACGAGAAGCTAGAGCATGATGGTCCAGTAGGTCTGAGATTGGTGACAACCCACTGCACAAGGTACACCAAGATTGTTACAGTTCAACAAGTATTAGCAGAAAGATAGTTGATAGATGATAGAATCTGCTGAGTGAACGGATATTATTATACCTGTGCGACATCATTCGAAAACCCTTCTTTGATAAGAGCGTTTAAAACTTCTCGCTTTGATGAGACCTTAAACCAAACACACAACATGTTCATAAGCATACATTTTCCAGATCTTTTTCTTCTTCTGGCTTCTAAAACCATGCAAGTGGTTCAAATTGCTCAAGAAAAAATAATCAATTGATATTTCAACAGTTTGAAAATTCTTTTAACGTCCAGCAAAACTCATCCGTGAATTGTTCACATAAAAAATCCCCGTGATATAGAAATGCTCAACTTTTTAAATTGACATAATGTAGTTTTCATAATGTACATTCATCTCCAAAATTTATGATCTTGGATGAGAAAAATATGAAAGTCCAGATTTTTCATGACAAGAGAGGCCTAAAGAGAGATGAGTAAGGTAACTTACAATTTTAGGCAATGTACGTAGAAATGATATAAGCTCTCGTGGATGATCCTCTCCATCTCCTCCTGCACGAACTTTTCCAGGAGTGGCATCCAACACCCAAGCCTGTAAAGGAATACAATAAATGTAAATTCTACCAAGGGGCATAGATATATATATATAAGACATACTCACACGGACTGGTCGGGGAAGAGGCTTAGCTGCTTGCTCCACCATGCTTAAAACAACTACACAGATCATACAAAAGATTGATCAGCTTAACACATATGAGTAAATAAATACATTAAAGTCACCTTTCCCCCCAAAGCTATGACCAACCAGGACCCGAGGTGTTAACCTCAACTGACCAACCTAAAAACGACATAGCAGGGAAAGACGAATATCAGAGATGTTATCTTTCATGAATAACCGAATATAATGTCGCCTGAGAAAAGGAAAAGTTACAAGTTTTAGAACATCAGAAGCAGTTGAAGCAACAGAGTGTGGACCTCTCTTCTTGAGAGACGCTGAATCCCCATGGCAACGCAAGTCTACCAAAAGAAACTGTGGAGATTGGATTAAGATTAGCAGATTAGTAATAACAAGCCAATAAGTGTGTGTGTGTGTGTGCACAGTTTAGAGCATTCAGTCAAACTATCACCTGCCAAGTTGGGAACTCATGAGCCAGTCTTCGAGCAAAAGTGCCTGGAGTAGCAAGATCCAAGGTCTTGTTAGCTACAAACTTTTCCACACACATACAAACTAAACCGCAAAACTAAAAAAAAAATGCTAAGAAGGCATCAACTATCCCTTTAAAAGTTGGAACATAATAGGTGTCAGGTGACTGAATAAACAAATCTTGATGATCTCTTTGCACGTGAAGTGATTCAAGAATGACATTTACTGTTTTCATCATTTCTTAGATCAGTTTAAAGAAACTACGTTCACGATTACTCTTACTGGTTTCATCATTAAAGAAACTATGTTCACCATGTTCACTAGCAACGACGCAATACTGACCCCAGTTTTTGCCGCTGCCTAAAATTCCGTGTAGGAGAAGGGCGGTAGGTGTATCTGGAACAGACTTGTCCTCCTTCCATCTCCATTTCACCTTCATGTGCATTACCATGTCAAGTCCATAACCAGTAAGAAAACACAGATAATCACTCAAACTTAATGTTAGCTCACAGCTTAAACATTGGGATTATACTCTCCCATAAAGGAAATATTGAACGGATTAGCTCTGAGATAACTTACAAGTGCCCCTTGAACAAGATCGTACGCCTGGAAAACCAATGGCACAAGACTCGCATCAAACAGTAATCACGCAAAAATGAGAAAGTATCAAACTATTTCTAGCAGAAGAAGATAACCAAATCAAAGCACATACCAGGATCCGAGGAGGGTCGGCAACATTTTGGCCCGTTGCCTGTCTTTCGTCGACTAATGCCATACGTACAGTTGGTCCTCTTGCTTTAGGGTTTCTATGTACCAATGCCAAACGATGAATACTTGATCTGTCACTCTTTTATGGAGAAAAAGGTCAAAGCTAAGGACTTTTAACTGATTAATGCCAAGGAGAGAAAAGGAGAAATTAACAAACCTGCGAATTTGTCCCAATTCTGATGAATGCTGGTGAAGCAGATGTCTTTAATTGAAACCTAAATCTACATCCGCTGCTAGAGCTTGCCGTGGAGCATGCGACCGTCGACATTACCAAAGATCAATTTTATATTTTCGTTTAAACTGGAAACGACGAATTTATCAATTCCTGATCCTTTTTACGAAGGGAGCAAAAGAGCAGAGACGAGACCGAATGAAGAAGTTAAGAGGCGGAGAAACCGAATGCAATGCGGTAGCTTCTCCTCCTCTTGGTCTCTCCGTCGCCTTGCTTTTTATCATCCGCCGTTCCTTCTTTTTTCTGGAGAATTTCTGAGGTTGGGGACAGAAGGAATGACAGATTTACCCCTAATTCGGCTTCACAGAGTTTGAGATCCATCCACTTGGTCGCGTCGTCGGTCCAGCCTCCCACCTAACTAACAACTCACATTTCTGTCTTTTTCCTTCTATTTTTTTGCCATTTTTCTTTTAGTCTCTCTCCTCGTTTTCTCTTTATTGTCACTCTCGATTTTCTGCATTGTTTCCAACCATCGATTTTGCCGGCAGTCGGGTTACTTTTGGTTGGTGTTTCTCCTGTATATCCGCTCTGTTTTTGGTTCTGGGTTTCTCTGTTCGGGTTTTCTTTCTCCCAATTTTCCTTTTCCAATGTCTCGTTGAATTGTGTTTCGGTCTTCCTAGTCGCTAACTTCACTATAGACATATAATCCGACTGTTTCGTTTTCTCTGGATATCACGATCTTCTTCGACCGATTTCCTTCTCAGTCGTAGCTTTTTCTACAGGTTTCATCCGACGCTGATGCTTGTGAAGTAATATCTCTTCGTTTCTATCGGCTCGCAGAGGACGAGCATCTCTGGTGGATTATGGTCATATCGGAGGTCTCATGGCGTAGGAGCTTCCAAGGTGTTTGCATTTTTCGGTGAAGTTGAATCTCCAGCTTATCTTTTCCGGCATTTGAAGATCGATAGACGGATTCTGAGAGAGGGATTGCGACTTGGGTTTGGCGGTTCTGGCGGCGTTTCCGCGGCGTTAGTCGGACTTGCATGCCAGTAGTTCTCAGCATTTACCATGTGGCCTTGAGTTGTCTCATATTGGGCATTAGTTGCCACGTTGTGATTCGCTGTCACTTTGGTCGTGTCTCTTAACGGGCTGTTTGTAAACATGGGCCTTAGTGGACCCGTTTCTGAAATATAATCCAATGTTGACAAAAAACCTTTTTGTAATCTCTTTGTTAAAAACTCGTACATGTTATAAACTAGAGTGATTCGGATAGAAAATACAAAACTGAACAAAAATTGGTTAGGAGGGAATTGGTTTTTCAAAACCAATTGGACCTTTGTAAAAAGACCAGCGTGTCCTTGTATATTATACACGTACACAGCTTGTTGCAATTTGTAGGAGACAGTAATGGTGACGTCTCAGAACCCACAATCTGAAGAAATATCTTCGACATATTTTGTACAGTGTGTGAACTCTTCGACAGTAGCCACAAATTTTTTTACCGCCAACGAGCATTAGTTGCTCGTTATTTTGAAGATTTTCACACAAATATTCACTATAGACATGTATCTATCGCCATGTGAAAAATTTTAGAAAATGTAGCTTATTTAAAAATGGAACCATTACGCAGAGAAAAGAAGATTAATACCTAAAAAATATTCAGGCTTCGAATGGAGAAAGCGGATCAGGCATTACAGATCAAGCGGTTCAAACGGATCATGCGGATCAAATGCATATTTGGCGGATCAGAAGGATCAAATGCGAATCAAATATAATAATATAATATACATATTTATGAAATTAATAAAATTTAAACTGCTATTTTGTTTCTAACTTTTTAATATATTTTCTATTTTAAGATACTAAACAAATAATTTTTTAAGATAATTTTTATTTCTATGCTATATTTATATTCAAAGTAACTAACATAACATTTTTCAAAAAATTTCATAAAGAAAATAATGATAAACTTTAGTATGCATAATAATGTTTTTCCCCAATGAATTAACAAAAAGAGAGAAACGCTATTATATTTCCCAATATATATCATTTTCATTATTATTTTTTTGTTAATCTCAGTTTGTCTTTTTATTTCAGAATTCATGATTAAATATTTAAAAATACTATAAACATAAAGACACCATTTTAGATAATAAATTTGGATTGAATAATTGTAATGCTTTAAATAACTACACTTATTCTTACTTATCATTATTTTTTTAGATAGTTAAAATAAAATAAAAAATGAGAGAAGAAACGCCTGAAATGTTTTCGAAATATACCAAATGTAATAGTGAGTTAATACTGTTCCTTACGGATGAGATTTTTTACTCATAAATTTGAACCACAAGTGGTTCATGTATATTTTAATATTTATTTCATTGAACCACTTTACAATTATAAACAATTCATGAATGGAACTACAAATACAGTTCTCCTGCCCAAGTGTGAGAACCATTTTTCTCCCGTCATTCCATTCATAGCCTCAGAGTAACCAATAAGATTTGAGTGTGACGAAGAACAAAAAAAAATAATAGGAGATTCTTGTGGAATCGCTATTTTGGACAAGTGTCTTTACCCAACTATTTTTAAGGTTTTCCCAATTCTCTCTAGCATTTAAATGTGTGTGTGGCCAACATGAAACATCCAATTTTTTTTTATAAATTATAGAAACTCGTATGTATTATAAATTATTATTTTAATAACAAGATCTATATATAAACATATGTGTATATTTGTATATATATATATAGATATATTATGTGTTTGATTTTTAGGATACAAGTAGAGAAAGATACATAAGTAGATCTTAAAGTTGAACTTCACAATGTTTAATTTAATAAATTGATTGATTTAGAGAGATTTGAATCTAAAGGCAATAACATAAAGATAAAAAATTCGTTTTATTAATCTCAAAGTTTAAAATCAGAGTCAATTTTTCTACTCTACAAAGTAGGGGTTTTAGAACAACGATTCATAATGATTTTTTTCCACGCAGGAAAAATATATTTATATCATGAGACTTAAAGTTTATTTCCTATATTATCTATGATACGATAATGTTAAATCTGAACAATCTTGGAATTTTTCCTTCTTTTTTTGGAGATTCATCTTTATCTTCTTCCTTTTCGCAAATATGTTAATGTGACATTAAGCATATTTTCCTTTTTGATGCAGGTCGGCATGGTCGAGTGCTTGGCTTCGCCAAGATTGGAAACCTTCTTATTATTTAGGCTTGATCTTTGATGGGTCGTTCTAGCTGTTGGAACACGCTCAAGAGGGGTGCTAAACCCAGCTCCAACAGCAAACCCCCAGTTCGGCGCACTGAGTGAAGCTTAGTTCGGCGCACTGAGTGAAGCTTAGTTCGGCGAATTTAATCCTTGTTCATCACACTGGCTAGATCGGCGTATCTCCTACTCGTTGGTTTAAACCCATTAATACGTTTGACCATTCCATGTGGGTTTCTCGGAGTCGTTCAAAGCGCCTTTTTCCCCACCAATAAATAATTTCTGCGTGTCTGGAATGTCGTGTCGCATTAACTCTGCTTCAGTAAACGTCGTCTCGCTTCGATAACTGTCGTTTCCTTCACTATAAATACGACCCCTGTCTTCATCATTTCTCCTCATCTTCACTCCTTTCTTTTCCTTCTTCTCAGTGAAAACTCAACTTTGTCTCCCTTTTTATCTTCAAATGTCTATATGTTCTTTGTTTTTCTTGTATTCGGGTTTATGCCAACCTCCATAGTTATGCTTGAACGAGCTCGTCGATGAGCTTACGCTTTTTTTACTAAGGAGTAGTTTGTCAGTACATGGATTTATGCCAACGGTTGTCTCCATTTTTCGCCCTTCCCAACCTAAGGTCGCACTCAGATCCTTTATTTAGATCGATCTGATGCGTCATTAATTTAGTAATGTGTTCTGGTTTTCTTCTTTTGGGATCAGTTGCCTCCCGCGTAAGGACCTTCCCCTTTTTATCTTTATCTTGGATACTAATAGCTCGATATTTTGATTTTGTTGTTGTTTTTGTAAAGCAATTGATGGTATATCGGAGTGGACCCATCCCGCAGCGGAGCTTGTTTGGCGGCGAGATGGCCGTTTTGGATGTTGAGGCTGGCGCTTTATAATTATTTTTTTCCACAAGAAGATTTTATGTCTGGTCTTGATTTCATCACGGTTCTCATCTGTGCAGCTAACTATGAGGGACAAGCTTTGCAGGGAACAGACGACGAAATCGTCTCTCAAGAAAGGCAGCTCGGCGGCGAGATGGCCATTTTAGACTTTGAGATCGGTTCCTTTGAGTTTTTTTTTATCCCAAGAAGAATCTCAGTCCGGTCTTGATATCATAACGGTTTTCATTTGCGCTGACGGCCTTGCTGGGAGAAGATGCTGCAATCGTGTTTTGTGAAAACGGTTCGGTTTCTGGCGGGAAAAAACCGATCATACAACTCAAGCTTCGGCTTTGGACGGACTCTTCTTTCAAGAAATTGTGTAGTATTTATCTTTTTGTAACTTGGCTTGTAACATTATATTTTGAAGATAAATAAAACGAAGATTTATTCCTTCCGTATCATTCTTATCTTTGTTGTTGTTGTATCTCGGCTTGTAACATTGTTTTTTGAAGATAAAAAAACGAAGAATTTTTACTTTCATATTATTATTCCTTCTTTTGTTTTTAAATGCGATGTGATCATCTCGTCCTTTGAAAGAGATTGTGCCGATGTAACAAATCTTTCCAGGAAATTTAATTTGTCAATGTGTTTCGGTGTAAATATGCCGACACAACTATTTTCATGTCGACATATAATAATATTTGGATTAGTTTATGATGACGTAGTTGTTCTTGCCAACGTAATAAAGTTTTGATTAGTTTTTGTCGATGTAGTTTCTCTTGCCGACTTAATAGAAACGTTTGACTCCTTTCTGATGAAATGATTTACTCATTTTTTGGGAAGATAACGAACCATTTTGGAAAACAGTCGAAGGTTTCAAGGTTTCCTTTATTGTTTTTTTTTTTTTTACGGATTATACGTCAGTATTATTCTTTATGAATTGGAATACTGAGTGTAGACAACGCTTGCAGAGTTTGTTTTGTTTTGTTGTAAAAAGAGGGGGTTCTTAGGTGTGCCTCGAGACTCTTTTGGTGATATGAGTGAAAAAACAAATGCCGACTTCAAACCACGATTATCACTTAGTCTGGGATCGGTCATGCGAGGCAGTTCGAATTATTTAACTCGACTGGTCTTAAGCGAGCGGGTGCGATCCCGGTTTAATTCTTCAACAATGCAACTAAAGTTGACAATTTTTGCATACATGATGAAGGTGTAGATTATTTCACACTGCACTCGAGGAGCGTGTTTGGATCGATCATCTTTCCATGATACCAATGTAAAAATTATCTTTTAAAGATATGATTCTATTAAGGGTGTAGCTGTATCCATAAGGACGGCCTATGTACCCCGTAAACATGGATCAAGCCATTCACAGTTCGTATTACATAAGTGGTAGCTCTGGTAGCGTACTCTTTTTTTTTAAGTAGTAGAAGCGTTTGATGTGCATAGAGTTCCATGAGAAGTAGACGGGTTTCCCATCTAACTCGGAGAGCTCATAGACCCCCGGTTTGACGACTTTTGAGATTTGATAAGGTCCTTCCCAATGTATTTCGAGTTTAACGGTGTTCTTTTCTTTTGTACTCTGGTGTACCTCGTGTAGGACGAGATCTCCATCCATTATGTGTCGACCTTTGGTATTTTTGTTATAGTATCGAGCTGCGAGGTGATGATCGGTATAGATTCGTTGTAGAGCTTTGTCTCTTTCCTCTTCCAGTGATTCGAGGTTATCCAAAAGCATTTTGTCGTTGAGTTCTGGATTCTGGATAATTATAAATCGTCAAATGGTTGGTAAGCCCATTTGGCTGGTGACATTGCTTCTACTCCATGAGCTAGGGATAATGGGGTTTTATTTGATGTTCGCCTTGGGGGTGGTTCAGTGTGACCACATAACTCCGTCTAACTCATCGACCCAGTTTCCTTTATGATTATCTTATGGTTCTGCATTTCTGACCTCGTAATCAAGATTAATGGAGTTTCCTCCTTTTACCAAATTCTCTATAACGAGATATTTGATTCTAGTCACAATCACAAAATCATCATTGTAACGCCCTTTTCCCGTTATCCGATGACCGTCGAGCTGACAAGTCAACAATCAAACAAGAACATGACCGATCGAATCCGAGCAGGCCAAACGAGAAAGGTTCATCACAAGACGAAGCCAGAGACAATCCGTATTGAGACAAAGGCTCGCACTAGACCGTCCTTGACCCGTTTGCCTCGCTTCCACAATACAAAGCTTTTCAACCTGTATTGCTTCCACGAGTTGTGTCGGTTCGGACTAAACCAAATATTAGGGACGCGATTTCATTTCTAAGTACTAAAGTATTTTAAAAACAATTTGACTATTTAATTCTAATTATAAACAATCAACAGAATAAACAGGCGCCATTGAAAACCGAACCAAAATACAACCAATCAAACATCGAATAAAAAATCTCTGGCCCCCAAGCAATCCCGAAACTACACCGAGGACCTCCCACGTATGTCGCTGCTAAACCTGAAAAACAACAAAAAGAGTCTAATGAGCGATCTAAGATCACCCAGCGAGTTGGCCCCCACTAATGGCTTCTAATCTAACCTACAACTACCAATCCCGTCCCAAAACCCAAAATAACAATCATAAGGAAAAAATAGTCTTTCATGTGCCACTGTGACGTGATAAACCCACAACACACAAGCATTCTATATCAAAAGGAAAGGCTACGGAAATCGAAGTCCCTGCGGCACATGCCCTCGATTAGACTCGATCTATCTATCGCAAAAACTAACCTTAACACCAATTGGGCCCACTATGTGAACTCGGTAACTTCCACGGGAATACTTAGCTACCGACGTGGTAACTAAAACTACCCATGACTCCTAGACGTAAACACGAAGTCCTACTACCTAGGACACTGTTCTCAGTCCATCGATACACAGCGACTCGGGCTACCCCACGATAGCCTAAGTTTCCATGCAGTCCGGCCATAGGACATGACCCCGTATTCTCCGGATCACACACCTACCGACGTCACTCAGTAGGTTCACACCATAACCAGATTCACCACGTGAACCGGTCAAGCAACTGCCCGAGGATCCAATAGGGTCGAAAGTACCAGAGCGCTTCAAACCTAGACTTGCGGGATCTAACGCACCCTAGAGTCCTAGTGCAATAAAGTAAACACGCAGACTCACTGTGACTCTAACACGGAACACAAGAGCGTCAAGGTCAACATAAATAATAAATAACACCCAAAAATATCCCGCAAGCCTAATATAACCATCACCACCAACCTTATCCGGTTCTATACCGGACTAGGTACTACCAAACTTATCCGGCCACATGGCCGAGATAAGTGTCACACAACAATGTCTATTCGACCCAACACCAAAATAGACCAACAAGCTAGCCTGCACAACACAACATCAGTCCAACACAATCACAAAGATCAACAAGCCTTTAAGTTTATTAATAACTTCCCATTTACTCAGTCCGCTATCTTGGGATTAATGGATTGATAACCCCGTAGACGGCTAACTTAATTGACCCTTTTAATTCTCTTTCCTAAATGTCTTTTAATAAACTCCTCGATCTGTTGGTTTATGATTAGTAAACTTACTAATCCCCTAACATCTCATTGTTATTACTTTTAATTCAATTACCCCATTAACCCGTCTAATATCTCTAACCTACCCTGTTCTTTATATTCTATAAGGTTTGTTAAGTCTTTTACCATATTTTAATTCCGTCTTAATTTCCCGTATATAGATGCATTTACTACGGTTCTTTAATAGGTTATATATGCATATAAGACCTAAGCATGCATCGTCTACATGAATGCAACAGTCAACGAACAACAACATAATCACTAGTGAATGAAAAATCAAGGCTATCTATCTAGCATGCATGTATATATATACCTAGCCAATTCGTTATTAAATCGATATTCATCATTAACCAAATAATGAATTCTATCAATGAGCATGCATTCCTAAACTACGGTTCAAGGATTCCCGGGTCTATATGAATGAACTAAATACGAATGCAATAGCCGACTCACAGTGATAGTGCGATGGATGGACGGAAGTGACGGAATGTGGATTCCCGAACCAGACCAAAGCTAGCCCCGAACCTTCCCGAACTTTCCCAAACCAAGTCATGAACAAGTCCGAGCTAACCGATCTGAAACCGGCCGTTGACCAAGTGTTGACCGGCTTAACCACGGTGTTGACCGGCGTTGACCGATGTTGACCGAAGGCTAACAGTGCGTTGACCACCCTTAAACCAGTTGACCAGTTCTTGAACCGAGATGAACTAATCCAATTGAACCAGTTTGACTGAACCAAGTTGAACCGACTTTGACCAAGTAAACTGGACCGTTGACCACCAAACCGGTTGACCGAGGCTTGAACCGGTTTAACCAAACCAAACCATTGCCTTAAACCAAACCCAATTCAATATTGAACCAGCTGAACCAACCCACCACTGAACCGACTGAAGAGAGGGGGAAATTGCTAAAAATGCCCCTTAAATTGGTTTTAAATAAAAGTGTACCCCCAAAATTAAAATCAAATATAAAACTGGTTTTGCGGCCTTATGAAATTACCGCGTTGTCCTTACGACCAATAAAAAAAACGTCAAACGCAATTACCATTATAACCTTCGACTAATTCAGACTTCTATGAATTTCTGAGACGTTAGACTCTAATAGAAGTCTGACACAGAATTAATTACTAAATTTAAATTTTAAAATTATTAAAAAATATTTTGTCAAAACTTTTATATACATAAATTATATATAAACAATTTAGTAGTATATAAATTAAAATTTGATAAAATTGAGTCATATTAAACAATGTTAGTTAAGTATGTCTTAGAACATACTTTGTAATGGAACATAATGGAACATTTACATATAACTTACATATGACCTTAGGGTTAGTTAGATTCATTGTATTAGGAAATTCACCTTTGAAAAATTATATTTGCACATATATGTTATAATGGTGATATAATTAACGAATTTGATGTGTCCTAGGTGTTTTGTTTAAATATTTTTCAATGTTAAGTGATAAATACTATATTTAGGGTTTATGAGACTTCTATAGAAGTCTGAATTTTGGGGTTTCGTAAATACTTTGAACCAACTATACCTTAAATGGTTAAATTGACTAAAGTTTATGTAATTTTAATTTACATATGTCCAAAAGTCCCATATTTAAGTTATGTATCCGAAATTTTCCTCAAAATATTTTTTTTTAATAATTTTACAATTTAAATTTTCAACTTAATCATCTCTCAGACTTCTCGTACGTGTAAATTAAAATTACATAAACTTTAGTCAATTTTAACCATTTAAGGTATATTTGGTTAAAAACACCATGTAGCTTGATCTATGCTTGACATATGAAGTTGGATATCATATTTTCATCTGTAGGGTTAGAGTGAGGGTTTGTGAATTTTCATCCATATTGTTACATTTGCATATACTGGCTAGGTTGTGACTATATTAAACGAGTTGGATGTTTTTTATAAGTTTTCTATATAATATGATGGTATTTAAGTAGTAATTAGTAGATTTAGGGTATATCAGACTTCCATGTTAATCTGATTAACGTACATGATTTTTCAGACTACCGAAGAAGTCTGACTAAACTCGACCAAATACTAAACCCTACTTGGGAATTTACCCCATATATAAACGGAAGTTACCGACATTAGTTCGTAAAAGTCATTATCAAACGTCTCTCTCTAAAACGGAAACACACTCCCTCTCTAAATACTCTCTAAATACCCTCTAATAACTCTCCGAGAACCCTCAGCCGCCACCGCCACCGCCGTCGTCATCTTCTTCATTCTTGTAATTATCTCTCCTTTTTCGTCTCTCCTGACCAGTCCATACACCGCCTCCATCATATTCTAAGCTCTTCGTTCTGTAAATGTTTGAGATCTATACGAAATAAGTCATTTTTTTCCTTTTTTCTTTGATATTTGTCTAGATCTAAACAATAATTTGGTTTTTATATATTTCTCGTATTAGATCCGTATGGTTTTGAGTTCGAGTCATCCCCTTTTTCATATGTACTTTGTACTTTGTCGTGATCTGTCCCCCAATAAAAATAGATAGATTTTTATATATTTCTCGTTTTAGATCCATGGGATCCATACAGTTTTGAGACCGAATCATCCCCTTTTTCACATGTCTTTTGTCTAGATCTGAACAAAAAATTGTTTTTTTTAATATATTTCTCGTTTTAGATCCATACGGTTTTGAGTCCCAATAATCCGATTTTTCATATGTCTTTTGTCTAGATCTGAATAAAAATAGATAGGTTCTAGGGCCCCTAGGTTCTATGCTTGAGTTAGACTCTATTAGACGTCTGAAATTGGATTTGTTTTTGTTCAGACTGTTTTAGAAGTCTGGCTTTTTACAATTGTTTTATGGTACACAGGATGGGGCAATTCAGTCAGGTTCCAACCTCGAGTAGTAGTAGTTCATTCTCAACTTCCACATTTCGACAACGATCCGGTTCATGCAATGGATTCCCCAAGAAATGTTTTTGCGGTCTGGACCCTGTCATGCGAACATCCACTACTGCCGATAATCCGGGAAGAAGATTCTTTGGATGTCGTAACTGGGATGTAATTGCCTTTCTCTTCTGTTTTGTATGCCTTTATCTTCTGTTTTGTAGCCTATTTTATTTTGTTTTGACTTATTTGAGCTTATATTCGGAATTTGAAGATGATTGCATATTTAAAATGTGGTTGTATAGGATGGTGGCTACCATATAATGAAGTGGTGGGATGAGGCTATGATGGAGGAGTTTCACGAGTTAAAGCTGCGTGTGGACCAAAATGGCGAACAAGTTGATTACATCTTCCTTTGTTATGCTGAAATTGACTGTGTTACCAACTTGCACGATGAGATCAAGAAAGCGCAAGCAGAGATAACTCAACTAAAGGAACTCTTGACTGAGAAACAATCTAGCCAGACAGTGCGTGACGCCAAGTATGAGTATCTGATGGTTGCTGGTGCTGTTATTATCGTCCCGATTATCTTGAGGGCATTTGGTTTCTTGTAATATAAGTCCTATGTATCCAAGTACAATTTTATGTATTATAAGACGAATTTCATCCAGTTTCATTCATCATCCAATTTCAAATATGCGAATTGTCCTCTTTTGAAGCTAATAAATACTAAGTCTGAGTAATAAATAATTTTCCTCAGACTTCGTATGGAGTCTGAATTTACAATAATTAGTTTTAAGACTTAAATGATGATTTTCCTCAGACTTCGTATGAAGTCTGAATCTACAATAATTAATTTTTCTCAGACTTCGCGCGTACATGACGACACGTGGCCTCTTGCATGCCCGGGAAATTATTTTTTTTGTAAATTAAATGCGCGGGAGTTATGTCAAAAGGAGACGAAAAAAGCGCGGCAGTTACGTCTGCAGTAAAACCGTCCGATAGTGGTAAAACCGTCTCGTTTTAACTGCCCCTTATGAGACATATATAGATATGATTTTTTAACCTTTTTTTACAGTTTCACAGGAAAGATAAAAAAAAACCTATTCTCTCTCAAAGCCACTCAACCGACATCTTATACTTTTTCTGGGTATCGTTTCCAGATCTGGTTTCTCTCTGCTCCGCCGCTTACATTCGACAGTAAGATTCATCTAAAACTTCTTCAGGAGAATTCTAAGTAAAACTATTAGTAATCAGACGGCTAATGGTGTCTGATGGTATATCTCAGACCACATATGGAGTCTGATTACATCCTCAGACTGCATGTGGAGTCTGAATATCTCTCATACTTGCGCTGAGCTTTTTTTTTTTTAAAATTCCAGATCTTGTTGGGCCCCGATCTTGTTTCACTCTTCTCCTCCGTCGTCTTCCTTCGACAATAAGATTCCTCGACTCTTCTCCTCGTCTATATATTTACATAACTATAGTAGCCAGACGGCTTAAGATGTCTGACTGTGTAAGGCTGACTGCAAATGGCTTATGGCTAGTAGTATTCAGATTGTATTTTTTGTGTGGCCCTTGTTGTTTCAGGTTTCGTTATGGAAGATGTTGAATTCCCACAAAGGATGTTCACTGCCGGTTATGAACCTGTTCCGGATAAAAGCATACACTACTTTAGTGGAAGGAGAGATCTGATAGTTGATGTTAAATTAGTGCTGCTACCGGATGAATGGCAAGAACTCCTCCATTCAGAACTTGGGGTCTTTTTGAGATTCCATGAACTGAATTTCAAATGGTGTTCAAGGATGGTACACTATATGCTCTTTCTGCAGTTAGACTGCAAGAAGAAATATGAGTTATGGTCTCTTCTCGGCGTTCATCCAGTTAGGTTTTCCTTGAATGAGTTTCATGCCATAACCGGACTCAACTGCGACTATATTGAGAACCTCGAGTACCCTGAAATTCATTATACCGATGAAATGAGAGCAATGTGGAAGCTTCTTAGGGTGGATTTCGATTTAGGCCCAAGTTTTACGCAACTAATGGATGCTTGTACAAGATGTTCTGATTGGGACCGGCAACAAAGGACATGGCTGGGCTATCTAGCCATCTATGCAACCTTCATTGAGGCTCAACACTGGACAACCTCCACAAGGGGTGACATGGCCAAGCTTCTGCTGGTTCCAGGATCGATACAATCCTATCCATGGGGACGATTCGCCTTCAAGGTTCTGATAAATTCTGTTAAAGAGGCACACAGAAAACTCGTGGAAGGAAAAAATTATCAGATCGGAGGTTTTGCTGAGGACCTGAACATCTGGATATACTGGGCATGTCCCGCTATGGCGACAACTTATGGAGAGCCCTTTCCGGATGCCCCAGACCTACCATTGCTGGCGTACCAGGGATCACGGAGTCAAAATAAAGTCGACGAAACCTTACGTATACAAGTATTTCTTATACTTATGAACTCTGACTTTTATACCAGACTTCAATAGAAGTCTGATATAAAAGTCAGACATCATAATAAGTCTGACATTATGTTTCAGATACATTTTCCCAGTCTCGTATGATGTCTGACATTTTGATATTACAAATACTTATATTTGTTTTACTATGTGACTTGTAATTTGCAGACCCGCGTCAACATCGTTTTTATCAAGGAATACGATGACATGTTTCCCGAGTGGGACAACCCTGATGAGGAGGACGACAACGTTGAGAACATTGTGAAAGCAATATTCGGACAGCTACGGACTGTGCAGTGGAGGTGGGGTTCTAAACACTGGAAGAGTGAAGGTGTGTTCAAGACCAAAGTTGGAGGTCCTGTTAAGCTTGAGATTAAGTCTGAGAAAGTTGCTGATGAGACTGGTGAGAAAAAGCGTAAGGTTGTGGGAGTCAAGAGGAAGTTGGTACAGGCTGTTTCTGATGATGAAGATGAGGAAGAAGAGGTTGAGGCAGTTAGTAAGAAACCTAGAGTAGGGAAGGCTGGTCCTACAAATGGGGATGTTGTTCAAATGATTGAGGGTTTGCAAAAATCATTTGAAACTCGGATTGGTGTATTGGTAGATGTTTTCAACGAGGGTTTACGTCTGATGGGTATCAGACTTGATGATATTGCCAAGAATGTCCAGAGTTTGAAGAAAGAAAGTGTTGGAGTTGAACAGAAGGAGAAAGACCAGAAGAAAGATTCTTCTGAACCGAAGGAAAATGAGAAGAAGAAAGCTGCTACTGGAGGGATAGGAAGAGAGAAGAAGAAAGATGCAAGTGTAACTGCCGCTGCGGCTGCTGATGAGATGAAGATGGCTGGAGTTGGTGAGGATGAAGAAGATCCAGCTGAAAATCTTCAGGATCAAGATAAAGTAAAAGCTGCTGTGGTTGATGAAGAGGGAGGAAGAAAGAAGAAGGAAAGGCCTCAGAGGAACCTGAAGAAAGTTGTACTGAAGGTATCCGAACCTGAATATGCAGGGAAAGCGAAGCCTAAGAAAGCAGCAGACAAATCCGCCAATCTCTCTAAGGCCACCAGACCGACTGCGATTGATGATGGGGTTAGTCTCCAAAAACCTCAATCTCTGGATACAAATAAGGAAAAGAACGATGGTCCTAAGAAAAGTAGCAGACTTATGAAGAAATCACTTGAGGGGAAGTAGCCTTCTCTTGCTTTATGAAAATCCTTGATTGTAAACACATAAGCATAATCGTATTTGTTTTTTTCCCCCTTGGTTCTTGTTTTTGCTCTGAACATGGATTCCTGGCATTAGACTTATATTGCATTGGTTTGCTATGATTTTTAGCTGGCATTCAGCACATGTCAGACGTATATGGAGGTCTGACATGTTAGTATTCTAGTTACCAGACGTCTAGAGAAGTCTGGTTCTTGTGTGAATTTTAGATCGAACATTATGTTTAACATTGGTTGTCAAATTGACTATGCAGAGTATACCCGAGAGCACAGATCCGAGTGTCCTGATCGTTGCACAGTCGGCTATGGGAATAGACTTCGATTCTATGTAGAAATTTAAACAGGACATTAAGCAGGCAGCAGCTGAAGTTTACATGCAAGCGAAGGCAACCCAGGTTAAACAGAAGGAGAAGGTGAAGAATCCAGTTAAACCTGTTGTCCAAGCACAGGTTACACCGAGATATGACCCTTGTGCTGCTATCACCAGGATGCAAGTGAAGGCGCTTAATGATTACAACAAAAGACAACCATATGTGTTGATACTCTACTTAGATTGTAAGTATGCACACCCAATCTCTTAACTCGATGTCTAACAAGCGTATTGTTCTTGATAGGGGTTATCCAAATAGGATAGTGAACACATCACTACAATGGTATTACGATCTTCGCACTCCAAAGGAATGGCTGCATGACACGGTCAATATCACTCCAATGGTTATGAATTAAGAACTCCATTCCCATCTGGATGTATATTCAGACTTCCAAAGAAGTCTGGTTGTATATCCAGACTTCTATAGCTGTATGGTTGTGTTTTATATTTTTATATTAACACATGCTTGGCTTGATGCAGCAAATTGATGCGGGGATTGATCTGTTGAGGCTTCACCAACACAACCATCCAGAATGGTTCAGGAGCGAGAGGCTGTGTTTCATTGACACACTCCTTTAAGCCTTGTGGCGTCAACACTATCCAGATTTTATCAAGAGTGGTGCAGGAGAGAATGTATCAGCCGCAACTAGAATGCTTCCTGCTGGTTGTTTTGATTACTTCACTGGTGACCTACCACTATTTTGCAAATCACCGAAGGCTTGGGCGGTGGATATTGATTATATTTACACCGCACTACACATTGGCAGAAATCATTGGGTAGCAATTATGATTTCTATCCCGGATAGGCACGTAACAGTATGGGACAACATCATTAATGATAGGACTGATGAGTTGGTCGGAGCGGCAGTGGCACCAATCTGTGAGATGTTTCCTTATGCGATGCACGTCTTGAAAATAGCTGATGCTGATGGGTGGCCATACCCAATCGAACGTTACACCCACACGATTGTTAGGAGCGACGATCTTCCTCAAAACCACCAAACAGGTGACTGTGGAGTGTTCTACTTGAATTTCATCGAGTTCCATTCACTTGGAATGGAGTTTCCAAAGTATCTTTGTGATAAGAACATCAAGTCAATCAGGGACATGCTAGCTTTCGACATAGTGACTGAACTCAGGCGAACATGTGAAGAGCAACGTACCGAGTCTGCTTTGCTAGACACCTACGCTGATAAATAGACCGCCTCTATCTTTTGGATTCCTAAACTATGGATTTATTGCATATGAAATATCTATCTATTGTGGTTGTAAAAAAACACATGCATCTTTTGGCTTACTTTTGTGCTTGTTTTTAGTTATGTAACAAACTTAAGCACTAATCCTAGTTATGTTTATTACTACGCTTGTTGAAACAGAACCCAAACAATTGAGACAAGTTTAAATATCAGACTTCTGGAATACATTACAACGTCAGACTTCAGTAAACCCTAAAAAATATCAGACTTCTGTAAACCCTAAAACTTATCAGACTTCACTGAACACAAACATAATATCAGACTTCAGAAAACCCTAAATCATATTAGATTTCAACCATTTCTAGTCAGCCTCAGGTTGTGGACAATTAGGTTGTTTGTGGTCTGGTTGTTTACAATTCGAACAACAATATTGCTTGTGTAGTTTCCGCGGTTTACTGCTCTTCTTCTTGGCGATTTCTATCATAGATTGTCACCTCGACTTCTTTTGTCTTCCAGGCTTCCGCCTCTCTTCCGGCGGAAAGACACGCACGGTGTCATGATTAGCTTTGCCAGTAACATTCTTTGGTAAGATGTTGCGCGAGTATGCAGCGTACAAGTAGTCCGTTCTGTAAGATGGACATACAAGGGTAGAAATGTGTAGCTTATGTTCTGGTGCAGCGCATATGACATGTGAGCAAGGTATCTTTTCGTAATCCCAAACACCACATTCACACTTCTGATGTTCCAAATCGACAACACAATCCCTATGTCCTCCCTTAACAACGAACTTATACGTATCTACGCGTTCTGTCGTCATCATATCTGCATAATATTCACGAATAGCCAGCAAATATTCAACTCCTCGGCTAAATGTTGTTGATAGACTCATTGCATCTAGCCGCCTTTTACAAAACCACGTCCCTAGTTTCTGTTGTATAAACTCTAAAAGGAAAGATATGAGATATCCTTTTGCCTTCTTAACTGCGGAGTTTATAGACTCATCAATGTTGCTCGTCTTTATGTTGTACCTGTATCCACCAATTTGAAAGAGGTTAACCCAAGTAAGAATTAGAAAGTATCATAAAAACATAATGCTTTCAGACTTCTCCAGTCGTCTGGAAAAATAATCAGACAGCAAGTGAGGTCTGAGAATTGTATCAGACATCACTAGAAGTTTGATAACTATTGTCAGACTGACAAGTACCTGTCTCCGTTGAAATGCACGCGTGACCATAGACTCACATCTGCCTCCTCCAAGTAATCAGCAAGTTCAGGATTTACCGCTCGTAAGGAAGCCATGTTTCGGTCAAAATCGTAAATCGTATAAGCGTAAGCCGCGTTTTTCACCAAGTACAGAAGATGTTTTCCCCTGAACTTGGTAACTATGTTATTTTGTAGATGGTAATAGCATATCCCTCGCTGTGCCCAAGGGAAAACTGCTTCACACGCATTCTTGATCGACTCGCATCTATCCGAGACTATGACCAAAGGATATTGGTCTGAAATGCATTCTTTCAGTTTGGTGAAAAACCATTCCCACGAGTCATCATTCTCAGAGTCTACAATTCCGAAAGCCAACAGAAATATTTGAAAATTTCCGTCTTGTGCGGCCGCCACTAGCATAACACCGCCATACTTTCCATTAAGATGAGCACCATCCACCACAATGACTCTTCTAAGAAACGTAAACCCCTGTATGGAAGCTCCAAATGCTATAAATAGATACTTAAATCTATTCTTCTCTTCTAGCTCAAGAGCAGTTACTGTTCCCGGGTTGGTTTGCCTGATTCCATGCAAAAAAGAAGGCAGTCTCTCGTACCCATCTTCCGCTGTTCCTCTCACAATCCTTTGAGCATGTAACAATGCTCTGTATGCGGTTGTGTAGCTCATCCTAATCCCAAACTGCTTCTTCATTGACACTTTGACATGCTTTGGTGTTATCCCCTCAATCATACCAAAACATTCAGTAAACAACCAACCAATATAAACTGGAGTATAACGTTTGCGCGTAGACATCCGGTCTGCCATCGAACATGAATGTGTTTTTGAATAGATCATCACCCAGAACTTGTTTGGTTCGCTCTTCACACACGCTCGAAGCATCCACTTGCATCCTTCCACACGACATTTAGCCACAAAACGTGTCTTGTCAGACTTCTCTGTCCTAAATGCGAATTTCTTCATTATCGCCGTCAAACGTAGCTCTGATATTAGGTCTTTCTTGCTATCAAAACACTTATTGAGAATGATACCCTCAGATAAGTCCATTCTGCGAACACTCTGATTACTCATACCATCCAACTCATATTTCTTATAATCTTCATCTTCTTCCACATCTACATCTTCATGTTTCACTTTCCCATATAGGGTATAATCAGCATCGTCATGGTAAGCCTCAGCGTGTTTCATGAAAACATTCTCAGGCACATCCAAGTTACCAACATCATCATTACCAACACCACCACAAATAGAATCCTCCGAGACTGAGTCCACATCTTCCTCATTCCAGTCTTCTCCTTTGTCATCTTCGTCTACATCTTCAGCTTCATATTTGTCATCATGATTCACAGCATCTTCATCATCCATACCGGATCGGCTCGAGACACATAGACGGATTAAATGCGTATTAGCTAACTCAACCATGCTCCTTACTTTTCTATCATTTGTGACATAAACCGGAGGGCTATCCGGATCCATTTGTTTCAAGAGTGCTTCTGGCAATGGATATGATAACTCCACCAGCTCGGTTTTCTTGTCCAGCATATAATCATCTTGTACCATCTCAACAAGTTCTTGATGTGTAGAACCATCACGCAGAGTAATAAACCGCCCTCCTTTGAGCTTATCAACCACAAAATGCCAAATCTGGTCTCTCACAACCCATTCACCAAAATTAACAGGTAAATGAACCATTATCTATATAAACAAACACGTATAAACAACATTAGAGATCTCTTGGGAAAAGCCAGACTTCTCTGTGAAGTCTAATGCTATTAGCTACATTGCCAATATTATTCAAAAATTTAGTTAAAAATAATTACCATATATAAGAATGTAAAACTCACGCAGAAGGAACATAGAACACTAACACACATTTATAAAAATTAAAGTCAACGAAATTAATCACAAATATACAATAAAAATGCATTTGAAAAGTTTGAAATATTTCAGACGTCTATAGAAGTCTGATATTAATGCAACCAGACGTCTATGGTCGTCTGAAAAAGAGGGTATTTTTGCAATTAATTTTGAAATGCCAGACAACGAAGGCCGTTTGCTTTGGAATTTTTTAATTTTTTTGTTAGACAGCTCAAGAAGTCTGAAAAAGGGGTAGTTTTGCAATTGATTTGCAAATGTCAGACTTCTCACAGAAGTCTGATAGTTATCAGACTTCTTCCGAAGTCTGAAGAAAAAGTAGAGGGTAGTTTTGCAATTAATTTTGAAATGTCAGACTTCTTCGGAAGTCTGTTAATCTATCAAACTTCTATTGATGTCTGACAAGATTTTCAGACAGCTAGTGAAGTCTGATGAAAAACATCGCATTTTCGAGCGTTGACCAAAATTCAATTGTTCAGATGTCTATAGCCGTCTAACAAAATTTTGGAATTTCAGATGTCTATAGCCGTCTGAAATTATTTTTCTTATTTTCATACAGATTTACATGTCTGACATTTTTTTCGCTTATTCTGGTCAACATCTGAAAATTTGGGTCAATTGCAGTTTCTACCCCCCATAATTTTCAGACAACGGATTCCGTCTGACAAAAAGTCAAGAATCGGTCAATTTCTTGCCAGACTACATCAGAAGTCTGACAAAAAAACAAATTTGAATCAATTGCAAAACTACCCTCTTCTCATTTGGACTTCTTAACGATGTGTTTTTTTTTTCAAAGGAATTTAACAGACTTCTATGGAGGTCTGGCAATTGAAAGTCAATTGCAAAACTACCCTCTCGTTGACCATATTGAAGCTTACGAAAAAATGCAGACTACAATTTGGATCTGAAAATCGACGATATGAAAATGTTCTTACCAATAACCGATTTCCGTTTGTTTTTAGCCGCGTCGATTTCCCAAAACGTCTAATATCACCGAAAACCCCAAACCCGAGACGTGTTTTGCTGTTTTTATAAGGTGATAAACGATTTCGCTACTTTTGAATCGAAAATATCGAAAAATCCCCGGAAATCAAAGGGGAAAGGAGAAATCGGTGAGGAGAACGTCCGAACTCAGATTCTTGAGCTTTAATGGTGAAAAAACGAGCTGGATTACACATTAACTCGTCGGCGATGGTGGGTGTCGTGGTTGTTGAGCATTCATGGCGATGGCATTTTCGTGAATATCCGAAAAAATTTTAGGTCCTTTTGTCTTTTGATTAAAATATCAGACTTCATATGAAGTCTGACGATGGCATTCCTGTGAATACCCAGATTAATAAGGGGATATTAGCGATGGAGAGGAAGGAGAAGGCCGAGGGTATAATCAGGGTTGACTTCAATTTCGAGGGCATTTTTGCAAACAGCTCCTGAAGAGAGACGGGCGAAGGAGGTTTTTCGACGACTTTTTCCGGCGTTGACCGCGGCGGCCCCGCTTTGATCGGCAAAACGAAGCTTCTCCAGCGTTCTAGGAAGGATCTCCGGTGAGAGGTGAGATCAATGACTATTGATCAAGCCACTGATGAGACAAAGAGAATCTGAACCGGCTGAAGGAAGAAGATGAGTGGTGGTGACTCGCCAGTGGTATCTTCTCCGGCGAGTTTTCCAGAGAACCCGGCGGCGGTGAGGAGGGCTGGCCGGCGGCGATTGATGAGGAGAAGATGGTGATCAAGATGGTGTAGGTGGTTTATTGATTTGTGGCTTTGTTTGAGAGTTAAAAGGATAGCTTGGGCACCAAGTCTTGAAGAACTCTTGGAATATTCTTCATGAAACTTGAAGATCTTCAACCAAATTCATAATGGTGGATGAATCTATGAGCAGAGAGGGAGACAGTGATTTTTGGTGGTATAGATATGAGAGATGGAGTGACTAGAGAGTGTGAGTTGAGGTTCATAAATGAGTGAAAGGAGTGAAAAGATGGTTTTTGCCATGCAAAACCATTAAATGAATCCAAAAAAACATTCTTTGAACACAAGAGGGATAGGTGATGCCATGGAGGGAAGAAACTTGTCTTCATGGGGTTCAATTTTCTCTCATAAATTGTACCAATCCGCTTCAAGAATCCGCTTATTCCCCGATTCATTCCGTTGCACCGATACGACCAATTCTGAGTTTAATATTTTAAAACCCCATAGATTCTTTCATAAATTCTTCAAGCCACATTTCCACATACTAGATGATGTTATATGAATTTAGCAATTTGAATCACTCCGTTTGGACATCCGTAGCTCACGTTATGAATTTTACAAGTTTTCTCGGTTCTATTGGTTTCCTTTCCAGATAGTCCGAAGAACTCGTTTAAAGTCCGTTCTTATCACTTATTGTCTTCTAAATGTTTTCTTTACTTAAAAATAAAACATTTGGCCCATATCGGCTTCTGGCTCGTATTTTGACAAAATTACCAAAATGCCCCTCATCTTCTTGTAAATTACAGAATTGCCCGTTTGACTTTTCTGCTGCACGTTGACCCAATTCGTGGAACTAGATATTACATTCTTCTCCACTTACAGGAATTCGATCCTCGAATTCTCTGTTACTGACAAACTTTGAATTGGTACAAAACCCTGTAAGTCGTCACACTGAATTGAATCCACTGCTCCTCTGCTAGAACACTGGTCCAATTGAACCAAGTTCTCGATGCTCACTAACTCCGAAATACTGACTTGCGAAAAAATCCCCCTTACAGATCTTCACTCCGCTCGCTTAGCCGCTGATCTCGACTGATCCGCTCCATTCCAAATTTCTAATCCCATCCGCACCAACCGACCTTGCTCTGATTATCACCTTCTGACTTCCACACTTTGCCCCGACCTCCATAGACTGCATATCACTGACCCGCCTGTGTTGCCATACTTGTACTCGTCTCGAAATTCCGATCACTAAACTTCACGCCACATGGATTCCTAAAAATCGCTTTTCCTCTGGTAACTCCGAATTGGTTCCTCACTGACACATTTGCTTCCCAAATCTCTTTGCTAACTCATCGTCTTGACCGTCTGATTGAACCCAAATGTCGCTGATACCCACTCTCACTTGAACACGGCTCGAGTAAACTACTCTACGGCTTTCTTGGACATGAATTATCTTTCGGGTTCGGGTTCGGTCTCGCGTTCACGTCACATCGTTAATCACATTCTACATTATAATTCAACAACACTACACTTGAGCGGTTAAATTCTTTTTAACCTATTCCCGATATTACTTCCTCATAGCGATATGGTTACTTAGTCACGTACCCGACAGTTACACATGACTAAATAACAATATTCTATAATTCCGCTTTCTCGCGAATAAGCCTCCTATTTAAACTAATTATCAATTCCGAGCCTAATTTCTACCCAACAAGTTCTCTAAATATTACTCGTACCACCAGTCTATCCGATAACCTAACTTTTTGTCTACAACGCTTCCTAGGTCTAACAACCTACGACAACTTCTACTACTTAAACCGGTTGTTCTCTACGATTCGCTAATCCTAACTTAGAATTACCAGTAACCTAGCAAATCTATCAATGCAACAAGGCTCACGATTTCCACTAACAATCCTAACACAAGATGAATTCAATGATCGAGAACAACAAGTCTGTCAACTTAACAATGCTTTCATGGCGATCTAATAACCTAACGATCAATCAAATGCAATACTGCAACTTAAAATCAAGCAATGCATTTCTAGCAACATAATGGCCATGCAAATGAAAGGCTACCAACCTAGCGGTCAAATAAATGCCTCACTAACAGTTCTAACTATTACAAAATGCAATGCATCAAACAAGCTATCATCCTAGCGATTAGACAGATGCAGCGATTCAAATTACTAAGCTAGCAACATAGCGTACTATGCATTGCAATGCGGAAAATCAAACACTCAAGAGATCAATCAAGAATCCTAACAAACACCACAAAACAAAAATTCACGCAATCAATAGATCAGGTCTCGGTATGTCAATGCAGTTGCCTCATGGGTCATTGTGAGTGATTGCTTGTTCCGACCATCATTTGTTTTCACATCGTAATTGAATTGTATTCACAAACCATCACATGCATGCAATAAAATTATTATGTTACTCAAAACGATAAATCGAATACTCGGCATCCACCATATACATAAAAACATCCATAACCATACATCAAGTTTTTAGTACATAGTTTAAGCCATAGTCTACTACAACGTGAATGCCCCATCTTACCCAAAAACAAAATCGTGCACCGCGACATAACCGTAAGTCGTCAGTGACAATAATATGTCTATCTATGTACAGTCAAAAATGAGTTAGAGCCCTACTTACCTGGGCCTACTCTCACCCCTAACTTAACGCCTCCAGCAAGACTGAAATGCCCAACAGAGATGGCAATATGGCTCGCAAGAGTAGCCACTGGCAGGTGTTCCAGGGGGATAGCGAGGGTGTGCATCACGTGTGTGTGGTACCGTGCTGTGTCGTGGCTCTGCCATCGGAAAAGGGCGCCAGGTGGCCTTCATGGCCACTAATCTGACAGACGTCGGGTGGCGGCACGAGCTGGTATGGCTCGCGGTAGCGAGGATCGGACGGTATAGGGCACCAGTGGAAGTAGACCCTCATGCTCCGCAAGCATTGCAGTGCGCGTACTGGGGTATCTTCGGTGGCGGAGACTCAGATGAATCAGCCTGAAGAGGCGGCTGGGGCTGAGGAGGTGGCGGTCATAAGCGCCGATATGCTGCTTTAGGGCCTCGGCTAGCATAGCAGTCTGCTCGACGACATGTGCCTCCCACTCCTGATGCTTGAGCGGATCTATGGGCTCCATCGAAAGGTCGAAGTCCGTTGGCAATGAGCTCAGCAAGAGGTTGCTCGGACGGTAGGGCTCAGGTAAGTCAGGTACCTTCAGAATAGGCACCAGCTGCTCAGGCTATACAGGCTGCCCGGTTGCGAGAGGCGGCAACGGTGGAAGCTTGACGCCTGCTAGCCCAAACATGTCAAGAAAATTGATGTAAGGATCGGCTGAGTCTGCATCATCTCGGAGTGAGGCAGGCAAAGGTGACGGGAGAGGTGAAGTAACAGCTGCTGCTGCAGAGGCGCCAACCAATGCGCGAAGTGGAATTAGGGGACGGTCCGAAGTACGCGAACACCGCGCTGAAGCATGTTCACGTTGCCCCAGACAGGCTCGACCGGATCCAGCTGATCCGTGGCTGCTCATGATCTCAAAACAGACCCACACCACACACCCATTGCATGCTCCGATCCACCCTAGGGCATGCTGCTGCAAGTCTCACCAAAAACATGAAAAGGTTAGTACAGTTCTAATAAAATTTCCACTTCCCATTCCCCCCGGATTTGACAAACGCGGCTCGGTATCCTAATGGATGCTTAGGCGACACATTTGTGATTAAGTCACTGATGAGAGGAAGAGAAGCTGAACTGGCTGAAGGAAGAAGATGAGTGGTGGTGACTCGCCGGCGGTAGTGATGTAGGCCTGGGAATCACTCCACAACCCTATGAACAGATGTTGATCAAAGGTGATCAGAAAGCTTGATGCGGAAGGATGAATGAAGATAGCAGTGGTGGTGATGCTGATTGACTCTCTCAACCGGTGGATTTGACTGACTCTCTCAGCCTGTGATGGAACAAAGCACTTGAATCTCACAAGCAATCTGGTCCAAGAATTCTATGAACAAAGTGAATCACACACAATGATCAAAGAAATAACACTTCTTCAGAAGACAGAACTTCGAAAGAAAATGAGATACTTGATTAATTTCTGAAAAGGTTGAAAGGTGAATATTACAAATGATCTAATAGAGCTTATATAATGCTCTTGAAACGTTCATAAAATCAAAGAAATAAAGGGAAAAGAGTTGTTGTCTTCATTAGGGGAAATGTGCAAAGATCAAGGGACTTGTGGCTTTTCTTGTATCTTGTAAGTTTGGGGAATATCCTAGGCGCCTTGGGATGCCTCTGGTTGTCTGAATAAGTCATCAAATTGCAGCCAGGTTCATTGGGAAAGAGCTGTTGGGATTTGATCTCCTTTGGCTCCAAGAATGGCAAGTTGAGCTCCTTATGATTTTGTGTGTTCTGGTGAAGTCTGATGCAGCTTGGTATGTCTAGACTTGATGAAAAAGAGCCCAAAACGTTGTAGCTTTGATAGGTGAAGGTCTGGTGCTGATTTGATCCCTTTAGTGTGAATGCATCTAAATAAGGCAAGTGTAGCATCTCTTGGTTTAGAAGTTGAATAACTTTTAAACCAAAATTTCTTTTGTACCAATTCCAATTCGACGTGTGCCTCTGATGAGTTGGGTCTCTAGAACAAGTTGGTTCACATTTTGATTCATCCTGGTTCGATCTGAGCTCTCCAATAAGTAGCAGTTGGTATCTAGCGGGTTCCTTGAAAGTCTGCCCAGTTGTAACTTGAATATCTTCTTCATGTGGGAAGATTTTGAACAAATTACACTTTTTTCGTGACTCCTTGATGAGTTAAGTTTCTGGAACAATTGGATTTGTAGCCTAACTCCTTCTGGTTGAGTAGATATGCTCCAAAATATGCACATATGTCTCTGGTCCACTCAAACTGTTTCTCTCCAAGGGTTTTGGCTGATTGATTTATGTCCTCTCCATGGTCCTTGGTTGATGATGACTTGATGTCCTCATCATACTCTCCCTCTTGAAAAGGTTTCGACCTCAAAACTATATAACCTCCACCAAGAGAAAGCAAATTAGATTTCATTCTATTTTGTGAATCTAGGGTCTTACCTTGATATGTTTGCAGCTGGGTGATGCAAGGGACATCTGGAGGTTCTCCTTTGAGTAGATAATTCATTATGACTCCTCTATTCTGCCCTTCTGGACACTGATAAATGGTGGCACCATTCTCTCCTTTGGTTATCTTGCTCTTATTCTCCAATGGTGGTGATGTCTTATGGTTCTGAACTTGGTCTAGCAGCAATTTCTGTTCAGGTATAACTCCTATGTGATTCACACCCTTAGTACCTGCAACAAGATTGACACTTTGGACAAGAAACAAGTGAATTATGAATTTTCTATGATAAGATGAACTTTCTGAATCTACTTCCTTAGCACTAGTTCTAGAAAAGCTTTCTACTATGGGTTTTAAGCAGATTGTTCCCTCATGCTCTTGTATGTTTAGTATACTCTTTAATACAATTATGGCTTCATGAGGAACAAATGGAGTCAAAGAGAGACTTACATGTCTAACACCTTCACTGTTCTTAGCTTAGTCTGGTGGTTTTTCTTTGATGCTCTCCTCTCCTTTAGTACCTTGTTCAGTGTTTGTAATTAGTGTTATGGCAATATCTTGTACTTTCTCTTTTCTGTACATCTCTTCTGGTCCTGCATTATTTCTCTTTGACAAAGACAAGTTCATTATACTGGAATTGGAATTTAACAAATCAGATTGTTTCAAACTATCACTGGTTTCATATAATTCAATTTTATCCTTCTTTAATGGACAATGGACAACATAATGTCCTCTCTTATGACATCTATAACATGTATGATGTTTAACTTTATTAAAGTTGGAACACTTACCTTGGTGTGGTGCTGCTGGTTTCTTGTGTAAGGTACTAGAGTTAAAGGCATTGATCTCTTCTTGTGGTTTACTGGTGTTCTGCTTGGCACCTTGAGTAGTATGGGTCTGTTGAGACCTCTTCTACAAACTCCTTGTGTAGAAGTTGCTTCATTTCTTCCCAAGTGCGGTCTGGTAGATCATAATCAAGTCTGAGGTAAGCATCCTTATCCCATTCTAGATAGGCTTCTTCAATTAAAGTTTCTTCAACAATGGTTGTTTTCTCATTCTCTAGAAATTGATTTGCTTGAAACGATTCATCCATATCTCTTTCCCACCTTAAGTAAGCCTCTGGTCCTTGTACACGAAATGAAAAACAAATGTTGTATGGTTCTGGTTCAGTATGTTCTTGCTCTGCTTCTTCACTGAAGTTATCTTCTGATTCAACTTCATATTCTGAGTTTTCTTCACACTTAGTGTTTGACTCGATATCTTCACTCCAAGACTCAGTCTCGTAGATGTCTTCTTCTTTCTCATACTCAGGTTCAGAAAGGTATTCAGACCCAGTTTGATCATACCACACATCTTTTGCAGCTTCTCCATGCCTTAGTTGGTGTTTGGGAATGTGTTCTTCATCATAGTCATCTTCAGGTTCAGTCTCATAAGTTATTTCATCACCTTCTTGTTCCTCCCCTAAATCAGTCTCTAGTGCATCCTCTTCTGCCCAATGCTCTTCTTCAAGTTCTGATTCATTCTGGTACTGCTTTACTTCTTCCTTGAAGTTATCTTCTGATCTATCCTCATCTAAGTCATATTCTCCCCCCATACTGATTTCATAATCAGTTTCTTGTTCCCATGAGCTATAGCTGGATTTTGCTTCTCCATTCCATGAGTGGTTCTCTTCATCACCCAAATCAATTTCTAAGGTACTGAAACCATTTGTTCCATCTTCATCATCCATTGTTGTATCTCCTGTTCACAAGTAAAAATAAGATGTATGAATGTGTCCTTTTAAGCTTTAAACCAAAGTTGAATAAATATGAGGATATGGTCCAGATAATTTCGAATAGCCTCAAAATGGACCAAGTGAATGATTTTTGTAAACAAGAGTAAAAGAGGAAAAGGAATAACTCAACCTTCGTGTTATAAAAACTGCACACGTTTTTGGTTTTGGTAAAAGGGAAGTCTGGATTTTTTTTTTTTGATCAAAACTTTAAGAGGCCCATTCTCTAACTTAAATTTCGAAAACAAGTCTCCTAAAAAGGAAATGAACACTTTTGGCTTTTGGTTTTTGCAGAAAAATTGAATCAAAACAATAAAAACTTCTTCTTTTTGTTTTCTGGTTTTTGTATGAAGGTGCAATAAGAACTCTAATGGCAAAACTCAACAGAAACAATAACTAATGCAAATTCTTTTGGTTTTTGATTTAGGATGCAAATGTATTTGGAAAACAGAAACAACTAATGAACAAATGCACAACATAAACTTTCTTTTGGGATTTTGAATGGACTGAACTTAGAACAGAAACTATAGGAATGCAAACTACTTTTTCTATTTGTTTTTGGATGAGAAATCAAAGAAACAGAAACTAAACCAGATGCATTGACTTTTTCTTTTGGTTTTCAAATGAGATAAAAGATAGAAACTAAAACTATGATCTAACAGAACTAGATGCAATAAAACCGAAAGGTAAAGGATAGATTACAACTGATCTAGTAACCTTTCGGCTCTGATACCAGATGATGTAGGCCTGGGAATCACTCCACAACCCTATGAACAGATGGTGATCAAAGGTGATCAGAAAGCTTGATGCGGAAGGATGAATGAAGGTAGCAGTAGTGGTGATGCTGATTGACTCTCTCAACCGGTGGATTTGACTGACTCTCTCAGCCTGTGATGGAACAAAGCACCTGAACCTCACAAGTAACCTGGTCCAAGAATTCTATGAACAAAATGAATCACACACAATGATCAAAGAAATAACACTCCTTCAAAAGACAAAAACTTCGAAAGAAAATGAGATACTTGATTAATTTCTAAAAAGGTTGAAAGGTGAATATTACAAATGATCTAATAGAGCTTATATAATGCTCCTGCAACGTTCAGAAAATCAAAGAAATAAAGGGAAAAGAGTTGTTGGCTTCATTAGGGGATATGTGCAAAGATTAAGGGATTTGTGGCTTTTCTTGTATCTTGTAAGTTTGGGGAATATCCTAGGTGACTTGGGATGCCTCTGTTTGTCTGAATAATTCATCAAATTGCAGCCAGGTTCATTGGGAAAGAGCTGTTGGGATTTGATCTCCTTTGGCTCCAAGAATGGCAAGTTGAACTCCTTATGATTTCGTGTGTTCTGGTGAAGTCTGATGCATTGGTATTTCTAGACTTGATGAAAATGAGCCCAAAACGTTGTATCTTTGATAGGTGAAGGTCTGGTGCTGATTTGATCCCTTTAGTATGAATACATCCAAATAAGGCAAGTGTAGCATCTCCTGGTTTAGAAGTTGAATAACTTTTAAACCAAAATTTCTTTTGTACCAATTCTAATTGGAAGTGTGCCTCTGATGAGTTGGGTCACTAGAAAAAGTTGGTTCACAACTTGATTCATCCTGGTTCGATCTGATCTCTCCAATAAGTGGCAGTTGGTATCCAGCGGGTTCCTTGTAAATCTGCCCAGTTGTAACTTGAATATCTTCTTCATGTTGAAAGATTTTGAACCAATTCCACTTCTCCGTGACTCCTTGATGAGTTAAGTTTCTAGAATAATTGGATTTATAGCCCAACTCTTTCTGGTTGGGTATATATGCTCCAAAACATGCACATATGTCTCTGGTACACTCAAACTGCTTCTCTCTAAGGGTTTTGGCTGATTGATTTATGTCCTCTCCAGGTAGCTTCTCCGGCGAGTTTCCGGCGAACCCGGCGGCGGTGAGGAGGGCTGGCCAGCGGTGATTGATGAGGAGAAGATGGTGATGAAGATGGTGTAGTTGATTTAGTGATTTGTGGCTTTGTTTGAGAGTTAAAAAGATGGTTGGGCACCAAGTCTTGAAGAACTCTTTGAATGTTCTTCATCAAACTTGAAGATCTTCAACCAAATTCACAAGGGTGGATGAATATATGAGCAGAGAGGGAGAGAGGGATTTTCGGTGGTGGAGAGATGATAGAGAGAGAGTGACTAGAGAGTGTGAGTTGAGGTTCATGAATGAGTGAAAGGAGTGGAAAGATGGTTTTTTTCCATGCAAAACCATTCATTGAATCCAAAAAAAAAACCATTCTTTGCACACGAGAGGGAGAGGTGGCGCCAGGGAGGAAAGACACTTGTCTTTATGGGGTTCATTTTGCTCTCATACATTGCACCAATCAGCTTCCAGAATCCTCTTATTCCCCGATTCATTCCTTTGCACCAATACGACCAATTCTGAGTTTAATATTTTAAAAATCCTGTAGCTTCTTCCATAAATTCTTCAAGCCGTATTTCCACATACTATATGATTTTAGATGAATTTATCAATTGAATCACTCCGTTTGGACATCCGTAGCTACCATTATGAATTTTACAAGTTTTCTCGGTTCTATTGGTTTCCTTTCACGATAGTCCGAAAAAATCGTTTAAAGTCCGTTCTTGTCATTT
The DNA here is from genome assembly GCA_030180135.1 of Orychophragmus violaceus. Classification (NCBI taxonomy): domain Eukaryota; kingdom Viridiplantae; phylum Streptophyta; class Magnoliopsida; order Brassicales; family Brassicaceae; genus Orychophragmus; species Orychophragmus violaceus. The sequence continues at coordinate 59,939,781 of CM058238.1, read as the reverse complement.
CTTGTCTTATAAATTTTTTTCTTTACTGAAAAAGAGAAACATTTGGCCCGTCTTGGCTTCCGGCTCATATTTTGGAAAAATTACTAAATGCCCATAATCTTTGTGAAAATTACAGAATTGCCCTGTTTGACTTTTCTGCTGCACGTTGACCCAATTTGTGGAACTGGGTACTACATTCTTCCCCACTTACATGAATTCGAATTCTCTGTTACTGACAAACTTTGAATTAGTACCAAACCCTTTAAGTCGCCACACTGAACTGATTCTACTGCTCCTCTGCTCGAACACTGTTCCAACTGAACCAAGTTCCCGATGCTCACTAACTCCGAAATACTGACTTGCGAAAAAATCCCCCTTACAGATCTTCACTCCGCTCGCTTAGCCACTGATCTCGAATGATCCGCTCCATTCCAAATTTCTAATCCCATCCGCACCAACCGACCTTGCTCTGATTCTCACCTTCTGACTTCCACACTTTGCTCCGACCTCCATAGACTGCATATCACTGACTCGCCTGTCTTGCCATACTTGTACTCGTCTAGAAATTTCGATCACTGAACTTCACGCAACATGAATTCCTAAAATTCCATTTTCCTCTGGTAACTACGAATCAGTTCCTCACTGACACAAATGCTTCCCAAATCTCTTTGCTAATTCATTGGCTTGACCGTCTGCTTGAACCCAATTGCCGCTGATACCCACTCTGACTTGAACACGGATCGAGTTAACTACTCCACAATTTTCTTGGACTTGACTTATCTTTCGAGTTCGGGTTCGGTCTCGCGTTCACGTAACATCATCAATCACGTCCTGCACTATAATCCAGCAACACTACACTGGAGCATTTAGATTTTTTTTAACCTATTCCCGATATTACTTCCACATAGCGATATGGTTACTTAGTCACGTACCCGACGGTTACACATGACTAAATAACAATATTCTATAGTTCCCCTTTCTCGAGAATACGCCTCCTATTTAAACTAATTATCAATTCCGAGCCTAATTTCTACCCAACAGGTTCTCTAACTATTACTCGTACCACGAGTCTATCCGATAACCTAACTTTTTGTCTACAACGCTTCCTAGGTCTAACAACCTACATGAACTTCTACTACTTAAACCGGCTGTTCTCTACGATTCGCTAATCCTAACTTAGAATTACCAGCAACCTAGCGAATCTATCAATGCAACAAGGCTCACGATTTCCCTTAACAATCCTAACACATGATGAATGCAATGATCGAGAACAACAAGTCTGTCAACTTAAAAATGCTTTAATGGCGATCTAATAACCTAACGATCGATCAAATGCAATACTGAAACTTAAAATCAAGCAATGCATTTCCCGCAACCTAATGGTCATGCAAATGCAAGGCTACCAACCTAGCGGTCAAATATATGCCTCGCTAACAGTTCTAACTATTACACAATGCAATGCATCAAACAAGCTATCATCTTAGCCATTATACGGATGCGGCGATTCAAAGTACTAAGCTAGCAACCTAGCGTACTATGCAATGCAATGCAGAAAATAAAAAACTCAAGAGATCAATCAAGAATCCAAACAAACACCACACAACAAAAATTCACGCAATCAATATATCGGGTCTCGGTATGTCAATGTGGTCGCCTCATGGGTCATGGTGAGTGATCGCTTGTTCCGACCATCATTTGTTTAACATCGTAATTGAATTGCATTCACAAACCGTCACATGCATGCATTAAAATTACTATGTTACTCAAAACGATAAATCGAATACTTGGCATCCACCATATACATAAAAACATCCATAACCATACATCGAGTTTTTAGTACATAGTTTAGGCTGTAGTCTACTACAACGCGAATGCCCCATCATACCCAAAAACAAAATCGTGCACCGCTACATAACCGTAAGTCGTCAGTGACAATAATACGATGATCTAGCCCTACTTACTTGGGCCTACTCTAACCGCTAACCTAACGCCTCCAGCAAGACAAAAATGCCCAAAAGAGATGGCAATACGGCTCGAAATAGTAGCTACTGGCTGGTGTGCCAGGGGGATGGCGAGCGTGCGCATCACGTGTGGGTGGTGCCGTGTGAAGGATTATGTGTTTTCAATGGTGTAATTCACAGGTTACAACCTAGCACATAATCATCTAGGATCTAGGTGATTAGCAATTGAATCATAAACAGATCAGGATCATTACCTTATGATTGCAGCGGATTAATCAATGGAATATCGAGATCTGCAAGAGCTGATTATCACCGGCTCCTCCTAGGTATCCACACGCTTACAAGCTACGGATCAGGCTGCTAGACCAAGCTGGAAATCACAGAGAGAGAGAAGAAAAGAGAGGACGGCTGGCTGTGAAAAATCGCAGAAGTGAGAAGCCATGGGGCTTCCTGCGCCTCCTCTTCCTTTATATGGGCCCAAGTAATTAAACTAATGGCTCATTAGGCTTTTGGGCCCAAGGCCCAAATCAGACAAAAGACTTTTTTTTTGTCTGGCCCAATTCTCTGTACAAATACAGTAAATGCCTTGCATCTTACTGTATTAATTCCCTTTTTAACTTTCCCGTTAGCTATGGTGTGTGACCCTTTGGGATCATACAATACTGGCAATAAGTCCTAAACTTATAGATCATGAGCGGGCTCTAGCAAGTCATCATGATCACCCAGTATTTATGACTTATGTCTGATCTCGACACTTATCATACTTTCTAGAGATAGTACGGTAGATTTCAGGACATTCCCAACAATCTCCCACTTGTACTGGAATCCTACATTCCCTAATCCTTTTGTCTCAATATCTCGATCTGGCATAAGGCAAGATGCGTGTCATCCTTATATAGCCAGACCATGTTCGTCAGACCAGATTTGATACTGACAATGCAAACGACTTGGGCAAGTCTGTTTGGGAGTGGCCACTCTCTTACCAGCTATCAAGTCTCCGATTGGCCTAGAGATATTACCTCCGTTAAACGGCAGGGACAAATCCCATCTTGTTCCATCACTATGAACTACACACTTTATAATACACCCAACCAAGGTCCTTATAGCTCCCAGTTACGAAACAGCGTTAGACAATGATCAAAGCGCATCACTCCATGTGCAGCCACATGCATGCGAACTCAGGTCTAAGGACTATACTCTATAGTCGTATATGAGAACCTCTTATGACACAGATATTAATATCTTGTAGAGTTCTCATCAGCGGGCCATGTCCGGTCATATGCTCCCCTACATATACCTATGTGTCGACTTTGATGCCGCGCATCTATGACCCCTCGAAACTTGGTCATAAGTCTCAACACAATCTAGTCTCAAGTGGTTGTTGGTGTTCCAATTTCAACAACCTTCGACTATGGACACTATGATTTATGTCATTTCGTTAAATATGGGGTTTCAGGATCAAGTCTACTCATGTACTTCGATGGCCCATATATAATGACATGAATCATTTTGGAACGATTATTTATATCACAGTTAAAATAATCCAGAAATCATAAATTTCATAAACATAAAATATTATGTTTACATGAACCTTTCAAAACAACTAAATAAAGCCCTTTACAAACTCCCACTGAAATTAAGACTACATCTTAATTTCACTTATCCTACAGCTACAGTCCGCGACTCGTGCTTAGGCCTAAGGAGTGGCTTCGTTAATAGATTAGCAATGTTCTCATTCGTTGAAACTTGCTGATCTACTTAACACCTCTGTCATTTATCTCACAGAATAGGTTATACCTACCATCAAGGTGTTTGGACCTCTGATGTGCAGCTAGTCTCATCTACGCTGGGAATCACATCAAGTTCAGTGATGAACTCTTCTTTCCAAACAACCTCTTTCGCCGCTACCCAAGCTGCGAAATGTTCAGCTTAAGTCATGGAGTCAGCAACAGTGCCTTGCACCGCCAGACCGACACAAGATATAACCGGACTGTGACCGGAAATCATCTTTGTCTGTTGGAAACTTGCCTTTCAGACTCTACCGACTTGTAGCACCTCACTTTCTCCGTAAATCAAGAACTTATCCTAAGTATTTTCCAAATACTTGAGGATATTCATTACGTCTATCCAGTGATACTTTGCTGGATTTGACTGGTCTTTACTTGTCTTGCTTAACATTAAAGCAACATCAAAACAAGTACGTGTCATGGCATACATGATAGATCCAATTGCCGACGCATATGGAATCTCATCCATGCATTCAAGCTCAGCAGTTATCGTAGGACACTGTTTCTTGCTTAACGTAATGCCATGTGACATTGGCATAAAACCCTTCTTGGAATGCTGAAAACGTGTAGGACTTTGTCAATATAAGAATCCTGACTTTGTCCTATCAGCTCTTTTGGATCTCTATCTTTAGATCCAAAATCCAAGAACATACGTGGCTTTACCCATGTCAATCACAAAACCAACTCCCAAGCCAGTCCTTTACCGACTGCAGCATTGGAACGTTATTTCCGAGAATCAGTATGTCATCGACATACACTATGAGAAATGCAACATCGCTCCCACTTATCTATTAGTAAACGCACAGTTCCACTTCGTTCCTGTTCAAGTCAAAACCTTGACTACTTCAACAGAACGATGATTCCAACTCCGATATGCTTGCTTCTATCCATAAATGGATCGATGAAGCTAACTTACATACAGTATAATTTTTCGGAGTCCGGGCTCACTTTCGCTTCTGTGAATTTCGCAGGTTCGTCACTTTCAATGATCATCAGATCATGGCAATTAATCACGAGAAATCACTCTCGGATTAGTGACGGCTTCATTCAGATCTGCGAACTTCAGGCTCTACAGGTGTAGATTCTACAGAAATCTGTAAATCCATCCGCTGCTCTCCCTCAACAGGTTGAGCAGCCTCCTGTATTTCTCGAATTTCTTCGAGTTATACTTTTACTCCCACTGTTCTTCTTGGAAAGCAACTTTCCTTTTAGAAAACAGAATTCCGAACAACCTAACTTCGTTTTCGGAATGGACGTAAAAAGTAACAAGCCTTGGTTTCCCTAGGACAACCAGCAAAGTAGCTCAACTACAAATACTCAGTAAAGACGAATTTGGATCATTTCCAGTCCACATTTATGTGGTGTCTTTCAACTGATATTGGTGGAACTATTTCAGCGTAAACTTAGATATTTCTAGAGCGTTATTCTTAAAGAATATCATGGAAGATTCGTGTGACTCATCTTTAATCATTTCTAATAAGATCTGATTCTTTCTCATAGAAACACCTCCAGGTTTTCAGGAGAAATGAGCTGTGAAACGACTTCACACTCATTTAGATGATCACACCATCAATGACTTAAGTATTCTCACTCGTGATCTAATCCAGAGTCTCAATACTTCTGTCACTCAGATTCTATACCTCATTCTGGAACTCTTTCGACCATTTCAAAGAATTCTGACTCGTGTCTCATCAAATGAACACAGTCATACTCACTGAAGTAATCAGTAAAGATAATGAAGTACAGGAAATTTTCTCTGGCATTACTGCTCATCGGGCCACATACATGAGTATGTTCAAGGTCCAATAAGCCTTTGGGCCTTTCTCTAGCTCGGCTAAGATGGGCCCTTTTTCTTTTGGTCCAGTAAGCAGAATTCAAGTCTCATAAGATATCCAATCAAATGAGCCCAAAAGTCCATAACTATGGGATTTCTGAATCCGACTCACTCTATGTGACCAAAACATTTACGCCAAGAAAAATCAGGTTTAATTCATCAGATTTAAACCAATTCGGTATTTATGTTACTTTTAGGCACTCTTTGGTTTAAGATATAAAACCCATTCCTTGAATAGGGTGCTACAATCAATATTTCATTGAGATCAAAAGAACAAAACTTGTCTTTTATCAAAATGAAAAACATTCAAATTCTTACAAGAAAATGAAAGACAACTCTGCTTAAAGCAGGTACATTGTAGCAATTACTTAATACAAAACCAAGTCTCAAAGGCATCTACAAGTGAAAACCCTACTGCTGAGGCAGCATCCATAGCTCCTTCCAGACATGCAGTTCCACTTGTCCTTCCTTCAACGTTCTACTGTTGCTTAGGCTCTGCATATTATAACAAATATCAGTGCCACAACCAGTATCCAATACCTATAAGGTAGAACTTGAAGTAATAACATGAATACCTGAGGAAGTAGTCTCATACATCAACTTCAACTCCTCATAATCTTCCATGAATTTAATGCAATCTCTCTTCCAATGCCCAGTCTCTTTACAGTAGCAGCACTTACCAACGTAAGATGTATCTGACTCGGGCTCAGGAGACACACGCTTGCCATGATTCAAAATCTGGACAACTTTGTCTTCACCCTTGTCAGTACTAGGTTTAGTAAACCTACCCTTCTCCATTATGAGATTATACAGGGTACTCTTCACGTTTGGCTCAACTGTCTTGAGCATATCATGCAGTTCAGTCAGCGTCTTCGTTAAGCCTTTCTTGATATAGTTCCTTTTGAACTTATCATAGCTTGACGGCAGTGACTGCAGAATGATCTCAGTTGCCAATTCTTGGCTAACTGGATAATCCAGTTTCCTCAGGTTATCAATGTAACCCATCATTTTACTTACATGAGGACTCACTGGATGATCATTTGGTAGCTTGCAGCTAGTGAGAGACTTAACCAACTGGTATCTCTCCACTCTTACCTTCTCCTGAAATTTTAATTTCAGGCTGCTGATCATCTCTATTGGCGACTCCATGTTCTCATATTGCTTCAGCAAATCTGAGTCCATGGTAGCCAATATCAGACCACGCACATCTACCGCATCATTATAATGCTTATTCCAAGCATCATATACTGCATGAGAGGCATTGGACCCGATCCTCTCGGGGAGAGCTCTCTCAAGGACATAGTCCTTTCTCTCCTGCCTGAGGACTAGCCTCAGGTTCCGCGACCAAGTCAAGAAATTTGATCCGTTCAGTTTGTCCATCTCAAGGACAGACCGGATCGAGAAAGTGTTTTGATTGTTTGTGCTAGTCATAACTGAAATTTAGAGATAAATAGAGTTTTAGTTATTTAGTTCATAAAAGAGTAATCTTAATAACTTATAAGAAAACTCGCATTCCATTCAAAATTTCTTTGTTTAACCTCATAAGAATGCAATGATTCCGAGACCCATGTTCGGCTAAATCCAAAGTGGGCCACTGGCCGTCACCCAGAAGTAGCTTTACTTGGTAAGCATACACACAGCTAGTTATGTCCAATAACTCTCGGTTGTGAATTGAGCCCAAGGCCCAATACACCAGATGTCTCAAGGCCCGGGACTCCCGATGGCCCAGTCAAGGAAACCAATCTCTTACAGCCAAATAATCACTAAAGTCTGGGACTCCCAATGAAATTAAAGACTATATACTACTTTACTTACGCAAAAACAGACACCTCACACTGTAAGCCATATCTGTAATTGAATAAGCGTTAAGTAGCTGACAAGATTGGGCAAGACATCCAAGCTTGATATTGTTTTTGAGGATTTTAGGTTTCAATAGATTTCCTCCCAAAAATAGAAGATTACTATTTTGGGAAACTTTCCATTTCAGGTAACTTACTAAATATGGAAACTTTCTATTTAGGGAAACCTACTATTTTTAGAAACTTTCTAAGTAGGGAAACATTCTTATTTTAGAAACTTTCTAAATTTGGAAACTTACTATTTCCAAAAATTTCCTAACATGCCAAAATTAGAAACTTCTAATATTAGAAGCTTTCTAATTTAATGTTTATTAAAGTTTTTAGATGGGTCACAAATTATAGGCCCAATTCTTGGCCCAAGACCACAGAATTCCAATTGGCCCAATAATTTGACATAACCGAGTCGGTTCATTAATTCTGGTCCAAGACCAAATTAATTACTAAATCCAACTGGTTATTTACTAAACCAGACCAGCTCTAAATTATTTGGTCCAACCAAATCAAACTTAGACCAGCCTTCGGTTTAGGTTAAAATTCAATTTTGAATTTAAATCCGGTTTAACCAGAAACTAAATAATACCAATTGTATTAAATAATTTCCAGCAAACCGCGATTTGGGTTAACTGCTTGAACCATAATTATTCAATTTGACCTTTTCAAATTGATAATTGCTTTACGATCATGAAATCAACAAAATCGTAACAAATTTGATACGAGATATCAACAAAAAGACAAACACGATTTTGACTTTTCAAATTTAACAATCGATTCAATAATTCAACAATCGATCACGTTCACAAATGACATTAACAATCGATTATAATTCAACAAAGTCAACAAGCGAAGATGACAATCACATGAACAAACCTTGTGACTTTTCTTAATTCGATTTATGACATACACTAAAGGACAAACGATTTTTGACCTCTTTTACAAATCAATTCATTATACAGCAAAGACAAACCGTATGATAATTAATTCAACAAGAACTTTGACTTTACCAAATCAAAAATCGATCACGTTCTCTCAAATCAGCAATCAACTTTGACTTTTAATAATTGAATTTGACAAAAGTGATTCTCTTATTATGATAAAGCAAAGAATGTATCGATTGACTTGATAACATGCGATTGATACAAAGAAACAAGTTTCATAAAATCGATTATTATACCAGTTTCTTATTTCTAGGTTTTCCAAGTTTCAATCAATTTTACTCATTAAAATCGATTCATCAAACTAATAAACAACCTAGTATGATCCAAAAAGCAAAAACCTAACGACCTATGCTCTGATACCACTGAAGGATTATGTGTTTTCAATGGTGTAATTCACAGGTTACAACCTAGCACATAATCATCTAGGATCTAGGTGATTAGCAATTGAATCATAAACAGATCAGGATCATTACCTTATGATTGCAGCGGATTAATCAATGGAATATCGAGATCTGCAAGAGCTGATTATCACCGGCTCCTCCTAGGTATCCACACGCTTACAAGCTACGGATCAGGCTGCTAGACCAAGCTGGAAATCACAGAGAGAGAGAAGAAAAGAGAGGACGGCTGGCTGTGAAAAATCGCAGAAGTGAGAAGCCATGGGGCTTCCTGCGCCTCCTCTTCCTTTATATGGGCCCAAGTAATTAAACTAATGGCTCATTAGGCTTTTGGGCCCAAGGCCCAAATCAGACAAAAGACTGTTTTTTTGTCTGGCCCAATTCTCTGTACAAATACAGTAAATGCCTTGCATCTTACTGTATTAATTCCCTTTTTAACTTTCCCGTTAGCTATGGTGTGTGACCCTTTGGGATCATACAATACTGGCAATAAGTCCTAAACTTATAGATCATGAGCGGGCTCTAGCAAGTCATCATGATCACCCAGTATTTATGACTTATGTCTGATCTCGACACTTATCATACTTTCTAGAGATAGTACGGTAGATTTCAGGACATTCCCAACACCGTGTTGGGTCGTGGCTGTGCCATTGGACGAAGGGTGCCAGGTGGCCTTCATGGCCGAAGATCTGACAGGTGTTGGGTGGCTGCACGGGCTGGTACGGCTCGCGGTAGCGAGGATCGGACGGTATAGGGCATCAGTGGAAGTGGAACCCTCTTTCTCCGCAAGCATTACAGTGCGCGTACAGGGGCATCTCCGGTGGTGGAGACTCATATGAATCAGCCTGAGGAGGCGACTGGGGCTGAGGAGGTGGCGGGTGATGAGTGCTGATACGCTGCTCTAGGGCATCAGCGAGCATAGCAGTCTGCTCAACGACACGTGACTCCCACTCCTGATGTTGGAGTGGATCTATTGGCTCCATCGAAAGGTCGAAGTTCGTTGGCAATGAGCTGAGCAAGAGGTCACCCTGACTGTAGGGTTCAGGTAAGTCAGGTACCTCCAGAATATGCATGCGAGAGGTGGCTGCTCGACGCCTGCTAGCCCGAACATGTCAAGAAAACTGACGTAAGGATCGACTGAGTCTGCATCATCTCGGAGTGAGGCAGGCAAAGGTGACAGCTGCTGCTGCAGAGGCGCCAACCAATGCGTGAAGTGGAACCGAGGGACGGTCCAAAGTACGTGAACCCCGTGCTGAAGCATGACGTCGCCCCAAACGGGCTCGACCTGATCCAACTGATTCGTGGCTGCTCATGATCTCAAAACTGACCCACACCACACACACACCACACTCTTCGATCCACCCTGGGGAACGCTGCTGCAAGTCTGCAACCAAAAACATGAAAACGTTAGTACAGTTCTAATAAAATTTCTACTTCCCATTCCCCCCCCCCCCCCCGGGTTTGACAGACGCGGCTCGGTTTCCTAATGGATGCTTAGGCTACACATTTGACTCGATAACATGGAAAACATATAAAATGATATGTTTCGAAACCCATGACGAACCATGCTCTATACCACTATTTTGTAACGCCCCTTTCCCGTTATCCGCTGACCGTCGAGTTAAACGGTAAACAATCAAACAAGAACATGACCGATCGAACCCGAGCAGGCCAAACGAGAAAATTTTGTCACAAGACGAAGCAAGAGACAATCCGGTTTGAGACAAAGGCTCGCACTAGACCGTCCTTGACCCCGTTTACCTCGCTTCCACAATACAAAGCTTTTCAACCTGTATTGCTTCCACGAGTTGTGTCGGTTCGACTAAACTAAATATCAGGGACGCGATTTCATTTCTAAATACTTAAGTATTTTACAAACAATTTGCCTATTTAGTTTTAATTACAAACAATTAACAGAATAAACAGGCGCCATTGAAAACCGAACCGAAATACAACCAATCAAACATCGAGAACCTCCCACGTCTGTCGCTGCTAAACCTGAAAAATAACAAAAAGAGTCTAATGAGCGATCTAAGATCACCCAGCGAGTCGGCCCCCACTAACGGCTTCTAATCTAACCTACAACTACCAATCCCGACCCAAAACCCAAAATAACAATCATAAGGAAGAAATAGTCTATCATGTGCCACCGTGACGTGATAAACCCACAAGACACAAGCATTCTCTATCAAAAGGAAAGGCTACGGAAATCGATGTCCCTGCGGCACATGCCCTCGATTAGACTCGATCTATCTATCGCGAAAACCAACCTTAACACCATTGTGCCTACTATACGAACTCGGTAACTTCCACGGGAATACTTAGATACCGACATGGTAGCTAAAACTACCCACGACTCCTATACGTAAATACGAAGTCCTACAACCTACGACATTGTTCTCAGTCCGTCGATACACATCGACTCGGGCTACCCCACGATAGCCTAAGTTTTCATGCAGTACGGCCCTAGGACATGACCCCGTATTATCCAGACCACACACCTACCGGCGTCACTCAGTAGGTTCACACCATAACTAGATTCACCACGTGAACCGGTCATGCAACTACCCGAGGATCCAATCGGGTTGGAAGTACCGGAACGCTTCAAACCTAGACTTGCGGGATCTAACACACCCTAGAGTCCTAGTGCCATAAAGTAAACACGCAGACTCACTGGGACTCTAACACAAAACACAAGACCGTCAATGTCAACAGAAATATTAAATAACACATAAAAATTATCACGCAAGCCTAATACAACCACCACCACTAACCTTATCTGGTTCTATATCAGACTAGTTACTACCAAACTTATCCAGCCCCATGGCCGAGATAAGTGTCACACAACAATGTCTATTCGGCCCAACACCGAAATAAACCAACAAGCAAGCCTACACAACACAACATCAGTACAACACAATCACAAAGAATAAGAAGCCTTTAAGTTTATTAATAATTTCCCATTTACTCAGTCCGCTACCTTGGCATTATCGCATTGCTAACCCCGTAGACGGCTCACTTAATTAACCCTTGTAATCATCTTTCCTAAATGTCTTTTAATAAACTCCTCGATATGTTGATTTAGGATTAGTAAACTTACTAATCCCCGACATCTCATTGTTATTACTTTTAATTCAATTACCCCCATTAACCCGTCTAATATCTCTAACCCACTATATTCTTTATATTCTATAAGGTTTGTTAAGTCTTTTACCATATTTTAATTATGTCTTAATTTCCCGTATATAGATGCATTTACTACGGTTCTTTAATAGGATATATATGCATATAAGACCTAAGCATGCATCATCTACATGAATACAACAGTCAACGAACAACAACAGAATAACTAGCGAGTGAAAAATCAAGGCTATCTATCTAGCATGCATATATATACCTAGCCAATTCATTATTAAACCGATACTCATCATTAACCAATCAATCAATTCAATCAACGGGCATGCATTCCTAAACTATGGTTCAAGGATTCCGGGGTCTATATGAATGAACTAACTACGAATGCAATAACTGAATCACAGTGATAGTGCGACGGATGGACGGAAGTGACAGAATGTGGATTCCCGAACCGGACCGAAGTTAAACTCGAACCTTCCCGAACTTTCCTGAACCAAGTCACGAACAACTCCGAGCTAACATATCAGAAACCGGCTGTTGACTAAGCATTGACCGGCTTGACCACGGCGTTGGCCAGCGTTGACCGATGTTGACCGAAGGCTGACCGTGCGTTGACCACCCTTAAACTAGTTGACCAATTCTTGAACCGAGATGAACCAATCCAATTAAACCGGTTTGACAGAACCAAGTTTAACCGGCTTTGACCAAGTAAACCGGACCGTTGACCACCAAACCGGTTGACCGAGGGTTTACCTGGTTTAACTAAACCAAACCATTGCCTTAAACCAAACCCAATTCAACATTGAAGCAGCTAAACCAACCCACACGAACCAGCTGAAGAGAGACGGCGAAAGAGGTTTTCCAGCGACTTTTTCCGGCAACTTTTTCCGGCGTTGACCGCGGCGGCCCACGTTGACCGGCAAAAAGAAGCTACTCTAGCGGTCTAGGAAGGAACTCCAGCGAGAGAGGAGATCGCTGAAGGTTTATTAAGCCACTGATGAGAGGAAGAGAAGCTAAACCCGCTGAAGGAAGAAGATGAGTGGTGGTGACTTGCCAGCAGTAGCTTCTCCGGCGAGTTTTCCAGCGAACCCGGTGGCGGTGAGGAGGGCTGGAAGGCGGCGACTGATGAGGAGAAGATGGTGATCAAGATGGTGTAGGTGGTTTAGTGATTTGTGGCTTTGTTTGAAAGTTAAAAGGATAGCTTGAGCACCAAGTCTCTTTGAACGTTCTTCATGAAACTTGAAGATCTTCAACCAAATTCATAAAGGTGGATGAATCTATGAGCAGAGAGGGAGAGAGGGATTTTCGGTGCTGGAGATGTGTGTGAGAGTGAGAGAGAGAGAGAGAGAGAGAGAGAGAGAGAGAGAGAGAGAGAGAGAGAGAGAGAGAGAGAGAGAGAGAGAGAGAGAGAGAGAGAGAGAGAGAGAGAGAGAGAGAGAGAGAGAGAGAGAGAGAGAGAGAGAGAGAGAGAGAGAGAGAGAGAGAGAGAGAGAGAGAGAGAGAGAGAGAGAGAGAGAGAGAGAGAGAGAGAGAGAGAGAGAGAGAGAGAGAGAGAGAGAGAGTGACTAGAGAGTGTGAGTTGAGGTTCACGAATGAATGAAAGGAGTGAAAAGATGGTTTTTGCCATGCAAAACCATTTAATGAATTACAAAAAAATCATTCTTTGCACACAATAGGTAGAGGTGGCGCCAGGGAGGGAGACACTAGTCTTAATGGGGTTCATTATTCTCTCATACATTGCACCAATCAGCTTCCAAAATCCTCTTATTCCCCGATTCATTCCGTTGCACCGATACGACCAATTTCAAGTTTAATATTTTAAAAACCCCATAGCTTCTTCCATAAATTCTTCAAGCCGCTTTTCCACATACTATATGAGTGTAGATGAATTTAGCAATTTGAATCACTCCGTTTGGACATCCATAGCTCCCGTTATGAATTTTACAAGTTTTATCGGTTCTAAATGTTTTCTTTACTTAAAAAGAGAAACATTTGGCCCGTCTCGGCTTCCAGCTCGCATTTTGGCAAATTACCAAAATGCCCCTTATCTTCTTGAAAATTACAGAATTGCTCCGTTTGACTTTTCTGCTCCCCGTTGACCCAGTTTGTGGAACTGGATATCACAATCATTTTCTTGTTGCGAAATAATTGGTTCCATGTCACCATAATCTCCTGAAATATTTCCCCTCAGGTTGACTACCAACATTTATCGACAACTGCTTTAGTTTTTTCATGTATGGATACGAGATATAACAAACTTGATGCACTTGTGAGGTTGACAATATGTATGTACTGAATGGATTTATATATACACATATATTTAAAGAAAATAAGATTTACAAGTAAGGAAAATACGTATCTAGAACAAATGGTTCGTATTTATTGTATTTTCTTAATGAAAGAACGTCTATAATTCCAGCATCACTCCTCCGAGGGCCTCTACAGAGAATAGGGTCGTACCAGTTTTACTTAAAAAGTGTGATTTTCAAATTTACAATTCTCTTATACTCAAGCTGTGTGATATCAGTTAAGATCCCGTAGAAATCAGCCTCATCAGATGCATCAGCAAATTCTCTCCTTTAACATGTACACCATAGTTACATTTCTTCCGTCCCTTGCCGCGATTCTCCGTATGAAACAAATATCCTCTTGTAAAACAGATGGGCTAAGTATTAGCCTTATTTACGGGTCCATGGACTACCTCTTGCACCAAAAGAGAAAAAGGATATGTGTCCTTCTAATCAGTAACATATATATAAAAAAGAAAATATAAAATATATAATAATGTAGATAATTTCATATAAATATATAATATGTATATAGCTAGGTACGAGTGAGTTTTAAACATAAAAAATCTTTCACCCATATATGATATTCTTCGGGTCTTTTCGCGGAGACGTTTTTCGGAGATTTCTGGATATTTTATAAAAATATAATCTTCGAACATGCTTTCGACCAAAACTTATATGAGAAATCATATATAATGGATTATATTAAAACGTAAGATGAGGCATGTCAAATTATATATACCTCTCAAGTGGCAGAAAATATTCACAGTTTCGTAGAAAATATACATGTGCACATTTATATTCTTTCTCTAAAAGCCAAATTTCTTGCATTATCCCACTTGAATGACCTACTTGAATAAATATATCATGTACAAAGAGATGATATACAATGAGTTTACCTTCAGTGAATCTGATAGCTTCCCGATTTACAGCGATTCGTGTATAAATGAAGGTGGATGTATACGAGTCAACAAGGGTCTCTGGAACGACCTTGGGATTATGAAAGTATGATCCTTTTTACCTCAATTTTTTTCCTCTGTGTAGACAACTGCATCTCTTGCCATTGAAAAGCCTTATATGAATCATATGATGTTTGGGCCTAGATATTGAGTCCAACAACAATTTTTTTTTCCATCTGAAGTTATATTTTTATTAACTATGGTGGGATGCGTTTTTGAGATACAAAAGCCGCCAGAAGACATAACCTTCTCCGAAAACTAACCCCAAAAGAGGAAAACTAAGCCGACGGATTAACGGAATATCCCCGAAAACATAAACCGATGATAAAAATAATTTTTCCATGTAAAAACCCTATAAAAGGGAAGTAGAACCTACAACTAAACCAAACAAAACTGAATTCTAAAACTTAGAAGAGGAAAACCAAACTTGCAATCCAAAGCACCTGCAAGGAACCCTGAGCGAGACTTATCATTGTTTCCCACGGCCCACCAACGATAACACCAGCTTCCTAAACAAACACTGAGAGACCCACTATCATAACCCAAGAACCTAGACTTCATAACCCGATAAGAAGGAACCGAAAGTGGTTCCAGAACACTCTTTCGGATGTTGTATCAACGCACTCCTATGCGCCCAATTAACCCTAAGATATAAGTCCTTTATGAACCCAAACCTCAACAGATTTGGAGAAACCCGAAGCCCAACCAACCAAAAACACACATAAATCTAAATGAAACCGACTATAGACCCGAGTGGAAGCGCACACAAGAAAACCACAAGGAACAAATAAAATGCAAGCTAGAAACCAAAACCTTGATTTGGACCATCAATTTGTCAGATTAGCAGAGGAAACTGCAAACCCAAAATAAAACCAAAAGACCACCAGCTAAACAAACCAAGCCCAATATATCAGACCATTAAACTGTTGGGATTATGTCCTGAAATCACATTGTACTTACTCTAACGATAGTTGTGTGTCGAGATCAGACATGTTGTATGATACTGGGCGGTTGCAATGTTTTGCTAGAAGCCTCTTGCAGTCTGTAAGTTGTAGACTTACTGCCAGTATTATATGATCCTATAGGGTCACACACCTAAGCAATCTGGAAGCATATATATGGGAATGATCATCATGGTGGTGATCAAGATGATGTGTATTAGATACATATCAATATCGATTAAAGAGAGGTGTGTCGATCGACACAGTAGGTGTATCGATCGACACGGGGTCGATTCCGAAACTGATGTTTCGGTTTATGACTTAGACTTTTTCGGTTAAACCCGAAAGATGGTTTAGTCATAACAGGTCGTATATATAGGCTTATATGACCGACCTGGAATATAAGCTGTTCAGTTTTCTTGATAAGAAAAGCAGAAGAACTCTCTCTTCGATTCCCAGATCCGGCACTAGCATCCCGGCTTTCCAGGTTGTGTGCGTGTGGACTACAATAGAGGCGAGTCATCTGAATCGCTCCTGATCTCGTCTTACCATTCATTCCGCTGCAAATTTCCAGGTAAAGGCGAGATCTATGATTCAATAACACAAACCCTTAGATCCTAGGCTCGGAATTTAGTCTTAGGGTTACCTAATCGGATTATGAACAGCTAGGAATTCCATCAGTGGTATCAGAGCCTTAGGGTTTTTCATTGAATCAGCATGTTTAAATTGAATCTAATGAATTGAATTCGCTCATAATAGTTTTATGAACAATAGCATGTTAGATCGATTGAAACTGAAATCGGATTCTGAGTTTTCGTATGGTGTCGATCGACACAAAAGGTGTGTCGGTCGACATAGAATAGTGAATTCATCAGAATCGGCGGCTAGGGTTTTTCGCGAAGAAAACCTGAATGCCTACTGTGTCGATCGACACAGGTTGAGTGTCGGTCGACACAGGTTGAGTGTCGGTCGACACAGACCTTGTGATTGGTTGATCGGTTCAATTAGATTGGACCGGTTATCATGCTTGGTTAAGTCCGATCACATCGTTTTAAATTGGATAAATTGGTTCAATTGGATTGAACTGATTATCTCAATTAGTATAAACCGAATTGATCGGTTAAGATCAGTTTGATCTGATAAGTCGGTTCAATTGGATTGGACCGGTTATCAAAAACTGTCTCCGGTTTAGGTCTATGTCGACCGTCACACATGGGTTCGATCGACATGACCGGTTCAATGAACCGGTTAACTGAAGTCCGGTTTTGTTTGGTGGTGTCGATCGACAGACATTGTCTGCGTCGATCGACACAGTGCTCACAATTCTGGTTATTGAACCTTGAATTTGCAAAACCAAACTCGACTTAAACCTAGTTTATAAAGAACAATTAAAACGCTTCTTGGATGCATATTGGATATGTATCAAGATTAAATGTTCTAAATCCATTTTGATACACATTGGATGTGTATTAGATCAAAGCTTAGCTTCAATATGGTCAACTGTCAAGACTCATTTCGTTGTGTGATGGTCTAGCCAAGAGCTTGGTGTCCACAATTACGTGAGTAAGGCAGGTAATTATGTTGATGGACTTGCAGTGCTTGACATCAAAAATTACATGACCTAAGAGATTGATTTGCTAACCTTTTAGAGTTTCGTTTCCTCAACTAAATATCAAGTGACCTTGATGTCTTGCCCAATCTTGTATACTGTCAAGACTCGTTTCGTTGTTGGATAGTCTTGGAGTCCTTGGTATCCACAATTACATGAGTAAGGCAGGTGATCATTGATAGACTTGCAGTGCAACTGTTGATGATCACAAGACTGAAGAGATTGGTTTACTTGACTGGGCTATCAGAAGTTCTGGGCCCAGAGACATCAGAGTGGATAGGACATGGATTGTCTTATCTGCGACCAAGAGTTGTACTGGGTACAATTAGCAATGATTTGCTTACCTAGATGACTAAACTCTGGGTGATGACGAGTCGTCCACTCAGATTTTAGTGATGTATGGATCTTGGATCATTATATTCATAGAGGAAACATTGTTTGAATATAATGCGAGTTTTCTTATTAGATAAGATTTTTCATTTCCTGAACTTCATAACCAAAAATCTTCTTTTCTTAGTTTTCAGCCTATGTCTAAAACTACTTTCTCGTTGCGATCCGTCCTTGAGAAGGAGAAGTTAAATGGATCAAATTTCCTGGATTGGTATCGTAATTTGAGATTTATTCTCAAGCAAGAGAGTAAGGACTATGTCCTTGAGAAAGCTCTCCCCGAAAGGCTTGGGACCAATGCCTCGCATGCAGCATATGATGCTTGGAATAGGCATTATATTGATGTGGTAGATGTGTGTGGTCTGATGTTGGCTACCATGAACTCGGACTTAAAGAGTCAATACGAGAACATGGAGTCGCCAATAGAGATGATCACCAGCATGAAACTGAAGTTTCAGGATCAGGCACGAGTTGAGAGATACCAGATGGTTAAGTCTCTCATTGGGTGCGAACTACCAGAGGATGCTCCAGTGAGTCCTCATGTCATTAAAATGATGGGTTACATTGATAACCTGAGGAAACTGGATTATCCTGTTAGCCTAGAGTTGGCTACTGAGATCATCCTGCAGTCACTGCCGTCAAGTTATGATAAGTTTAGGAAAAGCTATATCAAGAATGACTTGACGAAGACGTTGACTGAGCTGCATGGCATGCTCAAGACAGCTGAGCAAAACATCATAAAGGGTAAAAGGTTTGAGAAATCTTGTGATGACAAGGGTAGAGGCAGGGCCGTCCAGATTTGGAATCAGGATAAGCATGTGTCATCTTATAAGCCCAAGTCCGGCCCACCTGATGTTGGTAAGTGCTGCTACTGTGATGAGTTTGGGCATTGGAAGAGAGATTGCATTAAATTCTTGGAAGATTCACAAGAGATGAAGGAGATGTACGGTACTTCTTCTTCAGGTATTGTGTTATTACTTCAAGTTCTACGTATGTATTGGATACTAGTTGTGGTACTGATATTTTTGAAATATGCTGGGCCTAAACAACAGTAGAACGTTGAAGAAAGGACAAGTGGAACTGCATGTCTGGTATGGAGCAATGGTTGTTGCATGAGCCGTAGAGATTCTCCACTTGTAGGAGCCTTTCAAACTTGGTTTTTGAATTAAGTAATTGCTACTATGTACCTGCTTTATGCAGAGATGTCTCTCATTTTCTTGTAAGAATTTGGATGTTTTTCATTCTGATAAAAGACAAGTTTTGCTCTTTTGATCTCAATGAAATATTATATGGTAGCACCCCTTTTGATAATGGGTTTTATATTTCAAACCAATGTATGTTTGTATATATAACATAAATACCAAACGTTTTAAGTCTGAAGACTCGAAATCGATTTTCCTAAGCATAGTCGTTTCAACCACATAGAGTGAAGCGGATTCAGAAGTTCCATAATTATGGGCTTTTAGGCTTATTTGATTATAAATCATATGAGATATGGATTCTGCTTGTTGGGCCAAATGACTAATACTTCTTTAGCAGAGCTAAAGAAAAGAGCCAGAGGCTTATTGGGCATTGCACGTACTGATGTATGTGGCCCGATGAGCATTAGTGCCAGAGGAAATCTTCAGTACTTCATTACCTTATTGATGGCTTCAGTAAGTATGGTTGTGTTCATTTGATGAGACACGAGTCAGAATCCTTTGAAATGGTCAAAGGAGTTCCAAAAATGAAGTATAGAACCGATATGACAGAAGTATTTAAAAATCCTCGATTAGATCGAGGAAAGAGAATACTTGAGTCAAGAATTAAGTGGTCATCTAAGTGAGTGTGAAGTCGTCTCACAGCTCATTTCTCCTGGAAAACCTGAATGGTGTTTCTGAGAACGAATCGGACCTTATTGGATATGCTCCGATGAATGATGAGTCACACGAATCTTCCATTATCCTTTGCGGAATACGCTCTAAAATGTATTTGTTTACGCCAAATAGTTTTCTATCAGAATCAGTTGAAAGACACCACATTGGATGTGGACTGGAAGTTTTCCAAGTATGTTTTCCTGATTAATTGGGATTGCAAGGTTTGTATAAGGCAGTTGTCAACAAACAAGCTTGAACCCAAATCTGATAAGTGCTGCTTCGCTGGTTGTCCTAGGGAATCCGAGGCTTATTACTTTTGCAACCAATACGAGAGCAAAGTTTTGTTGTTCGGAACTCTGTTCTTCTAGATAGAAAGTTTATTTCTAAGAAGAACAGTGGGAGTAAAAGTACAGCGCGAAGAAATTCGAGAAACACAGGAGGCTGCTCAACCTGTTGAGGGAGAGCAGTGGTTAGATCTACAAAGTGCTGTAGGACCTACTCCTGTGGAGCCTGAAGTTCGCAGATCCGAAAGGATCCGTCACTAACCCGAGAGTGATTTCTCGTGACCGATTGCCGTGATCTGATGATCATTGAAAAGTGACGAGCATGCGAGATTCAAAGAGCGAAGGTGAGCCCCAACTCCGAAAATTGGCTAGGTATGCGTGTTAGCTTCACCGATCTATTTATAGATTGAAGCAAACATCTTGGAGTTGGAATCTACGTTCTGTTAAAACGGTCAAAGGTTTTGACTTGATCAGGGACGAATAGAAACCGTGCGTTTACAAGTAGACTAGTGGGAGCGTAATTGCATTTCTCACACTGTATATATATAACATACTTAATCTCATAAACGATGTTCCGTCGCTTAAGTCTTATCAGGACTTGGGTCGGAAGTCATTTTAACGATAGACATGGGAGAAGCCGCGTGAGTTCTTGGAATAAGGATCCATTGAGATGGATAAGGAAGGCTAATTGGATCGTGTCAGAATCCTTATGTTGATAAGGTATTGGACAGTTCCAATATGCATGATTCCAAGAATGGCTTCACACCAAAGGTCTTATGGCAATAATCTTAGCAAGATGTAGTGTCTTGGACACTGGCTGAGCTAGTATCAATCTTAGCAAGATGAAGTGTCTTGGACACTGGCTGAGCTAGTATCTATGAGTGTGATTCCTTATGCTTATGCAATAGAATCCATCATGAATGTCATATTTTGCGCTCGTCTAGATGCAGCTTACGCATAAAGCATGACGAGTAGATACCAATATGTTCTGGTAAAAGTCACTGGACAATTCACTACAAGAAAACAGGTTTTTTGCGACTCTAAGTTGCGACTGATTTTATAGTCGCTAAATGTTGCGACTACTTAGCGACAAAGTTGCGACTGATATTGCGACTAATAGAGAATAGTCGCGATTTAGTCGCTAAATTGTGACTACAAGTTACACGTCGCTAAATAGTCGCTAAATAGCGACTATTTAGCGACTAAATTCGGTGGGTCGCTAAACCGTATTTTTTTTAGTCGCTAAAAGTCGGTATAGAACACGTTTTAAATGTTCTGAACCGGGTGTACCTAATTTGTAACTAATTTTGCGAACCAGTCGCAAAATTAGTCGCTAAATAGTCGTAAAATTTTATATAACTAAACCCTAAATAAAACCTATACCCTAAATAAACCCTAAACCCTAAATTATAAACAAAAATCTATAACTAAAACTTTAATTACTATATAATATATTAAATTAAGTACAATACTTAAAACCTAAAACATTACCCTTCAAACCCTATACCCTTAACCCTAAATAAACCCCAAAACTCTAAATTATAAACAAAAATCTAATAACTAAAACTCTAATTACTATATAGTATAAAAAATTAAGTAAAACATTTAAAACCTTAAACATTACCCTTCAAACCCTATACCCTAAACCCTAAATTATCCTTAAAATTCTAAATTATAAATAAAAATCTAATAACTAAAACTCTAATTACTATATAATATATAAATTACTGTAAATTATATGATCCAAACTCTAAATTATAAACTTTGGAATATAGTTTAGGGTTACTCTAACCCTAAACACTATAGGTTTCTCATTTATTAATGTTAACTAAGCTTTATTATCACAATTATAATTAAAACGGGTTTAGATTAAAGAATTATGGTTTAGGGTCATAGTTAACACTTTGCTAAGGAATATAGGGTTTAGTGTGTAGGGTTTATGGTTTAGGTAAATTGAAGTCTAAGGTATTAGATAATGTTTAGGGTTTAAGTTAAGGAAAAATTGTTTAAGGTTTAGGTTAAGAAAATATTGTTTACTATTTTCAAACATTAACTTAAACCTTAAATTTAAACCTTCAAACATTAGCTTATACACTAAATCATAATCATACTCTAAATTTAACTCTTAATCATAAACTATAAAATCAAAATATAACCATTAACTATACATATACAAAACTAATATTTAAGTCATTTACCCTAACCCTAATCAAACCATATACCCTAAACCCTAAACAAACCCTAAAACTCTAAAATATAAACAGAACCCAAATTAATAAAACTCTAGTTACTATAACATATCAAACTAAGATTAAACACTTATAAAAAATATGTTTCAAATCTATTATAACCCTAAACACCAACCCATTAAACCATATAACATAAACAATAATCATACTCTAAACATTAAAATCAATCATAAACTATAAAATAAAAATATAGAAACTAATTATATATACATAAAATTAATATTTAAACATTTACTTATATAGTTTACATAAAATTAACAAATTAACTAATTTATAATACTAATCATTAATTAAAAGTCTTTAATTATCTATTCGATTATTATATATATACTAATAACTAAAATTTATCACTTTTAAAACTAATAAAGTTTTTTATAATATATTTTAAAATTTTAAACGAAAAATAATATTTTTACCAATTTATATGATTTTTTGTCATTTTCATAATTTTATATTAATTATATCGCGAAATATTTCTATTGGTTGATACACCATCACGCGGATCGCAGATCTGAACCATTGATTAAAAATATCAATGGCTCAGATTTTTTTTTCAAAAAACACACACATCACATTCTCATCCATTAGATCTTGATTTTTTTTTAATCTCAGCCCTTGAAAAATTTAATCTAATTATCTAAACACACACATCTCTTTTACGCCGTAAGCACTAACGAGTCTTCTTCGTCAAAAAAATGAGTCTTCTTATTTGAAGACAAAGATGAAGGCGAGTCTCTAATCCATATCGCCGTAACGAAGCAGGTTCCGTCCACATACATATTCTTCGCGTCTGCGATTCCTGTCATCTCATTCGGTGAACAACTCGAAAGAAACACCGGTAAGTTGCATCTATCTCCAATAAAGTTTCGACCTTTATCAATTTCCATTTATCAAAGATTTGAAATTGGATTCTGAAATTTCTTAGATGGAGTCCTCACGGCTGTTCAGACCTTAGCATCCACAGCCATTTGCGAGTTTTGTCGTTTCCTACAAAGATGAAGAAGCAGGTTGCAGAGAAGAAGAAGAAGAAGAAGAAGCAGGTCTCGGATCGGACGGAGAGGAGCGAGCTTCATCGGAGAGGATCGAGCTTCATCGGATTGAGGCGTGCGGCTGGAAAATTAGGGCGACTTTGCTCAATTTTTTATTTAGTTTTTTTTGTCAACTATTAGTTTTTGGTTAATTTTCATTTTTTTGTTTAATTTAACAAATTTATTATTTTAGTGTTATTTGTTATTGTAGAATTTTCTTATAAATAAAAGAATTTATTTTTATATTTGTTTAGTTTAATTTTGTTTTTATTATTCTAAATATTTATTTATTTTACTTTTTTAATCACGAATTGATTATTATCTAATTAATAAATATTTAAATTAATATTATTTTATTAGTCGCTATATTCGTCGCTACTGAGTCGCTATATTAGTCGCTAATTTAGCGACTTATATAGCGACTAATATTCACAAAATATATAGTCGCTAAATAGTCCCAATTTAGCGACTAATATAGCGACTAATAAATTTAGCGACCACAGATTCGCGACTAATGCAATTAGTCGCTAAATAGTCGCAAAAAGTAATATAGCGACTGATTTGCGACTATATATGCAGTCGCAAAAAGCCTGTTTTCTTGTAGTGGTTGTAAGAAATATCCCCAAGTGTTTGAGGAATACTAAGGATGAGTTCTTGTACAACTGAGAAAGTGACGAATCTGTCATGAGTAGTTAGACGGACAAAGACGATTCCCGGTTCCCACCTGGTTATGTCTCTTTGTCTGTGTAGCGGTGCTATCTGTTGGAAGGGCTCCAAGCAGGGGACCGTAGAATAGTGCTTATTAAAGAATAACGGTGTGGTTTGTTGGAATAGTTCCAAGCAAGAACACTGCAGCCTCTCTCACAACCTAAGCAAGAGTTTTATACTGTTGCTGTAGGTACTAGATATTTGAAGACGTGGTCTTGATTCTAGTGGGAGTTTTGTTAGTTATGATGTTCGCATAGACATGCTATGGTTATGTTTATGAAAAACTGACATCAGCATTATTTGATTATTGGATAATTAAATAATGGTCCCTAAGTATTTTATGTTCATTTTATAGGTCATCAAGTTGATGACTTGATCATGAAACCCTATAAGTGAGAGATAACATAAAATTATGTTTGTCCCTGATCGAGGTTGTTAAAGTGGGACACTAATAACAGCGAGAGACTAGCATGTAAGGTGACTGTTGGACTAAGTTTCATGGAGTCAATGATATGATTATCACAGTTAATCACATAGATATATGTTGGTGAACATATTATCGGACATGACCCGCCAATGAGAACTCCACAGAATAGTTATATCAGTGTCATGGGAGGTTCTCATTACGACTATAGAGTATAGTCTTTAGACCTGAGTTCATCATGCTTTCTAGCATATGAATTGGTACGCTTTGACCTGGTCAAACGTCGTTCCGTAACTGGCGGCTATAACGGCATTGCTTAGGCGTATCATGAAGTGTGTGTAGCAACAGGGATGGAACAAGAAGGGATTTGTCCCTCCTGTATAACAGGAGATAAATATCTCAGGTCCCGTCGAAGATTTGATACTGAGAAAATGCATGGCCGTGCTCAAACGAGGTGATTGTCAGTCGTTTGTTTTATCAGTATAGATCAGGAGTTCGATGAACATGATATTGGCTATAATAAGGATGACACAGTCTCTTGCCTTATGCCATATCGAGATATAGAGATGAAGGGATTATAGGAATAGGTGATTCCAGTACAAGTGGGAGATTGTTGGGATTATGTCCTGAAATCACATTATACTTACTCTAACGATAGTTGTGTGTCGAGATCAGACATGTTGTATGATACTGGGCGGTTGCAATGTTTTGCTAGAAGCCTCTTGCAGTCTGTAAGTTGTAGACTTACTGCCAGTATTATATGATCCTATAGGGTCACACACCTAAGCAATCTGGAAGCATATATATGGGAATGATCATCATGGTGGTGATCAAGATGATGTGTATTGGATACATATCAATATCGATTAAAGAGAGGTGTGTCGATCGACACAGTAGGTGTATCGATCGACACGGGGTCGATTCCGAAACTGATGTTTCAGTTTATGACTTAGACTTTTTCGGTTAAACCCGAAAGATGGTTTAGTCATAACAGGTTGTATATATAGGCTTATATGATCGGCCTTGGAATTTAAGCTGTTCAGTTTTCTTGATAAGAAAAGCAGAAGAACTCTCTCTTCGATTCCCAGATCCGGCACTAGCATCCCGGCTTTCCAGGTTGTGTGCGTGTGGACTACAATAGAGGCGAGGCATCTGAATCGCTCCTGATCTCATCTTACCATTCATTCCGCTGCAAATTTCCAGGTAAACGCGAGATCCATGATTCAATAACACAAACCCTTAGATCCTAGGCGCGGAATTCAGTCTTAGGGTTGCCTAATCGGATTAGGAACAGCTAGGAATTCCATCATAAACCACCTCAAACGGTTGACAAACCCTTAACCAGAAATCACGACACCAATGGTCCGAGAACACGCTAACCGGGGCAAACTACGAGCTTTGACAGGATCAGAGACTTGACGACAAGCCGCCGCCCAAAAATTAAACCGTCCACGAGAAGCCACGAGACAGAGAACGAAACCATGCACGACACAAAAGGGAGAGTCGACGCCGAAACACGAAACCATCGCTGACGAGAATCAACCGTCGTAAGAAGCGCCAAATAAAAAGGGAGGAGACCACCGTAAAAGGAGACAGAGGAAGGCCAGAGAAGAGGACATAGGAAAAGAGGAGCTGGTCACCAACAAAACAAAGGCTAAAAGAACACCTCTCCATGGCTCGGACATTCGGCGCCGGCAACCTAAAAGAATAGACGGAGGAAAATGACTTGTAGAGCTGCTTGAAATTTGTGCCTGAGAACGAAATTATGGCAAACCAAAAAAGTGAGTGTGAACAGTCCAACAACAACTTTCAAAAGCGAATGTAATTAAAGAATAAAAATACTAAAAATGAATAAATTAGTAAATAAGCTCAAACTCAACCACTGTTAAACAGCCACGTGGAGAAAAAACAACATACGGCCTGTGTCACGCTCACGCCGCCACCTCTTTTTTTTCTTTTCTCCCTAACCCTTATTTTTAAATAAAAAGAAAAAAATCTCAAAAAAAAAATCATCAAAAAACTACAGTTCGTTCAGATATTTCATTCCATTCTCCATCACAAATGGTCTTGTTTGTTGAAGCACCTCCCGGGAACCCAAAGGCCGGTGAGAAGATTTTCAGAACCAAGTGTGCGCAGTGCCATACCGTCGACAAAGGTGCCGGTCATAAAAAAGGTCTGTTCTCTCTCTTTCTCCTTATGATTCCCCTGAGTTCGGATTGTGTCTAGATCTAAGGTTTCTATATCAGTTTTTGATTTAATCTCATCATTTACATTTGTTCTTCTCTGGATCTTTAATGTGCCGTTTAGCATATATCATCGCTGAATCGATTGGAGTTTGATCTCATCTTGCATATGTGTTGTTGAAATGTGATTTTCTTATGAAAACAGGACCAAACTTGAATGGACTGTTTGGGAGGCAATCTGGAACAACTCCAGGGTATTCTTACTCTGCTGCCAACAAAAACATGTCCGTTCAATGGGAGGAGAAGACTCTCTATGATTACTTGTTGAACCCCAAAAAGGTATTTTATTTTTTACTTTATTCGATTTGAAGCCATATATAGAGATTAATTGTCTTTCTTGGTTGTTGGTAATGACCTTTGTGATACAAAGTACAAACATATCGTACTTGTAAACAATTTCTTTGTATTATCAACCAAACGAGAATCCAATGTTCGTAACAAACAAAGAATCCTAAGCTCACCTTCAGAAGTCTGTGAATCAAGAAAGATTTCTTGAGAGGGATGAACTCGAACGATTACACGATAGAGAAAAACAAAAAAAATGAAACAATCGCAACAAATTTCTGAATGAATCTTTCTAAATCTGGAAAGCAACTATTTAATAGTTCATTCTCTGTTTTCCAGCTGAATCAAATCTCATCCGTTGATTATTAAGTGTCATCCAAACTGTCCACGTGTCTTCTTCAGTCCCATATCCGATTTAACTATATCAAATCCTCCCTCCTTAGACAACCATGACCTCATGGTTGAAAGCTGGATAGCACTGCTGCAGGTCATATAAAAACTCCCAGGTTGCTTCTGATTCGTCTTCATTGGACCACTTAACCAGAACCTTTGTAGCAGCTTTTCCATGGCGTTGAACCATCTTGCGCTCAAGAATACTCTCAGGTTCTTTAATCAATGCATCAGGAACCACAGAAGG
Organism: Orychophragmus violaceus; assembly: GCA_030180135.1. Taxonomy (NCBI): domain Eukaryota; kingdom Viridiplantae; phylum Streptophyta; class Magnoliopsida; order Brassicales; family Brassicaceae; genus Orychophragmus; species Orychophragmus violaceus. Next base: position 59,911,995 of record CM058238.1, on the reverse strand, counting down.
CAAATCACTACCATGTATATCATGGCCAACATGTTTCTTAAGTTGAGAAACATGAAAAACTGGATGAACACGGGATGTATCCGGTAACGCAAGCTTATAAGCGACCGGTCCACACTTGTCCACTATTTTGTATGGACCATAGTACTTGGGAGATATTTTTTGATTCATCCTCATAACTACTGACCCCTAACGATAGGGCTGCAACTTGACATATACAGATTCACCAATAGCAAAGCTTCTGTCAGAACGATGTCTGTTAGCAACCTGTTCCATTCTATGTTGAGCGCGTAAGAGGTGGAACTTAAGGATCAACAACATATCCTCACGTTCTTTCAAAATTCTAGCTACCACAACAACCTTAGACTCACCAGGAAAATAAGGTAAATGTTTTGGTGGTGGTTGTCCATAAACTGCTTCAAATGGATTCAATTGTGTTGAAGAATGAAAGTTTGTATTATACCAATATTCAGCCATCGCCAAGAACTTACTCCACTGGTGTGGTCTATCACTGCACATACAACAGAGATATGTCTCCAAACACCGGTTAACCACTTATGTTTGGCCGTCACTCTGAGGATGATAACTACTAGAGTAGTTGAGAGCAACACCCTGCAACTTGAATAATTGTCACCAAAACTCACTGACAAAAACAATATATCTATCACTAACAATACTACCAGGTTATCCATGGAGTTTATAGATATTGTCTAAGAATGCATGTGCAACACTCAAAGCAGTATAAGGGTGACTCAAAGCCAAGAAGTGAGCTGCTTTTGTCATTCTATCCACAACTACCATAATGACAGACTTTCCATAAGACATGGGAAGACCTTCAATGAAGTCCATGGACATATCAGTCCAAATTGTAGTTGGTATTGCGAGTGGATATATCAGACCAGGTGATGCAGCCGTGTCATATTTACACTGTTGGCACACAACACAAATGCAAATATAACTCTGTATATCCGTCGCCATACCCTTCCAGTAAAACAAGCTCTTAACTCTCTGATGAGTAGCATCTCTTCCCGAGTGTCCACCAACCCCTGAACTATGTAACCAGTCTAGTATATAGTGGCGTAAAAGAGTATCCGCCGGGACAACCAACTTGTTGTTCCTTCTCAAGATACCACGAGACCATACATACTGTTTTTTTGGATCTAGGCTTTGCTTCCAGTTCAGCAATGATGGTCTTAAGTAACATATCAGTCACATATCCAGCTTGAATGTGTTTCAGAAAGTCACATTCCAATACAGATAAGGCCATATGTAATATCTCTGCTCCTTCAACCCTTGAAAGTGCATCAGCTACTACATTTTTTTTTCCTTCCTTGTATTGAATTTCATAGTCAAACTCAAGAAGCTTAGGCAGCCACTGTTGTTGGATGGGGGTGTTAAGTCTTTGATCCAACAAATACTTCAAGCTTCTTTGATCCGTCTTGATAATGAAATGGCCATTCAACAAATAATGACGCCATTTCTGTACCGCAAAAACTACTGCAAGCAATTCCTTTTCATATATCGACAAATTCAACTGCTTCCCCTTCAAATGTCGACTAATATAATCTAACAGATGGTTGTCCTGCATAAGAATTGCTCTAATGCCTTGACTACTTGCATCAGTTTCAATGACAAAAGGTTTGTCAAAGAGGGGCAATGCTAAAACTGGAGTTGTGCACAAAGTAGTTTTCAAACTGTCAAATGCGGTTTGAGCTTATGTTGACCAAACAAAAGAGTCCTTCTTAGTAAGTAATGTCAATGGTATAGCAATACAACCAAAAGCATGCACAAACCGGCGATAATGACCAGCTAAACCAAGGAAACCTCTCAACTGTTTCAGGTTCTTAGGAATAGGCCAATTAGCCACATCTTCTAATTTAGCTGGATCTGTTGATATGCCCTGAGCGGTAATGAAATGGCCTAAATACTCCACCCTTCCCGTGGCAAAAGCACACTTGCTCTGTTTAGCATATAACTGATGTTGTCTCATGATCTGAAATACACTCCTCAAATGATCAAGATGATCCTCTACAGAACGGCTATAGATCATTATGTCGTCAAAAAATATCAACACAAACTTCCTCAAATACTCCTGAAAAACTGCATTCATTAAGCCTTGGAATGTAGCAGGCACATTAGTTAAGCCAAATGGCATTACCAAGTATTCAAAATGACCACTATGAGTTTTAAATGCAATTTTATGAACATCATCAGGAGACATTCTGACCTGATGGTATCCTGCTCTTAAATCTATCTTGGAGTAGATATTAGAGCCCCCAAGTTCATCCATAAGGTCTTCAATCAGTGGTATGGGAAACCTATCCTTTACTGTCAATCCGTTTAAACTTCTGTAGTCCACACAGAGCCTTCAAGAGCCATCCTTCTTTTTGACCAATACGACAGGTGAAGCAAATGAACTCCCACTAGGCTGGATAGTACCAGCTTTCAACAATTCCTAAACCATCTTGTCAATTTCATTCTTCTGGTACAAATCGTATCTATAAGGACGTTGATTAATTGGATTTGCTCCTTCAACCAGTTGAATCTTATGATCATGGTGAAGACGGAATGGTGAAAGACTTACTGGTTCCTGAAAGATATCAGAGTATTCCTCCAATAGGTTAGTGATCATAGGATGTTGCTGAGGAGTTGATGTCACGCCTGTTATAGCAAACACTGAAATGGGTTTGTTTATTGGTTCAGCAGTGACATCAACATGGATAATTGGACAGAGTCCTCAGACAACTTGTTCAACTTTGTTGCTTTGATTGACTGTACTGATCCATCCTGAATACCGTGTAGAACCACTTTTCTATTTCCCCAAGCAAACTTCATTGTAAATTTCTTAAATTCCCAAGTAGTGGGTCCAAGTTTCTCCAACCATTAAACCCCAAAAACAACGTCACAACCTTTTAATGGAATGATCATGAAATCATCAATGAAGCTTGTTCCCTGAAAATCCCATTGGAAGTTATTCACCCTTGCTTCAACTCCCACACCACCTCCACTAGCTACACGTACTCTTACATTATTACTAGGCAGTAATGTGCATCCCAACTTCAAAGCAGTATTAGCATCTATGAAATTGTGAGTAGAACCAGTGTCCAATAACACATATATAGTCTTCTTGTTATGAGTACCTTTGACTCGAATCGTGTTGTAAGTTGTGATTCCTGCCAAAGCATTCAAGGAGATATGTGTTATTTCCCCATCTGGTTCCTGGTTCTCTATATCGTCAATACACGTCTCTTCGAATACATCTTCCTCCTCACATTCCACCAAAAATAGTTAAGCTTTTCGATGTGTTTTTGCATGCTCTATACTGTACTTTTCTGGACAGTGGTAACAAAATCCCGTAGCCCTTATGTCATTCATCTCCTCCATGGATAAAAACTTCCTTGGTTGGACTGCAGTAGTGGTATTAGCATTGTTATAAACTGGTTTCTTCCATAACATCTTAGTATCCTTCTTCATTGTTAAGATGCCTTTAGTAGAAGATGGTGGTTTATAACCATTGGAAGAATAAGAATGTTCATCTGTGGTTTGGCTGATTCATACAAACTTCCCAAATAAAAACACTCTTTCACAGTCTTTGGTTTAAACATTTTAACCCGCATTTGAGTTTCCACACATAATCCAGCAAGATAAAGACGAACTAGAACCTCTTCCTCCAACTTCGCACGATATCTAATTCCTTCAAACTTGTTGTGATATGCGACTATACCATATGTTTCTTGTAAGTACTTAAGTTCAGCTACATGATCTTCCCACATATCTTCAAACCTTTCAATCAATAGCTCCTTATAAGCCGTCCACGATTTCAACACAGCAAAACCATAATCAGAATCTTTGACTGATTGATGCCATTGAGCAACAATATCTTCCATATGCATTGATGCCATGTTTACTTTATCATCTTCCGGAGTTCGATCAATTTCAAAGAATTGTTCCACTTTAAACAACCATTCCTTCAATTTATCACCACCAAATATTGGAAAATCGATCTTAGCTAACCTCGTTACGCCATGATTACTTCGCGATGTTCCCGATTGGTATCCAGAGGTCTGATTCTGTGTTGAACGGCGAGAATCATGTTCCGGTAGCATCAATTTCAAATACTCAGTCATCTTGTCAAATCGCTTCTCGAAAGAATCGAAACAAGCGTCAATCAACGCCATTTTCCGCTCCGTTTCTTGATTTTGAGTTCGCATCGTCTCTTCGAGTCCAGACATTGTGATAGCTCGAGTTTCCGACATTGTCCAGAGAATCGATTGGAGTCTAATACCTTTGATATAAAAAATCGTACTTGTAAACCGTTTCTTTATATTATCAACCAAACGAGAATGCAATGTTCATAACAAACAAAGAATCCTAAGCTCACCTTCAGAAATATGTGAATCAAGAAAGATTTCCTGAGAGGGATGAATTCGAACGATTACACGATAGAGAAAGACAAGAAAGCGAAACAAGCGCAACAAATTTCTGAATGAATCTTTCTAAATCTGGAAAACAGCTATTTAATAGTTCATTCTCTGTTTTCCAACTAAATCAAATCTCATCCGTTGATTATTAAGTGTCATCCAAACCGTCCACGTGTCTTCTTCAGTCCCATATCCGATTTAACTATATCACTTTGTGGATTAATTTTAGAGATTATCATATGTTGCAAACATCTGTTAGGAGTCTGATAGCATCCAAATATTGTTTTGTTGAATGTTTGGTTTGCTACAAACTCTATCTGATTTTTCAATAATATCAAGATTTAGGAAACCTTCTTCATCTTTAGATTGAATCACAAGGTTGTCAAACAATAACATGATGTTGGTTTAATATTGAGTCCTCTATTATGTGGGTTAATCCATTTCTTTTTGAGCTAAATTAAAAGGGATTTGATCTCTTTCTGATTGTAATTGGATGCTGATTGATGTGGATTTTCTTTACTTGTTTTGCAGTACATACCTGGGACGAAAATGGTGTTCCCTGGATTGAAAAAGCCACAAGATCGTGCCGATCTCATCGCTTATTTGAAGGAAGGTACTGCATAGACAGATCGCTTTAGCAGCCTTTATTCTCGTGCGTTTTTTACACACAAAAAAAAAATTCAGACCAAAAAATATTGTGGCCATGAACTGGTTTTTTATGTCTTATTTTCTTAATATGTTTTACATGTAAATGAGGCGACTTGCCTCGTATAAAGTGGAATATTCGTTTTTGATATGAAGAACCAATCTACTTGCCTATCTTCATCTACGAAAATTCTGTTATAGAAATAGATAATTACCGAGTTCGGATCCTCCATAGAAATTTTTTCTTTTGCCGTTCTTTCGAAAAAGTAGATCTCAATAAACTTGCCGCAACTCCTCTGGTGGGTGGTGCCTTTAGCCGTTACCGGAGGTCTTCTCTTTTGTGCTTCTTCTTTGTCTATCCTTGTGCTCCTCCGTCTGAGCTCATCGTCATCTTCCTCCTTTGACTTTCGTTGCCAGTTTTTTCTATGATAGCATTCAGTGGCAAAGCCAGAAATACTTTTTATATAGGTCAATATTATTAAAATTATATAATAAATATTTTAAATTTTTTTAATACAACTAAATGTATAATAAATATTAAATAATATGTTTTAAATATAACTGTAGTAAATATTAATTTGTGGAGTTATAATTATTTTTCTAAACTAACAAAACTAATCGTTCAAAAAAAAAACAAAAAAACCAACATTTTATGTATTAATATTTGTATTTTTAATAAATAAAATATAATGAATAATGATATTCTTGATTTAAATTAAATTATTTTCAATGAAAATATGTTAAAAATTAATAGAAAGAAAAAAAAAAAAGACAAATGGAATCAATATACAAGCAAGAGGAAAAAACAACTTAAAACACTATGTATAAATATATAAGAAAAGCAAAATAAAATATAAAAATGATCAAATAGGGTGCAAATAAAATGTTTGAACTATAGTTATTAGGGTAAAGCGTATTTATTTCAAGCAAACTGTCTACTAAATGCTTATTGTATGAACATATAAGTAAAATTTAGTAAAATTCACACGGATCAACTGACCCATGTGACTATAAAGTGGCTCTGCCACTGATGGCACTCTGTGTGGAATGTGTTATCTCGGTTTTGCTTTGGTCGTGGCTTGCTTGCTGTAGAGGCGGTGGCTTCTCTTCTCGGGTTTGGTGTGGTGGTGTGCCCTCGTCTTTGGTCCTGTGAAGTGGGGTCGTCGGAAAGGTAGTTGTTCGTCTAGCTTCTGCCGAGTCTTGGTGTTTCTCAACCGTGACGGTTTGCTTTCCCTTTTTCACCTTCATATTCGTGTGGTTCCTGCTCAACCGGTTTAGCTTCTCAGTTGGTTAGGGATCTAGGTTTGGTTGGATATAGGCTTGCTTCTGGTTGGCCGGTTAGATTTGGGTCTTCTTTGGTTTTGTATTTATCTTAGGGTTGGTCTTGTGTCTTGTGTAGTGAAGGGGTTGTTAGTCAGTCTTGGTTAGCCTCGGTTTTAAATTTGTTTTGATCAAATCTTGTTTTGAGTGTCAACTTTGAGGATAAGGTTTTTTCTTGTTAGTGTGTTGGTTAGCATGGATATCCGTTGTTTTCGGGTTCGATGTGGTGCTTTTTGTTTAGTAGGCTTCGGGTGGTGATGTTGCTTTGCATTGTGAGTGTGATTTTCCTTTCTATTAGTTGTATCGACATAGTTCCTGCATTTCTTTTCATTATCTTCTGCCTCTTGTTTTCTACCTCTCACAAGGGTTCTATGGCCCAACCTTTAAGAATTGGGGTTTCGGTTCTCTTTGTATCTATTCGTTCGTTGGCGAATTGTAAACAGTCCTTTGTCTTTCTTAATTTAGTGTGCATATGACTTGTTTGTGGCTTGTAATGATGAAGCAATATAATAAGTGTCGTCGAGTCAGTCTCAATAATTATCAGTTTTAGATTTTAAGTATTTTTCTCTCAATATTTAGGGGTTGCTACCTCTTTGTTGTTTCGTCTCCTTGTTTTCGATCTAACCTATGATATTTATTAGTTTTTGTTAGCTTGTATTTTGTAACGGTTTATGTTTCTAAGGTTCATAGTTTTTTTGTTTGTCTTTCATATATGAACTCTTGGTTTGGTATTATATTAGTTAACCAGTTAAATTTTTGTTAAGTCCGTATTTGATTTATGTATCTAAACCCTGTATTCATATATATATATGGAAACTTACTGTTTTTCTATACAAGGTTAGTTGTTTTGAACTTGTGGCCACTTGTTTATTTTTTATTTATGAATTTTATTATTATTTCCTTTTTATAATATATTTTATTAGTGTTTCTGATCCGTGTGTTGCATGGACTAATTTTATGTATTTGACATTGGTTTTTAATTATTACTTGATAACGAAAAACATATTATAGTTGGTTTAAATAGACGGTTGTAGAATATAGTTACAATTTTTATTTAATAGTTATTTTTTGGTTTAAATATAAAATTATTTGGGAAGAGTCTTCTATTCATAATATGGTATTGCTTTAGATCCGTTTTAGAGAGACATATGGACCTACAGACTCAAACCTCCTCATCATCCAAAAAAATGATTGAAATAGAGTTTGTCGTTTTTGGTGAAGCTTAAATATGTAAATTTTGTTTGGTCGATATATTTTTATGGTAATATCGATTTTATGAAACATTGTTATCAATAAGGACACTAATGAGAACTTCAACAAAGTACCATTTGTTAATTAATATGTTGTAATTTGATGATCAACACATTCTCGCATATGTTACCCAAAGTAATTATTTGGTTCGAATATTTTGAACTGAAATAACCAAACTCTAACTGAGCAACATGTTACTAAAGAGGAGTATCCTCTTCTTAATATGGTATTGCTTTAAATCTGTTTTAGAGACATATGGACCTACAGACTCGAACCTCTTGATCATCCAAAAAATGATTGGAATAGAGTTTGTCGTATTTGGTGAAGCTTAAATATGTAAGTATTGTCTGGTCGATATATTTTTATGGTAATCTCGATTTTATGAAACAATGTTATCAATAAGGACACTGATGAGATCTTAAACAAAGTACCCTTCGTTAATTAATATGTTGTAATTTGATGATCAACACATCCTCGCATATGTTACCCAAAGTAACTATTTGGTTCGAATATTTTGAACTAAAATAGCCAAACTCTAACTGAAGCAACTTGTTACTTAGGAGGAGTCTCCTCTTTTTAATATGGTATTGCTTTAGATCCATTTTAGAGAGACATATAGACCTACATACTCGAACCTCCTGATCATCCAAAAATGATTGGAATACAGTTTGTCGTTTTTGGTGAAGCTTAAATATGTAAATTTTGTTTGGTCGATATATTATTATGGTAATATGGATTTTATGAAACAATGTTACCAATAAGGACACTGATGAGATCTTCAACAAAGTTTCATTCGTTAATTAATATGTTGTAATTTGATGATCAACACATCCTCGCATATGTTACCCAAAGTAACCAATGTAACCAAAGTAACTATTTGGTTAGAATATTTTGAACCGAAGTAACCAAACTCTAACTGAAGCAACATGTTACTTAGGAGGAGTCTCATATTTTTAATATGGTATTGCTTTAGATCCGTTTTAGAGAGACATATGGACCTACATACTCAAACCTCCTGATCATCCAAAAAATGGATGAAGAAAACCAATTGAATACAAAAATTACAATCTGGTTGAGTAGATTGAATGCACTTACAGTTATAATACCGCTTCTCGAGGCATTTGTAACCAATTGTTTGAGCCACGTCTATATATCGACCTGGTGGGTAAAGCCTTTGCCGGAAACCCAAGAGGACGAAGAGGATTTGTATCATGAAATCCCAAAACTTATCATCATTCTGTTTTTTTTTTGATTTTATGGCCTACCTAGGCATCGGTCTCCCGTCGAATACGGGCATATGAAGAACATCTCGCCACAAGTCCTTGCCTTCTTTCCGATAATGCGTGTCGTTTTCCTCGAGCTCTATCTTGTTCATATTGTTGCCAATCTCCTCAGCACGAGTCATAAACTGGACCTCAAGGCTCGAAATCTCTCCCACCATTTCTCCTCACCTTCAATCTCTCATGTACTCGGATTCTCCTTCTTGAAAACTGAATCCTCATTCAGAATTTTATCTACTTCTGGAGCGTGCCTGTAGTCCGGTCTGTTCTCGAATTTTGATGGAGAAGGTGCTTCTATTTTTTTTTCACATGACTTCTCCTTTATATATATTAGATATGTGTTTTTCACTAAAATATAATATTTTTTATATGTAATTTTTTGTAGTACGTTCATATATGATATTATTTTTTAATATATCTTAAGTAAATATAGTTTTTTATATGAATTTAACTTTAATTTTTTGGGAGTTTTTTTTTGTTTGAGAGTAAAATATGTTTATTCATTTTTTGTTCCATTTATAAACTTTGTTTTTTTTTATTTATTTATTTAATAGATCATATTTATTTATTTATTTGTATAGTTGTTTGTTTACTAAAATGTTTTTCTATCGTATTTTATTAATAACTAATGTGAACTAATTTTTTTGTTTTATGTTTTCCTAAATTTTTAAATTTTTAAAACTTTGATTCTAAAATATTTTTTGATCTAATTTAAAAATTTATAATTTGCTTTAAATAATAAATTTCATTGTTTTATCTTTTCAGAATTAAAAATATAAGTGTTATTATAAAGTTTTTAATATTGAAATTACTGTAGATTTATATATCTAGATAATTAGATATAATGATTTTTAAAGTTAGAAATTTTAAATAAATAGTTAAATTTAATAATAACGAATTTTTGTAAAGTGAAATATAATTTTTTTTTTGATTTGATAATATGTACACTTAATTGAAAAGTAAAAATGTCGTATTATATATATGATTATTGAGTTGAGGATTCCTTTACATATTTTAACCTTGCCAAAGTTCTATGTGATCCTAATTAACGAACTCTTTTAAAAGATACGAATTTTTTTATAAGTCTATATCAAGGTGTGTTAATTTTTTGTTTTGTTTTTTGTTTTTTTTAAAGGTGTGTTAAACTGAAAGATGGGAAAGTATTGCAAATGATTTTAATACTTTTTCCTGTCCACTCCGTCTATTATTTTAGAGTTGCTAATTGTTTTTATTCATAAGCTGACAAGCCAAAATAAGTGAAGACCAAATAATGGGCTTCGGCATTGTCTTTGGTGATGGCTGATTCAAGTGTTGGGCTGTGAAGGCTTCCACGTTCCCGGTATCTGTAACAAACGGATAATCTTATGAGACTTTTACTTGCAAACAGAGAGTGAGTGATACAACACAGCATAGAACAAACCTCAACACCATGAGGTCCGATTCTGTTGCGTGATATGAAATTAAGAACTAGATTCGCAAACTCCTCTGGTACATCTTCCTGCATTTATTTACATCCACACAGATCCATTTGGATCATCATCAGCACAAAACTTAATATAATTATCACTCTTAAAGATTAGGCAATCAATCTCATTTTGTTACCTGTATGGCATGTCCGGTGTGTTTCACCACGATCATCTGAAACTTTCCTTGCATTTGACCAATTGTGAGGGTCCTAATCCAATTTATCAATATCGTTATTAAAATATCGCTATAGATTTCAAATAATTATAAGTCGGAGGGACGACCACAAAACTTATATACCTGTCCAACCTGTCCGTTCCAGCTAATAGCAAGACTTTTGGAACAGGAGACGACAAGAATTTCTCTGAGAGACCTTCGTACCTGCAAGGCAACTAACATTGTTCGAATCATACACTTTTCAAGACAAAAGTATTATCGGATTCACAACGCTAACTGCTGTAACTAACAATCGTCTAAAAAAAGCCTTAAGCTTATGTTTGTATGGATGAATAATTTTTGGTGTTAGACTCTCCGTCCTGTGATGTCTGAGTGTCAACATCCGTAGACTACTTATAAGATTCCATGTTGACCAAATATGGTCTTACAAATTCTGTCCTAACAGATTGTATGTGTCGTGCTTAGAGAGAGCTATGTGCATTCGATGATTTAAAACAGACGAGAGGTCATGAGGGCCATACCAGCCTTTCCAATATTGCTCTGTTTCTTCTAGACGTGTCCGGTAAGTGTAGCTGGACAAGGTTCATATTTCCACTCATTAGCAAGAAAACATGTGAATACCTCAAAATAGTGATGTTAACAACAGAGATAACACACCACTGCTTTGAATCGTCATATTTGAGAGTTGTGGGGATGGACACACGAGCAGAATCAACGTTCCTTAACGATCCTCCTCTAACACTGTATTCAACCTGCAGAATAAATTATGCAGTAATTTAGTGATGGCAGACTACAGCAATGTGATTTTTTGTTTGCAGCTTATAGATAACAGATATTAATGATTTTGTTGTTTTAGTTTACAAAGGGCTAGCTTTATTCAAAAACCCAATTTTCAAGTTGGGGGGGGGGGGGGGGGGGGGGGGGGGGGGACCAGCTGTATTTTGCTAAGAGAAATCTCGATACAGAAATCAAAGAAATGAGGGGATTACTCTGAAAGCTGAACGGTCCGAAATTTCATAAACAAGGATTCAACAATTGAAAAGATCAGAAGTAAAACACTATTTATAAATATCGTAATACGCGCATAGCTAGAGATCTTGTTTGTACATACAATACAACCAAACACGTTTAAAGTTGCTTACTGCTTTTTGGATGCTGGGAAAATGTTGCATTCTGTTTGATAGAATTTTCTGCATGTGAATCAGCGAGGCAATAGCAGTACCCTGCAGCGAAAGTACTTTGGTCCTTTCACCTTCACGAGAGTGCATACCAAGTGAGTAACAGACAAGACTTTTCGATAAGAAACCTAACCTCAACAACATCCACAACGACAAGCCCAGCCAAGCTAGGCAATGTTTTGTTTGCAGCAACTTGCACAGCGACCGAACCTCCCATGCTGCATGTGGATAACATGAAACCTTTATTATACAAGTTTATGAATGCGCTAATCACTACCACCCTCTACGGAAAGGATCAATGTTCCATAGCAAAATATAGAAGAAATAACCATAGGTCCAGTAGACGAAATGTGGTACCAAATAGATCGAGAACTAGGAGAAAACTTTAACAATGGATAAACGCATACATATAAAACACACTAAGAGATAAAAATGTACATACGCATCATCTTAAACTTTATTATATATGTTACGGGGGTTGACAAAAAAGAAGGTGAGAAGATATATTCGCTAGCGCACTGGAAAAATATTACTCGCTATTGACCAGCCATTTAAACTTTAATAAAGAGTTCGAAAACAACATGAGGATACGAGAAATAAAATGGAGAAAGACAAAACCTGTGACCAACTAGCACAATAGCTGGAGGAGAGTCTCCATACAATTCCTTAATTACAGCCAAAACATCATTGCTCATCGTCTGCATGTCCATCTTACTATATCAGTCTCAATTCTCGGAAATCAGCTAATGTATAATCGATGAGCAAATCCAGACTTTCATAAGATTATACCTCGAGGGACAAGTCGAGTTCATTCTCTGAAACCGATTTACCGTGTCCTCTCAAGTCCATCGCAACCACACGCGCTTTCTCCTTGATTTTACTTGCCACTATAGAAAATGAGAGCCTGGCAAGAATAGATGAAACTGTTATATTGTTGTGTGTGCCTGTCTAGTTTAATACACACATTCACCGTCAAAACCACAACTACAACAAAATGGAAGTTCTGATCCGTCTGACAGAAACTCAGAAGGACCAAAATTCAACCTTTAAGTAGAAAGGAGTTGAGTCCTCAATAAAGTTAAAAGTATAGAGCCAAGATCAGAAAACGCTCACCCAGAGAAGCCACCTCCATGGAGACAAAAGACAACAGGTCCTTGTGTTCCTGCCATATATACGTGAAAGACCTAAAATGATACGTTCCATCAGAGAACAGAGAACCAAAATACTCAAAAGTGTTAGAAACTTGAAAACATTCATTCGTTTAACGTTACATCGTCTGAACCAGGGACTGATATATCGTCTTCTTTGTCAAAATAGCTTGTCCATTCAACAGGCGAGTACTTATCCGAAGAACTCCTGCAACAAAACCATCTCCTTTTCAATTCACGATGCAATATACACAGTTCACTATCATTCAGGTCGAAATTACCAAAAATATAAAGATGCGACTGAAGGTGATTCGAGAAATGAAATCAACGGTGGCGACTCACGTAGAAGGAGGACGAAGAGGACGAGAGGCGAAGACAGACGCCGGAGCTTCTACTGGTTCTTCGTCGGCGTTATCTTCTGGAAGAGGATTTAAATTTGTAGAAGAATCCATCAGCGAAATTTCACAACAGATCAAAAGCAACGTCACCTCACAGATCTTCAGTTTCCACTCTACAATCCGCCTTTTTCTCCATTGTTCTGTTCCCGTCAAAATGCAATAGGAGACCTCGCCGGGAACAAATTGGTATGGGCCTATCTATTGTTGGGCCAACACTCTAAAAAATTAAGCCAATAATTTTAATAGAATATCGAGAAACGTAACTGAATTTAAAAAAATCATGTAAAATCATCAAAACAAAAATTTAACTTATTAGTTGATCCTATGTTCATACAGTAAACTAATGATCATTTGTTTTAAAATATTTTTATGATTATTCAAGTATTTGTTACAAAGGATTTTTTTATATATATTTGGAGAGATTATATTTGGAGATTATAATTAAAAATATAAAACGATTATACTAGTATTTTTGAAAATATCATCAAATCCGGTCAAACTCGGTCGGGCCACATTTGACCAGCCACCCAAAATTTCCTGTTCAATTGCCTGTCTGGCTTTAAAGCATCGCGTTTAACATATTTGATTACATTGAAGGGGGTCTCAAACGATTTTTTCAGAAGCACCTCTTCTCAAATCTCCCTTCATCTCTCTTTTGTTTGTTTATTATATTATTCAATTATTCAATAATTGTAATTTTCGATTCATTTAAAAGCAATTTGACGGTTTAATCTTTAATTGTTCTTCCCTTTCTTCAACCATTGTCTTCGCTGTCATCTACGTTGATCAACGGTGGTGATCGTGTTTGATTTGAGGATGGATTTGTTTTCGCTATTCTCCATTGGTATCATTCATTTTCTCTTATTCTTGCTTATGACTGCATTTAAGTTTGCATGAGTGGTGTTGGTTCATCAAGTCTTGCGAGGCTTCATGATGGTATTACCATGGTTTTATGGAATTATGGTTTATATGGGTTCTATTTTGTAACCGTTTCGTCTCACAATGGTGTGCTTGTTGTTTTCTGGGAGATGGGATTATTCCCGGAAAATTCGTCCATTCTACAGTGATTTATTTCAATCTCACTAGTGAATATGTTTCATTCTATGTAATATGATATCCGAGAATACCAATTACGGGAACAATATCAAGCAGGAGAAATGAAGGTCTCACAAATCTTATTTCATGGGATGTGGTCAAACAGTGTATATCGAAAAAGCAATATGGAGAGACATTCCAAAATGGTCAAATATTTTGATTTTGAAGAGAAGACAAGTTTCATATACATCATCAACAACTTTTTTAGTATTTATATCTGTCAAAGTATACCAAGTGCATTCTGGAGTTTCATCTATAAAGTGATAGCCAATGAAGTGTATGTGAAGGGGAGACATAACATATTTTTTTGCTAGCCTATTAGATTTCCGTCAGAAAATCTTGGTTACTCTCCACTCCTTCGAAATTTTTTCAATTTCATATATTTGGTCCAACGGTTGTATTAAGATGTTGTTTGTATTTTGAAAACACTAGAAGGGCAGTGAAACTTACCGCCACTTGCTCTGCGCTAAAGGCTAGATTTTGGCAAATTCCATGAATTGTGACACCCCCGAAGGCTGTCGAGAAATTGAATGTGGCTTCATCGAGCCTATTATACATCCACTCCCGATGGTAGCTTCCCGCCATGTAACTATATTTCAAAATTATTCGTGTTTCTACAAATGAAAACAGAGATAAGGATGGATTTCGACTATGTAGACATAATTGGCCGCTACCATTAATGGTCATAAATGCATGTCATAAGAAACCGGTAAACCTACCACAAACATGTAAGATACGACTGATATCTGACTATTTTGCGACGCGACCAAGGAGTTGCAACCGTTAACGGTAGTTGTCGGAGCGTTAGAACTGGTATCAGAGCCGAATCCGGGGCCGCGTGTGGAGTCAGTGAGTGCTCACACCATCCATGATAACGATCCTAGTGCGGAATATGGGCGTTTTGTTCTGTGAGAGGGGTTGATTGTAACATCCCAATGTGTGGTATATGAGAAGAGGCTTAAAGGAATTGATTTGAAACCTATGTCACAAAAATAAACTTACTCTTTCGGTCACTTGTGCAGAGAGAAGTCCAGAGTTAAGCGTGCTTGAGCTGAAGTAGTGTAAGACTGGGTAACCAACTGGGAAGTGATTCATAGTATCGTACAAGTGAGGACAGAGCACGGGAATGGTCGTGTGTTGATTGCAGGGAAAGTAAACAAGTCTTTTGAGCCTCCCAAATATAACAATCCAAGCGTCAGACGAGGGTGGACGCAAAGGCCGAGTGAGCAGGCATGGGGCCCACATATGAGGGCGGTAAGAGTGTTACAAGCTTATATAGCCATGACTACCACTGCCTGTGGGCGTTACAAGTGGTATCAAAATTGAATCCAAGGACGTGTGTGGAGTCAGTGAGTTCTCACACCGTCAAGGATAACGATCCTGGGCGCGATGAGGGCATTTCGTTCTGTGAGATAGGGTGATTGTAACATCCCAGTATGTGGTATATGCATATACGCTTAAGAGAATTAATTTGGCTACCTATGTCACCCAAGTACACTTATCTTTTTGGTCAATTATACATAAAGAACTCCAGAGTTAAGCTTGCTGAGCTGGAGTAGTTGAAGGATGGTAACCTATGGGGAAGTGATTTGTGGTATGATGTGAATGAGAACAATGCATGGTGATTGCATGGACAATAAACAAGTATTTCGAGCCATCCAAAATAACAATCCGACCGTCAGACAAGGGTAGGCCCACAACCATCATACAAAGATGGGCCTACAGGCCGAGTGAGCAGGCGTGGGGCCTACAGGCCGATTGAAAGGGCGTGGGCTCCATGGACGGGGGAGGTTGGAGCTTTAAAAGTGGTATTAGATCCGAATCCAAGGACGTGTGTGGAGTCAGTGACTTCTCACACAATGAAGAATAACGATCTTGGTGGGTAATGAGGGCGTTGCGCTCTGTGAGAGGGGGTGTTTGTTACACCACGGTTTGTGTTATATGTGGAGAGGATTGAAGGAATTTATTTTACTACCAATGTCACCAAAGTGCACTAACGTTTTGGCCACTTGTCCGGAGAGACCTCCCAAGTTAAGCGTTCTTGAGCTGGAGTAGTTGAAGGATGGGAACCTACCCGGAAGCTGTTCGCGTTATCTGCGAGTGAGGACAAAGCATGGGGAACGGTCATGTGGTGATTTCAGTGACAATAAAAAGTCTTTTCGAGCCTTCTAAATATAGCAATCCGACCTTCAGATGAGGGCGAGCCCACACACCGAGTGAGCGGGCGTGGGGTAGAAAGACGGGAGCAGTCGGAGCGTTACAAGTGGTATCAAAGCCAAATCCGAGGACGTTTATGGAGTCATTAAGTTCTCACACCGTCCTTGATATCGATCATGGTACAAAAGGAGGGCATTGCATTCTGTGAGAGTTGGTGATTGTAACAACCCGGTTTGTGGACATGCAGAAAAGCTTAAAAGAATTGATTTGACTACCTATGTCACCAAAATGCACTTATATTTTTGGCCACTTGTCCATAGAGAACTCTAGAGTTAAGCGTTCTTGAGATATTGTAATTGAAGGATTGTGACCGACCGAGAAGTGATTTGCAGTATTGTGCATGTGTGGACAAATCATGGGGAACAGTCGTGTGGTAATTGCAGAGATAGTAAATAAGTCTTTCTAGCCTTTTTAAAATAACAAACCGGCCGTCAGACGAGGGTAAGCCTAAAGGCCGTACGACAAGGGTGGGCCTAGAGGCCAAGTAAGTGGTTGTGGGGCCCATGGATGGGGGTGATTGGAGGGTTACAAGTGGTTTCAAGTCTGGATGCAAGAGCACATGTGAAGTCAGTGAGTTATCACACCGTCAAGGATAACGATCCTGGTGCAAAACGAGGGTGTCGCGCTCCGTGAGAGGGGGTGATTGTAACATCCTGATTTGTGGTATCTGCGGAAAGAATTTTTGGCTACCTTTGTCACCACAGTATACTTACCTTTTTGGTCACTTGTTTATAGAGAACTTCATAGTTAAGCTTTCTTTAGCTGAAGTAGTTGAAGGATGGTGACCTACATGGAAGTTATTGCGGTATCATGCGATTGAGGAAACAATACGGGGAATGATCGTGTGGTGATAGTAGGAACAATAAAAATGTAATTCGAGCTTTCCAAAAATACCAATTCGGCCGCCAGACGAGAGTGGGCCCACAACCCATCGTACAAGGTCACTGGGGTTATAGGCACACATGCATGGGTGGTTGAACCGTAAAAGTGGTATCAGAGCCGAATTCAAGGACGCGTGTTGAGTATGTGAGTTCTTACACCGTCAAGGATAATGATCATGGTGCGTAACGAGGGCGTTGCGTTCTGTGTTATTGTAACACCCCATTTTATAGTATATGTGGAGTAGCTTAAAGGAATTGATTTGGCTACCTATGTCACCAAAGTGCACTTACCTTTTCGGTCACTTGTCTAGAGAGAACTCCAAATTTAAGCTTGCTTAAGCTGGAGTAATTGAAGGATGGAGACCTATTGGGAAGTGATTTGTGGTATCGTGCGAGTAAGGACAATGCACGGGGAAGAGTCGTTTGGTAATTGAAAGGACAATAAACAAGTCTTTTGAGTCTTCCAAAAATAACAATCCAACCGTCAGACGAGGGTGGGCCCACAACTGTCATACAAAGATGGGCTTACAGGCTAAGTGAGCAGGCATGGGGCCTACATGTCGATTGAAAGGGCGTGGTCTGCACGGACGGGGGAGGTTGGAGCTTTAAAAATGTATTAGATCCGAATCCAAGGACGTGTGTGGAGTCAGTGACTTCTCACACAGTGAAGGATAACGATCTTGGTGGGTAATAAGGGCGTTGCGCTCTGTGAGAGGGGGTGTTTGTTACACCCTGGTTTGTGTTATATGTTGAGAGGATTAAAGGAATTTATTTTGCTACCAATGTCACCAAAGTGCACTAACGTTTCGATCACTTGTCCGGAGAGACCTCCCAAGTTAAGATGTTCTTGAGCTGGAGTAGTTGAAGGATGGGTAACGTACCCGGAAGCTGTTCGCGTTATCTGCGAGTGAGGAAAAAGCATGGGGAACAGTCATGTGGTGATTGCAGTGACAATAAAAAGTCTTTTCGAGCCTTCCAAATATAGCAATCCGACCTTCGGATGAGGGTGATCCCACATACTGAGTGAGCGGGCTTGGGGTAGACGGACGGGAGCAGTTGGAGCGTTACCAGTGGTATCAAAGCCAAATCCGAGGACGTTTCTGGAGTCATTAATTTCTCACACCATCCTTGATATCGATCTTGGTGCAAAACGAGGGCATTGCGTTCTGTGAGAGTGGGTGATTGTAACAACCCGGTTTGTGGATATGCGGAAAAGCTTAAAGGAATTGATTTGGCTACCTATGTAACCAAAATGCTCTTATAATTTTGGCCACTTGTCCATAGAGAACTCTGGAGTTAAGCGATCTTGAGATATTGTAGTTGAAGGATTGTGACCGACCGAGAAGTGATTTGCAGTATCGTGCATGTGATGACAAATCATGGGGAACAGTCGTGTGGTAATTGTAGAGATAGTAAATAAGTCTTTAGAGCCTTTTAAAAATAACAAACCGGCCGTCGGATGAGGGTAGGCTTAAAGGCCGTAGGACAAGGGTGGGCCTAGAGTCCGAGTAAGTGGTTGTGGGGCCCATGGATGGGGGTGATCAGAGGGTTATAAGTGGTTTCAAGTCTGGATGCAAGAGCACGTGTGAAGTCTGTGAGTTATCACACCGTCAAGGATAACGATCCTGGTGCAAAACGAGGGTGTCGCGCTCCGTGAGAGGGGGTGATTGTAACATCCTTATTTGTGGTATCTGCGGAAAGACTTTTTGGCTACCTTTGTCACCACAGTATACTTACCTTTTTGATCACTTGTTTATAGAGAACTTCATAGTTAAGCTTTCTTTAGCTGAAGTAGTTGAAGGATGGTGACCTACGGGGAAGTTATTGCGGTATCATGCGATTGAGGAAAAATACGGGGAATGGTCGTGTGGTGATAGTAGGAACAATAAAAATGTAATTCGAGCTTTCCAAAAATACCAATTCGGCCGCCAGACGAGAGTGGGCCCATAACCCGTCGTACAAGGTCACTGGGGTTATAGGCACACATGCATGGGTGGTTGAACCGTAAAAGTGGTATCAGAGCCTGATAGGTCTAAACTTTTACCATATACTAACTGCAAGTGCACAGTATATCAATGTAGTACTTAGGGATCGAATCCACGAGGACTCTAGGCAACGATAGGATTAAGAACTTAAAGAGATTAAAACTAGGAGAAAGCAAAAATCAAATTGTATTGAATAACTAAAAAGCAAGCAAGAAAGTAAAAAAAGTAGCAGGTTGTTGTTTGTAAGCAATAAACTAAGGGCGCTAAGTCTAGGGCGTTCTCAGGAAATCAGACAAGCAGATAAATCATTCAGTCAGGATCAAATTAAACACAGTTCTAGAACTCAAACACAGATATAGAATTAACCAACTGTCGTTGCGAGAGTTCTCTAAGTCTAAGTGCAGCAATCCAAATTCCTTTGCAATTACTAACAGATTAAACCAGCTTTAATTTCAAGTTCGATATGTTCACAATCTAATTAAACCAAATTCCTTTGCGAGTAATTAAATTGCTCAACCTAAATAGTTCAGATTCTAAACCACACTGTCGTGTCGTATTTAGCAACCTAAGATCTAGATTCTAATTGATCAGGTTAGAACTAGCATTAAACACAATTTAGTTTGAAGAACATCTACTGATGTGAATCCTTAACTGAATTAATTATATCTAGCAAGTCATGAAATCCCTATGAGAAACCCTAAACCTAACTATGAAACTACTCAGACATAGATGATGTAAACATAATCAATGAATTAATAGAAATCATAAAAGAGAGTAGAATATAAAAAGGGTTCGAAAACTTCTCCAAAACGAATGTAGTACAGGATCAGATCAGCCCCAAAAGCTCTAAAAACTCTCTGCTCTAAGTTATGATAGCGTATGTAAAACTGAAGCTAAAAACCTAATTAAATAGCTAAAACACGACTTGGGGCTTCTGTGTAAATATCTGGAACTTCTGGGCATCTTTGCAATATTAGAAATATTCATTAAACCGCCGAGAGTCTGGCCCAACTCGATGTGCATCGATCGATGCAGGTGTGCAACGATCGACACAGTACTCTGTTTCGGACAGTGAACACAACCTCTCGGGTCAAATCTCCAAAGTGCTCCAATTAGCTCCAAAATCTTCACTTCTGCTCCAAACGTACGTGTACCTAATAAGACCTGCAAAAGACTCTAAAGGAACACCAAAAGACACTAAAACAGACTTATATCATGGCATAAAACCGGTAAAAACCATGATATATCAACTCCCCCACACTTAGCCTTTGCTTGCCTTCAAGCAAAACATAGAACTAAAATATGGTGAAGAGGTTTGAAAACTTTCAGAAACTCTTTTTGTCCTAGAAGCAACAACACTCAGATTCCCCTTAGTAATCCACTGAAAGAGTCACCTGCAAGATATCAAGACCAACATATACTTCCTCCACACTTAGCAACTGCCCTAAGTAAACTCCACAATCACATTCACGCATTCAAATTCACCCTACTGACTTCTACAAGTATTTAAGTGCGGTCTCACCTAAAGAGTATCGATCAAAGGGCACATGGACTCTTACCTTGCCAGCTCTAGACCACCATACTATCTTTCTCTAGTCCCTTTTTTCTCTTTTCCCTTCCTTAGCATTCTGATTTTTCCCCATTGGGTATCATTTTATTTTTTTTATCAGTGCTCTTCGCGTTAAGGGGTGTACTTTGGACACATTCCATGGATCGCACATGAGATAATAGTGTTTGCTACTACTCCCATGACCACTTCGGAGTTACTAACTCATCCTCAGTTTATTATTATTATTTTTTATTTCATGGAAGGGGAGAAGGGAACCAAATAGGACATGTTTACAGGCTGTGTCAGAACTAACAAGGGAATCCGACACAAGGTATACCAAGCCCTTAGGTGATAAAATTAAGTCAGTATTAAGGTGAAGTCAGTAAAAGGATCCTCTGATACCTGAAGTGATGTGGGTGTCCTCAGTAGGTTGATCTGTGATGGGGTTTTCTAATAATCATAGATAGATCCTGCAACTTCATCCCGATGGTTACTTAAGTTCCTGCAAGTGCTGTTAACTCCTTCAAAATTTATTGTTTCTTACTTAAACTTGGTTTTGACTCAATAAAACAAAAATTTTGAAAAACTGGACTGACTCTAAGAAAACAGAAAGATAAAGTCAGTATCACCTCCCCCACACTTAAGACACACTGTCCCCAGTAGTGTCAAGCTAAGGGTTGGTAAAAGAAAAGAAAAATGTTATGGATGTGTTGAGTTCTGTCTGATTTTTACCTCTGTCGCACATGCATCGATCGCTGCATAAATGCATCGACCGTTGCTAGGCGATTTTTCGTCGTGTGTCGATCGTTGCTCAGGACCGCAACGATCGCTGCAATGCGATTTCTTTCGTGTTGTGACGATCGACACAACTTGTGTCGATCGACGCACTGCGATTTCTCGGATCAGTCAGCAAGTTAGCAGGTTAGTCCGTAAGAAAATCCAAATTTTCGAACCTGCAAGCTGAAAAACACTGAAAACAGGCAAAATCAAAGCAACTAGTGGTATCAAAGCAAACACATCATCCAAACATAAACATCCTAAGAAAGTCAAGAAAAAATGCAAAAGAAAAAGAAATACAGAGAACCGTAGTCTAGAGATGTCAATACTCAATCACTCATCCTCCATCCCATCAATACGATCAGTACCACTCGAAGAACCGGGAGTCGGAGAGCGTCACCTGCGTCGTGAAGGTACCGGATGGTGTATCTGTGGCTGTCTCCTGCAAGTGCAGGTACGCATGAAGTTCCAGACGACCCGTAGAATACCATCTGAGCGCTCTCTCCACTCTGCCTCAGACATATCACCATAAGGCATCGTAGGCTCGGGAAAAGGTCCAATGTCATTGACAGGGGCAGCAGGTGCAGGCGCAAGGGCAGAGGAGGTAGAAGCTCGTGTAGAAGGCTCTCCCAGCGGATGAGCCATAGAAGGGACTCTGCGCTGCTCACTCGCAGGAAGCTGGAACCTCAAGGCATCCAGCGTATCAATCTGTGTAAGACCAGGAGCAGGAAGATCCACACCACACTTCACCGTGGCAGGGTCATAATAGACCCATACTAGTCCCTCCTTCAGCCAAGTAACACTCTGCAGATGGCTAAAATCAAGGAACTCCAGGCTGTCATTACGCTCCGTACCCTCTAAGGGAATCCTGCAATGCCTGAAAATGGGAGTAAGCAGACTCCCTACTCTCTCAGTATCCACACCATCAAATGGCTTCTTCTGCAGCTCGCATAGATGATGAGTGAAAACAGCTCCCAAGTTGAGTCCCTTAGTGGGATCTCTCAGAACTGTATCCTCAAACTGGTCCCTCAGCCCAATGAACAGCATCTCCATCTCGGTTTTACGCATCTTGTTGGCTTCATACTTGCACAACAGAGTGGATCCTAAGATGCGCAAGACGTATCAAAGAACCGTATGCCTAACCTTAATCACCGGTGTGGTCCTCGAGTTGTACCGACCAGTGCCAATACACTCCCAGAAATACTGAGCCTCATCCACGTCCCACTCAAGTGACATAGCAATGCGCTGCGGCTCAGTGCTGAATCCATAAATCCTACAGATATCGAGAAGGGGAATCCGATACCTGGCTCCTAAGCACATGAAGGTAAAGAAACCTCCTGAAGCATTCCTGCTGTCTGGTGTAGGGTATATCACTCTACAGGTGGCGAGCAGCTGTCTTACCAACTCCGGGTACATCTCGTAAGGCTGCATTGGCATTGTCCTCAGACCAATGCCCTTACACAGTGCAAGGGCCTGCTCATCTATCCCCAAACTCTTGCAAGTCGAGTAGTTTGCAAACTTGGTTGGCTTAAGCGTCATGTTACACCAACCATTGTACATGAATGTGTCAAAATCATCCCAATCATAAAGCAATGGCCGCTCTGTGAAGGCGTCGGACTTGAGCAACTCATCTATCTCCACGCCCCAGACCCTGTTTGTCGGAATCAGAAGCGCATCTGCTCTAGGCCATGGTGGCCGAATTGCTTCCTGATCTCTCTGATAATCCTCGGGAGGATCTGAGTCTCGATGGAACCACTCAGGTGGCGGCTAGTGGTGAGCTGTAGTTGCTGCTGCGGTAGTTCTACGCTTACGGGATTGTCGAGGAGGCATCTGCATTCAAGAAAATAAAACAAGTAAGTCTCGGCAGAATATCCCTGTGAAATCGCAATGCAACGACCGTTGCATAAGTGCAACGATCGATGCCGGGCGATTTCACAACCGACAATGAATCCTCAAAATCGTTCCTAAATCCGTTCTAAAACTATACCAACAACAATAATCCATCACCAATCATCCTAAATCAGGCCTATAACAGCATGGGATCATCGTTCTCAAGCCAAAATTCTCAATTTCTAAAACCCTAAAAACGAATCCGAAAATAATGAAATTGAGGCACATTACCTTGGATTTGCTTCGAATGGGTTAGAAAAACAGATAAAGTGTGTAAAAACAAGGAGAATAGCACTTGGAATCAACAAAAACGATGAAGAAATGATAGATTTAGGTGATGAGAGTCTCGGTTGTACGGACGGCGATAGTGGAGAAGAAGAGAGGAGAAAAGGGTTTAAGGCACTTACCTGGTCGTGGGTGCAACGATCGTTGCTGATGAGCAACGATCGATGCTATTGAACCGAATTGATTCTGGTTTAGCACATGTACCTTAATTTGCAATTAAATCGTTTGCAACGACCGTTGCACAGGACCGCAACGATCGTCACAATGCGATCCCATCTCCTCGTCATAATCTCCTTGCAACGACCGGTGCACAAGTGCATCGATCGTCACACATCTCCAGACTCGAGTTCTGTATCTAAAAACTTAGCAAAACAAAATCAAAACGTAAGTTCCTAAGAAAAACACCAAAAATAAGAAAGAAAAATACTAAAACCTAACAGTGGGTTCCCTCCCACTCAGCGCTTGTTTAAGGTCATTAGCTTGACCGGACGAACAAGAATCAGGCACCGTGAGATCCTGACAGAGACTTTGATTGTCTCTGTTCAAGTCTCATCATCCAAGGCGGAGAGTAAGCTCTATCAGAATGAACGCGTCCAAGAAAAGAAGCAGTGAAATGCTCCCCAGGATTTAAAACCGTAGTGTGACTTGACTGCTCTTCATCTACATCCATAATGGTGAAGGTCTGCCCATCAATCAGTGGCTTGCGCAGCTTGTCCATCTCAAAGTGCAGCGGCTCATCTCCCAGATGGAGATCTATCAGACTGTGTCTCACATCTATCACTGCTCCAGCTGTAGCCAAAAATGGTCTACCCAATATCAAAGCATCATCCTGCTCACTATGGTACTTAAGAAGTAAGAAATCTGTTGGAACCAAGTAGTTTCCAACTCTCACTGGGACGTCCTCAAGAACTCCTTCAGGAATTCTTATCAGCTAGGACAAGAGAGGTCCTAGTAGGTCTAAAATCCGTCATACCCAGCTTCTCTGCCACAGAGTATGGCATAAGACTTCCAGCAGCTCCTAAATCACAGAGAGAGCGCTTAAAACCATCCTCGAAGATAGAACAACTCAGCACAAAAATCCCAGGATCAGGTAGCTTCTTAGGAACCTTGGTTAATAGCACATCACTTATATGCTGAGGAACAACTATAACCCAATCCTTCAGCTCTTCATCCAAAGGCAACATCTTACCCAAGTATCTCTGCACACAAGGGTGATAAGGTGGATAATCAGATGGTGGAATTTCTTCCAACTCTTCACCAATCTTTTCCAGCTATTTAAGCTGATCAATCTCTTGTTGAATCACTTCAGATTTCTTAGGATATAAGCGAATAGATTGTGCATAAATCTCCTGTTGAGTTATCTCAGACACTCCAGGGAATAAGCGGTTAAGTTCTGAATTTGCATCAATGTCATAAAAATCCTGCGAATCTGTCTGTCCACGCCTTGCAACGATCGACGCTAAGGGTGCATCGATCAATGCAGTCAAATTTTCACAGATTCTACCCGAGAGATTTTCCTCAAAATCCGAAATTTCACCCTCTTCTACCACTTCAACTGTACTTAGCTCAAATCTTTCACCTAGATGTGATCCATCATCAACGTACACTGACCAGGCCTTAATATGGGTGTCTACAACACTCTTTCCCTTGATGGAGCTAGAAATTTGGCTCACCTGAGTGTCCAATTGCTTCACATGAGTGTTTAGAGACTCAAACTTCCCATTGAGGTCCTCATAGACAGCATCTAACTTCTTGTTGCTGTCCACAACAATCTTGGTCTGTCCTTCCAGCAGCTGTTCCATCATTACCTCCATCTTACTCTCATGAGTAGTAGCTACAGGAGGTGCTTGGTAAGAGGAAGATCCATAAGTCCTCTGGTTACCTTGTTGGAAAGGTTTCTGAAATCCACTAGTCTGTCCAAATCCAGAAGAGTTCTGGTTGCTGTTGAAAGCACTCTTCTGTCCTCCATTGAAGAACCTATTATCAGACTGATTACCAAACCTGTTTCCTTGGAAACCAGATCCTCCGATGTAATTCACATCCTCCTCCTGATCATCTCCTTCATCATTGATCATCTCAACATCCTGAGCAAAGTGGACAACATTCTTCCCAGCTAGAAGATTGCAAACTGTGTCCAACTTAGATCTAATATCAGCTATCTCAGAATTCTCCATCTTCCCACCGGACTTCTTTCTTCTCTAATATCAGCTATCTCAGAATCGCCTAGTGTCGATCGACACAAGAAGTGCAACGGTCGATGCTATGCGATTTCGAAACCTGCGACAGAGAGAAAACAGAGAAAAATAAAAAATCAGTAAACAAAAATAAAAAATAAAAATCCTAGTAAAAACCCTAAGCTCGAAGCTATCGAAGACTCTAAGAGTCCCCGGCAACGGCGCCAAAAACTTTATAGGTCTAAAGTTTTACCCTATACTAACTGCAAGTGCACAGTATATCAATGTAGTACTTAGGGATCAAATCCACGAGGACTCTAGGCAACGATAGGATGAAGAACTTAAAGAGATTAAAACTAGGAGAAAGCAAAAAGCAAATTGTATTGAATAACTAAAAAGCAAGCAAGAAAGTAAACAAGTAGCAGGTTGTTGTTTGTAAGCAATAAACTAAGGGTGCTAAGTCTAGGGCGTTCTCAGGAAATCAGACAAGCAGATAAATCATTCAGTCATGATCAAATTAAACACAGTTCTAGAACTCAAACACAGATATAGAATTAACCAACTGTCGTTGCGAGAATTCTCTAAGTCTAAGTGCAGCAATCCAAATTCCTTTGCAATTACTAACAGATTAAACCAACTTTAATTTCAAGTTCGATATGTTCACAATCTAATTAAACCAAATTCCTTTGCGAGTAATTAAATTGCTCAACCTAAATAGTTCAGATTCTAAACCACACTGTCGTGTCGTATTTAGCAACCTAAGATCTAGATTCTAATTGATCAGGTTAGAACTAGCATTAAACACAATTTAGTTTGAAGAAAATCTACTGATGTGAATCCTTAACTGAATTAATTATATCTAGCAAGTCATGAAATCCCTATGAGAAACCCTAAACCTAACTATGAAACTACTCAGACATAGATGATGTAAACATAATCAATGAATTAATAGAAATCATAAAAGAGATTAGAATATAAAAAGGGTTCGAAAACTTCTCCAAAACGAATGTAGTACAAGATCAGATCAGCCCCAAAAGCTCTAAAAACTCTATGCTCTAAGTTATGATAGCGTATGTAAAACTGAAGCTAAAAACCTAATTAAATAGCTAAAACACGACTTGGGGCTTCTGTGTAAATATCTGGAACTTCTGGGCATCTTTGAAATATTAGAAATCTTCATTAAACCGCCGAGAGTCTGGCCCAACTCGCTGTACATCGATCGATGCAGGTGTGCAACGATCGACACAGTACTCTGTTTCGGACAGTGAACACAACCTCTCGGGTCAAATCTCCAAAGTGCTCCAATTAGCTCCAAAATCTTCACTTCTGCTCCAAACGTACGTGTACCTAACAAGACCTGCAAAAGACTCTAAAGGAACACCAAAAGACACTAAAACAGACTTATATCATGGCATAAACCGGTAAAAACCATGATATATCAGAGCCGAATTCAAGGACGCGTGTTGAGTATGTGAGTTCTTACACCGTCAAGGATAATGATCATGGTGGGTAACGAGGGCGTTGCGTTCTGTGTTATTGTAACACCCCATTTTATAGTATATGTGGAGAGACTTAAAGGAATTGATTTGACTACCTATGTCACCAAAGTGCACTTACCTTTTCGGTCACTTGTCTAGAGAGAACTCCAAAGTTAAGCTTGCTTAAGCTGGAGTAATTGAAGGATGGAGACCTATTGGGAAGTGATTTGTGGTATCGTGCGAGTAAGGATAATGCACGGGGAAGAGTCGTTTGGTAATTGAAAGGACAATAAACAAGTCTTTTGAGCCTTCCAAAAATAACAATCCGACCGTCAGACGAGGGTGGGCCCACAAACGTCATACAAAGATAGGCTTACAGGCTAAGTGAGCAGGCATGGGGCCTACATGCCGATTGAAAGGGCGTGTGATCCACGGATGGGGGAGGTTGGAGCTTTAAAAGTGGTATTAGATCCGAATCCAAGGACGTGTGTGGAGTCAGTGACTTCTCATACAATGAAGGATAACAATCTTGGTGGGTAAAGAGGGCGTTGCGCTCTGTGAGAGGGGGTGTTTGTTACACCCCGGTTTGTGCTATATGTGGAGAGGATTAAAGGAATTTATTTTGCTACCAATGTCACCAAAGTGCACTAACGTTTCGATCACTTGTCCGGAGAGACCTCCCAAGTAAAGCGTTCTTGAGCTGGAGTAGTTGAAGGATGAGTAACCTACCCGGAAGCTGTTCGCGTTATCTGCGGGTGAGGAAAAATCATGGGGAACAGTCATGTAGTGATTGCAGTGACAATAAAAAGTCTTTTCGAGCCTTCCAAATATAGCAATCCGAACTTCGGATGAGGGTGAGCCCACATACCGAGTGAGCGGGCTTGGGGTAGATGGACGGGAGCAGTCGGAGCGTTACCAATGGTATCAAAGCCAACTCCGAGGACGTTTCTGGAGTCATTAAGTTCTCACACCATCCTTGATATCGATCTTGGTGCAAAACAAGGGCATTGCGTTCTGTGAGAGTGGGTGATTGTAACGACCCGGTTTGTGGATATGCGGAAAAGCTTAAAGGAATTGATTTGGCTACCTATGTAACCAAAATGCACTTATAATTTTGGCCACTTGTTCATAGAGAACTCTAGAGTTAACCGTTCTTGAGATATTGAAGTTGAAGGATTGTGACCGACCGAGAAGTGATTTGCAGTATCGTGCATGTGATGACAAATCATGGGGAACAGTCGTGTGGTAATTGTAGAGATAGTAAATAAGTCTTTAGAGCTTTTTAAAAATAACAAACCGGCCGTCGGATGAGGGTAGGCCTAAAGGCCGTAGGACAAGGGTGGGCCTAGAGTCCGAGTAAGTGGTTGTGGGGCCCATGGAAGGGGGTGATCAGAGGGTTACAAGTGGTTTCAAGTCTGGATGCAAGAGCACGTGTGAAGTCAGCGAGTTATCACACCGTCAAGGATAACGATCCTGGTGCAAAACGAAGGTGTCGCGCTCCGTGAGAGGGGGTGATTGTAACATCCTGATTTGTGGTATATGCGGAAAGACTTTTTGGCTACCTTTGTCACCACAGTATACTTACCTTTTTGGTCACTTGTTTATAGAGAACTTCATAGTTAAGCTTTCTTTAACTGAAATAGTTGAAGGATGGTGACCTACGGGAAAGTTATTGTGGTCTCATGCGATTGAGGAAAAAATACGGGGAATGGTCGTGTGGTGATAGTAGGAACAATAAAAAAGTAATTCGAGCCTTCCAAAAATAACAATTCGGCCGCCGGACAAGAGTGGGCCCACAACCCGTCATACAAGGTCACTGGGGTTATAGGCACACATGCATGGGTGGTTAAACCGTAAAAGTGGTATCAGAGCCGAATTCAAGGACGCGTGTTGAGTATGTGAGTTCTTACACCGTCAAGGATAATGATCATGGTGCGTAACGAGGGCGTTGCGTTCTGTGAGAGGGCGTTATTGTAACACCCCATTTTATAGTATATGTGGAGAGGCTTAAAGGAATTGATTTGACTACCTATGTCACCAAAGTGCACTTACCTTTTCGGTCACTTGTCTAGAGAGAACTCCAAAGTTAAGCTTGCTTAAGCTGGAGTAGTTGAAGGATGGAGACCTATGGGGAAGTGATTTTTGGTATCGTGCGTGTAAGGACAATGCACAGGGAAGAGTCGTTTGGTAATTGAAAGGACAACAAACAAGTCTTTTGAGCCTTCCAAAAATAACAATCCGACCGTCAGACGAGGGTGGGCCCACAACCGTCATACAAAGATGGGCTTACAGGCTAAGTGAGTAGGCATGGGGCCTACATGCAGATTGAAAGGGCATGGGCTCCACGGACGGGGGAGGTTGGAGCGTTAAAAGTGGTATTAGATCCGAATCCAAGGACGTGTGTGGAGTCAGTGACTTCTCACACAGTGAAGGATAACGATCTTGGTGGGTAATGAGGGCTTTGCGCTCTGTGAGAGGGGGTGTTTGTTACACCCTGTTTTGTGTTATATGTGGAGAGGATTAAAGGAATTTATTTTGCTACCAATGTCACCAAAGTGCACTAACGTTTCGATCACTTGTCCGGAGAGACCTCCCAAGTTAAGATGTTCTTGAGCTGGAGTAGTTGAAGGATGGGTAACGTACCCGGAAGCTGTTCGCGTTATCTGCGAGTGAGGAAAAAGCATGGGGAACAGTCATGTGGTGATTGCAGTGACAATAAAAAGTCTTTTCGAGCCTTCCAAATATAGCAATCCGACCTTCGGATGAGGGTGATCCCACATACTGAGTGAGCGGGCTTGGGGTAGACGGACGGGAGCAGTTGGAGCGTTACCAGTGGTATCAAAGCCAAATCCGAGGACGTTTCTGGAGTCATTAATTTCTCACACCATCCTTGATATCGATCTTGGTGCAAAACGAGGGCATTGCGTTCTGTGAGAGTGGGTGATTGTAACAACCCGGTTTGTGGATATGCGGAAAAGCTTAAAGGAATTGATTTGGCTACCTATGTAACCAAAATGCTCTTATAATTTTGGCCACTTGTCCATAGAGAACTCTGGAGTTAAGCGATCTTGAGATATTGTAGTTGAAGGATTGTGACCGACCGAGAAGTGATCTGCAGTATCGTGCATGTAAGGACAAATCATGGGGAACAATCGTGTGGTAATTGTAGAGATAGTAAATAAGTCTTTCGAGCCTTTTAAAAATAACAAACCGGCCGTCGGACGAGGGTAGGCCTAAAGGCCGTAGGAAAAGGGTGGGCCTAGAGTCCGAGTAAGTAGTTGTGGGGCCCATGGAAGGGGGTGATCGGAGGGTTACAAGTGGTTTCAAGTATGGATTCAAGAGCACGTGTGAAGTCAGTGAGTTATCACACCGTCAAGGATAACGATCCTGGTGCGAAACGAGGGTGTCGCGCCCCGTGAGAGGGGGTGATTGTAACATCCTGATTTGTGGTATCTGCGGAAAGACTTTTTGGATACCTTTGTCACCACAGTATACTTACCTTTTTGGTCACTTGTTTATAGAGAACTTCATAGTTAAGCTTTCTTTAACTGAAATAGTTGAAGGATGGTGACCTATGGGGAAGTTATTGTGGTCTCATGCGATTGAGGAAAAAATACGGGGAATGGTCGTGTGGTGATAGTAGGAACAATAAAAAAGTAATTCGAGCCTTCCAAAAATAACAATTCGGACGCCGGATGAGAGTGGGCCCACAACCCGTCATACAAGGTCACTGGGGTTATAGGCACACAAGCATGGGTGGTTGAACCGTAAAAAGTTGTATCAGAGCCGAATTCAAGGACGCGTGTTGAGTATGTGAGTTCTTACACCGTCAAGGATAATGATCATGGTGCAGAACGAGGGCGTTGCGTTCTGTGAGAGGGGGTTATTGTAACACCCCATTTTATAGTATATGTGGAGAGGCTTAAAGGAATTGATTTGGCTACCTATGTCACCAAAGTGCACTTACCTTTTCGGTCACTTGTCTAGAGAGAACTTCAGAGTTAAGCTTGCTTAAGCTGGAGTAGTTGAAGGATGGAGACCTATGGGGAAGTGATTTGTGGTATCGTGTTAGTAAGGACAATGCACGATAAATAGTCGTTTGGTAATTGCAGGGACAATAAAACAGTCTTTTGAGCCTTCCAAAAATAACAATCCGACCGTCAGACGAGGGTGGGCCCACAACCGTCATACAAAGATGGGCTTACAAGCTAAGTGAGCAGGCATGGGGCCTATTGGCCGATTGAAAGGGCGCGGGCTTAAAAGTGGTATTAGATCCGAATCCAAGGACGTGTGTGGAGTCAGTGACTTCTCACACCATGAAGGATAACGATCTTGGTGGGTAAGTAAGGCGTTGCGCTCTGTGAGAGGGGGTGTTTGTTACACCCCGGTTTGTGTTATATGTGGAGAGGCTTAAAGGAATTGATTGGCTACCTTTGTCAACAAAGTGCACTTACCTTTTCGGTAACTTTTCAAGAGAGACCTCCCGAGTTAAGTGTGCTTGAGCTAGAGTAGTTGAAGGATGCGTAACCTACCTGGAAGTGGTTCGTGTTATCGTGCAAGTGAGGACAAAGAACGGGGAACGTTCGTGTGGTGATTGCAGGGATAACAAAAAAGTATTTTTGAGCCATCCAAAAATAACAATCAGACCTATGGATGTGGGTAGGCCCACATACCAAGTGAGCGGGCATGGTGCCCAAGGACATGAGCGGTCATAGCATTACAAGTGGTATCAGAGCCAAATCCGAGGACGCGTATGGAGTCAGTAATTTCTCACATAGTCATGGATAATGATCTTGTTGCAAAACGATGGCGTTGCGTTCCGTGAGACGGGGTGATTGTAACAACCCAGTTTGTGGTATATGCAGAGAGGCTCAATGGAATTGATTTGGCTACGTATGAAAGTGCACTTACATTTTTGGTCACTTGTCCATATAGAACTCTAGAGTTAAGAGTACTTGAGCTAGAGTAGTTGAAGGATGGTGACCCACTAGGAAGTGATTTGCGGTATCGTGCATGTGAGGAATAATTACGGGGAACGGTCATGTGGTAATTGTAGGGACAATGAACAAGTTTTTCGAGCCCCCTAGCTACAAATAACTAACCGGCCGTCGGACGAGGGTAGGCCAAAGGTCGTAGGAAAAGGGTTGGCCTAGAGGCCGAGTGAGTGGGTGTGGGGCCCACAGACGGGGGTTATATGAGGGTTACAAGTGGTATCAAGTCCACATCAAAGGATGCATGTGAATTCAATGTGTTCTCACACCGTCAATGATAAGATCCTGGTGCAAAACGAGGGCGTTACGTTCTGTGAGAGGGGGTGATTGTAACATATTGATTTGTGGTATATGCCTTTTTGGCTACCTATGTCACCAAAGTACACTTACCTTCTTGGTCACTTGTCTATAGAGAACTTCATTGTTAAGCTTTCTTAAGCTGTAGTAGGTGAAAGTGTTGGAATTGTGTCCAGTAATCTCGGTACTGTCTCTAGAAAGTAAGAGTATGTCAATGATCAGACATAAGTCATATAATGCTGGGGGTCATGATGGCTTGCTAGAGTCCGCTCATGATCTATAAGTCTTGAACTTATTGCCTTTATTATATGATCCCATATGGGTCACACGCCTAAGCTAACAGGAAACTGTGTAGGAACGGTTTAGCAGAAGTACGGTAAAAGTGCTAGGCATTTACCGAACTTAGAGAGAGATTAATGGGTCTGATTAAATCCAAGGGATTTAATCAGAACTGAGAATTGGGCCCAAAAGCCCAAAAGGGAAAGAGAAGGGTTTTATAAACTAAAAGCCAAATCTCTTTCTCCTCTAACCCTAAGCCCCAGCCGCGAGCCTCCTCTCTCTCTGCGCCTCCTCTCCTGCTCGGTCTAGCAGCCATTTCCTGTGAAGTGTGTGTGAGCCTTTGGAGGATCCATCTCTCGGTGGTTCTGCTGATCTCTGACCTGTTCTATTTCTTTCCGCTGCATAAACAGGTAAAAGGTGAGATCCATTAAGTTTCTAAATAAGAGAACCTAGATCTGCATGTTTAGGACTGTTGAATCTGAGAATTGAATCTGGATTAACTCTAAACATTCCTTCAGTGGTATCAGAGCCATTGGTTCTGTGGTTTTTCTTGTTTAGAATCATGTTTAGGATTGTTTAAAGAGGTGTTTTTGAATCAAACTACTGATAAGAGCAAAACACTTAAGAAACAAGAATTAAAACCTAAACAAACATATTTGAAATCGCAAACACCAAGCTATATGACTTGGATTGCGATCGGCCGAGTGTTGAACCGATCGGCCAAGCCGATCGCATGTATCGATCACGGATCGATAGCATGGATCGCGTTGGCCGGTTGGACCGATCGACCGTGAGGTGCAAGGCGGATGCTTGCATCGCGTCCTGCCCGTCCCGCTCGCGTGTGTTGCTGTCCCGATCGCTCGGCGATCGTGTGAAGCAATCGACCCGAGCAGTCCCGATCGCTGAAGCATGGCGTGGGACGATCGCAACTGTCCCGAACATCCCGTCCCGTCCCGTCCCGTCCAGCTGCCGTCTCGATCTCGGATCGTTTTGCGTGCGGCTTGCGGCTGGGCATAGTGATCGTGGAGCTAGGTCACAACCATGATTGGTTCGTGACCAATTCGGTTCGGTTCGGTTTAAAATTTTAATTAAAATCAAAACGTCGCGGTTTAATAAACAGATTTAATAATTTTATTAAGTTCTGGTTAAACCGGGATAAGAAATCCAATGTCGAAATAATTATTGGATTTTGTGCCTAAACCAGGATTTTCTAATTTGATTTGGTTGGACCAAATAAATTGAGAAAATCCGGTTTAGTAAATAACCGGTTGACAATTGTGGTCATCGTAGTAATTAAAATTTGGTTAGACCAATTTTAATGAACCAGACCGGTTATGTCATTTAATTGGGCAATTGGGTTATGTCTTGGACATGGACCAATTCTTGGGCCTCGGGCCAAGAAGTTAAAACAATTGGGCCAATTATTTGAGTCTTTCTTCAGATTTAATTTAAATTTTATTTTATAAAATTATATATCGATTTTAAATTAAAGTTTCCGAAATTTTGGAATTAGAAAGTTTCTTAAAATAGAAGTTTCTAGATTTGCATGTTTTGGATTTTAAGAAATTTCTAAAGTTAGAAAGTTTCCGGTTTTAGAAAGTTTCCAATTTTAGAAAGTTTCCAAAATTAGTAGGTTTCCAAAAATGGAAAGTTTCCCAAAATAGTAATCTTCTATTTTGGGATGAAATTTTAATAAACCTACAAACCTCAAATAATATCAAGCGTTGGATGTCTTGTCCAGTCTATGTCAGCTGTCGAAGCCCATTCAATTGTATTCATGGCCTTACAGTGTGAGGGTGTCTACTTTTGCGTGGATAAGACGGTTTGTGATTCATAAATGTCATTGGGAGTCCCAGACATTAATGATTACATGACTGTATAGTCTGGTTTTCTTGACTGGGCCATCGGGAGTCCCGGGCCTTGAGACATCAGAGTGGATTGGGCCTCGGGCCCAGATTCACAACCAAGAGTTATATCACGGATATAATTAGCCGACATAGGGCTTACCGATATAAGCTAAGGTTGGGTGATGGCCAGTGGCCCACTTTGATCTTAGTTATATGTGGATCTTGGAATCATTATATTCTATTGAGGGTAACTTATGTTATTGAATATAATGCGTGATTAATCATATTAAATTGAATACGAGATTAATCATATTGAACATATTAACTAATAACCTTTTTATATTATATTTCAGCTATGACTACTACAAGCACTCAAAACACATTCTCAATCCGGTCTGTTCTCGAGAAGGAGAAGCTGACTGGAACGAACTTCCTGACGTGGTCAAGGAACTTGAGGCTGGTCCTCAAGCAGGAGAAGAAGGATTATGTCCTTCGTGATCCCCTCCCCGAGAGGCCTCCTAACAATGCTGCCAGGACTCTGCATAATGCTTGGGAAAAGCATTCGTCAGATGAAAATGATGTGTATTGCCTTATGTTGGCGACAATGACTGCTGAGCTGCAAATGCAGTTCGAGAGTGTGTTGTCACCAATTGAGATAATGGCAAGCCTGAAATCGCTTTTTCAGGAGCAAGCAAGGACTGAGAGGTTTCAGACGGTTAAGAACCTCTTAGACTGTAAGTTGGCTGCAAATGCGGCAGTGAGTCCTCATGTCTTGAAGATGATGGGTTATCTCGATCATCTTCAGAAACTCGACTGCCCTATCAGCCAGGAACTTGCTTGCGACATCATTCTGCAGTCATTACCTGCAAGCTATGATCAGTTCATTCTGAACTTTAACATGCATGGCTTGAGTAAGACATTGCCTGAGCTTCACGGAATGCTCAAGACTGCAGAGCCCAACTTGAGGAAAACCGCCAAGGACCCCAATGTGCTTATGGTGCAAAAGGGCAAGGGGTTTAAGAAATCCTCTGCTAAGGATAAGGGAAAGGCCAAGGCTGTCCAAGTCGCGGACAAGGACACGCCAAAGCCCAAGCCCAAGTCCAAGGCTGGGCCAACTGACATATGCAGGTTTTGTAAAGAACCAGGGCATTGGAGGAGAGATGTAAGAAATTCCTGGAAGGTCTAAAGGAATTAAAGAAGAAGACTCTGGAGACTTCTTCATCAGGTATTTTTGTTATAGAAGTTAATACAACTACTTCTGATAATACCTCATGGGTTATGGATACTGGTTGTGGGGCTCATATTTGTACTAATATGCAGGCACTCAGCAACAGTAGAAGGCTGAAGCAAGGACAAGTTGAGCTACGAGTTGGGAATGGAGCGAAAGTTCCTGCACTAGCTGTAGGCACATACTTGTTGTCTTTACCTTCGGGATTGATTTTAGAACTCAATAATTGTTATTTTGTACCTGCGATAAGCAGAAATATTATTTCAATTTCTTTGTTGGATTTGGAAGGTTATGATTTTTCAGTTAAGAATAAATTATGTTCCTTCAATCGCAACAATTTGTTCTATGGTTGTGCCCCTCTTACGAATGAGCTTTACATACTCGATCAATCCGCGCCAATTTATAACATTAATACCAAACGGTTCAAACCTAATGAGGAGAACCGAACGTTTCTATGGCATTGTCGTTTAGGGCACATCAACGAGAAACGCATCAAGAGGCTCCATTCGAATGGACTTCTTGGCTCATTTGACTTTGAGTCATGTGAGAAATGCGAATCCTGCATGATGGGCAAAATGACACGGGCCCCCTTTAATAAACCTAACGAGAGGGCCAGTGACTTATTGGGCCTGATACACACTGATGTGTGTGGCCCAATGTCCACAAATGCAAGAGGAAACTATCAGTACTTCATTACCTTCACTGATGATTTCAGTAGGTATGGATATGTTTATTTAATGAAACATAAGTCTGAATCTTTTGAGAAGTTCAGAGAATTCCAAAATGAAGTACAGAACCAACTTGGCAAAAGCATTAAGGCTCTTCGGTCCGACCGAGGAGGAGAATACTTAAGCCAAGAATTCAGTGATCATCTAAGAGAGTGTGGGATCGTGTCCCAACTCACTCCTCCTGGAACACCTCAATGGAATGGTGTGTCTGAGAGGAGAAATCGGACCTTATTGGATATGGTTCGATCTATGATGAGTCACACAGACCTTCCAATATCCCTTTGGGGATATGCTCTGCTAACAGCAGTGTTCACTCTAAATAGAGCGCCATCGAAAGCAGTAGCAAAGACACCATATGAATTATGGACTGGAGTGGCTCCAGTACTGTCTTATCTTAGAATTTGGGGTTGTGAAGCCTATGTCAAGAGATTAATCTCAGACAAGCTTACACCAAAGTCTGATAAATGCTACTTCATTGGTTATCCTAAGGAAACCAAGGCTTATTACTTCTATCTACGTTCCGAGAACAAGATCTTTGTTGCCCGAGATTGTAACTTTCTTGAGAGGGAGTTTCTCTCTAAGAAAGACAGTGGGAGTAAGGTACTGCTTGAAGAAATTCAAGATGAACAGGATACTGCTCAACCTAATGAGGAAGAGCAGCAGGAGGACCTACAAGAAATTGTAGAGCCTGAACCTGTAGTACCTGAAGTTCGAAGATCCGGGAGGATCCGTCACGAGCCCGAGAGATATCAAGGATTCCTCGTGACTGACTGTCATGATCTTCTGATCATTGATGGTGATGAACCATCGAACTTTAATCAAGCCATGATGGGCCCAGATTCCTCAAAGTGGCGCAAGGCCACTGATTCCGAAATGGACTCCATGTCGGTCAACCAAGTGTTTTCGTTGGTTGACTTACCCGCTGGTGTAAAAGCCATCGAGTGCAAATGGATCTTCAAAAAGAAGATTGACGTGGATGGAAATGTCCAGATTTATAAAGCCAGGTTGGTGGCAAAAGGTTTCAGACAAGTTCACGGTATGGATTACGATGAAACCTATTCCCCAGTGGCTATGATGAAATCTATTCGGATTCTACTAGCAACTGCAGCTTTTCATGATTATGAAATTTGGCAGATGGACGTGAAAACCGCCTTCCTGAATGGAATTCTGGAAGAGGATGTGTATATGACACAACCTGACGGTTACATAGATCCAAAGAATGCTGGGAAAGTATGCAAGCTTCATAAATCCATTTATGGATTGAAGCAAGCATCGAGGAGCTGGAATCTTCGTTTTGATGAAGCAATCAAGCAATTTGACTTCATCAGAAACGAAGAAGAACAATGCGTG
This sequence comes from Orychophragmus violaceus, assembly GCA_030180135.1. Lineage (NCBI taxonomy): Eukaryota > Viridiplantae > Streptophyta > Magnoliopsida > Brassicales > Brassicaceae > Orychophragmus > Orychophragmus violaceus. Next base: position 59,873,665 of record CM058238.1, on the reverse strand, counting down.
TATAAGAAAACTAGTGGGAGCAAGATAGTATTTCTTATTCTGTATGTCGATGACATACTGCTTCTCGGAAACGACGTTCCAATGCTAAAGTCGGTAAAGGACTGGCTTGGAAGTTGTTTTTCCATGAAAGACATGGGTGAAGCCGCATACGTTCTTGGAATCAGGATCTACCGGGATAGATCTAGAAGGCTGATAGGCTTGTGTCAAGATTCATACATTGACAAAGTCCTACAAAGATTCAGCATGAAAGATTCCAAGAAGGGCTTCACGCCAATGGTACATGGCACAGCGCTAAGCAAGAAGCAGAGCCCTACGACGGCTGCTGAGCTTGAGAGCATGAAGAATATTCCTTATGCATCTGCAATAGGATCTGTCATGTATGCCATGATCTGTACTCGTCCTGATGTTGCTTATGCATTGAGCATGACGAGTAGATACCAGTCAAATCCAGGTGAAAACCATTGGATTGCCGTCAAGAATATCCTGAAGTATCTAAGACATACTAAGGATAAGTTCTTGGTGTACGGTGGAAGTGATGTGCTTAAAGTCAGTGGATTCACGGACGCAAGTTTCCAGACAGACCAAGATGATTTCCGGTCACAGTCCGGTTATATCTTTTGTCTGAATGGCGGTGCAGACAGTTGGAGAAGCTCCAAGCAAGACACCGTTGCTGATTCCACTACAGAAGCTGAATATATCGCCGCCTCAGAAGCAGCGAAGGAAGCTGTTTGGATACGAAAGTTCATTATTGAACTAGGTGTGATACCAGATGCGGCTGAGCCTCTGGCACTGTTTTGTGACAACAATGGTGCTATTGCTCAGGCAAAGGAACCAAGATCACACCAGAAATCCAAGCATGTTCTAAGAAGATTTCACTTGATACGTGACATCATTAATAGAAAGGAAGTCAAGATCAGTCGAGTTCAGACAGATGATAACGTCGCTGATCCGTTGACAAAGCCACTCCCAAGGCCTAAGCTCGAGTTCCTGACTGAAGCTGTAGGCATTAGAGACATTGAAATGTAATCTAAATTTGAGTGGGAGTTTGAGGGCTTTATTTAGTTATTTGATATGTTCTTGTAAAACATTTTTATGTTTAATGAAATTATTATTTCAAGATTATTTTAACTGTGATGAAATAATCGTTCCAAAGTGATATAAACCATTTTATAGGTCATCAAAGTAAGTGACTTGATCTTGAGTCATCAAAGTCATTTAGCTTGATCATGAGACCCTATATTTGATAGATGGCTTATATCATTCAGTCCCTAGTCGAAGGTTGTTGAAATTGGAACACCAACAACCGTGTGAGACTAGATTGGTATGTGACTTATGACAAAGTCTCAGTGTGTCATAGATGCGCGGCATCAAAGTCAGTACATAGGTGTATGTGGGGTACATACGACCGGACTAGACCCGCTTATAAGAACTCTTCAGGATATTTATATCTGTGTCATAAGAGATTCTTACTACGACTATAGAGTATAGTCCTTAGACCTGAGTTCGCATGCATGTGACTGCACATGAACTGATGCGCTTTGATCATTGTCTAACGCTGTCGTTATGCGATAGTTATAAGGACCTTGTTTGGGTGTATTACGAAATGAGTGGTTTACAGTGATGGAACAAGACGGGATTTGTCCCTCCAATATAAATGGAGTGAATATCTCTAGGCCAATCGGAGATTTGAATACTGGAAAATGCATGGCCATGCTCAAACGGACTGTCCCGAGTCGTTTGGATTGTCAGTATCAAATCAGAGTCCGATAAACAAGATTAGGCTTTATAAGGATGACACTCATCTTGCCTTATGACTAATCGAGATATTGAGACAAAAGGATTATGAATACAGAGATTCCAGTACAAGTGGGAGATTGTTGGAATTGTGTCCAGTAATCTCGGTACTGTCTCTAGAAAGTAAGAGTATGTCAATGATCAGACATAAGTCATATAATGCTGGGGGTCATGATGGCTTGCTAGAGTCCGCTCATGATCTATAAGTCTTGGACTTATTGCCTTTATTATATGATCCCATATGGGTCACACGCCTAAGCTAACAGGAAACTGTGTAGGAACGGTTTAGCAGAAGTACGGTAAAAGTGCTAGGCATTTACCGAACTTAGAGAGAGATTAATGGGTCTGATTAAATCCAAGGGATTTAATCAGAACTGAGAATTGGGCCCAAAAGCCCAAAAGGGAAAGAGAAGGGTTTTATAAACTAAAAGCCAAATCTCTTTCTCCTCTAACCCTAAGCCCCAGCCGCGAGCCTCCTCTCTCTCTGCGCCTCCTCTCCTGCTCGGTCTAGCAGCCATTTCCTGTGAAGTGTGTGTGAGCCTTTGGAGGATCCATCTCTCGGTGGTTCTGCTGATCTCTGACCTGTTCTATTTCTTTCCGCTGCATAAACAGGTAAAAGGTGAGATCCATTAAGTTTCTAAATAAGAGAACCTAGATCTGCATGTTTAGGACTGTTGAATCTGAGAATTGAATCTGGATTAACTCTAAACATTCCTTCAGAAAGATGGTGACCTACGGGGAAGTGGTTTACGGTATCGTGCGAGTGAGGACAAAGCATGGGGAACAGTCGTGTAGTGATAGCATGGACAATAAACAAGTTATTCGAGCCTTTCAAAATAACAATCCGGCCGCCAGATGAGAGTGGCCCACAACCCGTCATACAAGGTTAGTGGGGCTGTAGGCACACGGGCGAGGGTGGTTGAAGCGTAAAAATTGGCATCAGAGCCGAATCCAAAGACGTGTGTGTGGAGTCTGTAAGTTCTTACACCGTCAAGGATAATGATCATGGTGCGTAACAAGGGCATTGCGTTCTGTGAAAGGGGGTGATTGTAACACCCTGATTTATGGTATATGTGGAGAGGATTAAAGGAATTGATTTGGCTACCTATATCACCAAATTGCACTTACCTTTTAGGTCACTTGTCTAGAGAGACCTCCCGAGTTAAGCGTGCTTAAGTTGGAGTAGTTGAAGGATGGTGACCTACGGGGAAGTGATTTGCGGTATCATGTGAGTGAGGACAAAGCATGGGAAACAGTTGTGTGGTGATTGAAGGGACAATAAACAAGTCATTCGAGCCTTCCAAAATTAACAATTCAGCCGTCAAAAGGGGTGGGCCAAAAGGCTGTCGGACAAGGGTGGGCCCTGAGGCCGAATGAGGGGTATGAGGCCCACGAACGGGGGAGATATGAGCGTTACAAGTTGTATTAGAGCTGAATCTGAGGACACCTGTTAAGTCAGTAAATGCTCAAACCCTCCAAGGTAACTATCCTGGTGCAAAATGAGGGCGTTGTGTTATGTGATAGGGGTGATTGTAATAACCCGTTTCGTGGTATTTGTGGAGAGGCTTAAAAGAATTGAATTGGCTACCTATATCACCAAAGTGCACTGCCTTTTCGGTCACTTGTCGAGAGAGAAATCGAGAGTTAAGCATCTTGAGATGGATTAGAGAAAGGATGGTGACCTTCGGGAAGTGATTTGCGGTATTGTTTGAGAAAGGAAAATGCACAGAGAACAGTCGTGTGGTGATTGCAGGGACAATAAACAAGTCTTCCGAGCCTTCCAAACATAACAATCTGGCCGCCTGACGAGGGTGGGCCCACATCCCTCATACAAGGTCAGTAGGGCTGTAGGCCCACAAACAAGGGCAGTAGGAGCATTAGAAGTGGTATCAGAGTTGAATCCAAGGACGAGTGTGAAGTCAGTGAGTTCTTACACTGCCAAGGATAACGATCATGGTGCGTAACAAGGTGTTGCGTTCTACGAGATGGGTGATTGTAACATCCCAATTTGTGGTATATGAGGAGCGGCTTAAAGGAATTTATTTGGCTACCTATGTCACCAAATTCCACTTACCTTTTTGGTCATTTGTCCAGAGAGAACTCCAGAGTTAAGCGTTCTTGAGATGAATTAGTTGAAGGATGTTTACCTATTGGGAAGTGATTTGTGGTATCGTGCAAGTGAGGACAATGCACGGGGAACGGTCATGTGGTAATTGCAGGGACAATAAGGAAGTATTTCGAACCTCCTAAAAATAACAATCCGTCCGTGGGACAAGGGTATGCCCATAGGCTTTCAGACAAGGATGGGCACATAGGCCGAGTGAGCGGGAATGGGACCCATAGACGGGGGAGATCAGAGCATTATTCATGGTATCAGAGCTTAATCCGAGGATACATGTGAACTCAGTGAATGCTCAAACCCTACAGGATAATATGCCTGAGCTGAAGTAGTTGAGGGATGGGTAACCAACTGGGAAGTTTTTCGTGGTATCGTGCGAGTGAGGATTGAACATGAGGAACAATCGTGTGGTGGTTGTATGGACATCAATTTATTCTAAATTTTTATATTTTAAACAAATGAAAAATTATTAACATATTTACTTCCAGCCCGATAGCCCCTTCACATATTGAGCACCACGATCACCTACGGAGGCTGAGTGTTTAAAAACCCATTTTGGCATAAGCGTATTTCCCGAATGCAACACACGTTAAAATATTGTTCCTGTTATAAATTAAAAAGTTAATGAGAACTAACATAATCTGATTCTTGTTATGGTGTTAATTATTATATTATCTAAAACACTAACATGGCATCTCTGAGGTGGAATACTATCTTTATCCTTGCAGAGTTTTGGAAATTAAGTTCAAGGGGTCCGGTGATCGAGACCACACCTATGGTGTCTAGACAAGATAAGTGTGCATATTTCGGTTAATTAGAGTGTCATGGTAAGAAAAACAAAAACTTGTGGGGCCCACGTACATGCGCAATCAGAGCGGTAAAGGTTGTATCCGAGCCGATCCGAGGACGCGTGTGAAGTAAGTGAATGCTCACACCATTAAGAATAATGACCATGGTGCGCAATGAGAGCGTTGCGTTCTGTGAGAAGGGGTGATTGTAACATCCCAATTTGTGGTATATGTGTAAAACTTTAAAAGAATTTATTTTGTTACCTATGTCACCAAAATGCATTTACCTTTTTGGTTACTTCTCTCTAGAGAACTCTAAAGTTAAGCTTTCTTGAGCTGGAGTAGTTGAAGGATGGTGACCTACGGGGAAGTGATTTACGGTATCGTCGAGTGAGGACAAAGCACGGGGAACGGTCGTGTGGTGATTACATGGATAATAGAAAAGTCATTCGAGCCTTCCAAATATAACAATCTGGCCGTCAGATGAGGGTGGGCCCAAATACAAAGAGAGAGAGAGAGTGTGTAGTCCACAGACGGGAGCAATCAGAGCGTTACAAGTGGTATCAGAGTCAAATCCGAGGACGGATGTGGAGTCAATGAGTGTTCATACTGTCCATGATAATGATCATAGTTCGGAAAATGGGCGTTGCGTTCTGTGGAAGGGGGTGATTTTAACATTCCGGTTTGTGGTATATGTGGAGAGGCTTACTCTTTCAGTCACTTGTGCAGAGAGAAGTCCAGAGCTAAGCGTTCTTGAGCTGGAGTAATTGAAGAATGGGTAACCAACTGGGAAGTGGTTCAGAGTATCGTGCGAGTGAGGACAGAGCACGAGAACTGTCGTGTGGTGATTGTAGGGAAAGTAAACAAGTTTTTAGAGCCTCCCAAATAACAATCAAGCCGTCGGACGAGGGTGGACGTAAAGGCCGAGTGAGCAGGCATGGGGCCCACAGGTGAGGGCGATAGGAGTGTTATAAGATTATAACTCCCCGACCGCCACTGTACGTGGGCGTTAAAAGTGGTATCAGAGTTAAATCCTAGGACATGTGTGGAGTAAGTGAGTGCTCACACCGTGCACACTGAGGGCATTTCATTATGTGAGATGGGGTGATTGTAACATCCCAGTTTTTGATATATGCAGAGAGGCTTAAGAGAATTAATTTGGTTACCTATGTCACCCAAATGCACTTACTGTTTGGTCACTTGTCCATAGAGAATTCCAAAGTTAAGCTTGCTTGAGCTGGAATAGGTGAAGGAGGATGACCTATGGGGAACTGATTTGTGGTATCGTGCGAGTGAGGAAAATGCACGAGAACGCTCGTTTGGTGATTGCAGGGACAATAACCAAGTCTTTCGAGCCTTCCAAAATTAACAATCCGACGTCAAATGAGGATGGGCCCACAAACGTCATACAAAGATGGGCCTACAAGCCGAGTGAGCGGGTGTGGGGCCTACAAGCCGAGTGAACGGGCGTGGGACCCACGGACGTTGGGGCGGTTGGAGCGTTAGAAGAGGTATAAGAGCCGAATCCAAGGACGCGTGTGGAGTCGGTAAGTGTTCACACCATTGTGGATAACGATATTGGTGCAAAACGAGGGCGTTACGTTCTGTGAGAGGGGCTGATTGTAACAACCCGGTTTGTGGTATATGGGGGGAGGCTTAAAGGAATTGATTTGGATACCTATGTCACCAAAGTGCACTTACCTTTTTGGTCATTTGTCTAGAGAGAACTCCATAGCAAAGCGTTCTTAGGCTAGAGTAGTTGAAGGATGGTGACCTATCGAAAAGTGATTTGAGGTATCGTGTTTGTGAGGACAAATCACAATTAACGGTTGTGTGGTAATTGAAGGGACATTAAACAAGTATTTTGAGCCTCCTTTAAATAACAAACCGGCAGTCATAGGAGGTAGACCCTAAGGCCTAGAGGCTGAGTGACTGGGTGTGGGGCCCACAGACATGGGTGATCGGAGGGTTACAAGTGGTATCAAGTCCGAATCCAAGGACGGGTGTGAAGTAAGTGAATTCTCACCCCTTCAAGGATAACTATCCCGGTGCAAAACGAGGGTGTTGCGTTTTAAGAGAGGGGATGATTGTAACATCCTTATTGGTCACTTGTGTATAGAGAACTTCATAGTTAAGCTTGCTTGAGCTGAAGTAGTTGAAGAATGGTGACCTGCGAAGAAGTGATTTGCGGTATCATGCAAATGAAGACAAAGCACGTGGAACGATCGTGTGGTTATTGCAGGGACAATAAACAAGTCATTCGAGCTTACCAAAAATAACATCACGGCCGTCAGAAGGGGGTGGGCACAAAGGCTGTCGAATAAGGGTAGGCCCAGAGGCCGAGTGAGCGAGTATGGGCCCCATGGAAGGGGGCGATTAGAGCATTATAAGTGGTATCAGAGCCGATTCCGAGGATACATGTGAAGTCAGTGAATGTTCATACCTTATAAGATAACTTGCTTGAGCTAAAGTAGTTGAAGGATGGGTAATGACAAGGCCTATCCCGGCCATAGGGCCGGAACGGATTGCCACTACTTAACCAAATTCATCTTGAGGTTTCTATGCGAACCTCAAGCCGTTTTATTCCAACTTATTCAATTTTCATTTCCATTCATTACACAATTCGATTCATATATAAAGACTAAGGCCAAAGTAGACATTTTATTAATAATCAAAAGGTACCAAATACAATGTAGTTCAAACGCATTATGCTAATAAGTATTCAGACCTAGAAAAATGTCTACCCAACTAACACCACTCGCTCCAAGTCTTGTCCGCGCCTAGGTCCGATCATTATCATGATCTCCTGAAAACAAACAAGTTCATGAGATTTCCATATTTGTTTATAATCGTTTTCATGCAACCTAGCATTTATATTCTATATGATCCCACAAACTTTATATTATACAATCAATCTAACATTTCTATATTTCCATTCTTATAAGTCGCTTGGTCCATACACGTTCATAAACCGCGACCGCAACTTGGCCCATGGTAATGAGCGTGCGTCCGCGGTAAGCCCGGAAGGTCATATGCGCATGTACCGAAGGTTTTGATCACACGCGGGTTTATGGCCGGACGAGTGCTGGCGCGTAAGCATGACCGCAAGGCCGTAGCGCATGTCCATGTCGATTGTACCGCGTGATCTCACGCTTGACCTTACGGTCGCGTGAACTGATCGTAGCGGATGTATCGTCGGGACAGCGACGATCCTTACGGTCGCGATACACGTCCGCGAGCGTCTGTACCGAGCCCATCATGCGTACGGTCGTGGTCGGGTTGCATATCCGTGAACGGATGCAACTGTTCGGACAGACAGACGCGATCTTTCCGCGGACGGTTGCGATCGGTCCTTGCGTCCATTCGATCGACCACGGCCCTAAGTCCACACGCGACCATCCTTAGACGGTCCGCGATGGCGTACATGGCTTGGGTCCGATTGACGAGCGGTTTGCTTAGCGATCCGACGAACATACTCCGGTTCGTTTACACACTGGCCGGTCGCGTCTTGGTCTCTCGGTTCTCGGTCATCCGTCCGATTGACGTGCCGTTAAACCGTTCGAGACGACCGCGATCCTTGGCCATGCATGCTCGGCTTCGCTTGCATCCGATCGAGAATCTTAACCACGACCAAGGCCTTAAGGCCGGTCGTGCATAGGGATTCAGCGCTTAATAGAAAGAAGAAAAGGGGGAAATCCGGCCTAAGTACAACCGGCCATTGGCCTTCACGGTTTGGCCAAGGCCGCGATGAATAGACTCGGATTCTAACCTTGGATATGGTTGCGGTTTTGCCATGAGTAGCCGATGCCTCTCCAGCCATCTTTGCTCCTCTTCTTGCGCCTTAAACCACCACCAAGAACTCCTTAAACCGCCGGCCTTTCTCCTTGAAATCCGGCTTCTCTCTCTCTCTAAACTCTCTCTCGATTTGGCCTTTGCCTTTGGGAGAATTTTCTGTGTGTTTTGTGCCTTGTAGCGTGCGCAAAAATGGCTAAGGCATGGCCTATTTATAGGCCTTTTTGGTCGCCAACTTCCTTGGCCAAAAGGGCATGAATGGCTTAAGCGAATGGACACAACCACACATGGTGACCATTCGCTGGTAACCGCCCCTGGTCAGCTAGTGTCACTAGCTGACCAGCTGACCCGTGAGCTTAACACTTGGCCTAGCTGAGTTGAGCTGGTTGCCAGCTGACCTAGCTGGCCAGCTGGACTGTTCAGCTCAGCTGAGCTGACTTCTTCACTTCACACTTGGCTGAGCTCCTTCCAGCTGAGTCTCAGCTCCAATACGCCTATGGGACACTTGGTTTAGTCTCTCCGGACTTCCCGTTCATGTTTTCTGGTCCCATGGCCATCCCATCTTCCTTAGGCCGGTTGGGGGATACTACAAGTCTCCCCCCCCTTGAAATGGATTCGTCCCCGAATCCGCGTCAAGGTTTTTGTACCACTCTGGATAGTCGGCCTTCATCTTATTCTCGGTTTCCCAAGTAATCTCCTTGATCCCATTATGGATCCATTCCACTTTGACCATTTGTACCACTTTCTTTCGGGTTGCTTTTTCCATCCTATCTAGGATTCGGAGTGGTCGGATTTCAATGGTCAAGTTTGACCTAAGTTCTCTTGGAATCTCAGGTTCAACCTTGTCTTGATCCCCTAGACATTTGCGCAATTGTGAGACATGGAACACATTGTGAAATGCGTCCATCTCACTTGGCAAGTCTAACTTATAGGCGACCGCTCCAACCCGTTCAATGATTCGGAACGGTCCCAAATATCTGGGAGCAAGCTTACCACGCTTGGAAACCCTGGCCCGACCCTTGAAAGTGATCATCTTCAAGTAGACTTGGTCGCCTACTTCAAACTCAAGGTCTTTTCTTTTTTTGTCTGCATAGCTCTTTTGACGGTCTTGAGCCTCTTTCATCTTGGCCTTGAGGAATCAGATTCGTTCCATGGTTTCCTCTATTATGTCTGGTCCAACTATACTTGACTCTCCAACTTCAGTCCAGCATAGTGGAGTTCGACAAGGCTGTCCATACAAAGCCTCATAAGGCGACATTCCGATGCTTGTGTGATAACTGTTGTTATACGCAAACTCGGTCAAGGGTAGAAACTTCTCCCATGAGTCGCCCCATTCAAGAACACACGCCCTTAGCATGTCTTCTAGGGTTTGTATGGTCCTTTCGGATTGACCGTCCGTCTGGGGGTGGTAAGCCGTACTCATGTTCACTCTCGTTCCCAGGGCCTTCTGGAAGGCTTGCCAGAAATAAGAAGTAAACCGGCCGTCCCGGTCTGAAACTATACTTGATGGGATCCCATGTAGTCTCACGATCTCATCAATGTATAACTCAGCCAACTTCCCCACTCCGTCCGTCTTCTTGATGGCCAAGAAGTGGGCGGATTTTGTGAGCCTATCTACCACAACCCAAATGGCATCTCGCCTGTTTCGGGTCGTAGGCAAACCGGTCACAAAGTCCATAGCTATGTTATCCCATTTCCATTCCGGAATGGGAAGACTCTGTAGCAGACCACTCGGGACTTGGCGTTCAGCCTTGATTAGCTGACAGGTCGGGCACTTGGCCACCCAATTAGCTACATCACGCTTCATCCCAACCCAATGATAGTACCGTTTGAGATCATGGTACATCTTGGTTTGGCCAGGATGAATTGAGAACTTAGACTGATGAGCCTCTCGTAAGATGACTTCCTTCAGTTCCCACACGTTTGGCACACAGACTCGGCCATTTACCACAATCGTCCCATTGTTGGAGATTTGGTATTCCGTATGGTTGTTCTCTGCGGCTTTCACCAACTCCTCATCATCTTTCTGAGCAAGCCGGACCTTAGTCAGAATATCTGCTTGGTCCGCTGCCCCTAAGCCAATTGGCTCCTCTCCCACGGTCAATGCATTGAGACGCAAGGAACGGACCATTACGACCAAAGTCTCTGCATCCCGTTCACTAGCCACCTCGGTCCTTTTCCTACTTAAGGCGTCGGCCACGAGGTTGGCCTTCCCTGGATGGTAAGTAATGTCCAGATCGTAATCGGCCACTAGTTCCATCCATCTCCTTTGACGAAGGTTGAGCTCAGGTTGGGTGAACACATACTTCAGGCTCTTATGGTCTGTAAATAGTTGCACTTTCGCTCCGTAGAGATAAGATCTCCAGATCTTAAGTGCAAAGACTACAACGGCCATCTCAAGATCATGAGTGGGATAGTTCCCCTCATGTTTCCTTAATTGCCTTGAAGCATATGCAATCACTTTCCCTTCTTGCATCAACACACATCCCAACCCATTGATTGACGCATCCGTGTAAACCACGTAAGGCACATCATCTTGGGGTTGAGTCAGAACTGGCGCCTTAGTCAACATCTCCTTGAGTTCCTTAAAACTCTTCTCCGCGGCATCAGTCCATACAAACTTCACGTTTTTTCCGGTCAGCTTCGTCATGGCCTTGGCCATACTTGCGAACCCTTGGACAAAACGTCTGTAGTAGCCGGCCAGACCTAGAAAGCTTCGGACCTCAGTCGCGTTTCTCGGTCTTGGCCAATCCTCAATTGACCGGATCTTCTCCGGATCAACTGCCACTCCTTCCGCCGACACTATGTGTCCTAGGAAGCCAATCCGCTCTTGCCAGAAGCTACATTTACTTAGCTTGGCATAGAGCTTCTGTTCCCGCAGCTTCTCCAACACGATCCTAAGATGTTCCCGATGTTCTCTAGGGTTCTTGGAGTAAACCAGTATGTCATCAATGAATATGATGACAAAACTGTCTAACCATTCACGAAAGACACCGTTCATCATCTTCATGAACGCGGCTGGTGCATTTGTTAGACCGAACGGCATGACTACAAACTCGTAGTGTCCATACCGAGTTCGGAACGCGGTCTTCCTCACGTCCTCTGGTGCTATCGGGATTTGATGGTATCCCGAAGCGAGGTCGATCTTGGAGAACACGGTCGAACCCTTGAGTTGGTCTAACAACTCGTCTATCCGGGGCAATGGGTACTTGTTCTTGACAGTAACCCGGTTGATGCCTCGGTAGTCTATGCACAAGCGGAGGCTCCCGTCCTTCTTCTTGACGAATAAGACAGGCGCTCCCCAAGGAGAACTGCTCGGCCTAATAAAGCCTTTGTCCAGCAGTTCTTCTAACTGCTTCTTCAACTCAGCCATCTCGGCTGGGGCCATTCTATATGGCGCCTTGGATAAGGGTTTCGTTCCGGGTTCAAGTTCAATGACGAACGGATCAGACCGGTCAGGCGGCAAGCCTTCTAATGGTCTAAAAACGTCCTCAAAGTCCTTAACCATTGGGATTTCCCCAAACTTAGCCTCCGACCCTAATTCCTTGATCGTGATAGTGGCTAAGTATGCTTCACATCCTTTAGCCAACATCTTCTCTGCTTGGATAGCAGAGACGACCAAGCTTCCCGAGGTTGGCCGTATTCCTTGGAACACAACCTTACCCTCAGGTTTCTCGAACTTCACCCTTCCCCGGTGACATTCAATGGTGGCTCGGTTTTGACCGAGTCAGTCCATACCAAAGATCACTTCGTGATGTTTGAGTTGGACCACCACTAGGTCAGCCGGCATGCTCACGCCTCCAATGAAAACGGGCACATTTCTGACTAACCCTAGCATAGGCATTACTTGCCCACCGGCGGCATTCACAATGCCTTGGCCGGCTGCTTGTTCACTTTGGAACAAGCCTTTCCCAATCATCCCGGGACTCACAAAACTGTGTGTAGCCCCGGAATCAAACAAGGTCAATGTCTCTACACCGCCTATCAAAACGGTCCCTACACATCGCCCTCAAATGTGTAAGCGCATCCCGCTTTTTCCCCAATATGATGCAATGCATTATTCAAATATTGAAGAAGGTTAGGGTTCCAGTAACGTACCAGTAATCGCGTCATATGGGCCGGCCTCTCCTGAGTCCTTCACCAGTTCGTAAACCCGAGGTTTCACAGTTTGACCCTTGGCCGTAGCCGCGCGGTCTCCCTGACCCCGGTTCACTTCTGGCGCCCTTTGCTTCCCATCTTGGCGCTTGGGACACTCTCGGATGTAGTGCCCAGCTTGGCCGCAGAGATAGCATGTCACTGGTCTCTCGGTCACCTCTTCACGCCCCTTGTTCTGTGGACAGCTCCGCGACTCGTGGTCCTTGCCGCCACACTTCGCGCATGCAACATCGGCTTTCCAACACTTCCCTAAGTGTCGTTTGCCACATTTGGCACATCTGGCGCGGTCAGAGGAGGGAGCATCAGCCGTCTGATCTATCTTCCTCTTTAGGTCCTTCCCGGGTTGACTGGACACCTTGTCCTTTGAGCCAACGCGGTTCTCCTCAGCCAAATTGGCTTCCACCGTAGCTGCCCTCTCGACTAGCTCGGAAACACTGTTGTAGGTACAAACCGAGCAGTGGGTACGTAACTCCACTCGCAGGCCGCGAAGGAAGCGACGCACCTGTGCCGGCTCGTCCTCAACATCCCGTCCCACGTAACGTCTGAGACGGTCGAACTCGGCCTCATACTCACAGACCGACCTGCGGCCCTGGACCAAGCCCAAGTATCTACCTTTCATACGATCCCAGGCCTCCGCCGGGAAGTACTTCTGGTTGAAATCTACCTCAAACTCCGCAAAGGAGTTGATGAGGCCCTTGGTGCGCCTGTCAACAGACATCCACCAGTTGTGAGCGTCCCCTTCCAGGAAGTGGGTCGCTATGTCCTTACGGTAATCTTCAGGGCAACGGGTAGAACGGAAGTTCCGGACAAGCCGTGACCTCCATTCATCAGCCTCAAGTGGGTCAGCACTTCCCTTGAAGTGTTTTGTGCCCAACTTGGTGATGTGACCTAGAACGTTGAGGTAGTCCACTTTTCGGACCTTTTTAGGGGTCGGTGACTCTACCACTACTACGTCCGAGTCATCATCACTCAGACCCGTGGTCTCAGGAACCACGGTCCGCGGCTCACCCTCAGCCGGTTTCTGACCAGAAAGGCTCTGGTTCAGTACCGTGAGCTGGCCCATCACTTCCTTTAACATAGTCCACATCTGACCGATGTTCGGGACTGCTGTCAAAGGCTCACCGTTACCACCACCTGTGGCGTCATCCATATCATGGCCGGTCTCATCTCGAGCCGCATGAGATGAAGACTCACCCATATGCTCATCGTTCCCGGTTTGGACGTGCGGTTGTTCAACCCTAGTCCCGTCGGGAATCAGTGTAGCATTGGGCCCAGTGGCCGTTGGGTCAATCTCAGGACCGGTTGCCCTTGGCGTGACAGGAGTGGTCTGGACTCTCGGGCCGTGGCCGGTCGCAGACGTCTCCTTGTCCTTATCTTTTGTCCTCTTGGACTTGCTTTTTCCAACCTTGAAATTCAACAAGACAATTCCATATATATCCAATCAAATTTCAAGTCCTAAACAAGTCTAACTTTCTATGCGGACAATTCAGACTTGGACGAGTGGTGTAGCCCCTAACCCCAGCCTAGGAAATAACTCCGCTCTGATACCAACTTGACAAGGCCTATCCCGGCCATAGGGCCGGAACGGATTGCCACTACTTAACCAAATTCATCTTGAGGTTTCTATGCGAACCTCAAGCCGTTTTATTCCAACTTATTCAATTTTCATTTCCACTCATTACACAATTCGATTCATATATAAAGACTAAGGCAAAAGTAGACATTTTATTAATAATCAAAAGGTACCAAATACAATGTAGTTCAAACGCATTATGCTAATAAGTATTCGGTCCAAGAACAATGTCTACCCAACTAACACCACTCGCTCCAAGTCTTGTCCGCGCCTAGGTCCGATCATTATCATGATCTCCTGAAAACAAACAAGTTCATGAGATTTCCATATTTGTTTATAATCGTTTTCATGCAACCTAGCATTTATATTCTATATGATCCCACAAACTTTATATTATACAATCAATCTAACATTTCTATATTTCCATTCTTATAAGTCGCTTGGTCCATACACGTTCATAAACCGCGACCGCAACTTGGCCCATGGTAATGAGCGTGCGTCCGCGGTAAGCCCGGAAGGTCATATGCGCATGTATCGAAGGTTTTGATCACACGCGGGTTTATGGCCGGACAAGTGCTGGCGCGTAAGCATGACCGCAAGGCCGTAGCGCATGTCTGTGTCGATTGTACTGCGTGATCTCACGCTTGACCTTATGGTCGCGTGAACTGATCGTAGCGGATGTATCGTCGGGACAGCGACGATCCTTACGGTCGCGATACACGTCCGCGAGCGTCTGTACCGAGCCCATCATACGTACGGTCGTGGTCGGGTTGCATATCCGCGAACGGATGCAACTTTTCGGACGGACAGACGCGATCGTTCCGCGGACGGTTGCGATCGGTCCTTGCGTCCATTCGATCGACCACGGCCCTAAGTCCACACGCGACCATCCTTAGACGGTCCGCGATGGCGTACATGGCTTGGGTCCGATTGATGAGCGGTTTGCTTAGCGATCCGACGAACATACTCCGGTTCATTTACACACTGGCCGGTCGCGTCTTGGTCTCTCGGTTCTCGGTCATCCGTCCGCTTGACGTGCCGTTAAACCGTTCGAGACGACCGCGATCCTTGGCCATGCATGCTCGGCTTCGCTTGCATCCGATCGAGAATCTTAACCACGACCAAGGCCTTAAGGCCGGTCGTGCATAGGGATTCAGCGCTTAATAGAAAGAAGAAAAGGGGGAAATACGGCCTAAGTACGACCGGCCATTGGCCTTCACGGTTTGGCCAAGGCCGCGATGAATAGACTCGGATTCTAACCTTGGATATGGTTGCGGTTTTGCCATGAGTAGCCGATGCCTCTCCAGCCATCTTTTCTCCTCTTCTTGCGCCTTAAATCACCACCAAGAACTCCTTAAACCGCCGGCCTTTCTCCTTGAAATTCGGCTTCTCTCTCTCTCTAAACTCTCTCTCGATTTGGCCTTTGCCTTTGGGAGAATTTTCTGTGTGTTTTGTGCCTTGTAGCGTGCACAAAAATGGCTAAGGCATGGCCTATTTATAGGCCTTTGTGGTCGCCAACTTCCTTGGCCAAAAGGGCATGAATGGCTTAAGCGAATGGACACAACCACACATGGTGACCATTCGCTGGTAACCGCCCCTGGTCAGCTAGTGTCACTAGCTGACCAGCTGACCCATGAGCTTAACACTTGGCCTAGCTGAGTTGAGCTGGTTGCCAGCTGACCTAGCTGGCCAGCTGGACTGTTCAGCTCAGCTGAGCTGACTTCTTCACTTCACACTTGGCTGAGCTCCTTCCAGCTGAGTCTCAGCTCCAATACGCCTATGGGACACTTGGTTTAGTCTCTACGGACTTCCCGTTCATGTTTTCTGGTCCCATGGCCATCCCATCTTCCTTAGGCCGGTTGGGGGATACTACAGGTAACCTACCGGGAAGTTGTTCACGGTATTGTACGAGTAGGGATAGAACACGGGGAACAGTCGTGTGGTACTT
Source organism: Orychophragmus violaceus (assembly GCA_030180135.1). NCBI lineage: Eukaryota > Viridiplantae > Streptophyta > Magnoliopsida > Brassicales > Brassicaceae > Orychophragmus > Orychophragmus violaceus. The sequence goes on along the minus strand of CM058238.1, from coordinate 59,857,496 downwards.
GCATGGACAACAATGTCTTTTAAATTGTTATAATTTAAACTAATGAAAAATTATTAACAAAGTTACTTACAGTTCGATAGCCCCTCCACATCTTGAGCACCACGATCACCTCTGGAGGCCGAGTGTTTAAAAACCCATTTTTTCATAAGCGTATTTCCCGAATGCCACACACTTTAACATATTGTTCATATTATAAATTAAAAATTTATTGAGAACTACCTTAATCTGATTCTTTTCATGGTGTTAATTATATTATCGAAAACACTAACATGGCGTCTATGAGGTGGAGTACTATATTTGTCCTTGCACGGTTTTGGGAATTGACTTCAGGGGTCCGGTGATTGAAACCACACCCATGGTGTCTACACAAGATAAGTGTGCATATTTCAGTTAATTAGAGTACCATGTTAAGAAAAAATGAAACTTGTGGTGCCCACCAACATGCGCGATCAGAGCATTACAAAAGGTATCAGAGCCGATCCGAGGACGCGTGTGAAGTAAGTGAATGCTCACACCGTTAAGGATAACGATCCTGGTGCGCAACAAGAGCGTTGTGTTCTGAGAGGAGGTGATTGCAAAATCCCAATTTGTGGTATATGTGGAAAGCCTTAAAGGAATTTATTTTGCTACCTGTGTAACCAAAGTGCACTTATCGTTTTGGTTACACGCCTATCGAGAACTCCAAAGTTAAGCTTTTTTTAGTTGGAGTAGTTGAAGGATGGTGTACGGGATATTGATTTGCGGTATCGTAGATTGAAGACAGAGTACGGGAAACAGTTGTGTGCTGATTGCAAGGACAGTAAAAAGTCATTCGACCATTCCAAAAATAAAAATCTGGCCATCGGACAAGGGTTGGCCCAAATATCGAGTGAGCGGGCGTGGGGCCACAGACGGCAGCAATCAGAGCGTTACAAGAGGTTGTGTGGAGTCAGTGAGTGCTCACACCGTCTATGATAACGATCCAAGTTCGGAGTAGGGGCGTTGTGTTTTGTGAGAGGGGGGTGATTGTAACATACCAGACGCTGAGTGAGCTGGTATGAGGCCCACATACGGGGGCGATTAGAGAGTTATAAGTGGTATCAGAGCCAAACCCGAGGACGCATGTGAAGTCAGTGAATGATCAAACCCTACATGATAACGTGCTTGAGCTGAAATAGTTGAGGATAGAACACGGGGAACAGTCTTGTGGTGCTTGCATGGATATCAATGTCTTCTAAATTGTTATATTTTAAACTAATGAAAAATTATTAAAACAATTACTTCCCGTCCGATAGCCCCTCCACAACTTGAGCACCAGGATCACCTTTGGAGGCCGAGTGTTTAAAAACCCATTTTGTCATAAGCGTGTTTCCCGAATGCCACACACATAAACCTATTGTTCCTATTATAAATTAAAAAGTTAATGAGAACTACCCTAATGTGATTATCTTCATGGTGTTAATTATTATATTATTGAAAACACTAACATGGTGTGTCTAAGGTGGAATACTATCTTTGTCCTTGTAGGGTTTTGGGAATTGACTTCAAGGGTCCGGTGATCGAGACCACGCCCATGGTGTCTACACAAGATAAGTGTGCATATCTCGATTAATTAGAGTGTCATGGTAAGAAAAACAAAAACCTGTGGGGCCCACGTACATGTGCAATTAGAGCATTACAAGTTATATCAGAGCCGATCCGAGGACGCGTGTGAAGTAAGTGAATGCTCACACCATTAAGAATAACAATCCTGGTGCGCAACGAGAGCGTTGCGTTCTTTGAGAGGGGTTATTTTAACAGCCCAATTTGTGGTATATGTGGAAAGCCTTAAAGGAATTTATTTTGCAACCTATGTCACCAAAGTGCACTTGTCTTTTTGGTTACTTGTCTATCGAGAACTTCAAAGTTAAGATTTCTTGAACTGTGAGTATTTGAAGGATGGTGACCTACAGGGAAGTGATTTGCGGTATCGTTGAGTGAGGACAAAGCATGGGAAACAATCATGTGGTACATGGACAGTAAAAAAGTCACTTGAGCCTTCAAAAAAAACAATCAAGCCGTCAGATAAGGGTGGGAAAAATTATCGAGTTAGCGGGCATGGGGCCCACATACGGGAGCAATCAGAGCCAAATCGGAGGACGCGTGTGGAGTCAGTGAGTGCTTACACTGTCAGGATAACAAGCCTAGTTCGGAACAGGGCGTTGCGTTCTGTGAGAGGGGGTGATTGTAACATCCCGGTTTGTGGTATATGAGAAGAGGATTAAAAGAATTGATTTGCAACCTATGTCACCAAAGTGCAATTACTCTTTTGGTCACTTGTGCAGAGAGAAGTCTAGAGTTAAGCGTGCTTGAGGTGGAGTAGTTGAAGGATAGGTAACCAATTGGGAAGTGGTTCGTAGTATTTTGCGAGTGGGGAAAGATCACGGGAACGGTCTTGTGGTGATTGCAGGGACAATAAACAAGTCATTCGATCCTTCCAAAAATAACGATCCGGCCGCCGGACGAGATGATGGATTATGTTGGTTCATAGGTTTAAATATCAGATTACAACCTATCACATAATCAACTAGGATCTAGGTGATTTGCAGTTGAATCATAAACAGATCAGGATCATTACCTTATGATTGCAGCGGATTGATCAAGGGAATATCGAGATCTGCAAGAGCTGATGATTACCGGCTCCTCCTAGGTATCCACACGCTTACAAGCTACTGGATCAGGCTGCTAGACCAAGCTGGAACAACAGAGAGAGAGGAGGACGACCAGACCTAAAATCGCAGAAGCTTAGGCTAACTGGCGCCCCTCTTTCCTTATATGGGCCCAAGTAATTAAACTAATGGCTTATCAGTCTTTTGGGCCCAAGACCCAAATCAGACAAAAAGACTGTATTTTGTCTGGCCCAATTCTCTGTACAAATACAGTAAATGTCTTGCATCTTACTGTATTAATTCCTTTTTAACTTTCCCGTTAGCTATGGTGTGTGACCCTTTGGGATCATACAATACTGGTAATAAGTACTCAACTTATAGATCAAGAGCGGGCTCTAGCAAGTCATCATGACCTCCCAGTATTTATGACTTATGTCTGATCTCGACACTTATCATACTTTCTAGAGATAGCACAGTAGATTTCAGGACATTCCCAACAATCTCCCACTTGTACTGGAATTCTACATTCCCTAATCCTTTTGTCTCAATATCTCGATCTGGCATAAGGCAAGATGCGTGTCATCCTTATATAGCCAGACCATGTTCATCGGACCAGATTTGATACTGACAATGCAAACGACTTGGGCAAGTCCGTTTGGGAGTGGCCACTCTCTTACCAGCTATCAAGTCTCCGATTGGCCTAGAGATATTACCTCCGTTAAACGGCAGGGATAAATCCCATCTTGTTCCATCACTATGAACTACACACTTTATAATACACCCAACCAAGGTCCTTATAGCTCCCAGTTACGAAACAGCGTTAGACAATGATCAAAGCGCATCAATCCATGTGCAGCCACATGCATGCGAACTCAGGTCTAAGGACTATACTCTATAGTCGTAAATGAGAACCTTTTATGACACATATATCAATATCTTGTAGAGTTCTCATCAGCGGGCCATGTCCGGTCATATGCTCCCTACATACCTATGTGTTGACTTTGATGCCGCGCATCCATGACCCATGAAACTTGGTCATAAGTCTCAACACACTCTAGTCTCAAGTGGTTGTTGGTGTTCCAATTTCAACAACCTTCGACTATGGACACAATGATTTATGTCATTTCGTTAAATATGGGGTTTCATGATCAAGTCTTTCTCATGTACTTCGATGGCCCATATATTACGACATGAATCATTTTGGAACGATTATTTTATATCACAGTTAAAAATAATCCAGAAATAAAATTTCATTAACATTAAAATGTTTACATGAACCAATCAAAATAACTAAAATAAAGCCCTCATAACTCCCACTCAAAAAGAGATTACATTTGAATATCTCTAATTCCTACAGCAGCAGTATGCAACTCGTGCTTAGGTTTCAGGAGTGGCTTTGTCAACGGGTCAGCCACGTTCTCATCAGTGGGAACTCTGCTGACCATCACTTCACCTCTATTCACTATATCACGAATCAGGTGATACCTTCTCATAATATGTTTTGATTTCTGATGATGTCTCGGTTCCTCAGCTTGAGCAATTGCACCATTGTTGTCACAATACAGTGTTAGAGGCTCAGTGGCATTTGGGAATACACCGAGTTCAATCATGAAGTTCCTTATCCAAACTCCTTCCTTCGCAGCTTTTGAAGCAGCGATGTATTCAGCTTCAGTTGTGGAATCTGCCACGGTGCTCTGCTTGGAGCTCTTCCAACTTACTGCACCGCCATTCAGACAGAAGATGTAACCAGACTGTGACCGGAAATCATCTTTATCTGTCTGAAAACTTGCATCCGTGAATCCACTCATTTCAAGCACTTCACTTCCTCCGTAAACCAAGAACTTATCCTTAGTATTCCTCAAATACTTCAGGATATTCTTTACGGCAATCCAGTGATTCTCACCTGGATTAGACTGGTACCTACTCGTCATGCTTAGTGCATAAGCAACATCAGGACGAGTACAGATCATGGCATACATGATAGATCCTATAGCCGAAGCATAAGGTATCCTACTCATGCGCTTAAGCTCATCAGGTGTTTTAGGACACTGAGTCTTGCTTAGTGTAGCACCATGTATCATTGGCGTGAATCCCTTCTTGGATTTATCCATTCCGAATCGATGCAGGATTTTGTCTATATAAGAATCTTGACAAAGTCCAATCAGCCTTTTAGATCTGTCTCTAAAGATTCGGATTCCAAGAACATACGCGGCTTCACCCATGTCCTTCATGGAAAAACAACTTCCCAGCCAGTCTTTAACAGACTTCAGCATTGGAATATCATTTCCAAGAAGCAATATGTCATCGACATATATGATAAGAAACGCCACTTTGCTCCCACTAGTTTTCTTATACACACATTGTTCTTCCTTGTTTCTGATGAAGTCAAAATTCTTTATTGCCTCATCAAAACGAAGATTCCAACTCCTGGATGCTTGCTTCAATCCATAAATGGATTTATGAAGTTTGAATACTTTCCCAGCATTCTTAGGATCAATGTAACCGTCAGGCTGTGTCATATACACATCCTCCTCCAAGATTCCATTCAGGAAGGCGATTTTCACATCCATCTGCCAAATCTCATAATCATAATAAGCGGCAGTTGCTAGGAGAATCCGAATTGATTTCATCATGGCCACTGGTGAATAGGTTTCATCATAGTCTATACCATGAATTTGTTTGAAACCTTTTGCAACCAACCTGGCCTTGTAAATCTGGACATTTCCATCCATGTCAATCTTCTTCTTGAAGATCCATTTACACTCGATGGCTTTAGCACCAGCGGGTAAGTCAACCAGTGAAAACACTCGGTTGACAGACATGGAGTCCATCTCGGATTCAGTGGCTTCACGCCACTTTAAGGAGTCAGGGCCTATCATGGCTTCTGCAAAGTTCGAGGGTTCATCACCGTCAATGATCAAAAGATCATGGCAATTAGTCACGAGGAATCCCTGATATCTATCGGGTTCGTGACGGATCCTTCCGGATCTTCGAACTTCAGGTACTTCAGGTTCAGGTTCTATTACAACTTCATGTAATTCATCCTGCTGTTCTTCCTCATTAGGTTGAACAGGTTCCTGTCCTTCTTGAATTTCATCAAGTTGTACCTTACTCCCACTATCTTTCTTAGAGAGAAATTCCCTCTCAAGAAAAGTACAATCCCGAGCAACAAAGATCTTGTTCTCGGATCGCAGATAGAAGTAATAAGCCTTGGTATCCCTAGGATAACCAATGAAGTAGCACTTGTCAGATTTTGGTGTAAGCTTGTCTGAGATTAATCTTTTGACATAGGCTTCACAACCCCAAATTCTGAGAAAAGACATTACTGGAGCCTTTCCAGTCCATAATTCATATGGTGTCTTTGCTACTGCTTTTGATGGCACTCTGTTCAGTGTGAACGTTGCGGTCAGCAAAGCATATCCCCAAAGGGATATAGGAAGGTCTGTGTGACTCATCATGGATCGGACCATATCTAACAATCTCCGATTCCTTCTCTCAGACACACCATTCCACTGAGGTGTTCCAGGAGGTGTGAGTTGGGAGATGATCCCACACTCACTCAGATGATCACGGAATTCCTGGCTCAAGTATTCTCCTCCTCGGTCCGACCGAAGAGCCTTAATACTTTTACCAAGCTGGTTCTGTACTTCATCCTGGAATTCTTTGAACTTCTCAAAGGTTTCCGACTTATGTTTCATCAAGTAGACATATCCATATCTACTGAAATCATCAGTGAATGTAATGAAGTACTGATAGTTTCATTTAGCATTTGTGGACATTGGGCCACACACGTCAGTATGTATCAGGCCCAATAGTTCACTGGCCCTTTCTGTAGGTTTATTAAAAGGGGCCCGTGTCATTTTGCCCATTAGGCAAGATTCGCATTGCTCACAAGACTCAAAGTCAAATGAGCCCAAGAGTCCATTTGAATGGATCCTCTTGACGCGTTTCTCACTAATGTGCCCCAAACGACAATGCCAGAGAAACGTTTCATTTTCTTCGTTAGATTTGAACCGTTTTGTATTAATGTTATATACTGGAGTAGATTGATCCAGCATGTACAGCCCATTAATAAGAGGGGCACAACCATAGAACATATCATTGAGATTAAAGGAACACAATTTATTCTTAATAGAAAAATCAAATCCTTGTAAATCCAATAATGAAACTGAAATGATATTTCTGCTTATAGCAGGTACAAAATAACAATTCTCAAGTTCTAAAATCAATCCAGAAGGTAAAGATAACAAGCAAGTGCCAACGGCCAGTGCTGGAACCTTCGCTCCATTGCCAACCCGCAACTCTACTTGCCCTTGCTTCAACCTTCTACTGTTGCTGAGTGCCTGCACATTAGTACAAATATGAGCCCCACATCCAGTATCTAATACCCAAGTGGTATTATCTGAAGTAGTAGTATTTACTTCAATAACAAAAATACCTGAAGCAGTAGTCGCGAAGGACTTCTTCTTCTCCTTCAGACTTTCCTGGTATTTCTTACAGTCCCTGCGATAATGCCCTGCCTCTTTGCAAAAGTGGCAGATATCAGAAGGCCCAGCTTTAGACACGGGCTTGGGCTTGGCCTTTTCTTTGTGGACTGCCTTGCCCTTTCCTTTGTCTGCAGCGGATTTCTTGAAACTCTTGCCCTTCTGCACCATGAGTACAGACGGGTCCTTGGCCTTCTTCAGATTAGGTTCTGCAGTCTTGAGCATACCATGTAGCTCAGGCAAAGTCTTTGTCAACCCATGCATATTATAGTTCAAGGTGAACTGGTCATATGCAGGAGTCAGAGACTGCAGAACGATATCACAAGCAAGCTCTTGGCTTATAGGACAGTCGAGTCTAGTCAAATGATCGAGATAACCATCATTTTCAGAACATGTGGACTCACTGCTGCATCCTTAGCCATTTTACAGTCCAAGAGATTCTTTACAGTTTGGAATCTCTCTGTACGAGCATGCTCCTGAAACAACGCTTTCAGGTTTGCCATCAGTTCCATGGGACAAGTCAGGCCTTCCCACTGCATCTACAGTTCGGGAACCATTGTCGCCAACATTAGGCAAACCACGTCATTAGCATCTGAAGAATGCGTATCCCAAGCATTCTTCACAGCTTGTGTGGCATTATTCGCAGGTCTAGGGGGGAGAACTCTTTCAAGGACATAAGCCTTCTTCTCCTGCCTGAGCACAAGTCTCAGGTTCCTGGACCAGTTCAGGAAGTTTGATCCGTTCAGTTTGTCCTTCTCAAGGGCAGACCGGATCGAGAAAGTGTTTTGTGTTGTTGTGCTTGACATAGCTGAAATTATGAGACAATAGAGTTTTAGTTATTTAGTTCATAAAAGAGTAATCTTAATAACTTATAAGAAAACTCGCATTGCATTCAAAATTTCTTTGTTTAACCTCATAAGAATGCAATGATTCCGAGACCCATGTTCAACCAAAACCAAAGTGGGCCACTGGCCGTCACCCAGAATTAGCTTTACTTGGTAAGCATGCATACAGCTAGTTATATCTATATAACTCTCGGTTGTGGATTGGGTCCAAGGCCCAATTCACCAGATGTCTCAAGGCCCGGGACTCCCGATGGCCCAGTCAAGGAAACCAATCTCTTACAGCCAAATAATCACTAAAGTCTGGGACTCCCAATGAAATTAGTGACTATATACTACTTTACTTACGCAAAAACAGACACCTCACACTGTAAGCCAAATCTGTAATTGAATAAGCGTTAAGTAGGTGACAAGATTGGGCAAGACATCCAAGCTTGATATTGGTTTTGAGGATTTTAGTTTTTCTTTCCAAAAATAGAAGATTACTATTTTGGGAAACTTACTTATTTTAGAAACTTTCTAAATCTAGAAACATGCTAAAAATAGAAATTTCTAATTTAATATTTTATTAAAGTTTTCGGTTGGGTCACAAATTATAGGCCCAATTCTTGGCCCAAGACCACAGAATTCCAATTGGCCCAATAATTTGACATAACCGAGTCGGTTCATTAATTATGGTCCAAGACCAAATTAACTACTAAATCCAACTGGTTATTTACTAAATCAGACCAGCTCTAAATTATTTGGTCCAACCAAATCAAACTTAGACCAGCCTTCGGTTTAGGTTAAAATTCAATTTTTTGAATTTAAATCCGGTTTAACCAGAAATTAAATAATACCAATTGTATTAAATAATTTCCAGCAAACCGCGATTTGGTTAACCGCTTGAACCACCAATTAAATTGGATCGGTTCGGTTAAGTCCAAAATCAGGAAGAAATAGATTGGTCTAACCAATCAATTTTAGCTGATTTTGACCTAACTTGCGGGATAAGGCAAAACCAACGACGAACCGCAATGGCCCAATGGCACGATTGGTTCGCGTCTCGGGTTAGGTGGGACGAACCGCGAGGCTCGGCTTAACCGAATGGCTACTCGCGGAACGTATGTCTCGCCAGCCGGATCACGCATCGCCAGATCGAGAAGACGAGCCAAGCTCGCTTTCGGGACCTCGCGCGATACGATCGGGACAGGCGCATCAGCTCGTTGCGATCGGGTCATCGGGACAGCGAGAAGCAATCGATCCGATCGATATCACGCTCCCTCGTCGATCGATACTCGCGTGCATCAGCTCGTTGCGATCGGGTCATCGGGACAGCGAGAAGCAATCGATCCGATTGATATCGATCGATGTCACGCTCCCTCGTCGATCGATACTCGCATCCGCTTCGCATACCGATGGGTTTCAATCGGTTTATGCGATTTGCATATTAGGTTTTCAAGTTTTCTAATCAAATTTCTTAACACAAATTCGATTCTAAACATTTAAAAACAACCTAAATATGATCCAAACAGCAAAAACCTAACGACCTAGGCTCTGATACCACTGATGGATTATGTTGGTTCATAGGTTTAATTATCAGATTACAACCTATCACATAATCAACTAGGATCTAGGTGATTTGCAGTTGAATCATAAACAGATCAGGATCATTACCTTATGATTGCAGCGGATTGATCAAGGGAATATCGAGATCTGCAAGAGCTGATGATTACCATCTCCTCCTAGGTATCCACACGCTTACAAGCTACTGGATCAGGCTGCTAGACCAAGCTGGAACAACAGAGAGAGAGAGGAGGACGGCCAGACCTAAAATCGCAGAAGCTTAGGCTAACTGGCGCCCCTCTTTCCTTATATGGGCCCAAGTAATTAAACTAATGGCTTATCAGGCTTTTGGGCCCAAGACCCAAATCAGACAAAAAGACTGTATTTTGTCTGGCCCAATTCTCTGTACAAATACAGTAAATGTCTTGCATCTTACTGTATTAATTCCTTTTTAACTTTCCCGTTAGCTATGGTGTGTGACCCTTTGGGATCATACAATACTGGTAATAAGTACTCAACTTATAGATCAAGAGCGGGCTCTAGCAAGTCATCATGACCTCCCAGTATTTATGACTTATGTCTGATCTCGACACTTATCATACTTTCTAGAGATAGCACAGTAGATTTCAGGACATTCCCAACACGAGAGTGGGCCCACAACCAATCATACAAGGTCACTAGGTCTATTGGCACACATATAGGGGCATTTGGGGCGTAAAAAGTTGCATCAGATAAGATAACGATCATGGTGCTTAAAAAGCCGAATCTAAGAACGCGTGTGGAGCTAGTGAGTTCTTACACCGTCAAGGATAATGATCATGGTGCGTAATGAGGGCATTTCTTTCTGTGAGAGGTGATATGTCATGGTTTTTAGGACTTTTAACCATGGTATTCGTCTTCTTATCGAGTCTTTTAGAGTTTGGAGTCCTTTTATGTATGTTTACAGGTCTAGATACGTTCGGAGCGGAATTGGACATTATGGCGCATTCTGGAGCATTTGGGAGCATTTACCCAAGAGGAAGAGTTCACTGCCCATATTTAACACTTGTGTCGATCGACACACAATGTGCATCGATCGACACAAGGTCGACACATCCATTCTCGGCGAGTTTAATGAAGAGTTTGGAAATTGCACTTTGGCCCAGACGTTTCCCATAATTACAAAGAAGCCCCAGCCGTGATTAGATCATTATATTAGGATTTTTAAGCCATTGTTTAGGCTACGCTTTACTTACGCTTTATTTTACATTCAGAGAGTTTTAGGGGCTGATCAGATACTCGACAAAGAGAAGATTTCGAACCCCTGTTTCTTATTCTGTTTTATGATATTCATTATTCTATTCATCATGTCTTTTGTTATGATTGTCATGTCTGAGTAGTTTACATGTTAGGTTTAGGGATTCTCATTAGGGATTTCATGGAATTATAGGTTGATCAATCTGTAGGGATTCATATCTGTTAGTTCTTCATCTAGGGTTGTTCTTAATGCTTGATCTGAATTGGCCACTTAGATTATTGATGTTAGGTTGATTTCTGCAACAAAAGTTAGTCAGGATCTAATTAAGCACAGTTCTAGAACTCAAATCACGGATATAGAATTAACCAACTGTCGTTGCGAGAATTCTCTAAGTCTAAGTGCAGCAATCCAAATTCCTTTGCAATTACTAACAAATTAAACCAGCATTCATTTCAAGTTCGATATGTTCACAATTAAACTAAACCAAATTCCTTTGCGAGAAGTTTAATTGCTCAACCTAAATAGTTCAGATTCTAAACCACACTTTCGTGTCGTATTTAGCAACCTAAGATCTACATCTAATTGATCAGGTTAGAACTAGCATTAAACACAATTTAGATTGAAGAACATTCTATTCATGTGAATCCTTAACTGAATTAAACAAGTCTAGCAAGTCATGAAATCCTTAATGAGAAACCCTAAACCTAACTATGAATCTACTCAGACATAGATGATGAAAACATAATCAATGAATAATTAGATATCATAAAAGAGATTAAATAAGTAAAGGGGTTCGAAATCTTCTTCAAAATAAAGATGAAGTACAAGATCAGATTAGCCCCAAAAGCTCTAAAAACTCCCTGCTCTTAATTATGATAGAATGTGTAAGCGTATGTAAAAACTGATCTAAAATCCTAATTAAATAGCTAAAACACGACTTGGGGCTTCTGTGTAAATATCTGGAACTTCTGGGCTTTTCTGCAATATTGGCATTCTTCATTAAATGAGCAATTTGACTATTCGCAAAGAAATTTGGCTTAGGAGGATTGTGAACGAAAGAACTTGAGATTAATGCTTGTTTAGAACTTTAGGATTCGCAACGAAAGTTGGCTTGCTAGGTTGTTAGACATAGATAATATTCGCAACGAAAGTTGGTCTGTTATGATTCTGTGATTCTAGTTCTAGAACAGTTCTTAATTAGATCCCGATTGATTTATTAGCATGTGTTCCTGATTTCCTGAGAACTCCCTTGACCTGACGCTTCGTTTGATTGTCTACAAAACCGCTTTATTTACTATTCTGCGCTGATTTACTGCTTTTAACTGTTTTACCTAGCTTAACCTGAAATTCTACAATGTATCGCAAGATCTTGAGTCTCTGTGGATTTCGAGACCCTATATACTACTAGTTCACATCTGTGCATTTGCAGTGTAGATCTAGGGATTAAAACCTGATCGTATCAAGTTTTTGGCGCCGTTGCCAGGGACTCTTTTGAGTCTTCGATAGATTTGAATTTAAAGTTTAGACTAGGATTTTCGTTTTTATTTTTGTTACTAATTCTCTGTTTTTCTTTGTTTCAGGTCTGGATTTTCTTCGCATCGATCGTTGCATCTTTTGAATCGATCGACACAAGGCGACTCAAGTTGAATCGATCGTTGCATCCTAGCATCGATCGTTGCACTACGATTACTGACGGTTTATGCAGACGCGTGAGACTAGAAGTAATCCGAACTCGAATTTCGTGAATCTCATGGTTGAGGAACTTGGTAGACTAGAGAGAACAAACATAAAAGGTCAACGAGCAAGGATGAAGAACAATCTCTTGATTCTGAGACCTGATGCTTAGGGTGTTCAGAGAGACCAACAGAACAACCCGTACAATGATGTTGGGCTAAGGATTGATGCTGAGAGACGTGTGATCCCTAATCCTGAACCTGAACTCCAAGGTCAAGGGCAGATGGTTAATCCTCCTGCTAATGATAGGACTCTTGCTGACTACAACCGACCGGATGAGTTCTATGCTAACCGGTCAGCAATTGTACCTTCTGGCTTTGAGAGGAATGACTTTGAAATCAAGACTGTCTATTACTCCCTTCCGAGACAGAATCCTTTCCGTGGTCTCCCACATGAGCAACCCATGGATCATATTGATGATTTTGAAGACTTCATCACTGGAATGAAGTACAATGGGGGTAAACTATGACTATCTGTATCACAAGCTTTTCCCCTATTCTCTCGCTGGAGAGGCTGCAGCTTGGTTGAAACAACTTCCAACTGGGAAGTATACTACTTGGGATGCTATGAAGAGAGAGTTTTTGAGGCACTTTTATGATGATGCTCGCTCTGATCAGTCGAGACAGGATATTCTCACCTTCACCCAAGGTCCTACAAAGCCTCTTAAGTCTGCTTAGATGAGATTTAAGAAGTACCAACGTGACTGTCCTCATCATGGATTCTCTGAAGTGACGCTGCTGGGCATATTCTTCAGAGGCATTGATTTCCATTATCAGTCTGCATTGGATAATGCCAGCAATGGCAATTTAAATACAAGGACTCCTGGGGAGGCTAGAGTGCTAATTGACAACTTGGTAACCAAAAATAGCACCAAGAATGCTGATAGAAGAAGGAAAGAGTCTGGTGGAAAGATCGACAATCTGGAGATTACTGATATCAGGAATAAGTTGGACACTGTTCACAATTTATTGACTGCAAAGAAAGCTGTCCACATTTCTCAGGATGTTGAGATGTTTGAAGCTGAAAAAGACAACCAAGAAGAGGATGTGAACTACATTAGTGCCTCTGGATTTTAAGGAAACAGGTTTGGAAATCAGCAAGGTAATTTTTATCAAAGGACTTATGGATCATCCTCATATCAGACACCTCCTTCTGCTAGTGCTCATGAGAGCAAGATAGAAGCTATGATGGAGCAGTTGCTAGAGGGTCAGACTAAGACTACTATGGACTTCAACAAGAAGATGGATGCTATATATGAAGATCTGAATGGGAAGTTTGAATCCTTGGGCACTCATGTGAAGAAGTTAGATGTTCAAGTCCAATAGACATCTCAAGCAGTGCATAGGCAAAATGGAGCTGGGAAAGCTGAACAGAACAGATCCGTCAATGCTGTGATCATAAGAGATGAGATTGACTTGCTGGAAGAAGAAGAGAGCATAATCTCGGATTTTCTGGGTGAATTCTGTCTGTCTGAGACAAGCATCAATCGACACAACTCGTGCATCGATCGACACAGTCCCGATACGTCTGATGGAATTGCTCGAAATCGCATTGTGTCGATCGACACACATCTTGCATCGATCAACACATATTGCAGACGGGAGCAGAAACCTGCAATAGTCCTAGAACGAGTCTATAAGCCCCCTGTGCCATATCCTAAGGTTCCTAAACTGTCTAAATAGGAGCTAGAAGTGGCTAACTGTATGAAAGTGATGGAAAAGAAGTTGATTCAGATTACGGAGAAGATACCAGACCCAGGAGCCTTTGTACTCGACTGTTCCATCTCTAAGGACATATTCAAGCGTTCTCTGTGTGACTTAGGATCTTGTGTGAATCTCATGCCATACTCTGTGGCTGAGAGATTGGGAATGATGGAATTCCAGCCTACTAGGATCTCTCTTATCCTAGCTGATCGATCAAAAAGGTATCCGAAAGGAGTTCTTAAGGATGTTCCTGTCAGAATTGGAAACTACTTGATTCCAACAGACTTTGTAGTGCTGAAGTATAACATTGAGCCAGATGATCCTTTGTTACTTGGTAGACCTTTCTTAGCTACTGCTGGAGCTGTGATTAATGTGAGACATGGACTGATTGATCTCCACCTGGGAGATGATCCATTGCGGTTCAAGATGGACAAGCTGCAGAAATCCACCATTGATGGACAAAGCTTCAGTGTGGAAGTGGAACCAGAGATTCCTGTTGGAGAAGAGAAGATGGCAGTTCATTCTGAACATGCTCTAACATCTTCAGATCCTGCAACTGCTCTTAAGCAGAAAGCTCCAAATCTTTCCATCCACCAATGCACAAGTATGACTCTTCTAAGCTCAAACCTCATAACCACAAAGTTGTGAATGCAGGAAAACGCAGTATCCCACCCACGCTTCACTCCCGCCTTGGTGCTTTTCACTCTTTCCTTGGGAGATCTCATGATCACAATGCCTATACGCCACCTTGGATAAAAAGACATTCACAGAGACATTAAAAGTCTCTGTTGAATCCCCCATAAGTCCGACCTCCTTTCCATAGTCAAGCTACTGACTAAAAACAAGCGTTGAGTGGGAGGCAACCCACTGTTAGGTTAGTTTTAGTTTTCATTTTTCGTTTTGATTTGGTGTTTTTGATTTTCTATCTTTGTATGTTCAAAGGCGTGAGAAACATGCAGAATCGCACTGCATCGATCGACACACATAATGCATCGGTCGACGCAGATGCGATTTATGGTTAGCCGATTTAATTGCGGTTCAGACACCGGTTATCTACATACCTGCGAGCATTCACGATGTGCATCGATCGACACCATTAGTGGCATCGATTGACGCAATACGACGACATGTAAGTGTTCTGACCCTTTTTCGGTTTGTTTTCATTCCGATTTTTCTTCTCACCGAGCCTAGGCTTGACACCACTGGGGACAGTGTGTTTCAAGTGTGGGGGAGGTAGCTACTGACGCACGCTTTTGTTTTCTTAGAGTCAGTCCAAATTTGTTTTATTGAGTCAAATTGAGTAGGAAACAAGGACTTTTTGAGAAGATTACAACACTTGCAGGAACTTAAGTGACCATTGGATGAGCTGCAGGTGATCTATGACTATTAGAAAACCCAACACAGACCAGCCTACTGAGGACACCCATATCACTTCAGGTATTCAGAGAATCCATTACTTGACTTCGCATTTTAACTTGACTTAATTTTCTCTCCTATGGTCTTGGTATACTTCGAGTCGGATTCCTCTGTTGGTTCTGGCACAGCTTGTAAACCTGTCTGATTATGGTTCCCTTCTCCCCATCCTTGAAAGTAAACAAAAAAGAGAATAATAAACTCAGGATAAGCTAGTAGCTTCGAAGTGGTCGTGGGAGTGGTAGAGACCCCTATTATCTCCTGTGCATCCATAGAAACATGTCCAAAGTATACCCCAGTAAGGGAAGAGCATTGATAGAAAAAAATAAAATGATACCCAGAGGGGAAAAATCAATGCTAAGGAATGGAAAAGAGAAGAAAGGGACCAGAAGCAACAGTTGAGTGGTCAGATGCTAACAGAGTAAGAATCCATGTGTTCTTTGATCGATACCCCATAGGTGAGACCACACTTAATAGCTTATAGAAGTCAGTATGGTGAATTTGGATGCTTTGAATGTGATTGTGGAGTTTACTCAGGATAGTTAATAAGTGTGGGTGAAGTATATGTTGGTCTTGATGTCTGCAGGTTCATTTTCATGTGGCTTACTAAGGGGAATCTGAGTGTGGTGCTCCTACGATGAAACGAGTTTCTGAAGTTTTCAAACTTCTTTTCCTGATCTTGGTTTTCTGTTTGCTTGAGGGCAAGCAAAAGCCAAGTGTGGGGGAGTTGATATGTCATGGTTTTTAGGACTTTTAACCATGGTATATGTCTTCTTATGGAGTCTTTTAGAGTCCTTTGGAGTCCTTTTATGTATGTTTACAGGTCTAGATACGTTTGGAGCGGAATTGTACATTGTGGCGCATTCTGGAGCATTTGGGAGCATTTACCCGAGAGGAAGAGTTCACTGCCCATATTTAACACTTGTGTCGATCGACACACAATGTGCATCGATTGACACAAGGTCGACACAACCATTCTCGGCGAGTTTAATGAAGAGTTTATAAATTGCACTTTGGATCAGAAGTTTCCCATAATTACAAAGAAGCCCCAGCCGTGATTAGGTCATTATATTAAGGTTTTTAAGCCATTGTTTAGGCTACGCTTTACTTACGCTTTATTTTACATTCATAGAGTTTTAGGGGCTGATCAGATACTCGACAGAGAGAAGATTTCGAACCCCTGTTTCTTATTATGTTTTATGATATTCAGTATTCTATTCATTATGTCTTTTGTTATCATTGTCATGTCTGAGTAGTTTACCTGTTAGGTTTAGGGATTCTCATTAGGGATTTCATGGAATTATAGGTTGATCAATCTGTAGGGATTCATATCTGTTAGTTCTTCATCTAGGGTTGTTCTTAATGCTTGATCTGAATTGGCCACTTAGATTATTGATGTTAGGTTGATTTCTGCAACGAAAGTTGATTAATTAACTAGAAAGAACCTAGATGAGCAATTTGACTATTCGCAAAGAAATTTGGCTTAGGAGGATTGTGAACGAAAGAACTTGAGATTAATGCTTGTTTAGAACTCTAGGATTCGCAACGAAAGTTGGCTTGCTAGGTTGTTAGACATAGATAAAATTCGCAACGAAAGTTGGTCTGTTATGATTCTGTGATTCTAGTTCTAGAACAGTTCTTAATTAGATCCCGATTGATTGATTAGCCTGTGTTCTTGATTTCCTGAGAACTCCCTTGACCTGACGCTTCGTTTGATTGTCTACAAAACCGCTTTATTTACTATTCTGCGCTGATTTACTGCTTTCTACTGTTTTACCTAGCTTAACCTGAAATTCTACAATCTATCGCAAGATCTTGAGTCTCTGTGGATTTCGATACCCTATATACTACTAGTTCACGTCTGTGCACTTGCAGTGTAGATCTAGGGATTAAAACCTGATCGTATCAAGAGGGAGTGATTGTATCACCCTGGTTATGGTATATGTGCAGAGGCTTAAAGGAATTTATTTGGCTACCTATGTCACCAAAGTGCACTTACCTTTTCGGTCACTTGTCCAGAGAGACCTCCCGAGTTAAGCGTGCTTGAGCTAGAGTAGTTGAAGAATGGTGACCTATGGGGAAGTGATTTTCGGTATCGTGCGAGTGAGGACAAAACACGTTTAACGGTCGTGTGGTGATTGCAGGGACAATAAACAATACATTCGAGCCTTCCTAAAATAACAATCCGGCCGTCAGACGAGGCCGAGTGAGCGGGTATGGGGCCCATGGACGGGGAGGATCAAAGCGTTATAAGTTGTTTCAGATCCGAATCTGAGGATGCATGTCAAGTTAATGAATGCTTAAACCCCACAAGATAACATGTTTAAGATGAAGTAGTTGAAGGATGGGTAACCTACCTGGAATTGTTCGCGGTATCGTGCGAGTGAGGATATAACACAGGGAAAAATCGTGTGGTGCTTGCATGGACATTAATGTTTTTTAAATTGTTATATTTTAAACAATTAAAAATAATTAATACAATTACTTAAAGTCTGATAGCCTCTCCACATCTTGAGCACCACGATCACCTCTGGAAGCCGAGTGTTTAAAAACCCATTTTGTCATAAGTGTATTTACCGAATGCCACACACACCTATTGTTCCTATTATAAATTAAAAAGTTAATTAGAACTACCATAATGTGATTTTTTCATGGTGTTAATTATTATATTATCAAAAACACTAACATGGCGTCTCTGAGGTGGAATACTATCTTTGTCCTTGCAGGGCTTTGGGAATTGAATTCAAGGGTTCCGGTGATCGAATCCACGCCCATGGTGTCTACGAAAGTTAAGTGTGCATATTTCGGTTAATTAAAGTATAATGGTACAAAAAATGAAAACTTGTGGGTCCACATATAGGCGTGATCAGAGCGTTACAAGTGGTATCAGAGCTGATCCAAGGACACGTGTGAAATAATTGAATGCTCACACCGTTAAGGATAACTGTCCAGGTGCGCAACGAGAGCGTTCAATTTTGTGAGAGGGAGTGATTGTAACATCCCAATTTGTGGTATATGTGGAAAGCCTTAAAGGAATTTATTTTGCTACCCATGTACCAAAGTACACTTATCTTTTTGGTTCGTTGTCTTTCCAGAACTCCAAAGTTAAGCTTTCTTGAGATGGAGTAGTTGAAGGATGGAGACCTACGGGAGAAGTGATTTGCGGTATCGTAGAGTGAGGATAAAGAACGGGAAACGGTCGTGTGGTGATTGTAGGGACGGTAAAAAAGTCTTTTGAGCCAAAAAATAACAATCCAGCTGTCGGACAAGGGTGGGCCCAAATACCGAGTGAGCGGGCGTGGGGCCCAATTACAGGAGCAATCAGAGCGTTACAAGAGGTATCAGAGCCGAATCCGAGGATGCGTGTAGAGTCTGTGAGTGCTCACACCTTCCATGATAACGATCCTAGTTCAGAACATGGGTGTTGCGTTCCTTGAGAGGAGGTGATTGTAACATCCCAGTTTGTGGTATATGAGGAGAAGCGTAAAGGAATTGATTTGCAACCTATGTCACCAAAGTGCACTTACTCTTTTGGTCACTTGTGTGAAGAGAAGTCAAGAGTTAAGCATGCTTGAGCTGGAGTAGTTGAAGGATGGGTAACTAATATATCATGGTTTTTACCGGTTTTAGACCATGGTATAAGTGTGTTTTAGAGTCTTTTGGTGTTTCTTTAGAGTCTTTTACATGTATTATTAGATATATGCACGTTTGGAGCGGAATTGGAGTTTATGGAGCTTTTTGGAGCATTTTGGTGCTTTGATCCGAGAGATAGAGTTCACTGTCCAAAACAGAGTAATGCATCGATCGACACACATGGTGCATCGATCAACACACTAGCGAGATGGGCCTTCCTCGGCGGTTTAATGAAGAATGCAGAATTCACAGTTTTGCCCAGAAGTTCCTGATAATTACAAAGAAGCCCCAAGACGTGATTAGCTTATATAAATAGGTTTTTACATCAGTTCTTAGACATGCTTTTACAAACGCTTACACTAGGCTTTTATACTTTGAGCATAGATATTTCTAGAGCTTTGGGGCAGATCTAATCATGTATTGCTTTCTGCTTTTCGGAGAAGATTTCGAACCCCTATCTTTACTCTTTATTTATGCAATCTATTATTTCATTGATTATGTTTTCATATTCAATGTCTGAGTAGATTCATAGTTAGGTTTAGGGATTCTCATAGGGATTTCATGACTTGCTAGATTTATCTATTTCAGTTAAGGATTCATATCATAATTGTTCTTCGATCTAAATTGTGCGTAACACTAGTTTCTAACTTAATCATTTAGAATCTAGATCCTAGGTTGTTAAATTGACACGAAAGTGTGGTTTAGAATCTGAACTATTTAGGTTGAGCAATTGAATTACTCGCAAAGAAATTTGGTTTAATTGAATTGTGAACATATCGAACTTAATCTTAAAGCTAGTTTAATTTGTTAGGAATTACAGAGAAATTTGGATTTCTGCTATTAGACTTAGAGAATTCTCACAACGAAAGTTGGTTAGTTCTAATTCCGTGTTTGAGTTCTAGAACCGTACTTAATTTGATCCTGACTGAATAATTTATCTGCTTGTCTGATTTCCTGAGAACTCCCTAGACTTAGCGCTTTTAGTAAATTGCCTTCAAACCAATCTTGCAACCTGATTTACTTTCATCCTTTGCTTTTAGTTTCTCACTACTTTCTCCTAGTTTAACTCGACTGTTCTTAATTCTATCGTTGCCCAGAGTCCTTGTGGATTCGATAACCCTATATACTATAATTGCATTGACTGTGCACTTGCAGTAGAATAGGAATTAAAACTTTACACCTATCAAGTTTTTGGCGCCGTTGCCGGGGACTCTTTGGAGTCTTCGATAGATTTGAACTTAGGGTTTAGACTAGGATTTTTTTTTTAGTTACTAACTTTTCTCTGTTTTTCTCTGTCGCAGGTTTGATATTCGCTTGGCATCGATCGTTGCATCCTTTTGTGTCGATCGTTACTAAGCGACTGGAGTTGAATCGATCGTTGCACTCTAGCATCGATCGTTGCACTGCGATTACAGACGGTTTATGCAGACGCGTGATTCCAGAAGTAATCCGAACTTGAATCTCGTTAACCTCAGACTTGAAGAGATTGCTAGAATAGAGAGGACTATCAGGAAAGTTCAACGAGCAAAGATGGTTCAAGAACGTCTGATTCTGATATCGGATGCTCAAGGTGTCCTGAAGGACCGACATAACAATCCGTACAATGCTGCTGGGCATAGGATTGATGCTGAAGGGAATGTAATCCCTGAGCCTGAACAAGGCCAAGGACAAGGCCAAGGACAGGGTCAAGGTCAGATGGTTATTCATGAGAGGACCTTAGCTGACTATAACCGTCCGGATGAGTTTCATGCTAACTGGTCAGCGCTTGTACCTCATGGTTTTGAGAGGAATGACTTCGAGATCAAGACCATCTACTACTCTATTCTGAGGCAGAATGCCTTCCATGGTTTCCCTAACGAGCAGCCAATGGATCATATTGACGAGTTTGAGGACATAGTCACTGGGATGAAGTATGATGGAGTGAACTATGACTATTTGTTTCTCAAAATCTTCCCCTACTCTCGCTGGAGATGCTGCTGCTTGGTTGAAACAACTTCCACCTGGGAAGTTTACTACTTGGGACGCTGTTAAGAGTGAGTTTCTGAGACACTTCTATGATGATGCTCGCTCTGATCAGTCGAGACTGGACATTCTCACTTTCTCCCAAGGTCCTATAGAGCCTCTTAAGACTGCCTGGATGAGGTTTAAGAAGTACCAACGTGACTGCCCGCATCATGGATTCACTGAGGTAACATTGCTGGGTAGTTTCTTTAGAGGAGGCGTGTAAGTATGTGAATGCTCACACCGTTAAGGATAACGATCCTGATGAACAACGAGAGCGTTGCGAGGGGGTGATGTAACTTCCCAATTTATGGTATATGTGGAAAGGCTTAAAGAAACTATGTCGCCAAAGTTCACTTATCTTTTTGGTTACTTGTCTATCGAGAACTACAGAGTTAAGCTTTTTTGAGCTGGAGTAGTTGAAGGACGGTGACCTATAGGGAAATGATTTGCGGTATCGTCGAGTGAGGACAAAGCACGGGAAACAGTCGTGTGGTGATTTCATGGACAGTAAAAAGTCATTTGAGCCATCAAAAAATAACAATCCGGTCGTCAGACAATGGTGGACCCAAATACCGAGTGCGGGCTTGGGGCCCACGGACGAGAGCAATCCGAGCGTTACAAGTGGTATCAGATCCGAATCCATGGACGCATGTGGAGTCAGTGAGTTCTTACACCGTCCATTATAACAATCCTAGTTAGGAATAGGGGTGTGGCGTTATGTGAGAGGGGTGATTGTAACATCCCAGTTTGTTGTCTATTAGGAGAGGCTTAATGAAATTATTTGCAACCTATGTCACCAAACTGCACTTATTCTTTTGGTCACTTGTGCAAAGAGAAGTGCGGAGTTAAAAATTCTTGAGTTGGAGTAGTTGAAGGATGGGTAACCAACTAGGAAGTGGTTTGGAGTATCGTGCGAGTGAGGAATGGGCACATGAAAGGTCGTGTGGTGATTGCAGGGACAATAAAAAAGTCATTCAGGCCTTCTAAAAATAACAATCCGGCCGCTGAGTGGGCCCACAACCCGTCTTACAAGGCCAGTGGGGCTGTAGGCACACATATGTGGGTGGGTGGGTCGTAAAAAGTTGTATCAGAGCCGAATCTAAGGACGCATCTGGAGTCACTGAGTTCTTACACCATCAAAGATAACGATCATGGTATGTAACGAGGGTGTTGCGTTCTGTGAGAGGGGGCGATTGTATCGCCCCCGTTTATGGTATATGTAAAGAGGCGTAAGGGAATTGATTTGGCTACATATGTCACCAAAATGCACTTACATTTTCGGTCACTTGTCCATAGAGACTTCCGAGTTAAGCGTGCTTGAGCTGGAGTAGTTGAAGGATGATGACCTACGGGGAAGTGATTTGCGGTATCGTGCAAGTGAGGGAAAAGCACGTGGAATTGTCGTGTGGTGATTGCAGGGACAATATACAAGTCATTCGAGCCTTCCAAAATTAATAAACCGGCCGTCAGGCGAGGTTGGGACCAAAGGCTGTCGGACAAAGGTAGGCCCAAAGGGGGAGTGAGCGGGTATGAGGCCTATGGATGGGGGCGATCAGAGCGTTATAAGTGGTATAAAAGCCGAATCCGAGGACGGATGTGAAGTAAGTGCATGCTAAAAAAACTACAAGATAACATGCTTGAGCTGAAGTAGTTGAAGAATAGGTAACCTACCAGGAAGTTGTTCGCGGTATCATTCGAGAGAGGATAGAACACGTGGAACAGTCGTCTGGTTGTTGAATGGACTGCAATGTCTTCTAAAATATTATATTTTAAACTAATGAAAAATTATTAACACAGTTACTTCCAGTCCGATAGTGTAATAACCCTCCCGAAGAAGTAGAACGGCCGCACGAGGGATACGACCGGCCGAAAGGAAACATACGAAGAACAGTAAAAAATCCCAAGTTGTCAGAATGATCTGAAACTTTCATAATTGGCTAAACAAGACATTTTAAGAGTATTGGTCGAATCAGAATGTGAAAAGACTGCACAGATTGAAAGATACCCAAGTTTGTCCAAAAGTCGGGTTAAAGCCGTGATAAGGACCTTCCTGGAATTGATAAATTGTTGGGGATGGATGTAGATCATCATTTTGGAGGATTTTGGGAACAAAGGACAAGTTAGAATTGGTTTGGGTAGAGAAAAATGGTCATTGGGTCGAGAAATGGTCGAAGACGGACGAGTCTGGTCGTGTTCGGGTGGCCGTGGGGTCATGCGGACGAACGAATGGGTGGTCGGGTGCATGCGCGGACGACCTGTCACCACGCAAGGGCGACCCAGCTGTCACCCTGCATGAACGGGAGAGCTGTCGCCGTGCATGGCTGGTCGACCATGTTGGAACTTGGAGCCAATTCTACCATATTCAGAATTGATGTCAGGTTCCCGATAGCCTAGGGTCTAGGGTCTAGTTAATTGAATCAAGGATCTGATCTCTGTTTACCTGGAGATTAGCAGCGGAAGATGGTCAGATAAACGAGATCTCTAGCGCCTCAGATGCTGCGCCTCTACTGTAGTCCACACGCACACAAGCTGGAATCCGCCGGGATGCTAGTACCGGTGCTCGGATCTCCTGGGAACTAAGTATCTAGAGGTTTCTGTGTTTTCTCTCTGAGAAAAAACTGTCTGGGCGGCGCACGTCTATGTAGGTCGAATCTACAAACCCATTTATATATCGACCTCCTTGCGTCGACCGACACACTTAGTGGTGTCGATCGACACACATCTTGTATCGACCGATGCATCCAGTGGTGTCGATCGACACACCTCATTAAAACTCATATTCGATGTGTATCCAATACACATCGACCAGACCATATGCCAATGATCAATCCCATACGAACTATGTCCAACTTGCTTAGGTGTGTGACCCTGTAGGTTCACACGATACTGGAAATGAGTTACAACTCATTTTTCATAAGCAGTTTCTAGCAAAACATTATGACTGCCCAGTATCACATGTATTGTCCGATCTCGACAATACAACTATCTGTAGAGTGAGTACAATGTGATTTCAGGACATAATCCCAAAAATCTCCCACTTGTACTGGAATCATCAATTCCTATAATCCCTTCGTCTCTATATCTCGATATGGCATAAGGCAAGAGACTGTGTCATCCTTATTATAGCCAACATCATGTTCATCGAATTCCTGATCTATACTGATAAAACAAACGACTGACAATCACCTCGTTTGAGCACGGCCATGCATTTTCTCAGTATCAAATCTTCGATGGGCCCTGAGATATTTATCTCCCGTTATTCAGGTGGGACAAATCCCATCCTTGTTCCATCCCTGTTTCTACACATACTTCATGATACGCATAAGCAATGCCATTATAGCCGCCAGTTACGGAACGACGTTTGACAAGGTCAAAACGCACCAATTCATATGCTAGAAAGCATGATGAACTCAGGTCTAAGGACTATACTCTATAGTCATAATGAGAACCTCCCATGACACTGATATAATTATCCTGTGGAATTCTCATTAAGCGGGTCATGTCCGATCATATGTTCACCAACATATATCTATGCGACTGACTGTGATAATCATATCATTGACTCCATGAAACTTGGTCCAACAGTCACCTCACATACTAGTCTCGCGCGGTTATTGGTGCCCCACTTCAATAACCTCGACTAGGGACAATCATATTTTATGTCATCTTTTACTTATAGGGTTTCATGATCAAGTCCTCAACTTGATGACCTATATAATGACCATAAAGTACTTTGGGACTATTACTTAATTATCCAATAATTAAACAATACTGATGTCAGTTTAACTTACATAAACACTACCATAGCATGTCTATGTAAAGATTACAACATAACTAAAATAACTCCCACTGGAATCAAGATCATCTCTTCAGATATCTTATGACTACATCAACAAAATGAATCTGGTGCTTAGGTTGTGGGAGAGATTGCGGTGTTTTGCTTGAAACAAAGTTTCAACAGACCACACCGCCATTCAGATAAAAGCACTATTCTACGGTCCACTGCTTGGAGCCTTTCCAACAGATAGCACCGCTATTCAGACAAAGAGACATAACCAGGTGGGAACCGGGAATCGTCTTTGTCCGTCTAACTACTTTCAACTGGTTCGTCACTTCCTTAGTTCACCACGAACCTATCCTTAATGTTTCTCAAACACTTGGGATATTTCTGGTAACTGATCAGTGAACTTTACCGGAACATATTGGTATTTTCTCGTCATGGTTTATGCGCAAGCTGCATCTTGACGAGTACAAATATGGCATTTATGATAGATTCTATTGCATCAGCATAAGCAATCACACTCATTAATACTAGTTCAGACAGTGTTCAATAACACTTCTTCTTGCTAATATTGTTACTAGCTCAGCCAGTGTCCAAAACACTTCATCTTGCTTAGATTATTGCCATAAGACCTTTGGTATGAAGCCATTCTTGGAATCATGCATATTGGAACTGTCCAATACCTTATCAACATAAGGATTTTGACACGATCCAACTAGCCTTTCTGATCCATTCCAATGGATCCTAATTCCAAGAACTTTCACGGCCTTCTCCAATGTCTATCGTTAAATTTGACTTCCGACCCAAATCTTGATAAGACTTTGGCGTTGGAACGTCGTTTATGAGATTAAATATGTTGTCTACATACAGTGTGAGAATTGCAATTACGCTCCCACTAGTCTTCTTGTAAACGCATGGTTTCATTTCTTTCTGATCAAGTCAAAACTTTTGACCACATTATCAGAATGTTGATTCCAACTCCAAGATGTTTGCTTCAATCCAGAAATGGATCGGTGAAGCTAACATGCATACCCAGCCAATTTTCGGAGTTGGGGCTCACCATCGCTTCTTTGAATTTCGCATGCTCGTCACTTTTCAATGATCAATAGATCACGACAATTGGTTACGAGAAATCACTCTCGAGTTAGTGACGGATCCTTTCGGATATGCGAATTTCAGGCTCCACAGGTGCAGATCCTACAACACTTTGTAGATCTCACCGCTGCTTTCCCTCAACAGGTTGAGCAGCCTCCTGTGTTTATCAAATTTCTTCGATGTGTACTTTTACTCCCACTGTTCCTTTTGGAAGTACGATCTTTCTCAAAAGACACAGTTCCGAACAACAATGCTTTGTCCTCGGATTGGTTGCAAAAGTAGCAAGCCTTGGTTTCCTTAGGACAACCAGCGAGGTAGAACTTATCAGATATGGGTTCAAGTTTGTTTGTTGACTACTGTCTTACACAAACCTTGCAATCCCAATTAATCAGAAAAACAAATTTGGAAATCACCCAGTCCACATCCAATGTGGTGTTTTTCACTGATTCTGATAGAAACTTATTTAGCGTAAACATAGACATTTTACAACGTATTTTTAAAGGATTATGGAAGATTCCTGTGACTCATCGCTAATCGGAGCGTATCTAATAAGATCCGATTAATTCTGTTAGATGATCACCCAATTCTTGACTTAAGTATTTCCTCCACGATTCAATCGAGGATCTCAATACTTCTGTCAAATTGGTTCTACACATCATCTTGGAAGTCCTCAGGGCATTCCTGCTCGTGTCTCATCAAATGAACACAGCCATACTTATTGATGCCATTAATAAGGTAATGAAGTACAGAAGATTTCCTTTGGCACTAATGCTCGTTTGGCCGCATACATCAGTATGTGTAAGGCCCAATAAGCCTCTGGCCTGTTTCCTTTAGCTCTGCTAAAAGGGCCTTAGTCATTTGGTCCAGTGAACAGAATTCATATCTCAAATGATTAATAATCAGATGAGTCCAAAACTATGGAACTTCTGAATCCACTTCACTCTTTATGGTTAAACGACTATGCCAAGGAAAAGTCGAGTTCGAGTCATCAGACTTAAACCTTTAGTATTAGTGTTATATTCTAACTTTCGCTGGTTTAAGATATAAAACCCATTCTAAACGGGGTGCTACCATATTATATTTCATTAAGATCTAAAGAACAAAACTTGTCTTTTATCAAAATGAAAAACATCCAAATTCTTTACAAGAAAATGAAAGACATTTCTGCACAAGGCAGATACATAGTAGCAATTACTTAACTTCTAAAACCAAGTATGAAAGGCTCCTACAAGTGGAGAATATCTACGGCTCATGCAGCAACCATTGCTTCATACCAGACACGCGGTTCTACTTGCCCTTTCTTCAACGTTCTACTGTCGCTTAGGTCCTGCATGTTTCAAAAATATCAGTACCACAACTAGTATCCAATACTTACGTAGAACATGAATTAATAACACAATACCTGAAGAAGAAGTACCATACATCTCCTTCATCTCTTGTGAATCTTCCAAGAATTTAATGCAATCTCTCTTCCAATGCCCTGACTCATCGCAGTAGAAGCACTTTCTAACACCAGATGGGCCTGACTTGGGCTTATGAGATGACACATGCTTATCCTGATTCCAAATCTGGACGGCCCTGCCTCTGCCCTTGCCAGCACAAGATTTCTCAAATCTTTTACCCTTTATGATGTTTTGCTCTGCTGTTTTGAGCATGCCATGCAGCTCAGTCAACGTCTTCGTCAAGCCTTTCTTGATATATTTCTTTATGAACTTATCATAGCTTGACGACAGTGACTGCAGAATGATGTCGGTGGCCAACTCTAAGCTGACAGGACATTCCAGTTTCCCCAGGTTAACAATGTAACCCATCATTTTAAAGACATGAGGACTTACTGGAGCATCCTCTGGTAGCTTGCACCCAGTAAGAGACTTCACCATCTGGAATCTCTCAACTCGTGCCAGATCCTGAAACTTCAGTTTCCGGCTGGTGATCATCTCTATTGGCGACTCCACGTTCTCGTATTGACTCTTCAAGTCCGAGTTCATGGTAGCCAGCATCAGACCACGCACATATACCACATCAATATAATGCTTATTCCAAGCATTATATACTGCACGCGAGCGATTGGTCCCAAGCCTTTCTGGAAGAGCTTTCTCAAGGACATAGTCCTTGCTCTCCTGCTTGAGAATGAATCTCAGATTCCGATACCAATACAGGAAGTTGGATCCATTTAACATGTCCTTTTCAAGGACGGATCGCAACGAGAAAGTAGTCATAGACATAAGCTGAAATCCAAGAAAAACAAAGATTTAGTTATGTATATGATGAGAAATTTTATCTAATAAGAAAACTCGCATTATATTCAAACAATATTTCCTCTATGAATATAATGATCCAAGATCCATACTTCACTAAAATCTGAGTGGGCGACTCGCCATCACCCAAACTTTAGTTATCTAGGTAAGAAAATCATTGCTAATTGTACCCAGTACAACTCTTAGTTGTAGATAAGACAAACTATGTCTAATCCACTCTGATGTCTCTGGGCCCAGATCTTCTGATAGTCCAGTCAAGTAAAACCAATCTCTTCTGTCTTTTGATCATTGACAGTCGCACTGCAAGTCTGTCAATGACCACCTGCCTTACTCATGTTGTAGTGGATACCAAGGACTCCAAGACTATCCAACAAACGACACAAGTCTTGACAGTAGACAAGATTGGACAAGACATCAAGGTTACTTGATATTTAGTTGAGGAAACTAAACCCAAAAGTTTAGCAAATAAATCTCTTAGGTCATGTAATTGTTGATGTTTAGCACTGCAAATCCATCAACATAACTACCTGCCTTACTCACGTAATTGTGAACACCAAGCTCTTGGCTAGACCATCACACAACGAAATGAGTCTTGACAGTTGACCATATTGAAGCTAAACTTTGATCAAGGTTTAAGTCTAGTTTGGTTTCTGCAAATTCAAGGTTCAATAACCAGAATTTCGAACTTTGTGTCGATCGACGCAGACTATGTCTGTCGATCGACAACACCAAACTTAACCGGACTTCAATAACCGATTAATCCAATTAACCCGGTTTATTGAACCGGTCATGTCGATCGACACAACCCATGTGTGACGGTCGACATAGACCTAAACCGAAGACAGTTTTGATAACCGGTCCAATCCAATTGAACCGACTTATCAGATCAAACTGATCTTAACCAATCGGTTTATATTAATTGGGATAATTAGTTCAATTCAATTGAACCAATTCATCCAATTCAAACCGTTTTAACCAGTTTCAACTAATTGCGATAACCGGTCCAATTCAATTGAACCGACTTATCCAATCAAACTGATTCAATCCATCGGTTCATGCTAATTGAGATAATCAGTTCAATCCAATTGAACCAATTCATCCAATTTAAACCGATTTATTCGGACTTAACCAAGCATGATAACCATTCCAATCCAATTGAACCAATTAACCATTCACTAGGTCTGTGTCGACCGACACTCAACTGTGTCGATCGACACTGTGCCGAATCTGCTCTGTGTCGACCGACACACAACCTGTGTCGATCGACACAGTAGGCTTTCGGTTTTTCTTCGCGAAAAACCCTAGCCGCCGAATCTGTCGATTTCGCTGTTCTGTGTTGACCGACACACCTAGTGTGTCGATCGACACTGTGTGAAAACACAGACTCGATCTTGATCGAAATCGATCAGACCTGTTCTAACCAAACAACCTAGTTTGCGAATCTAAATCATCAAATTCAATAAACAGGTCTGATTCAATGATAAAACCCTAAGGCTCTGATACCACTGTTGGAACTTGGAGCCAATTCTACCATATTCAGAATTGCTGTCAGGTTCCCGATAGCCTAGGATCTAGGGTCTAGTTAATTGAATCAAGGATCTGATCTCTGTTTACCTGGAGATTAGCAGCAGAAGATGGTCAGATAAACGAGATCTCCAGTGCCTCAGATGCTGCGCCTCTACTGTAGTCCACACGCACACAAGCTGGAATCCGCCGGGATGCTAGTACCGGTGCTCGGATCTCCTGGGAACTAAGTATCTAGAGGTTTCTGTGTTTTCTCTCTGAGAAAAAACTGTCTGGGCGGCGCACGTCTATGTAGGTCGAATCTACAAACCCATTTATATATCGACCTCCTTGCATCGACCGACACACTTAGTGGTGTCGATCGACACACATCTTGTATCGACCGATGCACCCAGTGGTGTCGATCGACACACCTCATTAAAACTCATATTCGATGTGTATCCAATACACATTGACCAGACCATATGCCAATGATCAATCCCATACGAACTATGTCCAACTTGCTTAGGTGTGTGACCATGTAGGTTCACACGATACTGGAAATGAGTTACAACTCATTTGTCATAAGCGGTTTCTAGCAAAACATTATGACTGCCCAGTATCACATGAATTGTCCGATCTCGACAATACAACTATCTCTAGAGTGAGTACAATGTGATTTCAGGACATAATCCCAACAGACCACACATGGCCCAACGCATGCACAGGCTGACCGCATGGCCTTCAAAAATAACAATTCGGCCGTCCGAAGAGAGTAAGCCCACATACCAAGTGAGAGGACGTGGGGCCCACTCACGGGGGCGCTCAGATTATTACTAGTGGTATCATAGTCGAATCCGAGGACGCGTGTGGAGTCAGTGAGTGCTTACACCTGTAAGGATAACGATCATGGTGCGTAATGAAGGGGTTGCAATATGTGAGATGGGGTTATTGTAACATCCTTATTTGTGGTATATTCGGAGACGCTTCAAAGAATTAATTTGGCTCCCGATGTCACAAAAGTGCACTTACCTTTTCAATTATCCATAGAGAACTCAAAAGTAAAGCTTGCTTGAGCGGGGTTAGTTGAAGGATTGTGACCAACAGGGAAGTATTTTACGGCATCGTGCGAGTCAAAAAAATGCACGGGAATGGTCATGTGGTGATTGCAGGGGCAATAAACAAGTCTTTCGAGCCTTCAAAAAATAAAAATCCGGCCGTCAGACAATGGTGGCCCACAGCACGTCATACAAGGATGGGCATACTTGCCAAGTGAGCTTGCGTGGGGCCCACAGACGGTGGCGTTTTGAGCGTTAGAATTGGTATCAAGGTCGAATCCAAAGACGCGTGTTGAGTCAGTGAGTGCTTACACCGTCAAGGACAACGATCATGGTGTGTAATAGGGTTGTTGTGTTATGTGAGAAGGGGTGATTGTAACATCTCGGTTTGTTATATATGAAGAGGGGCTTAAAAGAATTTATTTTCCTACCAAAGTTCACTTACCATTTTGGTCACATGGCCATAGAGAACTAAAGAGTTAAGCTTGCTTGAGCTGTAGAAGGTTAAGGATGATGACCTATGGGGAAGTGATTTGCGGTATCGTGTGGTGATTGAAGGATTATATTGTTTGTTCAAGGTTTAATTCCCAAATTACAACCTAACACATAATCTTAAACAGATCTAGGTTCTTGCAAAACGAATCATAAAACCAACCAAACCTGGATCATTACCTTTCAGATTGCAGCGGATAATTGATGGTAATGATGAGATCAGTTAGAACAGATGAACAACCTGCTCCTCCTTTGGTATCCACACTCTTACAAGCCGGGATGGCTGCTAGACCAAAGAGATGGATCAGATCAGAAAAGAGAGAGTTAGAGAGAGAGACACTCGCGGCCACACTTGGAGAAAATCGCATGGCCTGTGTTATGCCTTAGGGTTTGCGATTTTCTACCTCTCTCATTAATGGGCCCAAGTCATTTGACTAATGGCTCATTAATCATTTGGGCCCAAGACACAAATCAGACAAAAGCCTGCATTTTGTCTGGCCCAATTCTCTGATCCAATACAGTAAATGCCATTGCATCTTACCGTATTAATTCCATTTAACTTTCCCGTTAGCTATGGTGTGTGACCCTTCGGGATCATACAATACTGGTAATAAGTCCTAAACTTATAAATCAAGAGCGGACTCTAGCAAGCCATCATGATCACCCAGTATTTATGACTTATGTCTGATCTCGACACTTATCATACTTTCTAGAGATAGTACGGTAGATTTCAGGACATTCCCAACAATCTCCCACTTGTACTGGAATCCTACACAGGACATTCCCAACAATCTCCCGATTGTACTAGAATCCTACATTCCCTAGTCCTTTTGTCTTAATATCTCGATCTGGCATAAGGCAAGATGCGTGTCATCCTTATATAGCCAGACCATGTTTATCGGAACAGATTTGATACCGACAATTCAAACGACTTGGGCAAGTCCGTTTGGGAATGGCCATTCTCTTACCAGCTATCAAATCTCCGATTGGCCTAGAGATATTACCTCCGTTAAACGGCAGGGACAAATCCCATCTTGTTCCATCACTATGAACTACACAATTCATAATACACCCAACCAAGGTCCGTATAGCTCCCAGTTACGAAACAGCGTTAGACAATGATCAAAGCGCATTACTCCATGTGCAGCCACATGCATGCGAACTCAGGTCTAAGGACTATACTCTATAGTCGTATATGAGAACCTCTTATGACACAGATATTAATATCTTGTAGAGTTCTCATCAGCGGGCCATGTCCGGTCATATGTTCCCCTACATATACCTATGTGTCGACTTTGATGCCGCGCATCTATGACCCCTCGAAACTTGGTCATAAGTCTCAACGCAATCTACTCTCAAGTGGTTGTTGGTGTTCCAATTCAACAACCTTCGACTATGGACACTATGATTTATGTCATTTCGTTAAATATGGGGTTTCAGGATCAAGTCTACTCATGTACTTCGATGACCCATATATAATGACATGAATCATTTTGGAACGATGATTTTATATCACAGTTAAAATAATCCAGAAATCATAGATTTCATAAACATAAAATATTATGTTTACATGAACCTTTCAAAACAACTAAGTAAAGCCCTTTACAAACTCCCACTGAAATTAAGACTACATCTTAGTTTCATTCATCCTACAGCTACAGTCCGCGACTCATGCTTAGGCCTAAGGAGTGGCTTTGTTAATAGATTAGCAACGTTCTCATTCGATGAAACTTGCTTATCTACTTAACACCTCTGTCATTTATCTCACGGAATAGGTTATACCTACCCTCAAGGTGTTTGGACCTCTGATGTGCAGCTAGTCTCAACTACGCTGGGAATCACATCAAGTTCAGTGATGAACTTTACTTTCCAAACAACCTCTTTCGCCGCTTTACAGGCTGCGAAATGTTCAGCTTAATTCATGGAGTCAGCAACAGTGCCTTGCACCGCCAGACAGACACAAGATATAGCCGGACTGTGACCAGGAATTATCTTTGTCTATTGGAAACTTGCCTTTCAGACTCTATCGACTTGTAGCACCTCACTTTCTCCGTAAACCAAGAACTTATCCTTAGTATTCCTCAGATACTTTAGGATATTCTTTACGGCAATCCAGTGATTCTTTGCTGGATTTGACTGGTCTTTACTTGTCTTGCTTAACATTAAAGCAACATCAAAACAAGTACGTGTCATGGCATACATGATAGATCCAATTGCCGACGCATATGGAATCCTATCCATGCATTCAAGCTCAGCAGATATCGTAGGATACTGTTTCTTGCTTAACGTATTGCCATGTGACATTGGCATAAAACCCTTCTTGGATTGCTGATTACGTGTAGGACTTTGTCAATTTAAGAATCCTGACTTTGTCCTACCAGCTCCTTTTTGGATCTCTATCTTTAGATCCAAAATCCAAGAACTACGTGGCTTTACCCATGTCAATCATAAAACCAACTCCCAAGCCAGTCCTTTACCGACTGCAGCATTGGGACGTTATTTCCGAGAATCAGTATGTCATCGACATACAATATGAGAAATGCAACATCGCTCCCACTTATCTTTTAGTAAACGCACAGTTCCACTTCGTTCCTGTTCAAGTCAAAACCTTGACTACTTCAACAGAACGAAGATTCCAACTCCGATATGTTTGCTTCCATCCATGAATGGATCAATGAAGCTAACTTACACATAGTGTAATTTTTCGGAGTCCGGGCTCACTTTCGCTTTTGTGAATTTCGCAGGTTCGTCACTTTCAATGATCATCAGATCATGGCAACTTTCAATGATCATCAGGTTCAACTAATGACGAGAAATCACTCTCGGATTAGTGACTGATTCATTCAGATCTGCGAACTTCAGGCTCTACAGGTGTAGATTCTACAGAAATTCTGTAAATCCATCCGCTGCTCTCCCTTAACAGGTTGAGCAGCCTCCTGTATTTCTCGAATTTCTTCGAGTTATACTTTTACTCCCACTGTTCTTCTTGGAAAATAACTTCCCTTCTTAGAAAACAGAATGGACGTAAAAGTAACAAGCCTTGGTTTCCTTAGGACAACCAGTGAAGTAGCACAACTACAAATACTCAGTAAAGACGAATTTGGATCGATTCCAATCCACATTTACGTGGTGTCTTTCAACTGATATTGGTGGAACTATTTCAGCGTAAACTTAGATATTTCTAGAGCGTTATTCTTAAAGAATATCATGGAAGATTCGTGTGACTCATCTTTAATCATTTCTAATAAGATCTGATTCTTTCTCACAGAAATACCTCAAGGTTTTCAGGAGAATTGAGCTGTGAAACGACTTCACACTCATTCAGATGATCACACCATTAATGACTCAAGTATTCTCACTCGTGATCTAATCCAGAGTCTTAATACTTCTGTCACTCAGATTCTATACCTCATTCTGGAACTCTTTCGACCATGTCAAAGAATTCCGACTTGTGTCTCATCAAATGAACACAGTCTTACTCACTGAAGTAATCAGTAGAGACAATGAAGTACAGGAAATTTTCTCTGGCATTACTGCTCATCGGACCACATACATGAGTATGTTCAATCTCCAATAAGCCTTTGGGCCGTTCTCTAGCTCGGCTAAGATGGGCCCTTTGTCTTTTGGTCCAGTAAGCAGAATTCAAGTCTCATAAGATATCCATTCAAATGAGCCCAAAAGTCCATAACTATGGGGTTTCTGAATCCGACTTACTCTTTGACCAAAACATTTATGCCAAGAAAAATCAGGTTTAATTCATCAGATTTAAACCAATTCGGTATTTATGTTACATTTAGGCACTCTTTGGTTTAATATATAAAACCCATTCCTTGAATAGGGTGCTACAATTAACATTTCATTAAGATCAAAAGAACAAAACTTGTCTTTATCAAAATGAAAAACATTCAAATTCTTTACAAGAAAATGAAAGACAACTCTGCTTAAAGCAGGTACATTGTAGCAATTATTAATACAAAACCAAGCCTCAAAGGCATCTACAAGTGAAAACCCTACGGCTGAGGCAGCATCCCAAGCTCCTTCCAGACACGCAGTTCCACTTGCCCTTCCTTCAACGTTCTACTGTTGTTCAGGCCCTGCATATTATAACAAATATTAGTGCCACAACCAGTATTCAATACCTATAAGGTATAACTTGAAGTAATAACATGAATACCTGAGGAAGTAGTCTCATACATCAACTTCAACTCCTCATAATCTTCCATGAATTTAATGCAATCTATTTTCCAATGCCCAGTCTCTTTACAGTAGCAGCACTTACCAACGTAAGAGGTATCTGACTCGGGCTCAGAAGACACACGCTTGCCATGATTCAAAATCAGGACAACTTTGTCTTCACCCTTGTCAGCATTAGGTTTAGTAAACCTACCCTTCTCATTCATGAGATTGTACAGGGTACTCTTCACGTTTGGCTCAACTGTCTTGAGCATATCATGCAGTTCAGTCAACGTCTTCGTTAAGCCTTTCTTGATATAGTTCCTTACGAACTTATCATAGCTTGACGGCAGTGACTGCAGAATGTTCTCAGTTGCCAATTCCTGGCTAACTGGATAATCCAGTTTCCTCAGGTTATCAATGTAACCCATCATTTTACTGACATGAGGACTTACTGGATGATCATTTGGTAGCTTGCAGCTAGTGAGAGATTTAACCAACTGGTATCTCTCCACTCTTACCTGCTCCTGAAATTTCAATTTCAGGCTGCTGATCATCTCTATTGGCGACTCCATGTTCTCATATTGCTTCAGCAAATCTGAGTCCATGGTAGCCAACATCAGACCACGCACATCTACCGCATCATTATAATGCTTATTCCAAGCATTATATACTGCATGAGAGGCATTGGACCCGATCCTCACGGGGAGAGCTCTCTCAAGGACATAGTCCTTTCTCTCCTGCCTGAGGACTAGCCTCAGGTTCCGCGACCAAGTCAAGAAATTTGATCCGTTCAGTTTGTCCATCTCAAGGACAGACCGGATCGAGAAAGTGTTTTGATTGTTTGTGCTCGTCATAGCTGAAATTTAGAGATAAAAAGAGTTTTAGTTATTTAGTTCATAAAAGAGTAATCTTAATAACTTATAAGAAAACTCGCATTGCATTCAAAATTTCTTTGTTTAACCTCATAAGAATGCAATGATTCCGAGACCCATGTTCAGCTAAATCCAAAGTGGGCCACTGGCCGTCACCCGGAATTAGCTTTACTTGGTAAGCATACACACAGCTAGTTATATCTCATATAACTCTCGGTTGTGAATTGGACCCGAGGCCCAAATTCACCAGATGTCTCAAGGCCCGGGACTCCCGATGGCCCAGTCAAGGAAACCAATCTCTTACAGTCAAATAATCACTAAAGTCTGGGACTCCCAATGAAATTAGTGACTATATACTACTTTACTTATGCGAAAACAGACACCTCACACTGTAAGCCATATCTGTAATCGAATAAGCGTTAAGTAGCTGACAAGATTGGAAAGACATCCAAGCTTGATATTGTTTTTGAGGATTTTTTAAGTTTTATTTCCAAAAATAGAAGATTACTATTTTGGGAAACTTTCTTATTTTAGAAACTTTCTAAATTTAGTAACATACTAAAAATAGAAATTTCTAATTTAATATTTTATTAAATATTTTGGGTTGGGTCACAAATTATAGGCCCAATTCTTGGCCCAAGACCATAGAATTCCAGTTGGCCCAATAATTTGACATAACCGATCCGGTTTATTAATTCTGGTCCAAGACCAAATTAACTATCAAAACCATCGGTTATTTACTAAACCAGACCAGCTCTAAATTATTTGGTCCAACCAAATCAAACTTAGACCAGCCTTCGGTTTAGGTTAAAATTCAATTTTGAATTTCAATCCGGTTTAACCAGAAATTAAATAATACCATGTATTAAATAATTTCCAGCAAACCGCGATTCGGGTTAACCGCTTGAACCACCAATTAAATTGGATCGGTTCAGTTAAATCCAAAACCGGGAAGAAACACCTAGTGTTTTAGCCAATTTGATTTAACTTGCGGTTTAAGGCTTTAAACACACAATTAACCGCCAATTAAATGGACCGGTTAAATCGGTGTGGTTTTGGGCAACGAACCGCGAAGCTCGGTTTAACCGATTGACTATTCGCGGGACGTAAAATTTTAATGGGCCAAACGATCGGATCACGATCCATGAACCATCACAATCGATCCACGATCGATTGCATCCAGGCCCATGATCTGATCATCCGGCCCATCCGTGATCCACGATCACACGGCCATCCCGCACGACTCTCGAGTCGATCGATCACAAGCTCACGATCATCATGGTCGATCATTGCTCGACGATCACGGCTCGATCGCGTTGACAAAGCAACACGATCGATTTTAATCGATCGATCCTCGGCCACTGATCGTCCATGCGGCCAAGCGATAGACATCCACGCAATCTCGGCTACAATGCATCAAATGATCACAATTTGATTCATACCGGACTATGCGCATGATCAACACGGCCGTTTATGGCTCTCGGCATCACACGATCACATGATCACTCGGCCAACAAACGTCCGATTATGTTTGATCGCCGCTTCTCATCCATGATCACACGGCCATGAAACACGCTCGACATGATCACATCGTGAAAGCCAATTTAGGATTTATTAATCATGCCGAGACCAAAACATGATCACAACTTAGGGTTTAATGATTTCTTTAATCAATTTTCATTCAAAATTAATTCTAAACCATTAAACATTCATATGATCCAGATTTACAAGAAACCTAATGCCTGGCTCTGATACCACTGAAGGATTATATTGTTTGTTCAAGGTTTAATTCCCAAATTACAACCTAACACATAATCTTAAACAGATCTAGGTTCTTGCAAAACGAATCATAAAACCAACCAAACCTGGATCATTACCTTTCAGATTGCAGCGGATACTTGATGGTAATGATGAGATCAGTTAGAACAGATGAACAACCTGCTCCTCCTTTGGTATCCACACTCTTACAAGCCGGGATGGCTGCTAGACCAAAGAGATGGATCAGATCAGAAAAGAGAGAGTTAGAGAGAGAGAGACACTCGCGGCCACAAGGAGAAAATCGTGTGGGATTCTCAATCCCTTAGGGTTTGCGATTTCTCCCTCTCTCATTAATGGGCCCAAGTCATTTGACTAATGGCTCATTAATCATTTGGGCCCAAGACACAAATCAGACAAAAGCCTGCATTTTGTCTGGCCCAATTCTCTGATCCAATACATGTGGAGTCAGTGAGTGCTTACACCGTAAAGGACAACGATCCTGGTGTGTAACGACAGTGTTGTGTTATGTGAGAGGAAGTGATTGTAACATCCGATTTTTTGTATATGAAGAGAGGCTTAAAGGAATTTATTTGGCTACCTATGTCACCAAAGTGCACTTAACCTTTTTTTGTTACTGGGCCATAGAGAACTCCAGAGTTAAGCTTGCCCGAGCTGGAGATGACCTATGGGGAAGTGATTTGCGGTATCATGTGCTGATTGCAAAAAAAAGTAAACAACTCTTTCGAGCCTTCAAAAATACCAATCCGGCCATCTGAAGAGGGTGGCCCATCGAAATCCCCTTGACGAAATCAATAGTCGAAAATGGACAAAATAATCGGACATAGCTTCGTATGAATGGCATTTTGTATGAATGACACTTCGTGTGAATAACACTTTGTATAAATAACACTTCGTATAAAATATACAAAACCGCATAGCCAACCTTCCGTGCAATCAAACTGCTCGGATGGACCACATAGGCAGGCGAATCATTCAACAAAGTCTATGAGCAAGCTTAGACGCTCGGACAACCTGCTCGGAAAACCCAAGCAAGACAATCTGCTCGGACGTTTTGAGCAAGAAAATCTACTCAAAAAATCCGAGCAGGACAGCCTGCTGGGAAGTTCCGAACAGAACACACCGCTCGGACATTCCGAGCAGAACACAATCCTTAGAATATTCGTGCAGAACACACTCCTAGGATATTCCGAGCAGAACACACTCCTTGGACATTTTGAGCAGAACACATTTCTTGGAAGTTCTGAGCAGAACACTCCACTCAGACGATCCGAGCATAACACATTCCTCAGAAGTTCTAAGAAGAACACATTCCTCGGAAGTTCCGAGCAGAACACATGTCTTGAAAGTTCTGAGCAGAACACCCCACTCGGAAGTTCCGAGCAGAACACATTCCTCAGACGTTCCGAGCAATGCACATTCCTCAGAAGATTTGAGCAGAACATATTCCTCAGAAGTTCCTAGCAGAACACACACCTCGGAATATCCGAGTAGAACATATTCCTGGGGCATTCCGAGCAGGACACATTGCTTGGACCAACTGCCCAGATACTTTTTGATATCTTCCTTCAAATGCACAACTAGCCCCAACACATCTTCGTAACGACAACTTACGCATATTCGAAACTACTAGCCGTTGATGGAATTTCTGGATACGTTATACGAAATACGGACTCAGGCCAAACTCGAAAGGTTTGTATTCTATAGACTTTGGGCCGGATTAAAGAAGATATATACTCAACGGACTCGGATCTTCCTTTTCAGCCTATCCGGAAGATAAAAGTAAGTCGCGGAAAGATAAATACAAAAATGGGGAGATAAATTCGAGCAAGTAAAGAGGAAGATAAACAGAGCAAGAAAAGGAAAATCAGTGCAGAAAGGTAAATCAGAACAAAAATGGAAGATTCGAAAATAGGAAGATGTCCAGAAATCTTGAGGGAAAATCTCTTCTAAATTGACTCGCTGCGACTATAAAAGAGAAGACATCCAATGATCAAGACACTCTGAAAACCCTTGCATAAACGCTTAAAAATTTTCTTTGGATCTTACGATTTTGTACTCTTTTTATGTCAAACAAATCAATAAAATTATTCTCCAGATCTCTTTTCGTGTCTTTTACTTAGAATCTTAATTTTATTCCCTAAAAGTTTACTGTACAAGAATCGACAGTGCGAGTTCCGAGTCTAACAGCTTGGCGCTATTTGTGGGGAATAATAAGTTTTCTCACACATAAAGACTACCACTCATCATAACTGAAGAGATGGACACCGACGGAGATGGAGATGGAGACAGAATATATCACCAACTGGCGATTGGCGACATAACAAACAACACCACAGCATACAACACTACGATGGTAAACGTCACAACATGCAACACGGGCATAAAACATTTCCATAGACGTAACCACGGCAGACACAACTGTCGATGCCACGCTAAATGAACTGAAGGAGATAATAGCCGTACTGATGCAAAAAATCAGGATCAGGAGAAGGGAAATAGCACGCTCACCTAGAAAGTGGAAAGCCAAGAACGGAAAACTGAGCAAGAGGTAACTAACATCTGGATTGTGCCTAATGAGTACGTCGTTTCGCCGGCGAAGCCTGTTAGAGATGCTTTCTCAACTTTTAGGTAAAAGTTTGTAAAACCCATTTTTCTAAAGGGAGTGTAAAACAACACATT
Source organism: Orychophragmus violaceus (assembly GCA_030180135.1). Lineage (NCBI taxonomy): Eukaryota > Viridiplantae > Streptophyta > Magnoliopsida > Brassicales > Brassicaceae > Orychophragmus > Orychophragmus violaceus. The sequence continues at coordinate 59,816,581 of CM058238.1, read as the reverse complement.
TATTGAGCTATCTGTATCGATCATGACTCTTGATAGCTCGAATCTAGATATCGATTATGAGATCTTCATCGTGTGGTCTGTGTAGGTTCAGCGTTTCACTTTCCCAGATCAATATTTTGTGGTTAGGCCCTTCTAATATGCTTTCAATCCAGAGTCTTTGAAGACCTTTCTTTGGAATGTTTTGATTGAGTTTACCGATTCCCGGGAGATCGTGCAGCCTCCAAAAATGAAGTCGAAGCTTTCTGGAGGTGGGCATAGCCCTTCCACCCCCCCCCCCCTTGAAGTGCGAGGTGAGCTGTAGGTAAGTCTGCGGTTAGACTCCGCACTAGCCAAGTGGGAGGTACAATGCAACGCTTTTCTCCCCACAGGAGGTGCTAAGAAAGCTGGAGCTCGAGTTTTCATTAACCAAGGTAGTGGGTGGGCGGATGACCTGTTTTTCAGCCTTGAGTAGGGTAGCTAAAGTTTTCGTTGAATGAGGTCAATGCATTTCGTTGTCGTCCTTTTTGGAGAGATTGCCCAAAGATCGGCCGTAGAGGCTTGTTACTATATGTACACCGAGTAGTGTCTAAGGAAATCCTACACGAGTTGGTTAAAGTTTTCTATGGAATTTCCTTCCAATGCTGCAAACCATTCTAAGGCTGATCTAACTAGACTTTCAGCAAAGAAACGACAGTGGCCGGATTCTTTCTCGAAAATATTCAGGTGCACACGAGCTCTTGCTAGTCTGAATGCTTTGATATGAGCTCGAGGATCACCTTTTCTAGAGTATTCTGGAATTCTGATTTTATATGCATCTGGGATGCGAGCGTTAGCGATCCTGTTTGTGAAGGGAGTTCGTCTTGTTTCCTCGATTACCCTGTCAATATCAGGAGTTGATCTTATGGCAGAGTAAACTCGATTGTTCATCTATTGCTGCTCGATATTCGTGTGATCAGCGTATCTTTGGAAATCTTTGCGATCGATCTTGCCTTGTTGGTCAGCAAGGTGATATTCCAGCCAGTTTGGTTGACCGTTTACTTAACCGTTCCCCGTTTGGGGAGGTTAAAAATCAAATTGAGTTCCCAAATTTCTCCCGTTAGGGAGCTCTGGAGGTTTTCTCGATGCGGAGAAATTTCACACACTCTCGGCCACAGGGACCTGGATGGTTCGTATCCCGAAGGTAGAAGAGGTCGAGAGTTAAGACGCATTGGAATGTCTGTCCCCCCCCCCACCGTTTGAGTTAGTTAAGTTGGTAGTTAACGATGGGGAGCTCGCGAAAGAGGGAGATGTCGGATATCTTCTAGTTTGCACTGGGGTAGTAAACTTTCTCGAGGCGTTAGGACTGGCGTAGATCTCAGAGAATTTCAAACATGTTCGTGGAGGCGGACTTCCTCCATTAGTGAGGAGTCCTATCCCATTAGAAACTTTATATTGGAAGATCTCGGCGAGTTTGTCTGCGAGATCTCGTTCCTATCGGTCAAGCTGAGCTGTTAGAGCTCGAGTCGTTGATTCATGGATTTGAGCCTTGTTAACTAAAGTTGAGAGCATGTTGTGGATATCGGCTAGATCGTTAAGCCTAGACCTTGCAGGTGATGTGACTTGTGGAGAGACAGGCCAGAGGTCATTTTTGGTCAAGGTTCGTGCCTGACCGGTCGGGTTTTTGTTGGATCTTATACATACCTGAGGGTTTGCGCGATAAGTGGTGGAGGTGCTCCCATTGTGGATGTTATATCCAATAGTGGTGCTAGATCATGGCAGAATTGGATCTCCAACAGTGCCAGAGGGTGGAGTTGTATTTCCAACGCCTGTCAATTCTGTTCCTGTGGGATCGTCGCCTGGTGGGGACAACTGCTCGGTATCTGTTGTGACTGGTCGTTTCTATCCATCTTTCGTGAGTTCTGGTTATTCAGAACCCATTTCATTTTTGATCTTTTATCAGATCTTTCTGATGGAGGATATTATGATCATCCCCACAGACGGTGCCAAATATAGATATGGAAATCTACATTAGAGATTTATGATTTGTAAAGAAGAGTTTCATAGGACTAACACCTCAAAGATTACATGATACTTCAAAGAACTATGGGTTTCGTAATTATCTTGTATTGATGAAAGAATGATTACAAATGAGATCTCAAGAGAGAGTTTACTGTGAGTTCGTAGAGCAGTTTTATGTGTAAAAATAATGGGGGAAACGAAGGTCCTTGAGTTAAAGCCATTGAACTCTTTTTATAGCCTTCACTACAAGCTCTCCATTTGCAAATCTCGTAGTGTTCTTGATGGAACGACCTCCATGACACTACAAAAATTATGGGTTATTGATAACATAATATAATAGCACAGTTTTCCAAACTGCTCTTGAAACATAATTTCTGATTTTTGTTATTTCTGATTTTTTAAAGAGCGGTAATCCTTAGCCAAAATGAAAAATTTTGTGCCTAAATATTTGGAAAAACTGGGGAAGATGATATTTTATTTGTTTTCTTTATTGTAGAGAATTCAACCCAGATTTTTCAGGATATAATCTGGATCTAATTGTGGCATCAACTTTTTGGTTTAAAACCCTAATTTTGAGGGATATGTGCAAGCATCAGTTTGCTCACCATCATAAATATGGTAAGGTCTTATTGATATTGTTCATATTCTAGTATGCAAGTTGTTTAGTCGTCAGAGACACTATAGTTCCTGCTGCATCCGATGGCGTTGTCTACTTGTCGTCGTCGGTTGTCTCCAGTGATAGAGGCGGTGGTCCGATTCGAGATTTGCTTGGGTACTGAATCTTTTCTGGTTAATAAACTTCATGACCTTGGATTTTTTGCCTATATTATTCAAATACTTCACGACCTTACAAAAATGTTCAGGATTTTGTATACAACGACAATCGGCAAAGTGATGGTTTTTAGTGTTGTTAAGACGTTTCTAGGTAAATTCGATAGGTCATAGCCGTTTCAGTACCCAAACACGTCCCTAATCAAAGTCGAAGGAGTTAACTTGTTCTTCATATAGATACGAATAGCAGAATTTTGAATGAAGATCTCCGAAGAAAATCTTCAGTATGATTCTTTGTCTTTTATATCTACTTATCTCAAACATCAGATGCAATTGATAGTGCTCGTTATATGGATGGATCTTCAATGCATTTTGATTGATGTTGGTTGAATGATTAATATGATACGTCCTTTATCCACTGGTTTTTTGAATTGGATTAGACATAACAAATTGTTTTCCTAATGTGCAAGCAACTTTAGTGGATTATGCAGTTTTCATGCGACTAACATACAAACATATTCTCAAATGGAGGCTTGCAAGCTGCACAAGCTCCAAAACAATTTCAACATGTCAAAGATCTCTGCTTCAGACTCCTACAACATCTGCTAAAGAACCAAGTGCGAAATCTTGTAATGAATTGTTGGTGGGAAGCAAAGATGTTTGTGGTCAGAGCCTTTATAGGCACTCGAGCGGAATTGATTCAGTGACATTTGATACTTCAGAGGTCTTATTTGCAGCAGGATCTGCTAGTAGTATGATCAAACTTTGGTGTTTAGAGGAGGAAAAGAGGAGCTTTTGTAATGTTGTTTGCCTTAGTTTTGATTTTGTAATGTTTGTTTAAGCCATCTATTGAGTTATTAATGAACGTTATAAATTTTTTGATCTGTTTCTTTTTGTATAAATCCAAAACAGAAAATATATTATAAAATATAAAATAGCCCTAATTGCCAATTATTATAAAAAAATTATTGTGACAAATAGAAAAAGCTATTACAAGTAGATTCAATAGCAAGTGAAAAGATCACTTTCATAAGTGTTTTATATCATTGCACGACCGAAAAGCGCTATCACATATGGCCGAACTATTATAGCTCGGGTAGACATAGCCATTTCAAAAACATTATCAATCACATATAATAACATTTATCGTGACCTAAGAATAGCCATTTTTATGGTAGTGCATCATCTCTGGACTATTCAGCTAAACTTGGAGTGATCCGTTTGACTAAATCAGCTCGACCGTTGATTTAAGTATCAGGCACGTCCTTCCTTGACACACATTCCTTTTCCAGTTGATAAAGTAGAGATTTGATGGCCTTCGGATTGGGCCGTAGTAATGTCTCTAACGTCGACTTGTTTATGAGATAAGGTGATTGGGCCTTGTCGGCCCAAATCAGTGTGCGGATTCTGGTACCAACATGTGATAAACAAAGGAAGAGGAGACGGTGTGGGAACTTCCGGGGTAATGAGAGAGATGTTATTCTGGCCGTACAGACCGTCGTGGGCTACTAAGGGAAACCTCTAAGACATATCGAGGATTCACAAATTTGGGAGGGGAGTAGATATCACATCCCTTCCAGATTCAAGAATCCCGTGTCAGTTCGTCCGGGTAGTTGCTTCCCTTACACGATTTTCTTCAAATCGTGCATGCTCACTTTCCCGATTCCGCCTTTCTTGTTTGAGGTGTTGGCTATTTTAGAATTCGAATTTCCTCCTATGTGCCCTAGTGTTGTAAGACAGATTATCGGGCTTCAAGTGAGAGCGCTAGAGATGTGTTTTCCTCTTACCGTCTCTGATTTCCATCATTTGGTGTTGGCGAAGAAAAACACGAGGAACGAGGGAACTTTCTTTGCCTCCCCTTGTCCAGATCAGAGGATCTTGTTGGCGACCTCGGCGAGAGACGGTGGAGATTGGCACATAAAATATTTTATCTTCCCCGTCGAGCAGAGCCTGTCTGAGGCAATCCGGTGATAGGATCTCCAGCGATAGTTTATCAACATGGATCGAATGACAACGCCGAACTGACCTCAATCGCGAGAGATAGGAGAAGGGATGCATAGTGTGATCTCTGCTCTTTTGTTCACTCTTCCTTTGTCTTTTTATATTTTCTTTGAACTTGGTGCCCGAGACGGTTTAAATCCAGTTTTTCATTCTTTTAAACTTATTGCTTTTGTGCCTGAGGGGGCTTTTGATTTGAATAAATAGTTTGTTTTTCCCAAGTCTCGCGTTTGTTTTCCTCGTTCGTGGATTTGAGTTGAGTTCAATTTTAAGCAATCCAAGAGGCAATCCCGGAGGGATTCTAAGCTCTGATCAAAGATCCAGGAGCTGGTCGATTGGTTAGTTTGATCTTGGGGAAGAAACCGTTATGTCGAATCTTAACTTGCCTCGAGTGTTACTAAATCGAAGCAAAGGCATTCAAATGTTCGAAGGAACTTCTCAAGTTAATGAGATCGATCAAGACAAGTAACATCAACCCAATTGCAAGCTCATGTGTAACGGGTAGCCGAGCTGATTTTTGTGATGTTAGGACATCTCCTTGGGTGTTTCCGAGATGCCTTTATCGAGATTTATTTATGATATAGTTCACATATGTAGTTTTTCGTACTTGTTTTCCTTATACTTGATCGTTCTTTTAGTCGTTTTGTGACCGAGATCAGATGTTTAGATCGACAAAAGTACGAATAAGATAAGTTATTGCAAAATTGTTTATTTTATTTGATTAGGTTGTGGATTAGATTTGCCCGTTTTTGAGACTGAAGAGATAAAATAAACAAAGTAAAAGGAGGTGGGGGCTGCACTCGAAGGGCAAGCTGCCTAAGCACCCTGTCAAGGGATCAAGCCTACACGTAGTTCAATTTTGAGAGAAGAACTTAGAGGTAGTACCTCTTGAGATTCATGGAATTCCATGGTCGTAACTCTGGTTTCTCGCTTTGGACGTTCTTGAGCATGTAAACTCCATTGCGGACTTCTTCGGTGGCTGAGTATGGGCCTTCCCAATTGTTCCCTAGTTCCCCATCACCTGGATCTTTAGTGTGTCGATAGAATTTGTGCAGGACGTAGTCTCCTACGTTGAATCTCCTCGGTGTGACTTTGGAGTTGTAGTAGTGAGATGCGGCCTGCTGATAATTTTGTATTTGGATCAGAGCTTGATCGCGTCTTTCGTCGATCATCTCTAAGCGATCCAAGAGCATATGTTAATTGAGTTTTCCATTTTAAGGATAATACATCCTCCGGAGGCTTTGAACGTGTAGCTCAGCGGAAACTACCGCTTCCATTCCGTATGCGAGTGAGAATTTTGTCTTATTAGTAGCTTTACGAGCTGTAGTGCGGCACACCCAGAATACTCCGGGGAGCTCTTCACTCCATCTATATTTCTTAGCATCGAGTCTTTTCTTGATGTTTTCAAGGACTGACTTATTTGCTGCTTCGGCCTGACTATTTCCTTGAGGATATCTCGTAGTTGAGGTGGTCAAGCAAATTTTGTATGTTTCAAAAAAAATCTATGAACCTTTTGGAGGTGAGATTAGTTCCTTGTCTATTACGATATTGTAAGGGAGACTGTGGTAACACACAATATTTTTCCAGATGAAGTTTTGCGTGTGAAATTGGTTATTTTGCATATGACTCAGCCTCTATCCATTTGGTGAAATAATATGTTAGGACTAGCAAATAGATGTATTTTCCTGTCAGACGGTACGAAGGGTCCGACAAAGTCCATAGGCTATCTCATGAATGGATATGTAGATGATATTAAATATTGCTTTTCAGATGGTTGGTGGATATGGGTGTATGCCGCTGGCATTTGGCGCACTTGGCTGAGTAAGCCTCACAGTCCGAAACCATAGTCCGCTAGAAGTATCTTATCTTTTGATTTGTACAGCTAGTGCTCGTCCTCCAGAGTGGTTTCCACAGGTTCCTTGGTGTACTTGTTTTAGTAGAGTTGCGATATGCTTTCCGTGAGCGCATATTAAGCATGGCTTATAGAGACTGCGCTTGTATAATCTGTTTTGTATTATACAGTATTTTGCGCTTTTAGCTTTGATTTTGCGAGCTTCCCATTTTTATGGGCGTACAACTCCGTTTTGGATGTAATTTATGATGGGTAGTCTCCAACCAGGTATCAGCTCGAGGTGATCTGCTAAGAGGAGGTCCGGTGGTTCCTCCTCGACGGGAGGTCCCTAATCTGAGGGAACAAACTCATCATCTAAAAGAGGTATGTCAGTTGTTTCTGTTAGTGGGTTAGACTCAGCAGATTCTAGGTAGTCTTTGGGTCTTATGTTGTTGATGGTTAGTGTTTTTAACGTTATGTCAATATTGGTTTTTTCTCTTCCTTCGACAAGAATTATTTGTTTTTGACCAGTGGATTTGAGGTTGTGGCAAGAGCTACCGGAGCATTTGCAGAGGTATTTTCACCTTGTGGAGTTCTAGTTAGGTCGAATGAGTCGAACAAGGTTGTTAATTCGCGGACAAATTTTAGGTAGGCCTCAATTCAATCATCATTAGCTTCGTATTCGCCGTGGTATTGCCTAGAAACAAGCTAAGAATCATTGAATGCTAATAGTTCTCAAGTTCCAATCCCAAGCGCGAGTGCGAGCTTAAGACATGCAATGAAAGCTTTATATTGTTCCTTGTTAGTGAAGGAATTTCTAGCAGATTCCTAATCCAATTAGGCAATCCTAGTCTGAATTCCGAGCCTAGGATCTACAGGTTCATGTAATTGAATCTTTGGGATCTCAGAATTACCTGGTGATTAATGCAGCGGAAGTCTTAGCAAGTAATCGAGATCTATAGCGCCTCAAGTGCTGCGCCTCTACTGGTATCCACACGCACACAGAACTGGACAGCAGGGATGCTAGTGCCTATCAGAGATCTGATCTCCAGAGAGGTTTCTTTTCTGTTTCTGGTGGCTATCAATTAGGTTAAGATCGAGTTTAGGTCGACCATATATCTTATATATGTCGACTTAAACCGCAACGGGATTAACTAATGATTAAACCGATTTAATCTGCTAATCCGCGAGTTGTGTCGACCGACACGCTCTTTGTGTCGATCGACACAGTCGATCCGTGTCGACCGACACACATAGTGCGTCGATCGACACTGCCCAGAAAAGATGACATCGAATGCATATCAAATATGCATTCATCCAATCATTACATTAATGATCAACCTCACATTCAATGTCCAGTTTGCTTAGGTGTGTGACCCTGTAGGATCATATAACACCAGCAATGAGTTCTAAACTCATTGATCATAAGTGGCTTCTAGCAAAGCATTACGAGTACCTAGTGTCATATGATTGTCTCATCTCGACAACACGACTTTCTCTCAGAGTAAGTACAATAGATTTCAGGACATTCCCAACAATCTCCCACTTGTACTGGAATCATCTATTCCTATAATCCCTTCGTCACTATATCTCGATCCGGCATAAGGCAAGATCCGTGTCATCCTTATTAAGCCAAAATCATGTTCATCGAATTCCGATTCATACTGACAAGCCAAACGACTGACAATCACCTCGTTTGAGTGTGGCCACACATTTTCTCAGTATCAAATCTTCGATGGGCCCTGAGATATTTATCTCCTGTTATATAGGAGGGACAATTCCCATCTTGTTCCATCCCTGTTCCTTCACACGCTTCATGATACGCCCAATCAATGTCTTTATGATCACCAGTTACGGCTGACGTTTTGACAAGGTCAAAGCGGACCAATTCACATGTAAGAAATCATGATGAACTCAGGTCTAAGGACTATACTCTATAGTCGTAATGAAAACTCTCATGACACTTATATAACTATCCCGTAGAGTTCTCATCAGTGGGTCATGTCCGATCATGTGTTCTCTAACACATACCTATGTGATTGACTTTAATACTCTTATTAATGACTCCATGAAACTTAGTCATCTGTCACCTCACATACTAGTCTCATGTGGTTGTTAATGTCCCACTTTAACAACCTCGACCAGGGACCAATATAATTTATGTCATTTATTATCTATAGGGTTTCATGATCAAGTCACATACTTGATGACCTATAAAATGTCATAAATTACTTTGGGACTATTATTTAATAACCATTATTAAATAATACAGATGTCAGATTTCAATAACATAATCAAATTATGTTTATACGAACATCATATCATAACTAAAATTAATAACAACGACTCCCACTAAAATTAAGATCACATCTTAAGACATCTAATGCCTTTAGCAGTAGCCTGACCCTCATTCGCCCTAGCTCAGCGTGTGTCGAAGGACACTGCGTCTTGCTAAGAGTAATACCAAGAGTCATTTGCACAAAGTACTTCTTGGAATCATGCATACTGGATCTGTGTAAGAACTTATCACATAAGTATCCTGACACAATCCAATTAGCTTGTCTAATCTATCTCCATAGATTCTTATTCCAAGAATGTATATGGTTTCTCCCATATTTCTCATCGAAAAAAACAACTTTCGAGTCAAGTCTTACCAGACTTATACAATGGAACTTCATTTCCGAGAAGTAGTATGTTATCAACATACAATACCAGAAATGTAACTGCGCTCCCACTAGTCCTCTTGTAAACATTCGGTTCCTCTTCATTTCTGATAAAATCAAACCTTTTGATTACTTTATCAAAACGAAGATTCCAACTCCGAGATGCTTGCTTCTATCCATAAATAGATCGATGAAGCTTGCATATCTTCCTAGCTTCATTAGGATCAATGAAAACTTCAGATTATGTCAGGTACACATTCTTTTCTAGAATTCCATTAAGGAAAACTGTTTTTCACATCCATCTGCCAGATCTCATAACCATTATGAGTGGCGGTTGCTAGGAGAATCCGAATGGATATAAGCACGGTGTCTGGGATTAGGTTTCTTCACAGTCAATACCATGAATTTACTTGAAACCTTTTGCCACCAACCTAGCTTTGTATATCTGAATATAACCATTTTCGGATTCAGCGGCTTTTAGCCACTTTCGGAGTCAAGGCCCATCATTGCTTCTTCAAATTTCGCAGGCCCGTCACTTTCAATGATCAGTAGATCACGGCAATTGGTTACGAGAAATCCCCATTTCTCGGGTTCGTGACGGATCCTATTGGATCTACGAGCTTCAGTCTTGTGTTAAAAGTCACGCACATATCTCATATATATACTTTTACCACGATCTAATTAACCAAGATTTAAACCGTAGTTAATTAAATCATAAACCAAAATATTTTGGTTCGCGACCTGTGTCGATCGATGCAACTTTTGCGTCGATCGACACATCTTTAAAACTCGCTTTTGAATGTATATCTAATATTCATTCATCAGATCCTTGCAAACCTCAGGCACCACAGTTGCAGGTTCTACAACTCTTTGTAGATCCAACTGCTGCTCTTCCTCATCGGGTTGAACAGTCTCCTGTGTTTTTCGAATTTCTTCGAGTTGCACTTTTACTCCCACTGTTCCTCTTGGAAAGAAAGTCTTTCTCATGGAAACATAGTTCCGAGCAACAAACAATTTGTTCTCGAACTGGTTGTAAAAGCAACATGCCTTGGTTTTGTTAGGACAACCATTGAAGTAGCACTTATCAGATTTGGGTGTGAGCTTATCAGAGATTAAACGTTTTATATAAGCCTCACAACTCCAAATCTCCATGATGGATAAATCAGAAACATTTACATTCCACATCTCATGTGGTATCTCTGTAACTGATTTTGATGGAACACTATTTAATGTAAACTTAGACATTTCTAGAGTGTATTCTTAGAAGGATATTGGAAGATCTAAGTGACTCATCATTGATCGAACCATATCTAATAAAGTCCGATTCAGGAGGAGTGACTTGTGAAACACTTTCACAATCTCTCAGATGATCACTACATTCTTGACTTAAGTATACACCTCCATGATCTCATCGTAAAGTTTTAATACTTTTGCCAAATTGATTCTGTACTTCATTCTAGAATTCTTTGAACTTTTCAAAAGATTCTGACTTATGTCTCATTAATGAGATATAACTATACCTACTGAAAATATCAGTAAAGGTAATGAAGTACTGAAAATTTCTTCTAGCATTAATGCTCATCGGCCTATATACATCCGTATGTATAAAGCCCAATAAGCCTCTGGCCCTTTCATTTTGTTCGTTTGCGACGTGTGTCGACCGACACATCGTTTGTGTCGATCGACACTACCCTTTTCGAAAGGGGCCTTTGTCATTTTACCCAATAAACAAGATTCATTTTACCCATTATGATTCATAATCAGATGAGCCCAAAAGTCCATCACTATGGAGCTTCTGAATCTGTATCTCATTTATGTGGCCCAAAACGACAATGCTAGAGAGAAGTTTGATTCGTATCATTTGACTTGAATCTCTTGGTATTAATGTTATATTTATGCACATTCTGGTTTAGAACATAAAGTCCATTCTCTAATGGATTGCTACTATAAAATATATCACTGTAATCAAATGAATAACACTTATTCTTAATTTGAAAACTGATATCCTTTCATATCCAAACAAGGATTAGAAATAATCTTTCTGCTCATAGCAGATACATAGTAGCAGTTTTAAGTTCAAAACATGCCATAAAAGAAAACAATTGAAATACTCCTACGGCTAATGCAGCAACTCTTGCTCCATTTCCACGTGTAGATCCACTTGTCCTTTCTCCATAGTCCTACTTTTGCTCAGGCCCTGCACATTTTCACAAAATATGAGTACCACAGCCGGTATCCAATACCCAATAAGTAGGACTATAAGAAGTAACATTTACTTCTATAACATAATACCTGAAGAAGAAGTCTCGTACGTCTTCTTCAGCTTCTCATAATCTTCCAAGAATTTATTGCAGTTTCTTTTCAAATGCCCATAACCGTTACAATAACGGCACTTAACATCTTCAGAAGGACTGGTTTTAACCTTAGGAGCATGGCCAGACTCGCTTGGATTCACAATCAAGCTCGTCTTGCCATCACCTTTGTTCTTACCAAGTTTCTTAAACTTTTTACCCTTTTGTACCATAAGGACATCTGGGGTGTCCTTCTTGATGTTAGGTTCAGCAGTCTTAAGCATCCCATGCAATTCAGTCAACGTCTTCGTCAAGTTGTTCATGTTATAGTTCATAACAAATTGATCATAGCTTGACGGCAGTGACTGTAGAATGATGTCAGTAGCCAACTCTTGGCTAATGGGACAATCCAGTTTCCCCAGGTTATCAATATAACCCATCATCTTAATGACATGAGGACTAACTGGTTCGCCCATTGGTAGCTTGCACTCAATCAGAGACCTAACCGTCTGGTATCTCTGAGTTCGTGCCTGCTCCTAAAACATACTTTTCAGGCCAGTGATCATCTCTTTTGGCGACTCCACGTACTCATATTGCTTCTGCAATTCTGAGTTCATGGTAGCCAACATGAGACAACTCACATCCACCGCATCATTAGAATGCTTATCCCAAGCATCCTTATCTGACTGCCAGGCATTGGCTCGGTACTTCTTAGGGAGAACTTTCTCAAGGACATAGTCCTTTTTCTCCTGTTTGAGAACAATTCTCAAGTTCTGATACCATTCAAGAAAGTTTGATCCATTTAACTTGTCCTTCTCAAGGACGGATCGCAGGGAGAAATTGTTACGATGGTTTGTGCTAGACATAGCTGAAAAACAAGGGAGTTTTAGTTATGATGTTCAAGAAATAAGAAGTCTTAACATTTAAGAAAACTCGCATTATATTCAAACAATGTTTCCACACATGAATATAATTATCCAAGACCCATACTTCACTAAACTTGAGTGAGCCACTGGCTGTCACCCAAATTTAGCTATCTAGGTAAGCAACAACCTTGCTAGTTGTATCCAATACAACTCTTGGTTGTGGACTGACATCTTATGTCAAATCCACCTGATGTCTCTGAGCCCAAAACGATTTTGATGGCCCAGTCAAGTAAACCAATCTTTCAGTCATGTAATTGTTGACGCCTTGCACTGCAAGCCCATCAACACGATTACTTCCTGCCTTACTCATGTAATTGTGGACACCTTGCACTGCAAGCCTATCACTCAATGAAACGAGTCTTGACAGTTGACAAGATTGGAAAGACATCAAGTATCACTTGATATTTGAGTTGAGGAACGGAATCATTAAAACGTTCAGTTTTATTATGTTTTAATTCTTATAATTAATTGATTTATCATGCTTTGGTTCTGTGATTGCAGGTTCCAAAACCCAATCATCGAATCTGATGTCGACCGACACTACTATAGTGTCGATCGATACAGAGTAACCAAAAGCAATCCGTGATAACCGATAAATCCAATTGATCCGGTTTTGAATACCGGTCAGTGTCGATCGATGCTACACTAGCATCGGTCGACACCAACCTAATCAAACCAATCGCAGTTAAACCATCATTAACCAAGCTCGATAACCGGTCCAATCCAATTGAACCGATTCATCATTCTAGCGAGGTCTGTATCGACCGACACAACTCTTGTGTCGATCGACACCAGGTGAATAAGTTCTATTCGGGTTATCCTTCTGTGTCGACCGATACCCGTTTGGTGTCGATCGACACAGTGCGATAAGCCCTAATCGTTTTTCAATCAAAAAACCTAAAAACTAGATTTTCATAAAAACGAATTTCAGCATGCTTGTATCAACTATACAGAGATTCAGATTCAACTAATCTAATCAACATGCTACAGATTCAATGGAACCCTAAAGCTCTGATGCCACTGAAGGAATTTCTAGCAGATTCCTAATCCAATTAGGCAATCCTAGTCTGAATTCCGAGCCTAGGATCTACAGGTTCATGTAATTGAATCATTGGGATCTCAGAATTACCTGGTGATTAATGCAGCGGAAGTCTTAGCAAGTAATCGAGATCTAGAGCGCCTCAAGTGCTGCGCCTCTACTGGTATCCACACGCACACAGAACTGGACAGCAGGGAAGCTAGTGCCTATCAGAGATCTGATCTCCAGAGAGGTTTCTTTTCTGTTTCTGGTGGCTATCAATTAGGTTAAGATCGAGTTTAGGTCGACCATATATCTTATATATGTCGACTTAAACCGCAACGGGATTAACTAATGATTAAACCGATTTAATCTGCTAATCCGCGAGTTGTGTCGACCGACACGCTCTTTGTGTCGATCGACACAGTCGATCCGTGTCGACCGACACACATAGTGCGTCGATCGACACTGCCCAGAAAAGATGACATCGAATGCATATCAAATATGCATTCATCCAATCATTACATTAATGATCAACCTCACATTCAATGTCCAGTTTGCTTAGGTGTGTGACCCAGTAGGATCATATAACACCAGCAATGAGTTCTAAACTCATTGATCATAAGTGGCTTCTAGCAAAGCATTACGAGTACCTAGTGTCATATGATTGTCTCATCTCGACAACACGACTTTCTCTCAGAGTAAGTACAATAGATTTCAGGACATTCCCAACAGTTAGATGCTACGAATCCAAGTCTAAAGGATTGCTCTAGCACCTCTCCCGTAGAGGGTACTAATTTGATGCCAACTCCTGATCCATGCTTGGAGGATGCTCCGTCTACATGGAGTGTCCATTTACTGCCATGAATGGCTTCTTTTGCGGACTGCGGCGTCAACTTGATGAAAAAGTCAGCTAAGAAATTAGCTTTCGCTCAGGTCCTAGTGCGGAATTCGATGTCTTACTCGCTGAGCTGAATGGCCCATTTAGTTAGTCGGCCTGATTTGCTTGGAATGTGGAGTAGGGTTTGAATAGGTTGTGAGCTCATCACCACAGTTGAGTGTAATTGAAAGTAAGGTTAGAGCTTGCGAGCTTACATGACCAAAGCTAGAGCTAATTTTTCCATTGCTGGATACCAAGTCTCTAAATCAATTACTGTTTGCTCACATAAAAGATTAGTTGCTGCTCATTCTGCTCTTCGCGAACTAGTACTCCACTTACTTCTGCTGATGACACTACTATATAGAGGTAAAGCGGTTCTCCTTCCACCGATTTGGATAGGATATGAGGTTCGCTTATGTAGGATATATGCCTCCTCGCACCTTTTTCCCAAAGGAAATTTTTGTTCCCTTTGAGGAGCTTCTAGACGGGAGACATTTATCAGGAGATCGAGAGATAAAGCGATTGAGAGATGCCAATCTCCCTGCCAGTCACCGCACTTAACGAGTGGTCTTGGGAGACAACATCTCTTTGAAGGCTGCAATTTTTTTGGGTTGGCTTTGATTCCTCTTTCGGCCGTAATGTAACCAAGGAACTCGCCGAAGAACACTCTGAAGGAGAATTTAGTTGGTTTTAGGTTCATTCCATACTCGTTTAAGATCATGAATCATTCTTTTAGCTGGGATATGTGATCTCACTCCTAAAAGGATTTTCTCAGCATGTCATCGATATATACCTCCATACCTTTACCGAGATGGTCTGCGAACATTTTGTTTACTAGGCGCTGGTAGGTTACACATGTGTTCTTTACTCCAAAGGGCAGTAGATTCCTCGGTCTGTGATAAAAGATTATTTTTCTTGGTATTCTAGGGTCATCAGGATTTGATTATACTGTAAAAATGTGTGCATGACAAATAAGAGTTGATGGTCAGCTGTAGATTCTACCATGAGGTATATGTGAGGAAGTGGAAAGCTATCCTTGGTAAATATTTGTTGAGATCGGTAAAATCAATGCTTACTCTCCACTTCAAGTTTTTAATTTTGCCGAATATTGGGTTAGCAAACCAATCAGGGTATTTGACTTCCCTGATCTGAGCTACTTTGAGGAGTCGCTCGACCTCATATTTTAGTTCTTTAGATCTGAGCTACTTTGAGGATTCGCTCGACCTCATATTTTACTTCTTTAGACCGTTCTGGGCCGAGCTTGCGCCATTTTTGTTTGATGGGTGTGTAAGTAGGGTCAACGTTTAGGTCATAAGAGTGCACTTCCAAGCTAATTCCTTTAATATCAGAGGTGGACCACGCGAAGGTGTCCACATTGGCTTTGAGGAAGGCTATTAGATCATCCTTGATTGGGTGTGTTAGATCTGCTCTGATTCCGGCACATCTATCGGGGTTGGTATCATCGATGCAGACTTTTACAACGAGTTTCTTTTGAGGTCGGCAAACCGTAGGTTTGTTGTTGCGTTTAACCTCTCGTTCTGCGAACTCATTGTTTTCTGTAATTTTAATAATTCAGACTGTTCTATTTGTCGATAGCCATCTAAGTAGACTACTCGGGCTGCCTTTTGGCTTTCGTACATCGTTTTAATTCCCTTGGGGCCAGGAAATTTAATGCATTGATGGTATGTAGATGGAACTGCTTTTATAGTGTAGATCCATGACCTTCCCATAATTGCGTTATAGGGAGCTGGCATGGTCACTACCTTGACGTCTATCTCTTTTAGCATTTTGGTGGCGTCGACCGGTAGTCGGATTTTGCCTAATGAATATGTTGTTGCACCGGCAAAGCCTGTGAAAGTTTCTTTTTCCCCTTTAAGATCAGATTCTTTGAAACTCATTTTTCTAAAGTCGGGGCAAAACAACACATCTACCGAGCTGTCAAAATTGATCATGACACTAGATAGCTCAAATCAAGATACATCGAGCTAGATTACAAGAGAGTCGTCATGCGGTTTTTCCAAGCTTAGCCACTTTCATATAACGAGATTTGGTGGTTGGGACCTTCCAATTCGTTTTCCTTTCTAGTATCTTTCAAGTCTTTTTGTTTTGAATACTTATAACCTGTGCAAATTAAGTTAACGCTTTTTGGAGGTGGGAATAGCCCTCCCCCCCCCCTCACCGGGAAGTTCGAAGTGAGGTGTAGTCAGAGTTGGAGTTTGACTCTGCACTAACTAAGTGTAAGGGAAATTGTGATTATTTTATCCGCTGGGAAGTGAAAAGAGAGCTGGGGCTTGATTTTGCACTAAGGTAGCGGATGGGCGAAGACCGGTTTTTTGAACGATGAGCAGGATAGTTCCAGCTTCCGGAAAATGAGGTCGATGCGTTTAGGTGTGGTGCTCTCTGGAGCACCGTTTCTTGGAGGTGGGTATAGCCATCATCCCAACCCCCCCCCCCACCTCGGAAGTGCTAGATGAGCTGAATTCTGATCTAGAGCTTGTTCTCGTGCACTTTAAAGGTGCGGGGGGGAGACCAAAAATTTGGTGGTACCACCACAACGAGTGAAGTTCTGAAAGATGAGCTCGATATGTTTTTGTCCTTCTCGGGGGCCTGGTGGTGGAGACTCGGGGTCTCCTACTTGGTACTTCGGCTCCTCTTAATGGAGGTAGCCTAGCTTGTATTGAGCTTAGGTAGGCGCTCGTCTTCTTCAGGAGTCTGCTCTCCTGAAGTTTCAGTTTCAGCTTTTTCAGCAGTGAGATGGTGCCGCAAATTTTTTGTGTCTTTCCGCGATGGTTTTAATATTTTTTTTCATGAAGCGGAAAAGCTGACGCTCGATGGAGCGCGTCATCAAGAGAGACTACCGATCGGACTGTGAGCTCCTCGTGAAATCAGGAAATCCACACTACAGATTTGTGTTTTAGAATGGGGAAATTCATCTAAGGGCTAGAACCACAAAGATCGCATGATGCTTCAAAGAACTATCTAAAATGAATATAGGTTTCATAATTATAATGTATTGTTGAAAGAATATTATAAAGGTGTCTTAAGAGAGAGTTTATAGTGAGCTCGTAGAGTCGTTTGTGTGGAAAGAATATGTGAAAAAGATCCTTAAATTAAAGCAATCGAACTCTTTTTCTAGCCTTGTAGACGAGCTCTCCAACCGGATCTTGTAGTATTCTCGTTGAAAAGATCTTCGAGTTCTCCGGACGGTTGAATTGATCTCGGAGTGATCCGCTTTGACTAAATCAACTCGACGGTTGACTTAAATATCGGGCACGTCCTCTTTAATACGCGGTCGTTTTGTAGTTCATAAGACATATATAAGGTGGGATTTAGTTTGGGCCGAAGTGATATTCTAATTGTCAAAATTTTGAGAGATAAGGTTTTTGGGCCATATATCGGCCCAAATCAAGGTGTGGATTTTGATATCAACACCTATATTATAATTATTTAGTGGTTGTTTAATTTAAACGCATCACTATTCACTAAATATTTAAGTGGGTGTTTTTTTCTCCTCGATATTAATTTACTGCTCTTATAACATGGTTTCGAAATGGGCCATAACCATTCATTTACTATTAATATATATTGGGCGGCTGAGCCGCCATATTATTTACTTACAGTTAAGATCTATACAATTTTATCACCATAATATTGATGTTAAATATATGTTAATATTATGGTTATTTTATAAGAAGTATTCACCACCTATATATATATTTTTCTTTTTCTTTTTGTCGTCATCTCAACTGGCTAAACCATGTCTTACCGGATGAGTATTTCGTTCCGGAGAACACATTCTATAGGGGCTGCCTAGCTTATGTGGGAGAAAGAAATCCCAGTGTACATGATTCTTTCTCAAGAGACTCTGCTCGAGATTTAATCATCGAGGAATATGGATAAGAATAAACAATCATTTGTCGTAGAAGGGAAACTGATTTTAACTCCGATGAGAAGGCTGGCTAATTCCTCGGATCTTCTAGCATTTCCACCAAATTTGAAGAATTTGTTTCCCCTTGAATCTTGGGAATATCTCTATCCCGAGGACATGATAAGGCCCATAGGATCCCATCCATCTCTCCATGCAGTGCCGATAAGCTCCGATGTTTTCCTTTCATCCCAACCATCTCCAAACCCATGTGGTCTCTATTGTACAACCCAAAGCAATTGATAAAACCATGGTCGATCCAAGAGGCAACGATTTGGCATATCGAGATTCAAGTATCCATTGGGGGTCGGAGGTAGCTCCTATAACCTTATTAGTCTTTGGTTCTTCATCATGTTCCCTTTGGTGAGCTAACCTCCAACTTTCCTCTTCTAAAGTGGCAATCTGAAGGGTTTCCATCGGCGAGATATCCTTTCCTTTAAAAACTTTTCAATTTCTTACTTTCCATATAGACCATAGTATCCACGAATGTTTTTGTTACGGTGTTTATGTCGGCAAACATCGTTTACTGGCTGATATATCACGGTTTTTACCGGCTTTATGCCATGATATAAGTCTGTTTTAGAGTCTATTAGTGTTTCTTTAGAGTCTTTAGAGACTTAGCGCCCTTAGTTCATTGTCTACAACAACAACCTGCTACTTGTTTACTTTCTTGCTTGCTTTTAGTTAATTCAATACAATTTGCTTTTTGCTTTCTCCTAGTTTTGATCTCTTTAAGTTCTTAATCCTATCGTTGCCTAGAGTCCTCGTGGATTCAATCCCTAAGTACTACATTGATATATTGTGCACTTGCAGTTAGTATAGAGTAAAACTTTAGACCTATCACTGGCCAGAATAGGAGGTCCATTTTCCGGTAGAGCAATTGGCTCACAATGTAATCTGGTCCGGTTTCTTCTGTATTTCCACACCTAGGAAAACTCATATTGTTGGTCAAATTTCTATAAGTGAGATGTTTGCATGTAGCTAGGCATCCGAGGAGGGCTTGCCACATAAAAAAAGCTTGATATTTTGAGATGTACGGATTTCCACACGTTTTTATTTAAGCAGGTAATGATTGGTTCTCTGACCTCCTCAATATAACTTCTAAGATTTCACTTATGGATCAGATCATAACCTGTCTTGGCTGTATATATATCATTCTTTGTATGATTCCATACATACCCATCATGGGAGAAATTTTTACTAGGTCTCAAACCTAAAATAAGTGTGACATAATCTTGGTGGAAATATTCCCTCAAACCTGGAATATTCCACCCCTTGATTCTCGATCGATAAAGGAGTAGACCATAAGTTTTGGGTGTCTCTCTAGAACCCGATCAGAATGATTTACTTGTCGGACGGGTTTGTCAGGGATCCAAGGCTCAGACAATACATAAGTGTTGAGTTCTGATCTTATAGTCTTTCACAAACTCATCTTGAAGAAACACTTAGCTGCCATTATACTCCGCCATCCATAGGATGGAGAGTTAAACTTCGATCTTCCAAGGACATAAATGACAAAATAGTGTCCTCACAAAACCTTACGAGCAATGAGGATGGGAACTGGATTAGTCGCCAAAGTTGATTTGATAATATGGCAATATTAATGTCATGTTAGTCACAAAAGCCCAGTTTGCTTTCATCTTAAGGGATGCAAATCCTATCACACACGAACCAGTGAATCCCACCATTGTTTTGTTTAGAGATCCACCAATAATTGAAATGGCACTTCAAAGTTTGTCGGTAATGCCTTTCGATAAAAGAAAGTAACACATTGCATATGTTGGAACTTCTTTAGTAACATATTTAATGTGTATTTATTTTTCTGCCCTTTAAAGCATACAAGCAGACCATATGATCACCCAACTTTTTTGTCGATCATGTACAAAGGAAAGACTTGCATCTTGGATCCGCAGATCTGTTCAGGGAGCCCTAGGTACATTCCCATACCTCGTTATGTGGCGATACCAAGGAAAGTCTTGATAGTGATCGTGTATTTTGGTCCACCTTCGTACTAAACTTGATAGAAGATTTTGCAGCATTAAGAAGTTTTCCTGAAACCTTGCTGTAAATATCCAAGATCTTTATATGTTTGGCATTTGCTCTACAGAAGAACAAACTATCATCTGCAAATAGTTAGTGAGTTATACGTGGGCTTGCCTAGCAATACGAAGTCCCATGATGCGGTTATCCTCCTCTGCTCCATTTTGTAGGAAGATTAATGCCGTTGTGCAAACAATAAAGATAAAAGGTGAAAGCAGATCTCTTTGACGTAGTTCTTCTGAAGGGAACGATCTTGCCATTTAGTTTGCCATTGATAATAAATTGGTATGTAATAGAAGTAATGCATGCCATTAGGAGATTGGCAAATATCTCATTGAAGCCCATCTTAAGCAAGAGAGCTTCGAGAAAATTCCATTCCACCATGTCTTATTCTTTACTCATATCGGTCTTTATAGCCATGAATTATTATTTGGATATATGATTAGTGCAGAGTGCATGGAAGTTTTCTTGAGCCAGAAGGATGTTGTCTGTTAACAATCTTTTGGCCATTAAAGTTGATTGTGTTTCTAAAATGAGAGGAGGAAATGCTTTCTTCAAACGCTTACACAAAATCTTAAATATGATCATGTAGCTCACATTACGACTAATAGGTCTGAATTCGGCCATCTCTTTGGGTTGGTTCTTTTTTGGAATGAGACGAATATATGTCTGGTTAATATTAGATTCATATTCCTTGTTTCAAAAATGTCCTTCACCAGTTTTGATAATATCGTCTCGTATGAAGTTCCAAAATCTTTGTAAGAATCTACTTGTCATTCTGTCCAAGCCTGGAGCATTGTCCGGGTCGATATCGAATAAAGCTTTCTTTATCTCAGATTCAGTTGGGAGCTTGACGAGGGCACAATTTATTGATTCAGATACTTTTGTAGTGATAAAACAAAGGGATTTTCTCAAATTTGGAGGGGATGAGGCTAAAGGCATTTGAAATAGTGAGTAGCAGCTCGTACTATTCCAAATTGGTTTCCACCATGTTCCCATTATGATATTTGAGGAAAATAATGCAGTTCTGAGCACGTCATTGTTTGGTGATATTATTGTGAAAATTAGTGTTTCTATCTTCGTCTGTATGTCTTTTCCTGCTCTTTTGTTGCCAGAACATGTTTTCTTCCCGAAATTCTGCAATCCGTTGTCTCCG
This sequence comes from Orychophragmus violaceus, assembly GCA_030180135.1. Classification (NCBI taxonomy): domain Eukaryota; kingdom Viridiplantae; phylum Streptophyta; class Magnoliopsida; order Brassicales; family Brassicaceae; genus Orychophragmus; species Orychophragmus violaceus. The sequence continues at coordinate 59,795,105 of CM058238.1, read as the reverse complement.
CACGTCTTCTATTTCTTTAATTGTCGAATTTTCATCATCTTGAGATACCTCAATTTTATCTTTTAATTCTTCTATGAGCTTTTCTGTATTTGTAGTATTTGTCCTCCGCCAACATGCTATTTTGCTACAGCATGAAGTGGGTTTATGATGGAACCTCTGCACATGGAAGCCGTCAATCGAGGAACACCCCAAGAAAACAGCTTCTTTGATGTCTGGTTTGCCCACTCATCTTCTGTCGAGTCTAAAGCTCTTCTTTGTTCTTAAGAGACTTGACTGAATCCGGGTAAGAACAAGTCTATGGTCTGATCCCAATAGTTTTTAATATTATGTAGTCGTATGAGCGAACTTATCGTGCCATTCTCCGTTTGCAACTGCTCTATCTAGTCTGCATTTTACTTCCCCGCAGCTTGTTTTTCCCACCCACGAGAAAGAATATCATTTGTACGGGAATACAAGCATCCCAAAAATATCTAGCATGGTCCGAAATTGTATGAATGTACTTTCTGCCCTTTTCCGACCTGCTTGTTTCTCCCGGTTACCCGTAATTTTATTAAAATCACCTATCATGAATCTCGCGTGGTTGCAGCCTACGCAAAACCTAGTAATTCGTTCCCAAACTTGATTTCAGTGCTTGATTATTGGGTTTCCATACAAAAATTTCATAAAAATCTTATGGCCTTCTAAAGAGGAATCAATATCGATAACATGATTATCTGCATATAAAATGGAAACCACTGGATAATCCATGTAATACAGAGATAGACCTCCGCTTCGACATCTTGGTTCAACGGTAAAGACTTGATCATAGGTGAAAGCAACTTGCATGTCCTGAAGTAAATTTCGTGTATTTTTTTCTCCGATAAAAAGGAAGTTGGGTGAGAAAAATTTATGAATTTCTTTGAGATATTCTTTTGTTAGGTCGGCTCCCGCCCCTGACAATTCCAAGCAATTATGTTCGTTTTGCAACAGCAAAAACTCTTCGAATGCAAGATTGTTGGCATGATCTATTTCTTCTTTGGGAGTGACAAAGTTTGCCAAGGAAGGCCAAATACACAAACCATAACCTTAGTGCTTCAAGAAATTAAAAGCTTAGTAATAATCTACACGAACACCAAATCCAGGAGGCTCGGGTCTAATATCGGCAATGCAAAAGCTAAAATTTCAGAGTTCAAGTCATATTTTGAAATGGGGTCATTTTGGCCCAGTATCAAAAATTCTTTATTTTCCTTTGTAAGTCTTGGCCGAAACCCATCAACGACATCCTCGAACCCTCGCCTGAAGTGGAATTCTTCTATTACTTTTTTAAACGCTGCTACCGGATGAAAAATGCCCGATTCTGGCACCAATTCAGACAAACGTTGTCAGCACTGGAGTATCTCTGGAAACATAAACTAAAATCCGATCAAGGAAAAGAACATGAGGTCGGCTCCGTGGTGGCTTTGGTGTCTTCACGTTGATTAACCAACATAATCGGAATTACACCCATGTGATTACTGATCTGGTCTTCAGCTTTGACTACGGTATTAATCTACTCGCCGGTGCAGAACGAGAACTCAGCTTCTCGGCCCATCCTGAGTGTTGGAAATGGGTTTAGCACCCATTTATAATCCTTATCAAACTCTGCTCACCCCATCTGAGCTTCTCGGCCCAAAAACAGAAGCCCATTAAGAAGTCAACAACCCACATAGAAGTTTGACAATTTTTACTATAAATAGCATATTCAAAGTTCATAAATGCATATCTTGTAATTTGCTTACTCCGAGCTACAACTAAGCAAAGCGCTTAGTAGTTTCTAGGAAGCTCGTCAGTTTAACGATCTTCCTCTTTTCTTATCATGTTCGTTCATCGGCTCCAACCTAATTATTAATACAAAGAATATACCTTTCCACAAAAAAATATTTTTCATTTTACTTCTTTTATTTATTTTAAGAATATTTGAACCCAAATTGACTGATCTCGGACTTAGTCAAAATCCCGCATCACTAATTGTTCCCGTCTATGGGGATTAAAGATTTTTATTTTATTTTAGACGAGGTTGATAATGACATGATAACTCTCGATCAGCGACCTTGCCGGCTCTTTGTCCCAATAGAACCCGAGCTCATCTCTCTCGAGCTCGATTTCTCAACTGAGGAAAACGTTGCAACTGAAATCCAAAGTCTCGCCGACCAGCGACCTAGCCGGTTAGACTTAGATAAATGGTTCGCATGAAGGTACCAAGCAGAAATTACATGTTTTGATTTCTTGGCCGAACGATTAAAAGAACGTTTCCTCTCTCTTAAAGGTCACAATGACGCATGTCGAAGAACTGACCCAAGGAAGTAAGGATCGTTTCAACCAGCTCGCAACCGCCCATACCGTATGCCAAGAGCAGATCAGCAACCACCAATCATCCGGACAATAGACATCCCAAAGGGCTTTCTTCTATGTTTTGCCGACCCAAAATACTGAACGAGGAACGCATTCCATCAACATCCCTATCAATTGGACTAGAAACGCATCACTCGCTCCATTCCGAGCTGATGCATAACCAACCAGCATAGACAAATAGAAACAATGAAATGGAGAAACTATATGAGATCGACCGTGTACTTAAGGAAACACAAATCACTATGTTCGAAAGTCGGATAACAAGTACTCTGGTTCGGTACACAGGAAAAATCAAGTTGCCGACATTCGAAGAGGACTCAAACCCCAGACAATACCAAGAAACATTCAACATTGGAATGAGACGGGCATAATTCTCTCTGGAAGAATGCGACTTCGACTATTGCCAACTCTTTTCTCGAAAATTTTAGTGGCGTCGCGCTCAACAGGTTCTCTCGCCTTGAGGCACACTCCATCGAAAACTACCATCAGTTGTCGACGACCTTCCTCGAGCACTACTCAATGGTCATACACGAGAGAGCCTGAAACGACGACCTCTGGATGATAAGCTAAGGACCGAAAGAATACTTTATATCCTACATCGACCAGTTAAAGGGAATCGTCTCCAAGATCTCAGTATTCTACAATGAAGGTCTTTCGGTATTACGAAACAGTCTTTGGTAAGAGCCACCATTCGGTAAAGAAATGATGAAGAACAAGCCTCAAACTCTCAAATATGATCTGCAACGAGGAGCCATCTTCGTTGAGATTGAAAAAGAAAAGGAGGTGCTCGCCAAAAAGTTCACACTATCAAAGGAATCTACGAGAAACGGAAGAACCGGAAGAGAACCACGAACCGCATCAACATTACGACCAATAATACAAGGACTACAAGAAAGAGGATAAAAGCTGGAAAGCAACGGCATATTACGTTAGCGAGCTGAAATCAAACCAACAGCAAGGTCAGTAGCAAGGACGAAACCAGCCGAGCAATAAACCGAACTGGTCATGGAAAAAGTATGTTCGTAACGACGATCAGGAAAAGCCCTTCTGCACTTTCCATAAACAGTCCGGCATGACACTTCCGTATGTCGCCATATTCAGAATTTCCTGCTCACATGTTATCAAAAGGGAGGAACCAACATAACCAATCGAAACACACATACCCAGGAGAAGAAAAGGAAGCCGACATTGAACCGCCAAAACGAGCCTACAAGTAAGGGACCCCACCAAGAATACGCATCAATATGATCATGGGCGGGATCCCAACTTGCAATGACTCTTTGTATTTGATAAAGGCATATGGGCAGAAGGCAGACGCACGATAGCAATGGAAAATAAGCGTAAACGACAAACTAAGGTTTGGAAGCGAGATAACATTCACCAAAGAAGACAAAGAGGGACTGGATAGGCCGCATACAAATCCCCTCGTCATCATGTTACAAATAGGTGACTGCGAGGTTAAATAGGCAATTGTGAGGTAACCAATGTCCTGATCAATACCGGTTGGTAGACCTCTAATTCAAAGAGACCCTAAAAAGGATGGAGCTTCAAGATTAAAAGACGAATCTGCCAATACCGGCTTCTCCGGTAACACAGTCACCGCCATCAGAACATTCAAGATGCTTGTGTATGTTGGACGAATAACTAAAATCATCAAGTTTGTCGTCGTTGACCGACCAGCAATCTACTATGTCATCCTGGGAACACCATGTATGCACGTAATGAAAGAAGTCCCTTCGACTTACCGCCAAAGTGTGAAATTTCTGACTTCGAGTAGAATCTTCACACTCCAAGGAAGTCAGAAAATTTCTAGGACGTGCTTCGTGGTCCAACAAAAGATATGACACATCAAAAGTGTGCTTCGTACCCAAGCTCAATAGGGGACCATCGGTACCGACTAACCTCTTCCACAACGTGATTGAAGAACCAACGCCAGACCAGGCAGACGAGATCCACTCTTCGACGCATGAATCAACCTAATGAGCCCCTACTCCTTAAAAAAGACGAGCTTTGGCTCTAAAAAAGAAAGCAGAGAGCTCCAGATCCAAAGTTTGTAATAAAAAAAAGAACTACTCTCGGCTTGATCACTTCTCGGAGGGTACGTAGGTAACCTTTTACGTGTTTCGGCCACTTCTAATACTCGTATTTTGTTTATCTAGCATCAATATTATGGCAAAATGCTCAATAAAACTCACAGACACGTCGTCAAAATCTTAACCAATCTCGATGACCTTAAGCCGGGGCCAGTCCCACACATGTCCTTAATCGAAAAAGTTATGTAAGCCCAACATCCTTCGCATAACTGATTCATGAGGACTTCTACAGGGTAAGCCGAACATGTACTTGCTCCTAAATACTTAACAAATGATATGATAGGCTGAGCGAGTACTCTTAAAAACATTTGCAAAAAGCCAGACACAGCTTCACACCTAAGAAATTAAACCACAATATAAGACAAGCACATTCTCACACCTAAAAACTAATCTAGTAAAAGCCTAGAATCGCCTCGCAAATATTATTAATCTGCTTAAAATAACACATAATACATTCTCAAAAATGCCTCCAAGGCTCACTTCGGAATATCGAATACAACAAAAATCTTGGCCAGGACAGACTCGCTCAAAGTCATGCATAAAAAGAGAGAGAAAAGAGATTATAAAAGAACGCTCGTCTTTATTCATATTTTCAAAAGGTACAATAAAAAAATATCAACATATGAGCAAAAAAAAAAAAGCCGAGCTATCAAAAGACGAGTTCTTTCGTTTCTTGAAACCGAGTTCAACTCACGAAAGCTGACTCCATCCCAAAATAGCCGAGATCTTTTTTGTAAGATGAATTCATCTTGACTGTTCGTATCCTTGAAGATTAGCGACAAATATGGTAACCATGATGAAATCAAGACCTCAACTAAATCTTATTAAGGCAAAAAGAAACCAGAAGAGCTGATTTCATCAACCAAAAGTTCACTTGGTTTCCAAAACGAGGCTATGCTGCACAACATACTTAAAAGCGCAAGCTGTCTCACGTCTCCCAGGACGAGCTCGCTCCCATATACCATTAATTTCCCTATAAACAACGAAGAATGTCATATCGAAAAACTGCAAACAACAAGACTTCAAAAGAAAAAGAAGAGAAGATAAAGTTACTTTCGCAGGAGGAAATCGGATCTGGAAGGAGCTGACCAAAACACATTACTAAAAATAATAACGCACCAGATCGATCTGAATGAAGGATCCATGCGCCGCCCTTAAGTTCGGAAAGACGACAAACAAATGTAATCGTAGGTATATTTTCATCTATCGATGATCTACCTTTTAGTAAAAAGAACATAAGCTTGTTAGCAAGTGCCGTGGTCAACATAAGAATTCAGGAGGTCGGCACCAACCCACATTAATAAGAAATGAGAGGTTGCTCAGCATCACAACCGATGAAAGAGAGAAAAGATCGTGGGCCAAAGAGGAAAGCATTCAAAAGAAAGAAGAAATGAAGAATGAGATGAGATATGAAAACATCGAAAGAAGGAGGACATATTTATAGTAAAGGAATGAAGGTTACCAAAGCATCATTAAATGCAACACGACAGTTTACAATGGAACATTTAGTGCAATGTGGTGGATTATCTCCCAAGACATGCGCAGAGCATTTATTGAAGCAGAAAATATCACCTAGAACAACTCCTGGTAACCCCCAATTAATTGAACGGGGAAAGCAGTCAAGTCACTTACAAAGTTTGACACAAAATTGCCGACCCTATGACTATAAAGACAAGCAACGAATAAACTATGAACGATCGTCTTCAAAATTAAAACATCTAAGGGAAATGCCCGGTGCATAGAGGAATGGACAGGACAGGAGCCCAAAATGGTCAGAAATGAATAAAAGAATGGTCACTTGGACTGATCATAAACTTATGCAGAAAAAGAGTTCGTGTAAACAACAACAAGAGGTACATAAAATAAAAGGAAAGAAGACAGAGGAAGAAAACAATGAAAGGTACAAATAATGATATAACACATAAATTCACCCCGACAATCTAGAAGCTCCGAGGCCAGCGGCAACCTTGGCAGAAACAAGCCCATTGTTTGTTCCCCCGACTCTTTTACTGTATTCTCAGAGTGCATATCATCATGACCCTGATTGTCAATCAAGGAAATGTAGAGGTCCGCTACACGCATGTCGACGGTGCTAAAATCATTGAGATCCTCCTTCAAGCAAGCATCATCCTCCTTAAGCATGGAAATATTACACGTAGGAACTGAAATACTGTCGTCTATGAGAAGCTGATAAGCACCGAGAATGGAACCACATGGTTTCGTTCCAGCAGCTTGTTTGTTACGGGCACACCCTCCTGGTTCTCCAACCTTATTTGATGAAGACAGTCCGATGCTTTCTTTTAAATTTTCCTCGACTCCTCGAGGATACACTCTCCTCGATCTGAATGTGGAGTTGTAATAGTAAGATGTGTCTTGCTGATAAATTTGGATACGAATTAGAGCTTGATCGCTTTTTGTATCAATCATCTCTAAGTGATCCAGGAGAATCTATTTGTTGAGCTCAACATTTCGAGGACAATGTATCCTCCGAAGACTTTGAACGTGTCGGCGTAAACTACCGCTTCCATTCCGTATGCGAGTGAGAATGCGGTCTCGTTAGTGGCTTTGCGAGGTGTAGTGTGGAATGCCCAGAATTCTCCAGGAGCTCTTCACACCATCTCTGCTTTCTGGCATCGAATATTTTCTTGAGGTTTTCACGAATAGACTTGTTTGCTGCTTCGGCCTGACATTTTCCTTGAGAATATCTTGGGGTCGAGGTGGTCAACCGAATTTTTAATTTTTCCAAGATACTTTTGAACATTTTAGAGGTGAGATTAGTTATTTGTCTTTTGAGATGTCATAGGGGATACCACGGCGGCATACAATGTTTTTCCAGATGAAGTTTTGTGTCTCGAATTCAGTTACTTTCTGGTAGGATTCTTCCTATATCCATTTGGTGAAATAGTCTGTAAGGACTAGCATGAAACGATGTCTTTGTTTGCCAGATTGCCTGAAAGGTCCGATGATGTCCATAGACCATCTCATGAATATATAGGGAGATGATTTCTAAGATAGTTGTTCAGCTGGTTGGTTGATTATCGGTGCATGTCTTTGGCATTTGTCACACCTTTCTGAGTAAGCTTTGAAGTCTGCGAACATGGAGGGCCAGAAGTAGCCTTGTCGTATGAATCGTACAGCCAGTGATCAACCTCAGAAGTGGTTTCTGCAAGTGCCCAGGTGTCTTATTTTAGTAAGGTCGTGATCTGCTTTCCATGAAAGCATACTAAGCATGGTTCAGTTAGACCGCGCTTGTACAATATGTTTTGTATTATATAGTAGTTTGCACTTTTTATTGACTTTTTTTTACTCCCATTTTTCTGGGGGGGGGGGGGGGGGGGGGGGGAGAGACGAGTCTGTGTTGGATGTACTCGTAGATGATTTGTCTCCAGTCAGGTCCCATCTCGAGGTGATCTTCCGAGAGAAGGTATATCAGATTTTCCTGTTACGGGATTTGACTCAGCGGCTTGTTAGTATTCAATGGAATTTATGTCACTGACATTTAGTGCTTTTTAGTTGTATGTCAATACTAGATTTTTTTATTCCTTATACATGAATAATCCTTTTGATCAGTGGGTCTGAAGTTGCAGCTAGAGGTGTTAGAGCATCTGGAGAGGTCTTTTCACTTGCGGGATCCTGGTCAGAATGGATGAGACAAATTGAGCTGTCAATCCGCGGACCACTTTTAGGGAGGCTTCCATTCTGCCATCCTTTGCATCGTATACGCCGTATTGGCTAGTAACGAGCTGGGAATCACTAATAGCTAGTATTGCTTGAGATCCAATCCCAAGCGCGATCTTGAGACCGGCGATGAGGCCTCGTACTGTGCTTCGTTATTGGATACTACGAAGCCGAGTCTGAAGGATTTCTCTAGGACCTCTCCTGTAGGAGTTACTACTTGATGCCAACTCCTAATTCAAGCCTATAGGACGTCTACATGTAGTATTATTACTTGGAAGGAATGGCTTCTTCCACGGACTGCGGCGTCGCCTCGATGAAAAATTCAGCCAAGACTTGAGCTTTCGCACATGTACAAATGCGAAATTCGATGTTATACTCGCTGAGCTCGATGACCCATTTAGCTAGTCGGCTAGATTGGCTCGGACTTTGGAGTATAGTTCCAATTGGTTTCGAGTTCATTACTACAACGTAGAGCGATTGGAAGTAATCTGGGAGCTTGCGAGCTGACATGACCAAGGCTAGAGCTAGTTTTCAATTGCTTGTTACCGAGTCTCTGCATCTATTAGTATTTTGCTTACATATAAAATTTGATGCTGATCATTTTGCTAGTACTTCACTTACTACAGCAGATGACATTGAAATGTAGAGGTATAGCGGCTCTCCCTCCATTAGATTGGCTAGGACGGGAGGCTCGTGATAGGTGTCAGGTTTTATCCTATATCTAACTGCAAGTGCACAGTTCAGTAGTCGTAGTATATAGGTATCGAATCCACAGAGACTCCGGTATTCAATAGCTCAAGAACAGGAAATTAAACTAGGAAGAAAGCAATGTGATTGAATGAAAAGTAGTGCGAGAAAGTAAACAGAAAGCAGAGATTGTTGGTTGTGAAAGCAAGTTATTAAGAGCGCTAAGTCTAGGGCGTTCTCAGGAAATCAAACAAGCAGACAGTTCATTCAGCAAGGATCTAATTAAGCACAGTTCTAGAACTCAAAACACAGATATAGAATTAACCAAATTCCTTTGCGATAATTCTCTAAGTCTAAGTGCAGCAAACCAAACTTTCGTTTGCGAGAACTAACAGATTAAACTAGCATTAATTCCAAGTTTGATATGTTCACAATTATCATAAACCAAACTTTCGTTTGCGAGAAGTTTAATTGCTCAACCTAATTAGTTCAGATTCCTAAACCCCACTTCCGTGACGTATTTAGCAACCTAAGATCTAGATTCTAATTGATCAGGTTAGAACTAGCTTTAAGCACAATTAGATTGAAGAACAGATATAGTTATGAATCTTTAACTGAATTTAAACAAGTCTAGCAAGTCATGAAATCCTATGTGAGAAACTCTAAACCTAACAAGGAATCTACTCAGACATAGATAATGAAAACATAATCATATGATGAATAAATTGCATAGAAGATAAAGAATAAATGGGGTTCGAAATCTTCTCCAAATACAGATGAAGTAAAGGTTCAGATCAGCCCCAAAAGCTCTAAAAATCCTCTGCTCTTAATTATGAAAGCGTAAGAGAATAAAACACCAAAAACTTAATTATATAGGTCTAATCTCGGCCAGGGGCTTCTTTGTAAATATCATGAACTTCTGGATCGGAGTGCAATATCTTGACTCTTCATAAACCGCCGAGTTTCGGCCCATCTCGCTGGTGCAACGATCGATGCTAGAGTGCAACGATCGACGCATTTCTCTGTTTTGGACAGTGAACTCTATCTCTCGGCCAAATACTCCAAAAATCTCCAAAAAGTGTCATAATCACCAAATATGCTCCAAACCTGATTATACCTGTAAAAGACTCTAAAAGAACACAAAAAGACACTAAAACACACTTATATCATGGTCTAAAACTAGTAAAAACCATGATATATCAGCTCGCTCATATAATATTTTAGTTGTGTGAATGCCTCTTCACATTTTTCATCCCATAGGAATTTCTTGTTCCCATTGAGAAGCTGATAAAATGGAAGACATTTGTCAATCGATCGGGAGATATAGCGATAGAGAGCTGCTATTCTCCATGTTAATCGCTGCACTTCGCGAGTGGTCTTCAGAGCAATCACTACACATCCTAAAGCTGTTTAACATTTTCTATCAACTTAGGGTCACTGATCATTTGGTGAGAGGCTCCTGAATCAATGATCAAAGGTCTGATTTTATTTGAAGCAAAGAGTGAAGTACCAAGAACCATACCAGAGTTTTCCTTGAGGGCTTTGATGAGAGCCTCAAGGTCTGACCTTCTTACCACATCACTCTGATCAGTTATGGCTGGAGCTTGATGAACCACCATTGCTCTTCCTTCATCACATTTTTGTATTGAGGAAGAACCTGGTCCAGCTGCACCATAAGAGTAGTTTGCCCTTTGATCTTTGAATCGGTTGTTGTGAGATGAGGGTATGAGGTTTGGGTGAAGGCGCCAGCATCTATCTTTCAAATGCCTGCTCTTCTTGCAAAACTCACACATCAAGACTCCTCTCTTGTCACTTCCATAGTTCTGCCTCTCATCAGCTTTATACATCCCTTTGTTGGCGGTTACCAGCTCACCTTTACCTTTGAACAGCCCAAATGAGCCTTGCTCTTTCTGAATTTGTCCACACACGTCATCCAAGTCAGGTAAGGTGTCTGGCCTTAGAATGTGCTTAATTAACCCATTGTAAGATGAGTTCAAAGTGAGCAGAAGAGCAAAGACTTTATCCTGCTCTCTTCTTTCATTTAGCACCAGAGGATCACTACTTGGAGGTTTCAACATCTCCAGCTCTGCCCACAGTGAGCTAAACTTCCCAAAATGAGCTTTAAACTCCATATCTTCTTGCTGGAGGTTGTTGATAGCTAGCTTAACCTCAAAGACTAGGCTCAGGTTTGATTTATTTCCATATATAAACCTTCTCAATAGTATCCCACAGCTCCTTGGAAGTCACGCAATATGAGTAAGCTTCCAATAGGGGCTGGTCAAGTGAGCTTTGAAGTATGGAGAGAACATTATGGTCCCCTTGAATCCATGCTTCTTCATCAGCTTCAGATGCCTCTTCATGAGACTCAACATCATCTTTAGCTTCTGCCTCGGTTCCAACCTTAGCTTCAGCCTTCATCACCTTCTTTGGAGCTGTGCTCCTCATGATGTACTTCCACAAACCTCTGCCTCCAAGTGCAGACTTTACCATTCTGGCCCAAACAATGTAGTTGGCGCCCTTAAGAATCACAGGAATGATTACCCTTGAGTTCTCCATTGCTAAGACTGATTTGTAGCTAGGAGGGAGTTTTCAAGGCAGGATGTTTATAACAAAGGGGTTCTCAACTCACAGAGAACACTCACAGAAGTAAACAAGCCAAAGAGAGATGCTTGAGAGCTTAAGAGCTTTGAAGAACAAGAACAAGAGCTTTCAAGAACGCTTTCAAGAACAAGATGAACAAGAACGAGAAAAACTGGGTTTAAGAATCAGAGTATGCAGAAATGAATAGGTACAGGAGCTTAAATCTCTGATACCATGTTAGAATATGAAGATTAGATTGAGAGAATGAAGTATAATGAGGAATAAATGAAGAGAGAAGCTCAGAAACCCTATTAGGGTTCTTGCGCCGGGTAGAGAGAGAAACTAGGTTTGCGATTCAAAGAGAAGAATAACTCTCTTGATTAATGAATGAAAATGTTTACAAGACATATATGGAAGCTAAACTAGGGCTACACAACATAAACAAAGGATAAAAATAGGTACAAGACAAACTAGATTCTGAACAAAGAGAGAGAGAGAGGACCAACGGCTATGAGTGATAGTGACTGGTCCTTCTCTTGTTCCAAGCTGAAAGTGACTTGTCTGTGTGGTCCATCCTCTTGATATTGCGGTTCTGAGCTTCTTGATTCACTAGGGATTGATGCATAAGTCACACGCTCTTCTGTACAGATGATCCCCAACTTTGCACATTAACAATATCCGGAACCAACTTATTATCTTAGAATGCACAACCTTTGCACAATGATGGCTTGTGCATTCCATGATCTCCAATTCAATGCAAGGAGGATTGGGCACTACATTCGGCCCTTTCTTATTCTTGCGCAAAATCGCCTTCTGCTTCGGGGGAGGATCACCCCTACAATGTCTGGCTTCTTCCTTTTTGATCGGAACATCCTCGAACTCATCTTTAATCGAGAGCTCGTCTGCAACAGAACGAAAATGCTCTCCAACTAAACGGATGTCATTGTCCCCGAAGAACTTATCATTGGTCGGAAACGGGAAATTTTCTCATAAATCGATTCACCCACAAACCCTCTCGAATAACACGGCTGATCGACATAAGGCATGGTCTTCTGCCAAACTCCCGAAGACCCTTCTTCGAAAGTAAAATCTTCGTATCCAAGCCGCGAAACGAGACTGGTCGTACCACTAGATCCCTCCATTGAAAAACACAATGAAGAAGAAATCCAAACTTGGAGAAAAATCTAAGGCTCCAAATTTCACCAAATAGCTCAAGAACGAAGAAAGAGCTTGGGAAAAACACAAAAAAACTAGAGAGAGAGAGAGAAGTGTTGAAAGTGTGAAGAGTGAAGTGAAAAATGGGGGAGTACATATATTTTTTGAAAGTCTTGGAACCTTAATCATTATTACACTTGATTATCCTAGCATAAGCATACTTAGGCTAATCATGCATGAACTGATCGTGATTAGGCATGGCTTTAAATTGGCAATATTTTTCTCGGGCGTATCTTTTACAGCCATACGGCCCGAGAAGAATCCAACACACGTACTGATCAGTTCAAATTATCTTGCTCGAAGAACTAGTTATGATTATCTCAGCATAAGCATGCTTAGGCTAATCACGCCAGACCTAGTCATGATTAGGCATGGGCTCGAAATCGGCAATACTTCGCAACGATGAATCGTTTACGACCAATGGGTCTGAGAGAACCCTCGCACATGCATCGACCGGTCCAAACCGTTCCACTCGGAGATTGTATCGAGGCATACTCGGAGATACCATTTCAAAAACCAGCCTTTCTTGGCATACAAGTCAATGACAAAACATGACAAAAATTTGGACAATTTTTAGTCATGGGTAAACGGTCGTCAATGAGAGAAACGACTAGCCAAAACTTTCAAAAAATTATTTTTACCTAGACTATCAAAAGCTCACCATCATCACACTCGAGTCTGACGAGCTGGGGGCTAATTGTTAGGGTTAAAATCACCCTCGACGAAATCAATAGTCGAAAACGGGTTAAATAATTAGAAATAGCCATTTTCCGCATAGACAACATTTCATATGGATAATATTTCGTTCGAATAACGTTTTATACGAAACATACAAAACCACTTAGCTGAACTCTTGAAGCAGTCAAAATATCTCGGATGGGTCATTTTGACAAGCATACTCGAAAAAATCCACGGAGAAGCACAAACGCTCGGACAACCTACTCGGATGATTCAAGCAGAGCAATCTGCTCGGTTAGTCCAAGCGGGACAGCCTGCTCAGAAATTCCAAGGAGAACATACTGCTCAGACTGTCATGCTCAGAATTTCCAAGAATGATACACAGCTCGGAATTTCTGAGCATGATGCATTCCTAGGAATTTTCGAGAATGATGCACTGCTCAAAATTTCCAAGCAGGATTACTAATACATTACTATCCGTTAATAGAATCGTCGAGTTTTATACGAAATACAAACTTGTGCCAAACCCCAAAAGGTTCGTATTACATAAAATATGGTCTGGATTAAGAAGATTTATACTCAAATGGACTCGGATTTTCCCTTTTTGGCCCATTCAGAAGATGAAGTTAAACCGCGAGAGGATAATCACAACAATGGAAAGATAAACTCGAAGAAGAAAAGAAGAAGATAAATCCGGGCAGGATGAGTAAAATCCGAGCAGAAAAGTAATCCCAACAGAAATGGAATATGCGATAACATAAAGATTTCTGGAAATATTGCAGACGAATATCCTTGACACCGACTCGCCGCGACTATATAAGACGAAGGACTTTCTACAATAAAATCATCTCGAAAAACCCTTGCAACTAGACTTAGAATTTTCTTGAGCTCTTACGTTTTGTACTCTGTTTTCTGTCAAACATATCAATACAATATCCTTCGAGTCTCTTTTCGTGTTGTTTACTTTTTGAAATCTTACGTTCACTAACAAAATTCGAATCGGGACAGAACCCTGTAAGTCGCCGTCTCTCAATCCAATCCAACTCTGCTTCGCTTCTTACGCTCTGATCTCAAAGTGAACCCGCTCTTCCGATGCTTACTGAATTCTGAAAACACGGTCTTGCAGAGAAGCCCAACATATTGATGCTTGAACTTTTCACGCTGAAACTTAATTTCTGATCGGTTCTTGGTTCCCCTTCTGATTGCTTCTTATTCAACTCCGATTCCATAACCACTGATTTCGTCGGAATGATCCATGCTGATTCCTCAAAAAATTTGCACCAATTGATGATCGTCTTAACCAATATTCCAGGCTTCCCCACTTTGTCTTGACTTCCCAAAATCACGCGACACTGACTCTTCCTCCGTTCCCGATACTTGTTCCGCCTTTACTGCTTATCGCTCCCCATCGACATTCTAATCATATCGATGTTCCTCCTTCCAACTAAACCGCCATACTCATGCACGCTTCAAACTTTCTCGATCCTTGAACTCCATGCTTCATGGATATCAAAACTGCCTTTCCTCTGATAACCTCGAACTGATCCAAAACTGTCATTGCTGTTTCCGCATTCCTTTGCTCATTCATCATACACATCCGTCCGTCTTGAATCGATCTGCTACTGATACTTACACTCCCAACTACCTTGCTTGCAATTTCGGATCAAACTGCTTCCTAAAATATCATCTTGTCACTAAAGTTCGGGTTCGGTCTCGCGTTCACGTCGAATCATCCATCACGTCCTGCATCCACACTCTCAACAACACTGGACGGTTAGACCTTTCTAACTTACTTCTCGATATCACTTTCTTATAGAGATATTGGTATTTAGTCACGTACCCAACGGTTACACAAGGCTAATTACCAATATCTTATAATTTCGCTCAATCAAATAAGCTTCCTATAAAAAGCGCTTTCTCAATTCCGAGTTTAGTTCTATCTAAGAGGTTCTCTAACCTTTCTAACCAACAACAAAATCTAACCGATAACTTATCGTTTCGTCTACAAAACCGTAATGGTCTAGAACTTAGCCAAACTTCTAACACCCTAACCAATTAATCAAAACGATTTGCTAATCAAAACTCAAGAACTACTTTCTAGAAACCTAGCGAATCAAACAACGTGATGCTAGCAACCAAGCAAACAAACAAAATGAAATGCTATCAATTTAGCAATCAAACAAAAATGCAGTAATTCAAAATACAGCTAACAACCTAGCGAGCCAGCAAAGCATCAATCAATTTATTATTCTAACACCCTAGCAAGGCAAACAATCACACACAATCAATCAATCAAGAAAATCGGCGATTGCAGTTGTCCCACATGGTTCTGATGGAAACCGTTTGTTCGGACCATCATTTGTTTTCACATCGTAAATATATTGCATTCACAACCATCACATGCATGCAATATAACTACTCCGTTACTCAAAACGACAAACCGGAATACTCCACATCCACCACGTAAATAAAACATCTATATACCACATAGAGTTTTAAATACATAGGTCTGTCGGAGTCTACATACTACATCTGTTGGTGATGGCTGCTGCTGAGTGACCCCGAACTCCTGAGTGTCCGCTAACTTGAGCAGATCTTCAACCATCATAGATGCCCACTTGCTGATCCGAGGTAGGCTGCGAATACGTGAACACCGCATGCAGATTATATGGCCCGGACTAATTGGGGAAATGCAGGTTTAAATACATAGGTCTGTCGGAGTCACTCATACTGTCGCCGCAACCACACACACACCAATCCTCCTAGGACAACTATGTTGTATGACTGCAACAAAACACCAAATGATTAGCACAATCCTAATAAATTTTCTAACATACCCATTTCCCTGGTTTGACGGACCCGACTCAGATTCCTAATGGTTGCATTGGCGACACATTTCGACTCGATAAAACATTGAAAACGTTGAAAAACCGTAATTTTCAAGCCCATGACGAACCATGCTCTGATACCACCTTTTGTAACGCCCCCTTTCCGGTTTCCGCTGACCGACGAGCTGACCGGCCAACAATCAAACAAGAATATGACCGAATCAAACCCGAGCAGTAATACGAGAAGAGTTTGTCACAATACGAAAGCCAGAGACAGTCCAGTTTGAGACAAAGGCTTGAACCAAACCATCTTTTACTCCGTTTACCTCGTTTCAACGATACGAGGATTTTCAACCTGTACCGGTTCCACGAGTTGTGGTCGGTTCGGACTAAACCGTATATCAGGGAATTATTCTGTTTTTATTACTTTAAAAATATAAATCTTATTCATAACAATATACGGTCTAATACAAATCATTTAGCGGGATCCCAACAAAATCCGAAACCGAAAATAAGTCAAAATGTACTCAAACAAACCAATGCCAAACGCCAACACGAGACTACTCCGAGTGTCCTATGCGTCCGCCGAGCTACGCCAAAACCTGAAAATACACAAAAGAGTCTAATGAGTAATCTAAGATTACCCAGTGAGACGGCTCCCAACTAAAAGGCTACTAATAATCTAATAATCCCGCCCAAACCCCAAAAATACAATCAAGTATAATATCTGATTACCAAGAGGTGATGAGCTCCACAACACACAAGCATTCAATTAACACACAACAACAAGGTAACCAAGGGAATCGATAACACTGCGGCACATGCTCTCGATTAGACTCGATCTATCTATCGTGGCTCTACACAACTTTACACCAAATGGGCCCACTATGCGAACTCGGTAACTTCCACGGGAACACTTAGCTACCCCACGGTAACTAAAACCTCCCACGAATCCTAGACAAAAACATGAAGTCCTACGACTAGGACACCGTTCTCCGTCCATTGATACCCGGTGACTCGGGCTACCCCTAGATAACCAAAGTTTCCATGCAGTCCGGCCCTAGGATGCGACCCCGTATTATCCGGACTACATACCTACCGGCGTTACTCAGTAGGTTAACACCATAACCAGAATCACCACCCGAAGGCACGTGAACCGATCAGGTAACTACCTGAGGATCCAATCAGGTTAGAAGTACCAGAACGCCATCTCTAGACTTGCGGGATCTAACGCACCCTATAGAGTCCTAATAACAGTAATGTAAACAAGCAGACTCACTGGGACTCTATCACGCAATAACGACAAGGTCAACATAAATAAATCCAATCACAACTCCCAATCTATCCCGCAAGTCCTATCACAAACCTGCACATCGCCCGACCTTATCCGGTTTCGTACCAGAATAGGTATCAATACCCGGACTTACTCGGTCCTGCACCAGAGTAAGTAGTACAGTCTACTCGGCCCAACACCAAAGTAGATAAACAATCAAGCAATCAACAGTCTACTCGGCCCAACACCGAAGTAGATACACAATCACGCAAGCAATAATCACCACACCACACAAACAATTAATTAGGTTTAATAGCCTTTAATCTTTTCTTAATCTTAACTCATTCAATCCGCTACCTTGGGATTAGTGGATTACTAATCCCGTAGACGGCTTAATCCAATTCAATTATTAATTCTTATTCTCAACCTCTTCGATCCGTCAGCTTGAGATTAGTAAACTTACTAATCTCATGACTTCACATTACTATTTAATTAATTCAGTTAACCCGATAACCCCGACTATAGACTAATTAACCCACCGCGTTATTATATTCTAAGTGTGTTATTTGTTTTAACCGCATTTTAATCAACTCATAATTCCCCATATATAGATTCCTTTAGATATGTTCTTAAATACTTATAAATGCATATACGTCCTAGCATGACATTCTATATGTATGCAACACCCAATCAAGAAATCAAGGAAACTATCAATCAATTACCGATATAAGCTAACTAACATGCATCTCTTTAACCTAATCATTTAATTAGTTAACCGAGTTATTAATCAACCTAGCCGTTCTAACCAATTCAATCATCGAGGTATGCAACCTAAATCTACGGTTAATGAATCCAAAGGTCTATATGTCATATCTATATGCAACACACAATTTAGCCAACTCACAGTGATATCGTGAAGACGGATGGACGGACTGACGGAACTCCGACATGAACCCGACGCTAACCCGAACCTTCCCCGAACCGTTGACTTGCTCTAACCCGCACTTGACCCGAGCGTTGAACCTAATGATTCCGGTCGTACCTTCACACAAGCCTCCGGACCAACCTCATTTTATTTCTCCTTCTCTCTCTCTCTCTCAGGACAAAGAAGCATTAAATGCAGGGGGCAAAGAAGGAAGAGAAGCCGTCGCTCTACAAACCCAAGAAAGATGATCAGCATCATTACGTCTCTTCGAAAAACAGAGACTCACAACGATTGGGTCTCCGAAGCCGGCGAACCGTCACATCTCTGCGTCTTGTGGACGCTACCCAAACAAATTATGAGTCTATAAATACAGATAAGTTATGCGTCTCTCTCATAACCATTTTCCACACAAAAGAAGTTCAAAAAGCAGAGAGAAATTCATTTCGAAAAACAGAGAGAGACTCACCATGGCCAACAGGAGATCGATTGTCTCTCTTCAGCAATTTCTGATCGAAATCCTCTCCAAGATCTTATAGAAAGCCGAGAAAAATTCCGGCGCCGATTACTGCAACCTGAGAAAAACATGCAGAATTATGAACGAAGTCGGCAAGAGTCCTGAAGTCCTCTGTTCTCTCTCTCTCTCTCTCTCTCACCCCCGGTGAAGAATCCTCTCCATGCGTATGAGCACATGGATTTTCTGAACACATGCCTAGACAATGAAAACTACGCGGCTAACTTCGTGAAAGGTATCCTCAATAGTTTTACTTAACCATTTTAATCCGTTTTACCGGTTTTACATCAATAGTTTTACTCAGTTTTACCGGTTTTACATCAGGTATCCTCTCATACTTCCAAGAGGGTAATGTGGAAAGCGGAATGTTATATTTTCACAATGCCGCCCTTGGAGAGGGCGAGGATGAGATTCTGGAAGCTGCTTACCTATGGGGTGTTCTGCGCTTCCTCCACGACGATCCTCTAGAAGGTCCATTGGAGAAAGTTGCTTTCCGTGACTGGCAGGAAGATGAGGAGGATTTGGTGGCCCGCGTTTGGAAGAACTTGAGGAAGATACTGCATGGAATCAGTGTCGTGAAGAAACCGGTCTATATGCAAACATTGCGGAACAGAAGGCCCCCTGCATCTTGCCATCTTCTGGATATGGAAATCGACTGTCCGGATTGCTTCATGTACAAACGGGGCTTGAAGTTCTTCTACATTAATCAATATGTTCCTTATCTCAATTAATTTCTTTTCTCGTACTCTGTTTTTTTTTTTTTTAATTTCTCGGCTATGTAGTACTCTTTTTTTGTTTTTAAATTTCTCGGCTATGTCTCCATCATTTCCCAACAAAATCGAATTCGGTAAAAGTGTGTAAATTGTGTGCAAAACTGTGTAAAACTGTTGGTAAAACTGGTAAAACTGTGGAAAACTGGTAAAACGTTAAAACTGGTTAAACTGTGTAAAACTGGTAAAACTGTGTAAAACTATGTAAAACGGTAAAACGTTAAAACTGTGTAAAACTGGTAAAACTGTGTAAACTGTTAAAACTGTGTAAAACTGGTAAAACTGTGTAAACTGTTGAAACGGTAAAACGGTAAAACTGTGTAAAACTGGTAAAACGGTAAAACTGTGTAAAACTGTGTAAAACTAGTAAAACTGTGTAAAACTCGTAATTATAAAGATTATCATTGGAGAAAATATTTGACATATAGCTATATGTTATTTGAACTTGTATGATCACTTTCATCCTAACCATGGCCAATGGGTGATATTACACAAAATTAGATTGAGAATCACTCAATCAAGTAATTCCACAAACAATGTTCATATACTTGCAAGATCTTTTTTGGAATAACGGACAAGTAAGGGGGATAAATTTACAAAAATTAAGGGTTGTAACATATTAATATGCAGAAACATTAGATTATTAGATTAATTAAGTAAAATCAACTGTAAAACTATAAAACAAAATTTAAAGTTCCAGTACAACTGATTATATTGAAAAAGAGTCAAAGTAAAACTATTAAGAAATTTTGTACAACTACAAACTCCTGTAAAACTATGTGTTTTTTCTAGGGCGGAAAAATTCAAAATTGACCAAATATCTGGCGGGAATATACAGAATTGACCAAATTTTTAAAATTAGTACTTTTCCCTTCTCATTAGCACTTTCCCCTTCACATTAGTACTTTTAAAATTAGACTTTTAATATTTAGCTAGTTAAATATATTATATATCTTATGTCATAAATAACTAATATAGAAACAACATTTTCCCATTTTAAAGTACTACTACAAAAGGACAAACCCAACATTTTCCCAACACCACCTAAATCACAATCACTTACTTTCTCCTATCTTTCTCCTCCTCCACAAATTTTTCCATCGCAGTCGTTCTTTTGTCAATTCCACGAACAATCCTCAAGATTTCGGCTATATCGGTTGGGGATGAAGCAGGAGCTTGTGGTGGTGGGCCCGGATCAATCCTCGGAGCAAGAACTAGTTCCTTCTCTTTTGTTCCTCGTGCAGCAACATCTTGTTCAAACATGTCTTCAAAGAAGACCGTCTTCCCACGAAGAAGACGATTGGTCCACCCATCAACCACGATATCATTTTCATCACGATCGTCGTCTACTTCGAAGATTTCAGCCAGAAGATCTTTTTCTTCTTGCGTACTGATTAAGAGGATGCTATCAATGTCCTGACAAGGATTAAAACAATTGTTAATACAAACTTTAAAACAACAAATATCAAAATTAATATTCAATTGATAACTGACCTGAGTTGTACCAAGTTCATCATTGATTTTTTCAATGGGAATTCCTAACATATCTCCTTTCTTGAACTTCGACTTGCACATCCTAGGGCACATCATGTCTGCTCCTGGGACCATTTCCCTAAATCTTCTCCCCAGTTGAGGAATCGCCTCAAACGGTAGTAGCTACAAAACAGTAGTAGTAGTTAGACTAAGTTGCGATTGAAGCAACATCAACAACCTCAATGTACGTACCTCCAAAGGGAGACAAAAACCCGGAATGGCTCACTGTGCGTCATTCTTCAGCTCCCCTTTGGATTGAAAATGACCAACCGTGTGCTTTATCTCCTCCATCATGAATTCGTAAGAAAGTCTACCCCAAGGAAACGTCTTACAATAGTCGAGGTCGGTCACAGCTCTTTGAAATACATCCAAAACGTCTTGTGGACCTTTTCTAGTCTTCCTTTGTCCGCAAAATATACTCGACAAGAAGAACAACACAGCTATTTTCAATCTGTCAGCGTGAGCTCCCATTGCTACAAGCTTCGCCTTCACATCTTCCTGTCTTAACGGTCCCTTACCAAAATGGTGCTTGATGAAACTCAGACTGCCCCTTTCCTTGTATCCAACAGGATAGTTTTGGCAGTTTAAACCACAGATCAACGCGTGTTCCCTCAGGCCATAGCGCAGAGGAACTCCATTTACAATGAACCAAAGTTCCTTTCTCTTACCGGTTTTGGCTGTTCGCAACACGAGCATCCACATGCCTTGAACCTTGTGGTTATGGTCCTTCGGCATGTGGAACAGGTGCTTAAACTGAGGATGCGACACAAACCATTCCTTCTCGGCATCATTCAGGGTCGGGTTCAAGCCTTCAAACGTTTTGAACACATCCTTAAGATAACATCTTGTCCCTATCTTCAATCTCGTCTGATAGGTGCTAGTAGGGAAGGCCAATCTCTCTGGCTTCAATGGCTTGCCACTCTCATCATCCTGCAAATAACATTTATTCAAATGCACAAGAGATAAGTCTGACAATACCAAACAGTTTTAACCAGTTTTACCTAGTTGCCCTTAGTTACACCAGTTTTCCCTAGTTACACCAGTTTTCCCTAGTTATACCAGTTTTCCCTAGTTATACCAGTGTTCCGTAGTTATACTAGTTATCCATTGCCAGTTTTCCCAAAGCAGTTATCCCTATTTCTACTAGTTTTCCACTGCATTACCTCCGAATCGGAGTCAGTTTCCCATTCGGAAGAATATTCTCCACTCCTTTCATTGGCGATAGCCTTGTCCTTGGAAAGGTTTGAGACTGCAGCCGGAGTTGGGGTCGGAGCAATGGTCATCTCCTTGTCCTTGGAGATGTTTTATACTGACGCCGGAGTTGAGTTGGGAGTTTTGGCCGCCGCTGCTACTCTAAATCCTTCTGCTTCAACTTCTTCTTCTTCAGATGCTTCTTCTTCTTCAGAATCTTCTTCTTCGGGGCTTCCATCTTCGTCTCTGTAAGAGCTCTCTTGGTCATCATCGACAACAGCAGGAAGCGAAAGGCGAAGCGAAGCCGGTTCGACCCTCTGAACCGTAGACGCTTCTTCAGAGCCCGAATCATCTTCTTCAGAGCCCGAATCGTCTTCTTCAGAGCCCAAATCTTCTTTGGATCTCTCTTTTTGGGTATCCCTCTCTTTTTCATCATTGGCACCAATTAGAACCACCCTCGAAGCGTCCGTCTCCGGAACCGAAGAAGAAGAACCTGCCACCACCATCGAAACCATCGTCCCCGGCGCCTGGGAAACCACCTTCTTCAACTTCTTCGAAGGCCTCGCAGCCGGGTCATTGGGATCATTCGGGTTTTCAAGTCTCTTTACCGGAGCATTGCTCTTCGTCGGCGATTCCGCCGGATTCGACTCATCCTCCTTCGTCTCCTTCCTCGAACGTCGTGTTTCAACACACATTTCTCCGATTATCGAGTTTCCGTTACTAGATTTCCTCTCAGTTATGCCGAGTTATCCGAGAAGGAACTGTTATGGTTTGCGTTTCAGATAGAAAAGGAAAATCAAAATGGTGTCGATTGAGGTTATAAAATGGTTGACCCGATTTTGGTGTTATCCGACCCGGGAAAATCGGGTCAATCCGCGGTTTTAGGATAAACCGAATCGTAAACCGAATCGTCTCTGGTTAGGATAAGATTTCGGTTAAGGGCAGTTAAAACGCCTGGTTTTCTCGTTATTATCCAACATTCGACTGGTTTTTAGTAATTTCCATTGTTTTCGATTTAAAAATAATGTTACTTAATATTCTAATAAATAGAGGGGCATATCAGATTTGTTTCGAGTACGGAGGGTCTCTCGAGACAATAACCCCATCACATTGGGACAGAAAACGTGAAATCTGAATCTCTCTTTCGCTGTCCGATTCCAACAGATATACAGGGGAGAGAGAGAGAGAGAGAGGGCGCGAAAGACAGAGATAGAGAGAGAAGGATGATCCAAGATATGGAGGATCCTTCGAACGAGAAATCAAACCAATGCCCGCCTCTAGCTAACCCAGCTCCAACGTCGACGGCATTTCGGGGCCCGTACCATCGGGGAGCGCATTCGGAGGTTCAGTTTCGTCTCCCCGAAGATCTGGATCTCTCGGAACCGTTCGGAGGATTCGACGAGCTTGGAACCGAGGATGACCTCTTTTGCTCATACATGGACATTGAGAAACTTGGATCGGGATCCGGATCCGCTTCCGATTCAGCTGGACCATCCGCTCCTAGGTCCGATAACATGTTTTCCGCTGAAAACGGAGGATTAAGGAGAGACGAGGCTGGGAATTCGAGACCTAGACATAGGCACAGCCTCTCCGTTGATGGGTCTTCGACTTTGGAATCAATCGAGGCTAAGAAAGCAATGGCTCCTGATAAACTCGCCGAGCTTTGGGTCGTCGACCCCAAGCGAGCTAAAAGGTTCCGTGTTTCGCGTAAATTCGAGAATTTTATCTTCATTTCTTGTAATTATGCAAATGATCTGATGAAATCTAGTTCATGTTGGATCGTTAAGACCAGTTTATATGCCTTGTTTTACAATTCGCGGGAAAAAGGTGGTTTCTTTATGACCTTCTTCTATGCTGCTTTTCTAGGTCTTTTAATTGACCTGTGTTTGTATTTTTAACACTGAAATCCTTTAAAATCCACTAAAATCCAGTATAAATCAAATACATAAATAAATCCGTAAGATTGAATAACATGTGATTTGAATTTGGATTTTTAAATCATAGAACCAATAACATACGATTTGAATATGGATTTTAAAATCATAAAACCAATAACACATGATTTAAATATGGATTCTTAAATCATAAAACCAGTAACACTGGATTTGATTTCGATTTTCAAATCCATTAGAATACGTGAACCTATAACCCCATAAAAAATTCGTATGTGTATTTTAATTGATTTGGAAATCAATATAGGATTTACAAATCTCTGTAAAATTCTTTGATTTCTAAATCTAATATGTTGGTTTTAATTAGTATTTATAAATCCGTAGGTTTTTTTTTTGGATTTCAATGTTTGTATTTTCAGCACAAAAATCATTCAAAATCCACTAAAATCCAATATAAATCAAATCCATAAATAAATCTGTAGGATTGAATAACATGTGATTTGAATTTGGATTTCTAAATTATAAAATTAATAACACATGATTTGAATATGAATTTTAAAATCATAAAATTATAAAACCAATAACACTGGATTTAATTTAGATTTCAAAATCCATTAAAATATATGAACCAATAACTCCACTACATGTATTTTTTAAAAAACTTGACCTTCACTATGAAGCAAAAGAAAGGAACTTTTCATTTTGGTGGAACTTCTTAGTCGAAAGCATCATCTCTTAGATGAAAGAAAGAAAAAGAAAAAACTAGTCGTTTAAAAGCTTTAAATAAAAAACAAAAGTTTACACGCTTTGCAATTTCAGCATCGCATAATCTCTTTAGGGTAAGGCATTGACTAGGAGAAGAACTATTACATATTGAACTTTTTCATTTGATGAAAACAAAAGCTCCAAAACTTAACAGCACAGAGATATTTGTTTTAGCGGCAAAGGCGTAAACTCGCTACAGCCGTTGTTGGATTCACTTGCTATTAACTTTTTCTTGGTCGGGTCTTGTCTGTTTGGTGAAGTTGCTCGTTTAAGACACCGGGAGCGTGGAATGATGAATACAGGTTTGTGTTATATGAAACCTCTTGCTATATGACAATGGGCATTGAATTGACACGAGTAGAATCTTTTGAAAAAAGAACGAAAGATAATGGCAAGAGAAATAAAAGTGTTTTGTTGTTAAGACCAGACGGTGGGTTCTAAGAAGTGGCCCGTTGTGTGAAAATAGCAAAGAACAATGAATCCGTCTCCAAGAAACGTAAGAAGCCATCCTTGCAGGCATTAAACTGATTCTAAGTCTTAGATGCAACATTTTTATATCAAATATTATTATTTGTCGGGTAGCATCTACGTTCTTGTTCTGTGAGGAACAAAAACCTGGATTCTAGTAAATGAGGCGGCTCTCGAGAGGCTAAATAAATAAGTTACAACATTGTCCTAAGTTTTGGGAATGCAAAAATATTTTGAAGCATGGACCAACGCTATATAAATATAGCAGCTTAACCATCAGCAACAATCCAAGAGCTTACGGTTAACAGATATTACAATTGAAACATTCAACGGGAAGCAGTTAAAAACATAAAAGATCCATCGTTTATTAAAAAAACAAAACCGACTTAAGACTCCGGAAGCGTGAGTGCTGGTCCAGCGTGACATTGCTGTTCTCTTAGCGGGGAGCTGGATAAAGCTTACTTGGATCGTACTGAGCATAAGCAGACTGTGGCGATTGGTTTTTCACTTGTGCGCTCGCTGGAGCAGCCGTATAGCCTGCTGGTTGAGTTACGGCCTGCTGCTCATATCCTGCTTGATTAGGCACTGCTTGTGAATAAGAGGGTTGGCTACCCGGGGCTACTTGATTAGGCACTGTTTGCGTAGGTGCAGGTTGTGAATACGCGGGTTGGCTACTGGGAGCGGCGCCATATCCATAGTAAGGATCTTGAGAGCTTGTGTTGTATGAATAGTTTCCACTGTTTTGGGTCTGAGTAGTACCATAAGAAGGCTGTGAGGATGGATATGAACTGTATCCACTGGTTGGAGCTGGTTGCCCGCCATACCCAGTTGCTGCAGTCTGCTGTGCACCAGGCTGATCGTGAGTAGAAGAAGCTGACTGAACACTTTGCTGGTAAGCTGGACCAGTTGAAGGTGTTTGTGTAACATTGTGGTATCCGTCAGAGGGTTGACCCGTGCTGTAGGAAGGGTATGCTTGCTGCTGCACTGGCGCATTGCTTGACATGTACCCATATTGTTGTTGTTGTGGAGCCATGTTGGCATTGACATAAGAAGGTGCTGCTGCTGCTGCAGGAGTTGCAGGTTGGTAAGGATCACCGGGAGAAGCTGCTGCTGCAGGCCGTGGAGGCCCGTACCCTTGCTGGACCGGACCTTGTTGCATCCCATAAGGCCTAGGTTGCTGCATTTGGGAATACCCTGGCAGACCACCACCTGCTTGTGGGTATGAACCTCCAAAAGGTGGCTGCATCGGAGGATTATTGTCATACTTGGGCTGTTCATACATCTGCCCATAAGCCTGCTGATGACCGGTCTGGGAGTAAGGAGCAGCATGTCCATACTCTGGACCATGACTCTGACCGTAACCATAACTTACTTGGGAAGGAGGTGGACCACCCAAGGCAGGGGAAGATGCATGGCCGGAAGGAGGTGGGCCAGAGGTTTGAGCTCCTTGTCTACCGTAATAATTGTACGGACCAGAATGCGGAGGTCTTTGGTCCCAACCAGCACCATATCCACCTCTAGGAGGCATATGCTGTGGAGGATAACCACCGTAAGAGGGAGAATTGTAATGTGAACCTTGAGATGAATACGGTCCACGGTGGTGGTGATCATAGGGCCTTGAGTAGGGAGGATGAGGACCTCGTGAACCCCATTGAGGTGGACCACCTGGCCCTCGGGGCGGTGGGTAGGCAGGCTGATTATAACCACCAGAATAGGGTGATTGCCTTGCATTCTACAAGAAAACACAACAATGAAACTTCATATCAGAGACAATAAACATAGAATAACATTTCACATAGCAAGTGATGCTATTATCCGAACAGGAGTCTATCACAATCAAGCAGATAAAACCCATGGCACAACAGCATAGATTGTAGACATTTACACATAAGTGAGCAAAGAACATAGCAAGACACCAAAAACAAGATGGATCTCACACGGCAGTCAGGTTCGCATAACACTGCGAAGCAAACGCCAAAAGTTCAAGACTCTTATATGCAGCTAAAGGTAAAATCTCACAACTGTGAATAGAATTTCAGGTGGATATTTTTTCTTTTTGCATCAGCTCGGCACCATATAATAACTGAAACTATAATGCATGTCATATTATATCAATTTCCCCATCACACTCTCCCGTAATCCATAACACGTGAGTTAGGGCATTTTGTGCAGTTTGTTACACCAGGTTGCAGATGGAGTTACAGAACTCTCTTAATCTCAATGCTAAACATAAGGTGTGCTTTTGTCTACAATGATTCCAGATAAAGCTTTCTTCAAGGACGTTAACTAATAAAGAGCAAGCAAATCAAGATCTGCCTGCCAGATTTACACTAAAGTAATGGTCCTGGAGTTGTTAAGTCTCAAAGCAGCCTTACCGACTACTAGAACTGGCAAGCCTGATAACAAGGCCAGAGACCTTCTTCTGTAAACATCAGTCTCAAGGAGGCAATGCTACCCCCCATGTGAACGGTAATAGCAAGATCTGCATTTTTAACACCATCTCGAGATCGGCACCTTCAATATTAAAACAAAAAATGGAGGATAGAATATAAACAGGTATGTTGGAACTTATCCTTCTTATGGTAGGAGTAGTGTGTAAACCAGCTTCATAGAATATATACAGCTATTTATTGACCTCAGGAAAATTTGAACTAAATGTTGAGACTTGAGAGTAGTAAATAGACTACATATATACTATAAGATGGAGTAATATTGATTTTATAGCTTAGTACTGTTCCCAGAAAAACAACATAAATTTGATAAGAGCTCACAATTTCAAACAGCATTCAGGAAACAAACCTATATTAGGGAATAGAACAATTACGAACTAAAATTGAATACAATACTAAAACAATGATGATAAAGTTTTGAGAAGACGCAGATGTCAATCAGCCCAAACAAAATGTAAATAGTAATATTGAAAACAGTAACATGAACCACCGTAAAATATAACAACCCAACCAGAATACCAGATAAACCAATATAATTATGAAATGAAACATAAACAGCAATCAGAAAATGAACGAAGTTTTAGATGCATTATAGCAACACCAAAATCAAGAATGAATGACAACACATGTACCATTGAAAGCAATAGTATTAGAACAAACCTGATACATAACATCGTTTATCATGTCCGTTGCAATGTCAATTTGTCTTTTATCCCCCGAAATACGAACAGTTCTCTCCTTAAATTCCTCACCTTCTGCATGTTGTGGTATCAACTACACATATATTTTTTAATCAGTTTTCAGGGCAAAAAATCGTGGCTTAAGATTTGAAGACTTTTAATATATTTAACATCAAATATAAATAACCACCTGGATACGTGCTCCGGACCTTGTCTGCATGTTCTTGATCGACTCCCCACCTCGGCCAATAATCAGACCAACCTATCAAGTGAAGCCGGATCAGATATGACTGAACTGATGCTATAGAGAATACAATAGAGATTACCTTATCATTAGGAACTTTAATTTCTATTTGTTCTGAAATCCCTGTCCCATGTGTGGCATGATGTCCCCTCGCAACTAGTGCAGGCGAACCTCCCGCTTCCGCCTGAGGTAGTAGCAGAAGAAATTATTGTAACAAAATTGCTTACAGATACGAGATGTACAGTGAAGAAGCCAAAGTCAATGACAAAGACAACTTTTAACCTCAGCTATGACCGCATTAATAAGCTTCTCAGCATTTTCAATGCATGCAACGTTTCCAATTATGTCCACTGGTCTTAAAGCAGAGTTTGGATCAGCTTCTGAATCCTTCAAGATTTGGATTTTGGCACCAGAGCTGAACTGAAGATTCCGTATATTCTCCCCGCCTTTACCAATCAGGACACCTACCTGCAAAACATTGTGATAACACTGTCATTATACAAAACTGCAATAGGCACACACTCACTGAATGGTAAAAATAGAAACAAAATCAGATTACCTTTGAACTTGGAACCTCAATCCTACGAGTCCTCCACTGTGTATCACCAACTTCTTTCTCAGAAATTTCACCATCCACTTCTATATTTTCTTTGCCAAACAGAGAAATTCCATCATTCAATTCCTTACCTTCCTCATCAACCTCCTTCTGAGTGACATCGTTACATTCTTCTACAATATTTTCCTGAGAGATTGGATGCTCAGGCTTAACATGATCATCTGTTGGCTGATCTACACCACAAATCTTAGTTTCAGACTCTTGAGCATGAACGGGATCTTGAACTTCCTTAACAAGAGGTACTGAATCTTGATTCTCATCCTTCTGCTGCACAGAACCATTCTCTTGTGTCTTCCCATTATCTACAACAAAATTCCGTAGCAGAACAATGAGAATGTCTGTCTCATGAAAACCCTAATAGCCGTAGAAGATTTTAGACAAAATAATCAAAAATACCTAAACCATCGGCCGGTTCATCGTCGAGCTTCGGTCGCTTCGCATGAGAAGAATCAGATGCCACCTTGCTATCATCATCAACGACAACCCCATTCGAGCAATTATCCGAGCCGGACTGTTGCTCAAGGACCTCAGGCTCAACCTCGTCGAGCTTGCGCTTGAGATCGACTGACGGCGCAGGGATAGTAACAACATCTTCCTCCGCCATATGTTGAATGCGAAATCAGGAAACTTCTCTTCAGGCGAGGAATTTCGCAAAGTTGAATACTTAAATAGGATATGGAGAAGCAAAGATTTATCTCCGGTCAGAGAGCTGTGACGGTGAGCGGTGGGGATGAGGAGCGGAGGTGGTTAAGTTTGAGAGTATTTATGGAGTTTAGGGCTTTTATGGGTTTAGTATGTATGTGGACTTTATAATGGGTTATCCGGCCTTATTCAAATGATTTTAAGTTGGACTTTCATGAATGCGGTGTTATCTAGTTGATTTGTACCGGGTTTATATTTAGTTTTTCATAATTTTCTATTGATAATATCTAATCTACTAAAAAAAATATATTATTAAGTATTATTTATGAATATTTTATTATTAATATATTTTAAGTTCAAATCAATTTATTACTAGTTAACTAATAACTTTTAATATTTTTATATTTTTATCATAATCCAATTTTATAAAAAAAATTTTAATCTTTCCAGTTTTTTTAAATTAATTAATTAAACTATAATTTTTATTTATTGAATATGTCATTGAAAATTAATAAAATATTTAAATTTTTTTTATTAAATATAACAATGTCAAATCAATTTATAACTAATTAACTTATAATATCTTTGAATATTTATTTTTTATCATAATAAAATATTATTAAAATATTATTATAAATTAATACTCCCTCCGTTTTAAAAAGAGTGTCATTCTAGAGATAAATTTTTGTTTCAAAAAGAATGTCATTTTACATTTCTAATGTTATTTTTAGATTAAAATTCCTATTTAACTCTTTACTCACAGCTCATTTTATATGAATTTAAGTCATTCTCATTTAATTATTGACATATTAAATAAGGGTATATTTGTATAATTATGAGTTTTCTTAATATGTGTGAAATATGTCAGAGTGACACTCTTTGTGAAACAGAGGGAGTATTAACTAAATTTTGACCAACAGAAATTAAAATACTTAAATATATATATAATTAATTTATTAAATCAACTGATAAATATAATTAAATGATCTAATACATAAATTAGTTTTATAAACTATAAAATTAAATTAAAGTAACCATACACAAAAAAAAAAATCAAATTCATATTTTTATACTATTCAAAACTGGAAGGTAAATGTATTCATCGCAGTTTTAATACATGTTGAAAACTATGTTCTTAGCTATAATTGTTAGTTACTCATCTATGTAATCATCTTTTCTTTTTGGTTAATAAAAATAACATTTCAACAAAAAAATCATTACAAAAAAGGTTAAGATACATCAATTATATTGCATCATATAATCAAGCGATGCTACTTTGAATTACTTTTTGATAAATGATACAAAATTTGCTCATTAACGTCACTTATGATAAGTGATGTTTTGTTTGACTTATTTAACACCAGTTCATTAAAATTAAGCAATATCTATATATTTGCATCACTTGTATAATATTGATGCAAATTTAAATTGGATTTACATCAATTCAACAACCGGTGTATTTTTTATTTTTTTAACATCACTTACGTAAAATGATATAAATTTACATCAATAATAAATGATGTAGATATTAAATTATTTAATTTGATAAAAATATTTATGTGATTAATTGTCAATGATAAAATTTGATATATGTATTTAATTATTTTAAATAAAATAGATAACACTGATATTATTTGATCTTAATTTGTATTGGTAAAAAAGTGAAACTAATAAAAATAAATTTATTGTGTGATCAATGTGAACAATCAATATGATCTAGTTAATATATACATATATTGTTATACTTATACATGTCTATATTCTCTATATTATATAGTCAATATCTCTATATATATTGTTCAATATCGATAATAAGAGGAATATAATCTGAATCTGAAGATAGTAGAATGGATAAAAAGAAAAAACTAACAGAAAGATAAATTGAAAGACTGACGGCTTTGGTTTCCGGATCCTCGGATATTTTTTCGATCTCGGCTAAGACCCGAACCTGAACAGAAAACCTTAAATACATTAGCAAAAGACTTAATGGGGTTAAAAATGTATTTAGGGTATATTCTAAATTTGTATATTATTGGTTTAGTTCTAGATTCAGATTTTTGATCTGGATTTTATGCCTAGATAATATTATACTATACACTAATTAAGTCTCTTAAAGTTCTTAATAAAAAAGTATCATTGGCCCACATAAATTGTAAGATTTATTGACAAATTCCATAAGTTTCTTATTTGAAGCAATATAAACTAACATATTTAATTTTTGTTATGTATATGACATGCACTATATAAAATATTACGCATGTACTTTCACTGAATCAAACATTATATTGTTATATACTTGTAGGTTTATTCGTATGTCCGTACATTATTATTTTTTTGATCAAAGTCCCTAAATTATTATATGTTAAACTTTACACAGTACATATTATATAATACACGTATATTCAATCAAGAGTCAAAATAAAAAAATTGAAAGGAAATTGAAAAAGAAAAGAAATTGTTAGCGATAAAGAGAAAGAAAAAATTAAACACGGACAACCAAAAAAATAGAGGCATTGAATGGTAACTGCGGCCAGAGCGGATTAGTCTGTAAGCGTCCAAGGCCGCGTTTTTCACCATTCGTAATTTTTAATTAAGTCCGCTGCGGACAGAAAATAATCAAAGCAATCCGCTGCGGACCAAGTGCGGACCATTTTTACAAAGAAATAAATTCAGTCCGCAGCGAACTGTGTCCGCCCCAAAAATAAAGTGTTCTAGTCCGCAGTTAGTTTGTCCGCCGTGACCGCAGTTACCATTCAAAACCAGAGTAGACGAGAATCACCTATCACCTTTTTTAATGTCTATCACCTAAAACCTAAGTCCGTCTTCACCCATCTTCTTCTTCATCCCTCCATTGAAAGATTTTTAACAAACAACTGCAAATTGCGACTCGATTTGAACACCATCGGAACAAGGAAACAGTTTCGTTAATCTCAATTTTTTCGGATCTAAAGTCTGAGAAATTTCTCAAGGAATTG
This sequence comes from Orychophragmus violaceus, assembly GCA_030180135.1. Classification (NCBI taxonomy): domain Eukaryota; kingdom Viridiplantae; phylum Streptophyta; class Magnoliopsida; order Brassicales; family Brassicaceae; genus Orychophragmus; species Orychophragmus violaceus. The sequence goes on along the minus strand of CM058238.1, from coordinate 59,762,041 downwards.
ATTCTGAATCTTACCAAAAATTGTGGTTAGCATAGGCAGGTAACTCTACTAGTTTCTGTTTTATTGTTTACTGAATAAATCGAATCCTGCTAATTCCTTTTTATTAAACTTATGAATGGTTTCTGTTTCTATAGAAATTAATCTTGTCGGAGGGATTTTTTTCTAATTTTGTTCGTTTAGCTGATGATATTGAGCAAATCAATCTTAATTTGCCCAAAATCTAATTAGAAGAAACGATTTTGAGCAACTTATTACGGTGTGAGTATTTATGTTTATCTCTGTCGATTTTGAGCTTGGACTTGTTCCTGAGTTTTTCTATTTATGTTAATCTGTGTCTATTTTGCTAAGCAAAAGGAATAAGAAAACTACTAAGAGACTTGAAAGTTTTGTAGCAACATCTTGGAGAAACTAAGAGTAACTCAGTAAATCAGTATTAGAAGACGGCTAAGGTAACTTCAATTTAGCTTGATTGAACTTTTAAATTCGATGATTGGCCTTGCTACTTGATTTCTTATACAAAGGGTGTGTATACCCTTCGATTCATTGTCAAATTTTGAAAATTGTTAGTTTCTTGAAGGTTTTTGATTCGTTTGGTTCAAATATTTGTGATATCGATATTATTTTCATTACTATCCTGAACTTGTTTGTAACGTTGAGATTACCATTCGTAAGCTAAATGTTACTCTGAATCATTTGTGTTTCTTTATTATAATCGATTATAGCTTTTGTTTAGTTTATGTGAGAATTAAAATTGAGCAAGTCTTAATGAATTGCAAGTGATTATACACTTATGTAAATATGTCTTTGATTTACTCGTTACTCGTTAGAAAGCTCATGATGAAGATATAGTTTCTGATCATATTAAAGTTTAGGATCATTATTAAGCTCTTCTTAAGGGGATGAATAACAATATGATTGTAACATAGGTTTAGTCATTTACATGATCTTAATATGCCTAATGCGTGTAGTAAGATGCTAATTTTTAACAAGTGAGTTGTTATGAAGTTGCTCTTTTGTAGGATGTTGCAAAGAGTGTTACAAAGATTGCTATTCGAGAGTCTCGAGCTAAAGATTTAAGAAATGAGATAATCAACTCCGAAAAGTAAGCAAGAACACAATTGTTGTTTTAAGATGTGCCACTTTGGTGAGTGTTTTCTTATGTCTCCATTTTGGTTTCAGGTTAAAGTCTCATTTTGAAGCTAATCCAAAAGATTTAGATCTGTTGAAACATGACAAGCTTCTGAGTAAGATTGCGCCTGCACCACATCTAAAGGACATTCCTGAGTATCTAGTGGACCCAAAGACTCAAGAAAGCAAGATGGTGAAACTAGCCAGAGCTGCAATGGGAAACAGTAGGAGATCCGGTGGAGGCAGTGGTCGCAAGAAGAAAGATGGTAAAGATCTAGTGCATAAGCATAACCTGATGATTTTATTGAAGTATTCAGTTTTATTTTCTTTCTTGTTGGCAAATTTTAATTATGTCTTCTGTGGAACGTATACAGTTCAAGAGTTGAAAGAAAGGTTGCAGCTGAATCAGAGGAAACATCTCCAACGCTACTATCTCCATGTGCTGGTTGTGTTTGGTTAGTTTCTAACTCCACGTGTTTTGATTTTGCTATTTACCTTTTGACTTACGCCAAGAAATATTCAGGAAACTGTTAAGTATTATGAATATGGAGTTTGTGTGAGATTTTCTTAGTCACTTTAGAGGCTCGTTGATTTTCTTAAGGCAATCCAATAAAAATAAAAAAATTTAATTCTTAAGTGTGAAACAGAGTAATAGTTTTAAGATAGAATCAGTTAGGATATTTTTTATGTGAAAGAATATATAAAAGAACTTATCACTTTAAAATATATATATATATATATATATATATATATATATTTATATATCAAAGGAATATACCATGTGATAAAATCTATTTGCTAAATATTTAGAAAATCCCGCTGGTTTTTATTCGAAGCGGGAGTCCAAATTTTTTATTTTTACAGATAGATTAAGTCTATATATACGATTGGATGTAGGATTTCTACAACGGTCGTCTCGAAACGAAGAAATTCTCAGCAATCTAGATCCCAAAGCAATTAAGGTTATTCTCAAAGATAATTGTATTTGTCTGATCTAAATTATGTGGATTCATCTGTTGCTGAGTTGTTTTCTTTTATTTGCTATGTTTAGTTTCTGGTTTCCATGGATTCAGATACGCAAATGCCTGATGATTTCACTAATTTGGAGAGCGGTTAGGATTCTCCTCCCGCACTTGCTCAAGAGTGTAATACTTTCAAATGGAAAGTACAAGTCATAGGTAATATCATTATATTCAGAATAGGTTTAGGTAGAGTTTTAGTGATCCACAGATTTACCATATATACTTAAGTTTCAGATCAGATCATTGTACGAGATTGTTACTTGTCTTACATAATCACTTTAAATTCTAATTCTATATGTGTTTTTTTCTAGATGGCGATAGTAACATAGAAAGCAAAACGGTGACATCTAGAGATGTTTGGAAGCTGTGAAATTGCAAAGTGATTGTCCATTTCGATGAAGATAGCGGTCAACCTGTTTGAGATTATGCAGGCTTACTTGGATCATGGTTAGGTCAATTAAGCAATGAGAAGAAAAAAGTATGTGATGGGTGCACTAGGGAGCAGGTGTAGGGATGTCAAATTGCGTCTTTGCAAAGAACACAAACGAAATGACCGGGCTGCTACGTTGCAAAATCGACCTAAGGATGTTCCTGAAGATCAATGGTCTCATCTTGTTCACATAAGGTTTACTGATAAGTGGAAGGTATAATTTGTACACAGAATATCATCTAGTTCTCAGGTGAGTGTCATTTATATGTAATTCATAGTTACCATGTTTTATGATGATATACTAATTTATTATGCTTTTATTTAGTAGGGAATGGTTGATAGTGGTAATGAAAGTCATGAGCATGTTTAGGGTGGCAGATTTGTTTTGGAAGACTTGTAGGAATTTTAGTTTGATTTGGTTTTATGCATTTGATCGTTATCAATTTTTAGTTTGTTTAGGTTTTATGCATTTGAACACAAATGTATTTTCGTTTGGAAACCTTTTTATGTTCTTTGTTAAATGGAATAATTGATTTCAAAGTAGTTTTTTAAATAAATTACTTTTTAATTTAATTTTTTAAATAAATTACTTTTTTTTACATCAATTATTTACAATTGAAATAAATAGTTTTTAAATTTGTTATTGTAAATGATACGATTGTTAGATTTCACTTATCATAACTGACACTGATTTTAAAATCAGTTATTTCATTGTGATGTAAATATTTTATATTAATAGTTGTAATTGTTACAAATATTAAAATCGATTATATAACTTGATACAAGAAATAACATTTTTCCATCATTAATAAAAATTTATTGAAATATTTATATCAGTTATTGTAAGTGATATATATATAAAAATCATTTATAAAAATTGACATTATTTTTTTACATCAATTAGTTACAAATGTTGTAAATATTTGACATCAATAACAATAAACGTTACAAAAATTAACATCGGTTAGATTAATTGACATAAAAATTCAAATCATTTTTTCGTGAATGACACAAATTAATATCAATTACAATAATCGATGCAAGTATTTGTAACGGTTGTTTAAAATGATTTAATGTATTTGCATAATTGTGTTCAGAGTCGCTTTTTAACTGATGCAAAAAACGTTAGCATCACTTAAAAGTAATGCAAACCTTAAAAATAAATGACACAAAACAGCCTTTTTGTAGTATCCGATGAGTGAGAAGGTTACTAGGGAGAGAGAGAGCTTGCTGAGGAGAGGAATTCACCAAAAGAAGGAGAGAAGCCGCGGCAACTCGCCGGCGACCGCTTCTCCGTTCCGGCGGACTCCGGCGGCGGTGGAGAAGGCTGACCGGTGTCGATTGATGAGGAGGATGAGGTGATCTCAGATCTGAAAGTGGTTTCTGAAGATATGGTTTGGTTTATGAGTTATGGGGTTAACTTGTTCTTCAAGGAATGAAGAACATTCAAGTGTTCTTGATGATATTCAACAATTCCTTGAAGATGCATGCAATTTTGATGAATATGAGAAGAGCGAGAAGAGGGAGATCGAGAGAGGGGGATGAGAGAGGCTAGAGACAGTTCAGATTGAGTGTTTGGTGAGGTGAGTTGAATGAGGAATGTGAGATGATGGGATTGCTCCCATGCAAAGAATTGTTCATTGAATCTAAAACATTCTTTGCACACAAAAAGGGAGAGGTGGCGCCAGGGAGGGAAGACATTTGTCTTCATGGGGTTCATTTTTCTCTCATACATGGCACCAATCAGCTTCTAGAATCCTTTTAATTTCCGATCCATTCCGTTGTATCAATACGACCAATTTCGAGTTTGATTTTATAAAAACCCAATAACTTCTTCCATAAATTCACCAAGCCACATTTTCCAATACTAGATGATTTTAGATGCATTTATAAATTTGAATCATCTCAAACGGACACCCGTAGCTCCCACAATGAATTTTACAAGTTTTATCGGTTCTATCGATTTCCTTTCACGATAATTTGAAAAAAACTCATCTAACGTCCGTTTCCACCATTTCTTGTCTTCTAAATGTTTTCTTACTTAAAAGAGAAATATTTGGCCCATCTCGGCATCCGGCTCGTATTTTGGTTAAATTACCAAAATGCCCCTCATCTTCTTGACAATTATAAAATTGCCCCGTTTGACTTTCTGCTGCCCTATGACCCGATTTTATGAAACAGAGTATTACATTCTTTCTCGCTTACAGGAATTCGGTCCCCAAATTCTCCATTACTGTCTAACTTCGAATTGGTACCAAATCTTGTAAGTCGCTATACTGATCTGATTCCGCTCCTTCACTGCTCGAACACTGAACCAACCGAACCAAGCTTCTGATGCTTACTAACTCTGAAATACTGTCTTGCACAAAACCGCACCACACTGATCTTCACTACGCTCGCTTAACCACCGATATTGACTGATCCGTTCCATTCCGAATTTTCTAATCCCATCCGCGCCAACAGACTTTGCTCTGATTCTCACTTCTGACTTCCCCACTTTGTTTCGACCTCCATAACTACACAGTACTGACTTTCCATACTTGCACTCGTCTCGAAGTTTTGATCATCAAACTCCACGCCTCATGGACTCCACAATTGTTTTTCCTCTGGTAACTCTGAACTGATCCAACATTGATACCGATGTTTTCAAAATCTCTTTGCTAACTCATCGGGCTTGACGACTTGTCTTGAATTCCACTGTCTCTGATACCCATTCTGACTTGTACAAGGCTCGGGTCAACTACTTCACGGCTTTCTAAAACTTGACTTGTCTTTCGGGTTCGGGTTCGGTCTCGCGTTCACGTCACAATGTCAATCATGTCGTGCACTATAACTTAACAACACTACACTGGAGCGGTTAGATTCTTTCTAACCTATTCCGATATTAATTCCTCATAGCGATATGGTTACTTAGTCATGTACCTGACGGTCACTGATAGGTCAAGAATTAATCCCTATACTAACTGCAAGTGCACAGTGATGTAGTTGTAGTACTTAGGGTATCGAATCCACATGGACTCCGGTCAACGATAGATTAAGAACAGAAAAGATTAAACTAGGTGAAAGTAATGAGAAAGCAGTAAATCAAGCAAGCATAAAGTAAATAAGTAGCGAGTTTGTGAGCAAGGAAGCGAAGCGTTAAGTCTAGGGAGTTCTCAGGAAATCAGGAACATAAACTAATCAATCAATTGGGATCTAATTAAGAACTGTTCTAGAACTCAAACACAGATATAGAATTAACCAAATCTCTTTGCGAGAATTCTCTAAGTCTAAGTGCAGTAATCCAAATCTCTTTGCAATTACTAACAGATTAAACCAGCATTAATTTCAAGTTCGATATGTTCACAATTAAACTAAGCCAAATCTCTTTGCGAATAATTCAATTGCTCATCTAGGTTCTTTCTAGCTAATTAACCAACTGTCGTTGCATCAATCAACCTAACATCAATAATCTAAGTGGCCAATTTATATCAAGCATTAAGAACAATCCTAGATAAAGAACTAGCAGATATGAATCCCTACAGATTGATTAACCTATAATTCCATGAAATCCCTAATGAGAATCCCTAAACTTAACAGGTAATCTACTCAGACATGTTCATCGAAACAGAAAACATCATGAATAGAAAACCAAATATTATAAAATTAAATAAAGAACTGGCCTTTGAAATCAAGTCTCTTTCGAGAACAAGATCAGCCCCTAAAACTCTCTCTGAATAAAATAAAGCGTAGCCTAAACAAGTGGCTAAAAACCTTAATATATAGTCTAAAACACGTTTTGGGCTTCTGTGTAAATATCTGGGCTTTTCTGCAATATCAGCATTCTTCATTAAACCGCCGAGTCTGGCCCATCTCGCATATGCAACGATCGACACCAAAGGTGTGTCGATCGATGCATTCCTCAAATGTCCACAGAGAACTCTATCTCTCGGCCAAACACTCCAAAAAGCTCCAGAAAGTGCCATAATCACCAAATCTGCTCCAAATGTGCTTGTACCTAATAAATACCTGAAAAGACTCTAAAACATAGTAAAGGACTCGATAAATAAGATATATACCATGGTTAAAAGCCCTAAAATCCATGGTATATCAACTCCCCCACACTTAGCTCTTGCTTGCCCTCAAGTAAGTAAAGAACCAAAACATGGTGAAGAGGTTTGAAAACTTTCAGAAACTCTTTTCATCTTAGAAGCAACAACACTCAGATTCCCCTTAGTAATCCACTTGAAAGATTTCACCTGCAGACATCAAGACCAACATGTACTTCCCCCACACTTAGCAACTGTCCTAAGTAAACTCCACAATCACATTCACGCATTCAAATTCACCCTACTGACTTCTGCAAGTATTTAAGTGCGGTCTCACCTAAGGAATATCGATCAAAGGCACATGGACTCTTACCTTGCCAGCTCTAGACCACCATACTATCTTTCTCTAGTCCCTTTCTTCTCTTTTCCCTTCCTTAACAACTGATTTTTCCCCATTGGGTATCATTTTTTTTTATCAGTGCTCTTCCCGTTAAGGGGTGTACTTTGAACACATTCCATGGATGTACAGGATATGAGAGTTGTAGCTACCATTCCCATGACCACTTCGGAGTTACTAACTCATCCTCAATTTATTATCTTTTTTTTTTTAATGGAAGGGGAGAAGGGAACTAAATAGGACAGGTATACAGGCTGTGTCAGAACTAACAAGGGAGTCCGACACAAAGTATACCAAGCCCTTAGGTGAGAAATCTAAGTCAGTATTTAGTTTGAAGTCAGTAAAAGGATCCTCTGATACCTGAAGTGATGTGGGTGTCCTTAGTAGGTTGATCCATGTCTGGGTTTTCTAATAGTCATAGATAGGTCCTGCAACTTCATCCCAATGGTTACTTAAGTTCCTGCAAGTGCTGCTAATCTTCTCAAAAAATCATTGTTTCCTACTTAAACTGGTTTTGACTCAATAAAACAAAATTTTGAAAAATGGACTGACTCTTAAGAAAACAAAAGCGTGCGTCAGTAGCTCCTCCCCCACACTTAAAATACACTGTCCCCAGTAGTGTCAAGCTTAGGGTCGGTGAGAATAAATAATCAAATCGAAACAATCCGAAAAGTTGCAGAACACGTACCTGTCATCGCCCTGTGTCGATCGATGCCACAAGGGTGTCGATCGATGCATGGCGCATTTGCTCGCGGTTATGTGAATAACCGATGTCGAAACCGCAATTGATTCGGTAAACCGTAAATCGCAACTGCATCGACCTATGCACTAGGTGTGTCGATAGATGCAATGCGATTTTGCCTGTTTCTCAAGCCTTTGAACACACAAAAACAGAAAAATTAAAAACACCAAATCAAATTGAAAAACGAAAACTAAAACGAACCTAACAGTGGGTTGCCTCCCACTCAGCGCTTGTTTTGAGTCATTAGTTTGACTATGGGATAGAGATCTGATTTAAGGCAGCTTCAACAGAGACTTTGAGTGTCTCTGTGAATATCTCTTCATCCAAGGAGGTGTGTATGCTGTCGGATCATGAGGTTTCCCAAGGAAAGAGTAGACAGAACCGGAGCGGAAGCGAAGCTTGGGTGGGATACAGCGTTTTCCTGCATTCAAAACAATGTGGTCAGGAGGTTTAAACTTAGGTGATTTATACCTTACCTTTGGTGCAGATCTGATGTTTTGAGCTTTCTGCTTATGAGCAGTTGCAGGCTTTGAAGATGTTAGAGCAGGTTCAAGAGGAACCGCCATCTTCTTCTCTCCACTATCAGATACTGTAGTTCCACCAATCTGAACTTCATCTGTTAAATGACCATCAGTGGAGACCATCTTCTTTGCATATCCCAACACAGAAGGATGAACTCGCGAAGCTTCAGCTGGTGGAGTTTCATTCATCTCCTTATCCACCATTACCATGCACTTGACTACACTCTGCTCATGTTTAGACCTTATAGGAACTTTTGGGATTGGTATTGGAGGTTTGTAGACCCTTTCCTTAGCAAAAACATCAGATTTAGGCGAAATTGGGTCTGCCCGACTGTCGTGTCGACTAACGCAGAGTGGGTGTCGGTCGTCATTGAATTGATGTCGACCTTCAGTGTCGACAATGATCAATTTCTGTTCGTCGCAAGAGTTCGAAATTGCCGTCAGAATTGCGTGTCGACCGACACTAAGGGGGTGTCGATCGATGCATGTCTCAGACAGACAATATTCATCCAGAAAATCCGAGATTATGCTCTCTTCTTCACCTAGCAACTCAATCTCATCTCTTAAGGTCACAGCTTTGATGGATTTATACTGTTCAGCTTTCCCAGCTTCATTATGCCTTTGTATTGCTTGAGATGTATGTTGGATTTTAACATCCAGCTTCTTCACATGTGTGCTCAAGTATTCAAACTTCTCATTCAGATTTTCATGTATATCTTCCAGCTTCCTGTCGAAGTTTGCAGCAGTCTTAACCTGATCCTCTAGAAACTGCTCCATCATGGATTCCATCTTGCTTTTATAAGCATTAGCAGCATGAGGTGTCTATTAAGATTCATAGGTTCTCTGATGAGAATTACCTTGCTGCAAAGGCTCCTGATAACCAGCATTATGTCCATATACAAGAGGGTTCTGATTGCTTGTAAAAACACTCCTCTGTCCACCATTAAAGAACTTGTTACCTTGCTGATTATCAAACATGTTTCCTTGGCTTCCAGAGCCATTGATGTAGTTCAAATCTTCTTCCTGCTTTTCCAAGAACTGCTCCATCATGCTCATCAGCTTATTATAATGTGTATTGTGAGGAGGAACAGGCTGATATGATGGAGATTCATAATCTCTGGTGAATGAATAGGAACCATAGCCTCTGCAGAATGAGTTATTCTGCTGATTTTCCAACATCCGTTCCATCATTCCCATCATCTTACGCGATGTGTCGATCGATGCAGAGTAGCGTCGATCGATGCAAGCTCGAGAACGCAACGATCGACACACAGGACAGTGTCGATCGATGCAGGGCGATTACAGGCGTACCTGAAACGCAAGAACAGAAAGGAAAAAAAAAATTAGTAGAAAAAAATAAAAACGAAAAAACCTAGTCTAAACCCTAAGTTCAAATCTATCGAAGACTCAAAAGAGTCCCCGGCAACGGCGCCAAAAACTTGATAGGTCAAGAATTAATCCCTATACTAACTGCAAGTGCACAGTGATGTAGTTGTAGTACTTAGGGTATCGAATCCACAGGGACTCCGGTCAACGATAGATTAAGAACAGAAAAGATTAAACTAGGTGAAAGTAATGAGAAAGCAGTAAATCAAGCAAGCAGAAAGTAAATCAGTAGCGAGTTTGTGAGCAAGGAAGCGAAGCGTTAAGTCTAGGGAATTCTCAGAAAATCAGGAACACAAACTAATCAATCAATCGGGATCTAATTAAGAACTGTTCTAGAACTCAAACACAGATATAGAATTAACCAACTGTCGTTGCGAGAATTCTCTAAGTCTAAGTGCAGCAATCCAAATTCCTTTGCAATTACTAACAGATTAAACCAGCTTTAATTCCAAGTTCGATATGTTCACAATCTAATTAAACCAAATTCCTTTGCGAGTAATTAAATTGCTCATCTAGGTTCTTTCTAGCTAATTAACCAACTGTCGTTGCATCAATTAACATAACATCATAAATCTGGGTAGCTAATTCAGATTAAGCAGTAAGAACAATCCTAGACAAAGAACTAGCAGATATGAATCCCTACAGATTGATTAACCTATAATTCCATGAAATCCCTAATGAGAATCCCTAAACTTAACAGGTAATCTACTCAGACATGTTCATCGAAACAGAAAACATCATGAATAGAAAACCAAATATTATAAAATCAAATAAAGAACTGGGGTTTGAAATCAAGTCTCTTTCGAGAACAAGATCAGCCCCTAAAACTCTCTCTGAATAAAATAAAGCGTAGCCTAAACAAGTGGCTAAAAACCCTAATATATAGTCTAAAACACGTTTTGGGCTTCGGTGTAAATATCTGGGCTTTTCTGCAATATCAGCATTCTTCATTAAACCGCCGAGTCTGGCCCATCTCGCATATGCAACGATCGACACAAAAGGTGTGTCGATCGATGCATTCCTCAAATGTCCACAGAGAACTCTATCTCTCGGCCAAACACTCCAAAAAGCTCCAGAAAGTGCCATAATCACCAAATCTGCTCCAAATGTGCTTGTACCTAATAAATACATGAAAAGACTCTAAAACATAGTAAAGGACTCGATAAATAAGATATATATCATGGTTAAAAGCCCTAAAATCCATGGTATATCAGTCACACATGACTAAATAACAATATTATATAATTCCGCTTTCTCCCGAATAAGCTTGCTAACTAAACTGCTTATCCATTTCGAGCTTAATTTCTACCAAAAAGGTTTTTATCCTTCCTATTACAACGAGTCTAACCGATAACTTAATATTCCATTTACAACACTTTCTAGGTCTAACAACCTACGACAACTTCTACTACTTAAACCGGCTGGTCTCTACGATTCGCTAACCCTAACTTAGAACTACCAACAACCTAGCCAATCTAATAATTCATCAAGGCTCACGATTTCCACTAAGAATCCTAACACATGATAAATGCATCTCTAATAACCTAGCAATCAAACACAATGCAACACCGCGGCTTACAATCAAGTAATGCATTTATAGCAACCTAACATTCATGCAATGCAAGACTACCAACCTAGCGGTCAAATAAATGCATCGCTAACAGTTCTAACTATCACCAACACAATGCATCAAACAAACTAACACCCTTGCGATTAAATGGATGCAGCGATTCATAATGATAAACTAACAACCTAACGGATGATCCAATGCAAAAATCAAACACGCGAGAAATAATCAAATTTCAACAAAATATCGCGCAACAAACAATCACACAATCAATAGATCGGGTCACGGTATGTCAATGCGGTTACCTCATGGGTTATGGTGAATGATCGCTTGTTTCGACCATCCTTTGTTTTCACATCATAATTGAATTGCATTCACAAGCCATCACATGCATGCAATAAAATTACTATGTTACTCAAAACGATAAATCGAATACTCGGCATCCACCATATACATAAAAATATCCATAACCATACATCATAGTTTTAGTACATAGTTTAAGCCGAAGTCTACTACAAAGCGAACTCCCCATCATACCCAAAAACAAAATCGTGCACCACTACATAACCGTAAGTCGTCAATGACAATAATACGCCGATCTATGTACAGTCAAAAATGAGTAAGATCCCTACTTACCTGAGCCTACTCTAACCCCTATCACCAGCAAGACCAAAATGCCCAACAGAGACCGCAATACGGCTCGTAGGAGTAGCCACTGCCAAGTGTGCCAGGGGGATGGCGAGGGTGCGCATCAAGTGTGGGTGGTGCCGTGCTGGGTCGTGGCTCTGCTATCGGACAAAGGGGCACCAAGTGGCTTTCAAGGCCGCAGATCTGACAGATGTCTGGTGGCGGCAAGGGCTGGTATGGCTCGCGGTAGCGAGGATCAGTTGGTATAGGGCACCGGTGGAAGTGAAACCCTCGTTCTCCGCAATCATTATAGTGCGCGTACTGGGCATCTCCGGTGGTAGGGACTCAGGCGAATCAGCCTGAAGAGACGAATGTGGCTGCGGAGGTGGCTGGTGATGAGCGCCTACACGCTGCTCTAGGACATCGGCGAGCACAGCAGTCTGCTCGGCGATACGTGCCTCCCACTCTTGATGCTGGAACGGATCGATGGGCTCCATCGAAAAGTCGAATTCCGTCGGCAACGAGCTGAGCAAGAGATCACCCGGACTGTAGGGCTCAGGAAAGTCGGGTACCTTCAGGATAGGCACCGGCTGCTTAGGCTGTACGGGTGAAAGTGGTGGCAACGGCGGTAGCTCGATGCCTGCTAACCCGAACATATCCAAAAATCTGACATAGGGATCGGCTGAGTCTGCATCATCCCGAAGTGAGGCAAGCAAAGGTGATGGGAGAGGTACAGTGACAACTGCTGCTGCAGAAGCGCCAACTAATGCGCGTAAAGGAACTGGGACGCGAGACGAGATACGTGATCCCCGCGCTGAAGAATGGGCACGTCGACCCGAATGGGCTCGACCGGATCCAGCTGATCTTTGGCTGCTCATGATCTCAAAACTGACCCACACCACAAAAACCTCATGCTCCAATCCACCTTGGGGCACGCTGTTGCAAGTCTGCATCCAAAAACATGACAATGTTAGTACAGTTCTAATAAAATTTCTACTTCCGATCCCCCCCCCCCCCCCGGTTTTGACAGACGCGGCTCGGTTTCCTAATGGATGCTTGGGCGACTCATTTGACTCGATAAAACATGGAAAAAACTTAGAAAACGTTTCGAAACCCATGACGTGTTGGATCCCGATGGATCTAGGGTTTGATATATTGAAATTTAGAACCAACCTCGTTCTTACCTTTGGCAGCGGAAGAAGATGGTGAACGAGATCAGTGGAGCAACGCAACGCTTTGCCTCTACCAGATACACACGCACGCTCGCTGGAAACGGGATGCTAGTGCCGGATCAATGGGGATCGAAAGGTTCTGGTGTGTCTAGTGTTTCTGTCAAGAAAACTGGACGGCTCTCTCGTTTAGGTCGAACTAAACTGATTTTATTCGACCCAAACTTGCTTAACGGGCCAGACTCAATTAAGCTATAACCCGAAAAGCCTGTTCGGAAAATCCGAACTGTGTCGACCGACACACAAGCTGTGTCGATCGACACAACACCATTATATCGATTCTTATGTGTATTTCAATACACATAATATGATCATTGCCACAATGATCATTCCCATGTCGTAGCTTCCAGTTCGCTTAGGTGTGTGACCCTATAGGATCATATAATACTGGCAGTAAGTCCACGACCTACAGATTGCAAGAGGCTTCTAGCAAAGCATTGCAAACGCCCAGTATTATACGAATGTCTGATCTCGACACACAACTATCACAGGAGTGAGTACAAGTGTGATTTCAGGACACTATCCCAACAATCTCCCACTTGTACTGGAATCATCAATTCCTATAATCCTTTTGTCTCTATATCTCGATTTGGCATAAGGCAAGATTTGTGTCATCCTTATTAAGCCAACATCGTGTTTATCGAACTCCTGATCTCATACTGAACATTACAAACAACTGAACTACAGTTTGTTTGAGTGCGGCCACACATTTTCTCAGTAATCAATCTTCGATAGGCCCTGAGATATTTATCTCCCGTTATACAGGAGGGACAAATTCCATCTTGTTCCATCCCTGTTTCAACGCACACTTCATTGATAAACTTGAACAGTGTCGTTATAGCCGCCAGTTACGGATCGACGTTTGACAAAGTCAAAATGTACCAATTCATATGCAAGAAAGCATGATGAACTCAGGTCTAAGGACTATACTCTATAGTCGTAATGAGAACCTCTTATGACACAGATATTACTATCTTGTAGACTTCTCATTAGCGGGTCATGTCCGATCATATGTTCACTAACATATATCTATATGACTGACTGCGATAATCATATCATTGGCTCCATGAAACTTAGCCAACAGTCACCTCACAATCTAGTCTCTTACGGTTGTCAGTGTCCCAATTCTACAACCTCGACTAGGGACAAAATAATTTATTAACTTATAGGGTTTCATGATCAAGTTCTCAACTTGATGACCTATAATATGTCATAAACTTATTCTGGGACCATTATTTAGATCACAATAAATAATGCTGAAATCAAATTTCATTAAACAGTTCTAAAAGAATGTTTACAATAGCGTCTTATTATAACTAAAACAAAACCCAAAACTCCCACTAAAATCAAGATTACATCTTAAGATCTCTAATGCCTACAGCAGTCGTATGACTCTCATGCTTAGGCCTTGGGAGTGACTTGGTTAGAGGATCAGCGACATTCTCGTTTGTCGGAACTCGGCTGATCTTCACATCACCTCTATTGACAATATCACGAATCAGATGATATTTCCTCTCAACGTGTTTGGACTTCTGGTGTGACCTGGGTTCTTTCGCCTGAGCAATGGCTCCATTGTTATCGCAGAACAAAGCCACTGGCTCCAAGATACTAGGAACCACACCAAGTTCAGTCATGAACTTCTTGATCCAAACAGCTTCCTTTGCCGCTTCTGAAGCAGCAACATATTCAGCTTCCGTTGTGGAGTCAGCTACGGTATTCTGCTTAGAGCTCTTCCAGCTCACCGCACCGCCATTTAGACAGAAGACATATCCAGACTGTGATCGGAAATCATCTCTGTCCGTCTGAAAACTCGCATCGGTGAATCCATTCACCACAAGTTCATCACTATCTCCATACACAAGGAACTTATCCTTAGTATGTCTCAAATACTTGAGAATATTCTTGACAGCTGTCCAGTGAGCTTCACCTGGATCAGATTGGTATCTACTCGTCATGCTTAACGCGTAAGCTACATCTGGACGAGTGCAGAGCATGGCATACATAATAGATCCTATTGCAGAGGCATAAGGAATCCTATTCATGCGTTCTCGCTCAGCAGGTGTCGTCGGACACTGCTTCTTGCAGAGACTCTTGCCATGAGACATTGGTATGAAGCCCTTCTTGGAATCGTGCATCCTGAATCTGTGCAACACCTTATCAATATAAGTGTCCTGGCACAATCCAATCTGCTTGTTAGTTCTATCTCTGTAGATCCTGATTCCAAGAATGTATGCGGCTTCTCCCATGTCTTTCATGGAAAAACAACTTCCTAGCCAAGTCTTAATAGACTGAAGCAACGGAACGTCATTACCGAGGAGGAGTATGTCATCGACATACAGTACAAGAAATGCAATTTTGCTCCCACTTGTCTTCTTGTATACACACGCTTCTTCTTCGTTCTTGATGAAACCAAATTGTTTTACTGCTTCATCAAAACGTAGATTCCAACTCCGTGATGCTTGCTTCAATCCATAAATGGATTTATGAAGTTTGCATACCTTCTTAGCGTTCTTGGGATCGACAAAACCTTCAGGTTGTGTCATGTACACATCCTCTTCCAGAATACCATTCAGGAATGCGGTTTTGACATCCATCTGCCAAATCTCATAATCATAATGAGCAGCAATCGCTAGAAGAATCCGAATGGATTTAAGCATAGCGACTGGGGAATAGGTTTCATCATAGTCAATACCATGAATTTGTTTGAAACCTTTAGCCACCAACCTTGCTTTGTAAATCTGTACGTTGCCATCCACGTCAATCTTCTTCTTGAAGATCCATTTACACTCAATGGCTTTTACACCATTAGGTAAATCGACCAAGGACAATACTTGGTTTTCTGACATGGATGTCATTTCGGATTTAGAGGCTCCAAGCCATTTTTCGGAGTCCGGGCCCATCATTGCTTCCGTGAAGGTCGCTGGTTCGTCACCATCAATAATCATCAGATCATTTGAATTGGTTACGAGAAATCCGTAGTATCTCTCGGGTTCGTGACGGATCCTTCCGGATCTGCGAACTTCAGGCTCCACAGGTGCCGGTTCCACAGAACTTTGTGGATCCAACTGCTGCTCTTCCTCAATAGGTTGAGCAGCCTCCTGTGCACCTTGAATTTCTTCAAGATGTACTTTACTCCCACTGTTTTTCTTAGAGAGAAACTCCCTCTCAAGAAAGGAACAGTCCCGAGCAACAAATACTTTGTTCTCAGATTGGTTGTAAAAGTAGTATGCCTTGGTTTCCCTAGGATAACCAACGAAGTAGCATTTATCTGATTTCGGTGCAAGCTTGTCAGAGATTAAACGTTTGACATAAGCTTCGCAACCCCAAATCCTTAGGAAAGACAGACTAGGAACATTCCCAGTCCACAATTCATGTGGTGTCTTTTCCACTGATTTAGATGGCACCCTATTTAGTGTAAACGCAGACGTTTCTAGAGCATATCCCCAAAAGGATAATGGAAGATTAGAATGACTCATCATAGACCGAACCATATCCAATAAAGTTCGATTCCTCCTCTCCGACACTCCATTCCATTGGGGTGTTCCAGGAGGAGTGAGTTGTGAAACAATTCCACACTCGCTCAGATAGTCGCTGAATTCTTGACTCAAGTATTCTCCTCCGCGATCCGATCGCAGAACTTTGATACTTTTGCCAAGTTGATTATGTACTTCATTCTTGAATTCCTTGAATCTATCAAAGGATTCTGACTTGTGTCTCATCAAATAGACATAGCCATACCTACTGAAATCATCAGTGAAGGTGATGAAGTACTTAAAGTTTCCTCTGGCAGCAGTACTCATTGGCCCACATACATCAGTATGGACAAGGCCCAATAAGTCACTGGCCCTTTCATTCGGTTTGTTGAAAGGGGCTCTAGCCATTTTGCCCACCAAACAAGATTCGCATTTCTCACATGATTCAAAATCAAATGAGCCCAGAAGCCCATTCCGATGGAGCCTCTGGATGCGTCTCTCATTAATATGGCCCAAACGACAATGCCATAAGAAAGTCGGGTTTTTGTCATTGGACTTAAACCTCTTTGCATTTATGTTAAAAGCAGGCATTTCTTGGTTTAATACATATAACCCATTATCTAATGGGGCGCTACCATAAATTATACCATCACGATTAAAAGAACAAACTTTATTCTTAACAGCAAAATCAAAACCTTCCAAATCCAAAACGGAAACAGAAATTATGTTTCTGCTAATCGCAGGTACATAGTAGCAATTATTCAAAATTAACACCATGCCCGAAGGTAGGGACAACTCGCAGGTGCCTACGGCCAGTGCAGCAACCTTAGCTCCATTCCCGACCCGTAGCTCCACTTGTCCTTTCTTCAGCGTCCTACTTTTTCTTAGTGCCTGAATCAGACGCGTCATACGTCTTCTTCAGCTTCTTGTAATCTTCCATGAACTTCTTGCAGTCTTTCTTCCAATGCCCCAACTGCTTGCAGTAGTTGCACTTATCCTCAGGAGAAGGCCCGGATTTGGGCTTCGGCTTGGGCTTGTCCTGACTTTCAGCCTGGACAACCTGGGCCTTACCCTTACCCTTCTTAGGTTTCTTAAACCTCTTATTCCCTTGTACCATCAGGACACTGGGAGTAGCCTTCTTGAGATTTGGTTCTGTTGTCTTCAGCATACCGTGCAACTCAGTCAATGTCTTAGTCATGTTTTGCATGTTGTAGTTCATAATGAACTGATCAAAACACGACGGCAATGACTGCAGAATCATGTCAGTGGCCAGCTCCTAGCTAATGGCACAGTCCAGTTTCCCCAGGTTATCAATGTAACCCATCATTTTAAGGACATGAGGACTTACTGGACTGTCCTTAGCCAGCTTGCAATCCATGAGAGATTTAACCGTCTGGTATCTCTCTGTGGGAGCTTGCTCCTGAAACAAAGCTTTCAGGCTGTTAATCATCTCAATGGGTGACAACACGTTCTCATATTGCTTCTGCAGCTCAGAGTTCACAGTCACCAGCATTAGACAATTGACATCTTTGACATCAGCGGAATGCTTATCATAAGCATTCCTGTCTGCCTGCGAGGCATTGGAACGTGGCCTCTCGGGGAGAACTCTTTCAAGGACATATTCCTTGTTCTCCTGCCTGAGAAATATTCTCAGGTTCCGATACCATTCCAAGAAATTAGATCCATTTAACTTGTCCTTCTCAGGGACGGATCTTAGTGAGAAAGTGTTGATGTGATTTGAGACAGACATAGCTGTAATTCAAAAAGGTAGATTTTAGTTATAAAGCACAAGAAATGAGAATTCTTATCTAATAAGAAAACTCGCATTGTATTCAAAACTATGTTTCCTCAGATGAATACAATGAGCCAAGATCCTTAGATTACTAAAATTCGAGTGGGCGACTCGCCGTTACTCAAGCTTTAGTTGTCTAGGTAAGCAAATCATTGCTAATTGTACTCAGTACAACTCCCGGTCGTGGATAAGACAAACTATGTCCAATCCACTATGATGTCTCTGAGCCCAGAACTTCTGATAACCCAGTCAAGTACAACCAATCTCTTCTGTCTTGTGATCATTAACAGTTGCACTGCAAATCTATCAATGATCACCTGCATTACTCATTTTTCTGTGGATACCAAGGACTCCAAGGTTATCCAACAACATCACGAGTTTTGACAGTAGACAAGATCGGGCAAGACATCAAGATCACTTGATATTTAGTTGAGGAAAGGAACTAATCTTATCTTGATTTATATCTAATATATATCTAAGAAATCATAAATTTTAATCAAAACATTCAGTTTTATTAAGTTCATGTTCATCTAAAACTTTTAGGATTAGATTATTCTGGTTTATGCAAATTTGTGGTCAAACCAGCATATCTGCGGACGTTGTGTCGATCGACGCCAACCATTGGTATCAATCGATGCAACTATATTTAAACCGTTCTTCGATAACCGGTCAAACCGGATCGAATTTACTTAACCGATTCAATCCAATTGAACCAGTTCGGTTTAATGGTCCATGTCGATCGTCACACACTGTGTGTCGATCGATATGATCAAACCAGAATCAATTTGGTTAATAAAATTAACCGAGCTAGATAACCGGTCTAATCCAATTGAACCGATCTATCTGATCGCATTGCCTGTGTCGACCGACACACCCAGTGTATCGATCGACGCAACACGATAACGGGTACTCGATCTCAGATCGAAACCCTAGATTTATTTACGGATTTTCGCTTTGTATCGACCGACACACGCTTTGTGTCGATCGATACTGTGCGACAAACCCTAAATTTTATTCGCGAGTTTTCGCTCTGTGTCGACCGACACACGCTTTGTGTCGATCGACACCCTGCGACAAACCCTAAAATTTTATATTTTGCGCCGCGGCGTGTCGACCGACACACGCTTTGTGTCGATCGACACAGTGCGATTTTAGCAATACCATCATTTTCAACAGAGACAAAAATCCGAGATTTAATCAATGAAAAACGATTTCAACAAGCAATATACAGAACAACAACATCAAGTTTCGATTTTATATCACCAGTTTCAATAGCTAAACCCTAAGCATGCTCTGATACCACTGTTGGATCCCGATGGATCTAGGGTTTGATATATTGAAATTTAGAACCAACCTCGTTCTTACCTTTGGCAGCGGAAGAAGATGGTGAACGAGATCAGTGGAGCAACGCAACGCTTTGCCTCTACCAGATACACACGCACGCTCGCTGGAAACGGGATGCTAGTGCCGGATCAATGGGGATCGAAAGGTTCTGGTGTGTCTAGTGTTCCTGTCAAGAAAACTGGACAGCTCTCTCGTTTAGGTCGAACTAAACTGATTTTATTCGACCCAAACTTGCTTAACGGGCCAGACTCAATTAAGCCATAACCCGAAAAGCCTGTTCGGAAAATCCGAACTGTGTCGACCGACACACAAGCTGTGTCGATCGACACAACACCATTATATCGATTCTTATGTGTATTTCAATACACTTAATATGATCATTGCCACAATGATCATTCCCATGTCGTAGCTTCCAGTTCGCTTAGGTGTGTGACCCTATAGGATCATATAATACTGGCAGTAAGTCCACGACCTACAGATTGCAAGAGGCTTCTAGCAAAGCATTGCAAACGCCCAGTATTATACGAATGTCTGATCTCGACACACAACTATCACAGGAGTGAGTACAAGTGTGATTTCAGGACACTATCCCAACATGACGAACCATGCTCTGATACCTCCATTTGTAACACCCATTTCCTGTTATCCGCTAACCGTCGAGTTGACCGGTCAACAATCAAACAAGAACATGACCGATCAAACCCAAGCATGTCAAACGAGAAACTTTCGTCACAGAAAGAAGCCAGAGACAGTCCGGTTTGAGATAAAGCTCGCACCAAACCGTCCTTGACCCCGTGTACCTCGCTTCCACAATACAAAGATTTTCAACCTGTATTGCTTCCACGAGTTGTGTCGGTTCGGACTAGACCAATATATCAGGGAAGCGATTTCATTCCTAAGTAATTGAGTATTTTACAAACAATTTGCCAAATTACAACAATTTACAAACCATCAAAGAATCATTCGGCGCCATGAAAACCGAACCAAAATACACAAACAAATCATCGAATCAAGATCTCCGGCCCACAAGCAATCCCGAAACTACACTGAAGACCTCCCATGTCTGTCGCTGCTAAACCTGAAAACAACAAAAAGAGTCTAATGATCGATCTAAGATCACCCAGCGAGTCGGCTCCCACTAACGGCTTCTAATCTAACCTACAACTATTAATCTCGCCCCAAAACCCAAAATAACAATCATAAGAAAGAAATAGTTTATCACATGCCACCGTGAAGTGATAAACCCACAACACATTCTCTAAAAAAGGAAAGACTACGGAAATCAAAGTCACTGCGGCACATGCCCTCGATTAGACTCGATCTATCTATCGCGAAAACCAACCTACTTCCACGGGAATACTTAGCTACCGACATGGTAACTATAACTACCCACGACTCCTAGACGTAAACACGAAGTCCTACGACCTAGGACACTTTTCTCAGTCCATCGATACACAGCGACTCGAGCTACCCCACGATAGCCTAAGTTTCGATGCAGTCCAACCCTAGGACATAACCCCGTATTCTCTGGATCACACACCTACCGGCGTCACTCAGTAGGTTCACACCATAACTAGATTCACCACGTGAACCGGTCAAGCAACTACCCAAGGATCCAATCGGGTCGAAAGTACCGGAACGCTTTCAAAACCTAGACTTGCGGGATCTAACGCACCCTAGAGTCTTATTCTCAGTTGGACTCTAACACAGAACACAAGACTGTCAAGGTCAAACAGAAATAATAATCAACACACAATTAATATCCCGCAAGCCTAATTCAACCACCACCACCAACCCGATCCGGTTCTATACCGGATTAGGTAACTACCCAACTTACCCGTGACCGAGATAAGTACCAAACAATTGGACTATCTGGCCCAACACCGGAGTAGTCTAAATAACAGGCCTGCACACAAACACACATCATCAAACCCACAACATGCAATCAATCAATTAAGCAAGCCTTTTATTTATTATTAATTTCCCAGTCACTTAGTCCGCTACCTTGGGACTAGCGGATTGTTAACCCCGTAGACGGCTCACAATTCAATAACCTTCTTAGTTATCTTTCCTAAATGTCTTTTAATTAACTCCTCGATCAATCGGTTTAGTATTAGTAAACTTACTAATCACCCGACATCTCATTGTTATTAACTTTATTCATTTAATCCATTAACCCGTCTATTAATCCTAACCCACCTCGTTCATTATACTCTATAAGGTTTGTTATGTCTATTACAGTATTTTAATTCCGTCTTAATTTCCCGTCTATAGATTCATTTACTACGGTTCTTTAATAGAATATATATGCATATACGACCTAAGCATGCATAGTCTACATGAATGCAACAATCAACGAGTAACAACGGATTAACAAGTGTTAATGACTAATATTCTATCATGCATATATAAACCTAATCAATTCATTCATTAAACCAATATTCATCATTAACCAATCAGTAAACTCAATCAACGGGTATGCATTCCTAAACTACGGTTTAAGGATTCCCGAGTCTATATGAACTAACTACGAATGCAATAGCCGACTCATAGTGATAGCGCGATGGAAGACGGATGTGACGGAATGTGAACTCCCAAACCGTACAGAAGCTAAACCCAAACTTCCCAAACGAAGTCACGAACAACTCCGAGCTAACCCGAATAGAAACCGTCCGTTGACCAAGCGTTGACCGGCTTGACCACCGCGTTGACCACGACTGACCAACCGTTGACCGGCGTTGACTGAAGGGCAGACCGAGCGTTGATCAAGCTGACCGAGCTGACCGGTTACCTCTCCTTAACCGGTTGACCAAATCTTGAACCGGCTTGAACCATTCCAATCAAACCGGGTTTAGCTAAACTGGATTGAACCGGAGTTGACCAAGTAAACCGGTATGACCAAAGGTTGACCCGGTCTAACTAAACCAACCCAATGCTTAAACCAAGGCTGAAATGGACCAAATCAATAGTTGAACAACCCTTAAACCAACCGGCTGAGCAATGGCGGCGAAGGAGTCTTCTCCGGCGACTTTTTCTGGCGTTGACCGCGGTGGCTCCACGTTGACCGGTAAGGAAAAAGCTTCCCCGGCGACTGGTGATGTGCTCCGGTGAGCGAGAAGGTTACTAGGGAGAGAGAGAGAGAGCTTGCTGAGGAGAGGAATTCACCAAAAGAAGGAGAAAAGCTGCGGCAACTCGCCGGCGACAGCTTCTCAGACGACTTTCCGGCGGACTCCTGCGGGGGTGGAGAAGGCTGACGGGTGGCGATTTATGAGGAGGAGGAGGTGATCTCAGATATGCAAGTGGTTTCAGAATATATGGTTTGGTTTATGAGTTATGGGGTTAACTTGTTCTTCAAGGAATGAAGAACATTCAAGTGTTCTTGATGATATTCAACAACTCCTTGAAGATGCATGCAATTTTGATGAATATGAGAAGAGGGAGATCGAGAGAGAGGGATGAGAGAGGCTAGAGAGAGTTCATATTGAGTTTTTGGTGAGGTGATTTGAATGAGGAATGAGAGATGATGGGATTGCTTGTTGGGAATGTCCTGAAATCTACCCGTACTATCTCTAGAAAGTATGATAAGTGTCGAGATCAGACATAAGTCATAAATACTGGGTGATCATGATGGCTTGCTAGAGTCCGCTCATGATCTATAAGTTCAGGACTTATTACCAGTATTGTATGATCCCAAAGGGTCACACACCATAGCTAACGGGAAAGTTAAATGGAATAAATACGGTAAGATGCAGTGGCATTTACTGTATTGGATCAGAGAATTGGGCCAGACAAAATGCAGGCTTTTGCCTGATTTGTGTCTTGGGCCCAAATGATTAATGAGCCATTAGTCAAATGACTTGGGCCCATTAATGAGAGATTAAGGAGTTGAAAAACCTAAGGAATTAATGATCCCCTGCGATTTTCTTCCTTGGCTGCGAGCCTCTCTCTCTCAAATATCTCTCTCTGATCTTCCACATCTTTGGTCTAGCAGCCGTCCCTTGCTTGTAAGAGTGTGGATACTCGAGGAGGAGCCGATTCTCATCAGCTCTAATCTGATCTTGCCATTACCACCAATTTCCGCTGCAAAGGTAAAGATCAGGTTTGTTTCATGATTCGTTTGCCAAAAACCTAGATCTGTTTAAGGATTTGTGTTAGGTTGCAATTGGGAATTAAACCTTTGAAAACACCTATAATCCTTCAGTGGTATCAGAGCCTAGGCATTAGGTTTCTTGTGAAATTGGATCATATGAAAATTGATTAATTGATTTTGAATGTGGATAATCGAAAGCTTGTTAGTTTTTGGTTATAATAAAATGTGATTTATTTTGATAATCGGCTGTTTGAAATGGTTTTGCTTCATAGCCGAATGATCATTATTAATAATTGAATGAGATTCAATACTTGCGGCTCAATTCCATTATTATAAAACCCTAGCTCACTTTCCTTAGCAAGAAACGATCGTGTGTTTAATTAATTAAAAGGCTGTGAGTATGCGTGTGCTGATCGTGTGTCGATGGAATAATGAAACCCTAATTGGTTTATGAAACGCATGTTGCATTGCTTCTTTAATTAATCGGCTCAAGTGTGTGCGTGTAATCACGTGTGATGCCGATCGATTATTAATAATCGATCATTAATAATTTCGATCGTTTTTTGTGTGTGTGAGCCGATGTTAAGCAATGTGTAAGCCATGTGACTCGCGTGTGATGCTTGGCCGAGATCGATCATTATGATCGTGAGGTAAAGGATCGTGCGCGAGCGTTGCGTGTAACCGGGCCGAGCATGATCCGTTGCAATGATCGATCGCAAACGATCGTGAGCAACCGTGTTGGATCATTGGGCCTCGGTTGGATCATGGCCCACAATTGCGTTAATGGGCCGAGTTGGATCTAGGATCCGATTGTTTGGCCCATTAAAATTTTACGTCCCGCGAATAGTCAATCGGTTAAACCGAGCTTCGCGGTTCGTTGCCCAAAACCACACCGATTAAACCGGTCCATTTAATTGGCGGTTAATTGTGTGTTTAAAGCCTAAAACCGCAAGTTAAATAAAATTGGCTAAAACACTAGGTGTTTCTTCCCAGTTTTGGATTTAACTGAACCGATCTTGGGCCAAAGAATTGGGCCTATAATTTGTGACCCAACCCAAAATATTTAATGAAATATTAAATTAGAAATTTCTATTTTTAGTAAGTTACTAAATTTAGAAAGTTTCTAAAATAAGAAAGTTTCCCAAAATAGTAATCTTCTATTTTTGGAAATAAAACTTAAAAATCCTCAAAAACAATATCAAGCTTGGATGTCTTTCCAGTCTTGTCAGCTACTTAACGCTTACTTGATTACAGATATGGCTTACAGTGTGAGGTGTCTGTTTTCGCGTAAGTAAAGTAGTATATAGTCACTAATTTCATTGGGAGTCCCAGACTTTAGTGATTATTTGGCTGTAAGAGATTGGTTTCCTTGACTGGGCCATCGGGAGTCCCGGGCCTTGAGACATCTGGTGTATTGGGCCTTGGGCCCAATTCACAACCGAGAGTTATTGGTTATAACTAGCTGTGTGTATGCTTACCAAGTAAAGCTAATTCCGGGTGACGGCCAGTGGCCCACTTTGGATTTAGCTGAACATGGGTCTCGGAATCATTGCATTCTTATGAGGTTAAACAAAGAAATTTTGAATGCAATGCGAGTTTTCTTATAAGTTATTAAGATTACTCTTTTATGAACTAAATAACTAAAACTCTATTTATCTCTAAATTTCAGCTATGACAAGCACAACATTCAAAACACTTTCTCGATCCGGTATGTCCTTGAGATGGACAAACTGAACGGATCAAATTTCTTGACTTGGTCGCGGAACCTGAGGCTAGTCCTCAGGCAGGAGAGAAAGGACTATGTCCTTGAGAAAGCTCTCCCCGTGAGGATCGAGTCCAATGCCTCTCATGCAGTATATGATGCTTGGAATAAGCATTATAATGATGTGGTAGATGTGCGTGGTCTGATATTGGCTACCATGGACTCAGATTTGCTGAAGCAATATGAGAACATGGAGTCGCCAATAGAGATGATCAGCAGCCTGAAATTGAAATTTCAGGAGCAGGTAAGAGTGGAGAGATACCAGTTGGTTAAGTCTCTCACTAGCTGCAAGCTACCAAATGATCATCCAGTAAGTCCTCATGTCAGTAAAATGATGGGTTACATTGATAACCTGAGGAAACTGGATTATCCAGTTAGCCAGGAATTGGCAACTGAGATCATTCTGCAGTCACTGCCGTCAAGCTATGATAAGTTCGTAAGGAACTATATCAAGAAAGGCTTAACGAAGACGTTGACTGAACTGCATGATATGCTCAAGACAGTTGAGCCAAACGTGAAGAGTACCCTGTACAATCTCATGAATGAGAAGGGTAGGTTTACTAAACCTAATGCTGACAAGGGTAAAGACAAAGTTGTCCAGATTTTGAATCATGGCAAGCGTGTGTCTTCTGAGCCCGAGTCAGATACCTCTTACGTTGGTAAGTGCTGCTACTGTAAAGAGACTGGGCATTGGAAAAGAGATTGCATTAAATTCATGGAAGATTATGAGGAGTTAAAGTTGATGTATGAGACTACTTCCTCAGGTATTCATGTTATTACTTCAAGTTATACCTTGTAGGTATTGGATACTGATTGTGGCACTGATATTTGTTATAATATGCAGAGCCTGAACAACAGTAGAACGTTGAAGGAAGGGCAAGTGGAACTGCGTGTCTGGAAGGAGCTTGGGATGCTGCCTCAGCCGTAGGGTTTTCACTTGTAGATGCCTTTGAGGCTTGGTTTTGTATTAAGTAATTGCTACAATGTACCTGCTTTAAGCAGAGTTGTTTTTCATTTTCTTGTGAAGAATTTGAATGTTTTCATTTTGATAAAGACAAGTTTTGTTCTTTTGATCTTAATGAAATGTTAATTGTAGCACCCTATTCAAGGAATGGGTTTTATATCTTAAACCAAAGAGTGCCTAAATATAACAGAAATACCGAATTGGTTTAAATCTGATGAATTAAACCTGATTTTTCTTGGCATAAATGTTTTGGTCACATAGAGTAAGTAAGATTCAGAAACCCCATAGTTATGGACTTTTGGGCTCATTTGATCGGATATCTTATGAGACTTGAATTCTGCTTACTGGACCAAAAGACAAAGGGCCCATCTTAGCCGAGCTAGAGAAAGGCCCAAAGGCTTATTGGAGATTGAACATACTCATGTATGTGGTCCGATGAGCAGTAATGCCAGAGAAAATTTCCTGTACTTCATTGTCTCTACTGATTACTTCAGTGAGTGTGACTGTGTTCATTTAATGAGACACAAGTCGGAATTCTTTGACATGGTCGAAAGAGTTCCAGAATGAAGTATAGAATCTGAATGACAGAAGTATTAAAACTCTGGATTAGATCACGAGTGAGAATACTTAAGTCATTGATTGTGTGATCATCTGAATGAGTGTGAAATCGTTTCACAGCTCACTTCTCCTGAAAACCTAGAGGTGTTTCTGTGAGAATGAATCAGATCTTATTAGAAATGATTAAAGATGAGTCACACGAATCTTCCATGATATTCTCTAAGATAACGCTCTAGAAATATCTAAGTTTACGCTGAAATAGTTCCACCAATATCAGTTGAAAGACACCACGTAAATGTGGATTGGAATCAATCCAAATTCGTCTTTACTGAGTATTTGTAGTTGTGCTACTTCGCTGGTTGTCCTAAGGAAACCAAGGCTTGTTACTTTTACGTCCGTTCTGTTTTCTAAGAAGGGAAGTTACTTTCCAAGAAGAACAGTGGGAGTAAAAGTATAACTCGAAGAAATTCGAGAAATACAGGATGCTGCTCAACCTGTTAAGGGAGAGCAGTGGATGGATTTACAGATTTTGTAGAATCTACACCTGTAGAGCCTGAAGTTCGCAGATATGAATGAATCAGTCACTAATCCGAGAGTGATTTCTCGTCATTAGTTGAATCTGATGATCATTGAAAGTTCGCATGATCTGATGATCATTGAAAGAGACGAATCTGTGAAATTCAAAGAAGCGAAAGTGAGCCCGGACTCCGAAAAATTACATTTTGTGTAAGTTGGCTTCATCGATCCATTCATGGATGGAAGCAAACATATCGGAGTTGGAATCTTCGTTTCTGTTAAAGTAGTCAAGGTTTTGACTTGAACAGGAACGAAGTGGAACTGTGCGTTTACTAAAAGATAAGTGGGAGCAATATTGCATTTCTCATAGTGTATGTCGATGACATACTGATTCTCGGAAATAACGTTCCAATGCTGCAGTCGGTAAAGGACTGGCTTGGGAGTTATTGTATGATTGACATGGGTAAAGCCACGTAGTTCTTGGATTTTGGATCTAAAGATAGAAATCCAAAAGAGCTGGTAGGACAAAGTCAGGATTCTTAAATTGACTAAGTCCTACACGTAATCAGCAATCCAAGAAGGGCTTTATGCCAATGTCACATGGCAATTCATTAAGCAAGATACAGTGTCCTACGATATTTGCTGAGCTTGAATGCATGGATAGGATTCCATATGCGACGGCAATTGGATCTATCATGTATGCCATGACACATACTTGTTTTGATGTTGCTTTAAAGCTAAGCAAGACAAGTAAAGACCAGTCAAATCCAGCAATCAATCACTGGATTGCCGTAAAGAATATTCTGAAGTATTTGAGGAATACTTAGGATAAGTTCTTGATTTACGGATAAAGTGAGGTGCTACAAGTCGATAGAGTCTGAAAGGCAAGTTTCCAATAGACAAAGATAATTCCTGGTCACAGTCCGGCTATATCTTGTGTCTAACTGGCGGTGCAAGGCACTGTTGCTGACTCCATGACTTAAGCTGAACATTTCGCAGCTTGAGAAGCGGCGAAAGAGGTTGTTTGGAAAGAAGAGTTCATCACTGAACTTGATGTGATTCCCAGCATAGATGAGACTAGCTGCACATCATAGGTCCAAACACCTTGAGGATAGGTATAACCTATTCCGTGAGATAAATGACAGAGGTGTTAAGTAGATAAGCAAGTTTCATCGAATGAGAACGTTGCTAATCTATTAACGAAGCCACTCCTTATGCCTAAGCACGAGTCGCGGACTGTAGCTGTAGGATGAGTGAAATTAAGATGTAGTCTTAATTTCAGTGGGAGTTTGTAAAGGGCTTTACTTAGTTGTTTTGAAAGGTTCATGTAAACATAATATTTTATGTTTATGAAATCTGATGATTTCTGGATTATTTTAACTGTGATATAAATAATCGTTCCAAAATGATTCATGTCATTATATATGGGCCATCGAAGTACATGAGTAGACTTGATCCTGAAACCCCATATTTAACGAAGTGACATAAATCATAGTGTCCATAGTCGAAGGTTGTTGAAATTGGAACACCAACAACCTGTTGAGACTAGATTGTGTTGAGACTTATGACCAAGTTTCGAGGGGTCATAGATGCGCGGCATCAAAGTCGACACATAGGTATATGTAGGGGAGCATATGACCGGACATGGCCCGCAGATGAGAACTCTGCAAGATATTAATATCTGTGTCATAAGAAGTTCTCATATACGACTATAGAGTATAGTCCTTAGACCTGAGTTCGCATGCATGTGGCTGCACATGGAGTAATGCGCTTTGATCATTGTCTAACGCTGTTTCGTAACTGGGAGCTATACGGACCTTGGTTGGGTGTATTATGAATTGTGTAGTTCATAGTGATGGAACAAGATGGGATTTGTCCCTGCCGTTTAACGGAGGTAATATCTCTAGGCCAATCGGAGATTTGATAGCTGGAAAGAGAATGGCCATTCCCAAACGGACTTGCCCAAGTCGTTTGAATTGTCAGTATCAAATCTGGTCCGATAAACATGGTCTGGCTATATAAGGATGACACGCATCTTGCCTTATGCCAGATCGAGATATTGAGACAAAAGGATTAGGGAATGTAGGATTCCAGTACAATCGGAAGATTGTTGGGAATGTCCTTTGTAGGATTCCAGTACAAGTGGGAGATTGTTGGGAATGTCCTGAAATCTACCCGTACTATCTCTAGAAAGTATGATAAGTGTCGAGATCAGACATAAGTCATAAATACTGGGTGATCATGATGGCTTGCTAGAGTCCGCTCATGATCTATAAGTTCAGGACTTATTACCAGTATTGTATGATCCCAAAGGGTCACACACCATAGCTAACGGGAAAGTTAAATGGAATAAATACGGTAAGATGCAGTGGCATTTACTGTATTGGATCAGAGAATTGGGCCAGACAAAATGCAGGCTTTTGCCTGATTTGTGTCTTGGGCCCAAATGATTAATGAGCCATTAGTCAAATGACTTGGGCCCATTAATGAGAGATTAAGGAGTTGAAAAACCTAAGGAATTAATGATCCCCTGCGATTTTCTTCCTTGGCTGCGAGCCTCTCTCTCTCAAATCTCTCTCTCTGATCTTCCACATCTTTGGTCTAGCAGCCGTCCCTTGCTTGTAAGAGTGTGGATACTCGAGGAGGAGCCGATTCTCATCAGCTCTAATCTGATCTTGCCATTACCACCAATTTCCGCTGCAAAGGTAAAGATCAGGTTTGTTTCATGATTCGTTTGCCAAAAACCTAGATCTGTTTAAGGATTTGTGTTAGGTTGCAATTGGGAATTAAACCTTTGAAAACACCTATAATCCTTCATTGCTCCCATGCAAAGAATTGTTTATTGAATCAAAAACATTCTTTGCACACAAAAAGGGAGAGGTGGCGCCAGGGAGGGAAGAAACTTGTGTTCATGGGGTTCATTTTTCTCTCATACATTGCACCAATCCGCTTCTAGAATCCTTTTAATTTCTGGTCTATTCCGTTGTACCGATACGACCAATTCCGAGTTTGATTTTATAAAAACCCCATTCTTCCATTAATCCAACAAGCCACATTTTCCAATACTATATGATTTTAGATGCATTTATAAATTTGAATCACCTCAAACGGACACCCGTAGATTCCGCAATGAATTTTACAAATTTTATCGGTTTCCTTTTCCGATAGTCCGAAAAACCCATCTAACGTTTGTTTCCACCATTTCTTGTCTGCTAAATGTTTTCTTTACTTAAAAGAGAAAAATTTGGCCCGTCTCGGCTTTTGGCTCGCATTTGGAAAATTACAAAATACCCCTCATCTTCTTAAAAATTACAAAATTGCCCCGTTTGACTTTATGCTGCCCGATGATCCAATTTTATGAAACAGGGTATTACACCACCAACCTTATGCAGTTCTATAACGTATTAGGTATCTATCAAACTTACTCGGTCCCGTGACCGAGGTAAGTAACACACAACATGTCTATCCGGCCGAGCACCAGAATAGACCAAGCAACACAAACAACGGAGTATCCGGCCAACACCGGAGTAGTCCAACAAACAAGCCTGCACACAATCACACAACATCAAATCCAACAACACACAATCAATTACCTAAGATAACATGATTTAGTTTCTATCTCATCTTTTTAATTATTTTAATCCACTACATTGGGTTTAGTGGCTTACTAATCTTGTAGACGTCTTACTTCTTAACTAGCACCTTTTAATTCATCTTTCCTAATTATCTTTTATGAACTCTTCGATCTGTCGGTTTAAGATTAGTAAACTTACTAATCTCCCGACATCTCATTGTTATTTAATTAAATTCAATTAACCCAATGACCCGACTATTAACTATGAACCCACCCCGTTATTATATGCTAAGGTATGTTATGTCTTTTAACCGTATTTTCATTAAGTCATAGTTCCCATATATAGATTAATATAATTATGTTCTTACTAACCTATATATGCATATAGGTTATAATCATGCCAATCTATCATGAATGCAACAATCATTATTCAACCAACAGTATAACGAAGCAATTACTAACACGAGCTAACTAGCATGCATATAACAACCTAACCAATTAATCATTTAACCAATAATCAATCAAATAACCGAACTAATCAAGTTAATCAGACAAGTATGAAACCTAGTACTACGGTTTCAGGTTCCCGATTCTACATGTCTTAACTAAATGCAATTTAACCAATTCACATTGTGATGGAAGTGGCGGATGACGGTGTAACGGACTACGAACTCTAGAGACTGAACCACTAATGCTCCTGAACCCTTCACGAACCATTAAACCGATCAAAATTGAACTGTTGACCAAGGCTGAACCGGTTGACCAGGCGTTGACAACCACTAAACCGGCGTTGACCAGGAGTTAACCCTTGACCGAGTTGACCACCACTGAACCAAGCTAAACCGGAACCAAACCAAGACTGAACCACCTCCAATTGAACCGGCTGAAGAATGGCATCGACCGGAGACTGAGATGGCTTTTACGGCGTTGACTGGCGGCGGAGGAGCGTTGACCGACGGCTAAGAGATTCCTCCGGTGAAGGCTGCTCTGGTGAGGCTGACCGGATAGAGAGAGAGAAAGATGCAAATGAGAGAGCTCTTGGCCAAGGAAAGAACACGGCGGCGGCGAGCTTCCGGCGTGAACTCCGGCGGTTGAGACTGATCTCCCCCGAGGTCTCCGGTTGGAGAAGAGACCAAAATAGGAAGGAGGGACCGGCTAAGTAGGAGAACCGGCTGAGAAAAAGAGAACTTGCGGCGGCAGCTTCCGGGCGAGGATGACCGGTGGGGATTAGAGAGGAGGATGAGATGATTCCGATTATCCAATTAGATTAGGGAGATTAGGCTTATTTTATAAGTTATTTGAGTTGCTTGGGGTTCAAGTCATGAAGAACATTTGAGTGTATTTGATGATATTCATAAGATGCATGAAGATGGATGAAGTTGGAGTTGAAGATGGAGAGATAAGATGATGTTTTCGGTGGAAGGTGAGAGGAGAGAGGATGGAGAGAATTTTTGAGTGAATTCTAGTGAGAGATTGAACCAAATGAGAGTGTGAGAGTGATTTGATGGAAACATGCAAAGAATCAAAGAAGGTTCTTTGAATCCTCGAGAGTGAGATTTTACAAAACTCTCAATGCCTATGAACTAAAAATTCCAATATTATTTTCAAAATACTAGACTCAATAAGAATCATTTAGCAAGTCGTTTCACCTCTTTCGGACTCCCGTAGCTCCCGTACCAAATTTTACAAGTTTTATCGGTTTTATCGATTTCCGTCCCGATAGTCCGTAAAACTGTTTTAAAGTTTAATTTCACCACTTCTAGTCTTCTTAATTATTTATTTAATTAAAAATTGAATTATTTGGTCCGTCTAAGATTTTGTCTTACATTTTGGTAAAATTACCAAAATACCCCTCAAATCTTGGAAATTACGAAAATGCCTATGTTGACTTCTGATTGCCTGTTGACCCATTTTTATGAAACAGGGAATTACAGTGCTGAAGTCAATTATGGCTTTCTAGGAACAAAACTTGGTTCCCAATCAGTAACAAACAACGTCATTCCTTCTATGTTCTAGAGACATTTGAGTTAAGACCCTAGTCCGAGTTGCAGAGTTCAGAATCAAAAACAGGAAAGCATGACCTTCTATCGTAGTACGGAAATATCCATACATTATCTACTCCAAATGTCATTGACAATGGAATGGATGATTTCATACGATGAAGGTCAGAATAGAACTGACCAATGATGAAACTCGCACAAGCACCACGGTTTTTCCAATTACCAAGTAGAGAATCTCAATACAAGCTTTGCCTGAGGGAAGAGTAAAAGCTTCCCTTATTTTATAGTTTCTTTAGGCCATTATCTAAGACGCCAGACCATGAATCGTTTCTAGCATCCTCAGAAGTAGCCTTTTTCTCAGCATCCTTTACCGGAGAAAAGGTTTCACGATTATTTTTTCTTGTACCTAGGTTTTCTTCAAGAACAATAGTTTATGAGTCAGCTGATTGGGCATCTTTCGCAGACATGGTTTGCTTAACAACATCGCTTGCCGTAGTTACCGGAGTGGCAGTAACGGTTGAGAGCAATGTTGGGTCTTGTGCAGGGAGCGTAGAATCCAAATCCGAATTTGGGGATTTTGACTCATCGACCACTGGAGCAGTCACAAGTACCCCCACTAGCCTAAGCCGGTTCTCATGAAGGCGGAGAAGCCTCCAAGCACGAGATTCTGGTAGGGGCAGACAAGGACGGTGAGGGTGGAGGTGTCTTCGACTGAGGGGCTACCTTAGCCGGAGAACTTCATTTTTTTTACTTCCCATGGAGCTAGAAAAGCATTGGGACCCGACCAGAAGTGGATTCTAACATCGAAAGTGACGTCACATAACAAAGGAAAAAGAGGTTTTTTGTCGCACTTTTTAAGAGAGAGAAAAGCACCCCCAAATTATTATCAATTCTCTGAAAGCCCCCGTCGAAAAATCATTATCGTTGCTCTTGGAAAAAGGTTAATACCAAAAGCAACCGGTTCAATCGAAAGATATATTTTTATAAAAAAAAAATATTAAAAGCAAAAACAAACACAACCCCAAAGAAACAGCCATGCCTAAATTCTTGCCAAGACTGCTTTCAAGCTCAACTAATACTTCTCACACTCCTTAGGAGTGTTTGCACTTCCACAGAGGCGTAATTTTGAGGGATGGAAGGAAGTCCATGAGCAAGCCGTGTAGCTCGGATTGAGAGTTTTTCAAAACCATGAGGAGGAAGTGCTCCAAACTAAAAGCAATGTGTTTAAACAACTGCAGCGCATATTTATCTCCCAACCACTTAACCTCGTGAACAGTGTCCAGTCCACAACTGATACCCAAACCTCTGTCTCAAGTAGTTTAGGGTTCCAAGACCAAACCAGCCAACTTGTTTTGCCAATGCATTTTAGCTCCCTAGGCTCACCTTTATCTCATCGCGTCCAAGTTCAAGTCTTACCACCCTCTTAAGCTCCATTATCAGTTGAAGTTTCATAAAGCAACAACATGAAGTAGTATAATTCTTGGAGAGACACAAGAGCGAAACTCAAACCTTTTATGCCTTTGTGGAGTTCATCAGAAATGTGACCGCCTATCTCAAGCCTTTACTCTTCTTTGGAGGCTCTGCTATCAAGTGCTGCATATAAATGGCTAATGTTACACTAGATGTCGATGAAGAGGAGGAAGCCAAAGTTGAGAAACAAGCTCGTCTAACAAACAATCTAGTTCTCCAAGAAGACTTGTGTACAAAGTCACTCAAGTTGTCACCCCTTTCTGAAATTGCTTATTATTTGCCCCTTCAAAGGGTCTCATTTTGAATACAGTAAAAAAAAAGAAAATTTTCTCTGATTCTGCAGGACGAAGGGAATCAGTTCTCATTGACGGAACCAAATTGTTGGTGTTGATATTGATTCGGAACCAAAGGAACAGAGATCAGCATACATATGGGGGAAATCATTTATGTTGGGCTTTATGATGTTATCTTGATCAAACAAGTAAAAGGCTTGCAAACTTGGAATTTTATGTCTCTCTGGACATGCATCAAATCGCTACAGAAATAACTCAGACGTTGGAAAACTACTTACATAGGTACGACATAAACACACAATTATCTATATTCTTATAGCACATAACATGATGACACATTTGTATAATTGATTCTCCATTGCGTATAGTTTCTTTTTGATAAATGGGCTTCTCATCTAAGGCTCAAAACCGGCCATGCGCCAGGAAATGGCAGAGCAGGGCGGATCACTGGGACCCTTCTTACCTCTGTGAATGCTTCATTGAGTCGAGCTGCCTGACTCATCACCCGCGACACCTTCTGCACAGATCATTAAGAAAACAAGACGTGATATAGAAAGGCGAAAATTCAGCAAAATCAAAGAACATGCGAATGAGCTAAGTCAATTTCAATAGAATGTTGGCTACAAAATCTATCCTTGAGTTATGCTAGGACAGTGAGCTCATTGAACTAAACCAAACGTGAAATTCTACAGCTCAAGCCAGACCAAGTTTACTTTGCATCAACGCAACATAGAGAGTAAAGCTGGCTCCTAAAATCGAACCAATCTAGACTAGCTTACCTACCAACCTCAAGCAAAATCATAACGCAATTCAACTTCAATGTTACCTTATCATCGATTGCAACTTTAAGATGGAAACTTTGAGCTTTCTTTTTCATATTATAGAGTCTGCGTCCCAAGAGAACAAGACCCATAAGAGCTGCAGCCATAGAGACAGACCACACAGGACCAATCCTAAACGCACAGTACTTGACAAGCACAAATGGCATCTTCCACCAAACAGTCTCTCTGCTTTTACCCTCATCACCAGATCTCACAGAAGAATCTACAGTATTCCCTCCACTTTTCTCAACTGCTTCACTATCAGAAACAATGTCATCTTCACCATTCACAATACCTGTATCTCCAGACCCCAGTTCATTTTCCCCCGAATGAGACCAAGACTTGCTCGAATCTTCAATAGGTTGTTCAACAACAGATTGGCTCTCAACGCGCCTTCTTCCATCAGCAACTTCGAGATGGTCTGATTCAGAAAAATGCTCATCTTCATAGTGAGATACGGTTCCACCAGTTGATTCAGAAACAGCCTCCCTCTGGACGACAAGCTTCTCATCGGCACCTTCAAAATCGCTCACCCTGACCTCACCATCACCAGAAATTCCAATTTTTGAATCAGAAAACCCTAATTCATTTCTGTCACAATCATCACCCGATTCATCGAAACCCAACTCCACTGAAACATCTACCGGATTGTCACTCCGATTAGGAGACTCCGACCCGTAATCGACCCGGGAGGAATCACCAGAATCCAGGCTCTGATCAGTGGTCTTAGCAGGTATATTTATGAGATTGTCGGCAGAGAAATGATCAGAGAGAATCATACCGTCGTCGATTACACTTGAACTCCCCGATTTCTTCTCAGATATGATTGAATCAGTTGATTCGGTGTCGGAGCCATGAACGAGCTCCCAGTCGAGCAACTCACCCTCCATGATTCAGATTAAAATTCGAAACAAATACGAAAAAGAAAGAGAATTTTTTTGAATATAATCGGAGGAAATCCCCAAAATTTGCAGAAGAATCACAAATATAGAGCGGTTGATGATCAGAAACAGCCTAAAAGGTTCTTATCCACTTGCTATAGTCGAGAGAGTGATTACGTGGTGATATCTGATTGGTTACGTGTCAATGCATGCGTCTTTTTAAGCATTCAACTAATATTGCACGGCATTAAATTAAAGTAAGAAGGCAGGATGATAAAAGTAAAAGGAAGGTATCAAGCCAAATTCAACAAAAATGGACTAAGTTAATACCGGTAAACGGTTTAAGGATTCTTATAGTCAGGAGAGCAAGAGAGTTCGATGAGAAGATTTATGGTCGTACTGAAACATATCCATACCGGCCCGCCAAAAATTTCTTTAAAAAGAAGGAGAAAGCCCTAGGCCCATTAGCCTTTTCCAAAAACCCTATGATTTTCCAGAGCCTTCCCCTATAAATAAGTCTCCTTTTCCTTAGAAAACCCATCCTCTTTCTTTCAGCGAAGCCCTGTCGAGATCCGGAGACGTTCAAAGCATCAAGAAGTACTATTCACGTTTTTCTCTCTCCCATTTTCACCAGGTAAGATCCGGGAATCATATCTGGGCTTTTGAATCACCAAAACGTTTTAAACTTTTCATAACTTTCTAAATAACCAAAATCCCGAGAAACCGAGCCTACCACCGTAATTCTCATAGGGACCCCCCCCGGAAGTCCTTCTAAAGCCTGTTGAATAATTTTGATGGATTCTGTCATTTCGCTAAGTCGTACTAAATAACGCGCTAATGAATCTCTTTGTTTTTGCCACTGAATTTCTCATTCAAATTCATCGTAAGACTGGTGACCGTCGTGATGAGACGAAGCCGTAGCCGCCGAGCCGGAGCCGGAGGAGTCACGGGCGCGTGAGATCCACGCGCCCCGGAGGGGACACGCGCCGGAGCCCACACGCCACCCCCGCCGTCGCCGGAGAACCGCCGGAGCACCGCCGTCCGCCGCCGATCGCCGCCGCCGTTGACCGCCGCCGTCGCCGACCGTTGACCGCCAGTCCGGCTCGCTGGGGTGGTCCGGTTCAATTCGATTCCGGTTTAATCTTTCCAATTCAATTTTCTAATTCCGGTTTAGTTGGTCCAATTGGAATTCCAGTTTGATCTCAATTTCAATTCAATCTCTGGTTTAGCTGGTTAGGGTCTGGTTTAGGATTTGGGCCAGTTATGGATTGGGCCTGGTTCAGTCTGGGTTTGGGTCTGGGTTGACCGGGTCAACCGGTTGACTTTGACCTGACCGTTGACTTTCAGTCAACCAAACTTCGTATGAACATAACTTGACCATCCTAAACCCGATTCGAACAAAACGAAAGCCTATCTCACTCAAATTCTCGTCCTCTTTTCAGATCCGATGTCCGTTCGGGCTAATGGGGCTTCTAAATTACCGTTTTGCCCTCTTCATTGGCTAAGGTGAGGAAACTGTCGGTTATCTCCCTTACTCTACTTCAATTCCGGACGATAGTCCTCGGTTAATCGCGTATTTTCTAGGTAGCTTAGTTTAGTAATGTGCACTATGTGATTGATTGTGGAACGTAGAACTGTTAGGTTATCGCTGAGCCCGAAAACGTTGTTTGTGTGTGATGGATATGAATGATAGACTGTGGTAGGGCCCCCGAAAGGGTGTTGTGTGGCGGGATGCGTACGGGGTGCGTGTCCCTTGAGAAGGTGTCGGGGGTCTGACGAACCCCCAGAAGGAAAAGAAGGATTGCGTGGGCCTATGGGTCGAAGGAAGGGGTCCATGAGTGTGAAAGCACGAGTGGATGTAGTTTCATGGTGAAAGCCTTCGGGCCTGATTGCAAGGTGTTATTAGCTTATGACTTGTGCTTCGTAGTTGTGTAGTGTAAGCGGGGATCGCGGATTCCTTAAATCCATCCTCACTGGGTAATTGTGTTTGAAATAGTTACTCAGGCCTCTTTCCTTTCCCTGTCCCCGTTTTCTTGCAGGTCCGGATGCGGGATCGATACAGTCGTGTGATGGCATTGGTGCATTTGAATACGAAGGAGGCGCCTGGGACCTGGGACAAGTTGAGTTGGCGTCTCGGTTGGACCGAATCCGGTTCAACGGGCGTCCTAATGCCGCGTCTCCGGTTCGCCGGGAGACGGGTGTTACAATTTGGTATCAGAGCCTAGGTTAAGGTCTCCCAGTCCTATCCTGGGAGATCAGCTTTCGTTGTTTACCCCCAAAACCTATTTTCCATCTTTTTCAAAAGCGTTTGCGAAATTTTATAAAACAGTTACTTTGCAAAAATCTTTTCAAACACCAATATACATCGCTGGCTATCTCCTGTTATGACCTCACATAGTTTCATTTTATGTAGGATGTCCACCGATTCAAACTCTGATTCTGGGTCCGAGTACGCCCCTAGCCATACAAGTGTACTACGCACACGTGCTGTGACCCGCAAGAGTGTTGCGAGACGACAGAGGAGACGTCTGACGATTGGAGCGTCAGTTGTGATACCCGACGCCGCCCAGTCACCCACCCGACACCCAGTTGGTAGATCTGTGTATGCATCAGTTCCAGTTGAGGAAGTTGTGAGAGCAGCGAGAGGTAGAGATCGACCCCGGAAGACGCCAGTAGTGGCCCCATCGACATCTGCGGATGCACCCAGAGTTAGGAGGCCTGGCAAGGAGCATGTAGTGGAGGAGAGTCATCCCGATCCACCAGCACACGTGTGCTTTATGACGACGAGACCCTCAATTCCGCGGGATCCCATCTTCCATTTTTGAGCTTGAGTCGATTCCGCAGTCGGATGACACACCAGGGGCGTCCAACGAGACCCCAGGCGCATGAGATCCCTCGGGATGTGCCTCGACCATTCCAGATGGCCGGTATGAGCGTTGAGGAGTACATGAGACTGTTCATTTGGAGAGCAAGATGCACTTACCCTAGGACGCCGATTCACATGATGACCACGTTCATGGATGGCCTGTTACCAGAGATTCGCCAAGGGATGACAGATGGAGGGTAGTACGGAGAGTATGGCTTGGTTGCGATGGCTGCTGGGTATGCAGAGGCTGTGGAAAGAAATCAGAGGGACGCGGCCTTCAGACAGTAGGAGAGAGAGAGAGAGGATTCAGAGGAACGAGGCCATCAGACGTCAAGTAATGGCGGAGCAACAGAAGGCTTGGGACGGGGAGCAGAGGATCCGACAGGAGCAGGACGCCCGAGACTACGCTTGGTTGGATGAGATGCGGACCACCCAGGAGTGCATGCGAGATGGGATCAGCAGCATGCTGCCCGAGAGCAGGAGCAGAGGCACCAGCAGCATGCCACACAGATGCAGGAGCAGGTAGCAG
Organism: Orychophragmus violaceus; assembly: GCA_030180135.1. NCBI lineage: Eukaryota > Viridiplantae > Streptophyta > Magnoliopsida > Brassicales > Brassicaceae > Orychophragmus > Orychophragmus violaceus. The sequence goes on along the minus strand of CM058238.1, from coordinate 59,722,031 downwards.
CACCACCAGTGATTACCATCTCCGATTCAGAGTCAGGATCTTACCCAGAGGAGTACGGGAGCGAGTACGATCAGCTGTACCGAGGAGACCAGGATCTTGAGTACCGGAACCCATGATCATCGAGTGGCTAGAGTCGGGGGCGTTGAGGGGTTGCTAGGCGTAGGGTGTAGTTATTCTTTTTAGATGTTGGGGTTTTCTTTTCGTTTGAGTTTTTCCGCGGTTTTCGCGTAGTAGTTTTTTTATTCCTATTGCTTAAACTTATGTAGCCCTATTCCTTATTCATATCTATTCTTTCGATACATCGTGCCTTCCGAACGTATTTCCTAGTGTATTAGTTCTACGCCATAAACAGAGCAGTGCCTTTGAGTTCAGAAGTGATCGGGAAACCACACACCTCCCAATTCGGGACGAATTCTTTTCAAGGGGGGGGGGGGAGAATTGTAACATACCCATACCGACCCGCCAAAAATTTCTTTAAAAAGAAGGAGAAAGCCCAAGGCCCATTAGCCTTTCCCAAAAACCCTAGGATTTCTCAGAGCCTTCCCCTATAAATAAGCCTCCTTTTCCCTAGAAAACCCATCCTCTTTCTTTCGGCGAAGCTCTGTCGAGATCCGGAGACGTTCGAAGCAACCAAGAAGTACTATTCACGTTTTTCTCTCTCCCATTTTCACCAAGTAAGATCCGAGAATCATATTTGGGCTTTTAAATCACCAAAACGTTTTAAACTTTTTATAACTTTCTAAATACCCAAAATCCCGAGAAACCGAGCCTACCACCGTGACCGTCGTGACGAGACGAAGCCGCCGAGCCGGAGCCCACGCGCCCGCACGCGCTGGAGGAGTCACGGGCACGTGAGATCCACGCGCCGCCGCCGGAGCACACGCGCCACCGCCGTCGTCGCCGGAGAACTGCCAGAGCGCCGCCGTCCGCCGCCGATCGCCGCCGCCATCCGCCGCCGCCATCCGCCGCCGTTGACCGCCAGAGCGCCGCCGTTGACCGCCGGAGCGCCGCCGTTGACCGCCGCCGTCGCCGCCGTTGACCGCCGCCGTCGCCGCCGTTGACCGCCGCCGTCGCCGCCGTTGACCGCTGCCGTCGCCGCCGTTGACCGCCGTCGTCGCCGCCGTCGCCGATCGTTGACCGCCGGTCCTGTTCGCTGGGGTGGTCCTGTTCGCTGGGGTTGTCCAGTTCAATTCGATTATGGTTTAATCTTTCCAATTCAATTTTCTAATTCCGGTTTAGTTGGTCCAATTAGGATTCCGGTTTGATCTCAATTTCAATTCAATCTCTTGTTTAGCTGGTTAGGGTCTGGTTTAGGATTTGGGCCAGTTATGGATTGGGCCTGGTTCAGTCTGGGTTTGGGTCTGGGTCTGGGTTGACCGGGTCAACCGGTTGACTTTGACCTGACCGTTGACTTTCAGTCAACCAAACTTTGTAGGACCATAACTTGACCATCCTAAACCCGATTCGAACGAAACGAAAGCCTATATCACTCAAATTCTCGTCCTCTTTTCAGATCCGATGTCCGTTCGGGCTAATGGGGCTTCTAAATTACCGTTTGACCTCTTCATTGGCTAAGGTGAGGAAACCGTCGGTTATCTCCCTTACTCTACTTCAATTCCGGACGATAGTCCTCGGTTAATCGCGTCTTTTCTAGGTAGCTTAGTTTAGTAATGTGCACTATGTGATTTATTGTGGAACGTAGAACTGTTAGGTTATCGCTGAGCCCGAAAACGTTGTTTGTGTGTGATGGATATGAATGATAGACTGTGGTAGGGCCCCCGAAAGGGTGTTGTGTGGCGGGATGCGTATCGGGTGCGTTTACCTTGAGAAGGTGTCGGGGGTCTGACGAACCCCCAGAAGGAAAAGAAGGATAGCGTTGGCCTACGGGTCGAAGGAAGGGGTCCATGAGTGTAAAAGCACGAGTGGATGTAGTTTGCGTGGTGAAAGCCTTCGGGCCTGATTGCAAGGTGTTATTAGCTTAGGACTTGTGCTTAGTAGTTGTGTGGTGTAAGCTGGGATCGCGGATTCCTTAAATCCGTCCTCACTGGGTAATTGTGTTTGAAACAATTACTCAAGCCTCTTTCCTTTCCCTGTCCCCGTTTTCTTGCAGGTCCGGATGCGGGATCGATACAGTCGTGTGACTGCATTGGTGCATTTGAATACGAAGGAGGCGCCTGGGACCTGGGACAAGTTGAGTTGGCGTCCCGGTTGGACCGAATCCGGTTCAACGGGCGTCCTAATACCGCGTCTCCGGTTTTCCGGGAGACGGGTGTTAGTACGTCGATTTTTCGGCTCTGGTCCATGTCGTCGAATTTCTATGAGTATTTAAATCTGGTGGAAATATTGGCGGCTTATTTAGCTTATGCGGCTTTTTTTGTACCGGTGCATCTTTTATTTTTATACATGTGTCGTTGTGTACTTTGGAATATCAAAAGTATGTATGACCATAGAAAACTAAAATATCGTGTATCTTATATGACATCATAGACATGCAACCGTCGAATCTGAAGAGTCGCATAGGGATAATGATTATGTTCCCGCTTTTGATTCTTATATAAAATTCTTCTTCAAATTTTCTCTTTTACATTTTCCTTCTTTCTTTTCTTTAAAGCTACTTTCTTCTCTTCTTTCTTATTTCCTTTTTTTTCCTCAATTTCGTCTTTAATTTTGAGCTCTGGTGTACCGACGATGAGTGTCGAATCTCGCCGTTCGTCTTCTTCCGATAGCGACGATGAAAATTAGTCTTCTCACACGTCTAGTACAAGCTTGTCTCTTTTGAGGCCCGCTGGTGGAAGAAAAAGATCTTGGATTGGTGAAGGGTCGATGGTCCAGACGATGATCGAGACGAGAATCCGCCGGCTGATACAACCAAAATTTGGGAATAAGTTGTTGGAGAATCCGTTTCGACTGAGTTGCCAAAGAAGAAGAGAAAAAAGAAAACGGCAGAGAACAAAAAGAAAAGAAGAAAATCGTGGTAATCCGCGAGATTGAGATATCTTCGTGCAAACATGAAACATTGGATGATATAAAGCAATTTTATACTCGACGTCCTGGCCTCGAGCTCCGGCATCTAATGCTGGAGGAAAGACCATGGTTGGTTCATGACGGGTGAATTTGACTTTACAATTGTTGGTTCGTCAAATTTCATCTTTGGTTTCTTCTCCCTAAGCTTCTTATTGGCTATTGCGAGCAGAGCAAGATTACCCTTTCCCAGCTTTGTTCTGCTGCGGTCCGAAATATGGCTGGCACTATGCTTTTTGCTACTGAGGGAAACATCGACATGAGTCCTCGCTTTCTCGAGGAAGCGATGACGATCTCGACTAAATCGACGACCACGTAGACGCGGTATGTTATAGCTAAAAACCGGGATGGTCTCAAGCTTATTACTAGGGCGAAGAGCAATATAATTGGCTCGCAAGATTGATATTTTTTGCGAAAATAAATGATGCATCAGTTTCGGACGTGAATAGGTGATATCGATCATCGTGGAGTCATAACCATGGTATAATCACTTCTTTCCTTTTATTTGTTTTCCTGCATGTTATCTTATTCCTCGTCTATTTTTTTTTCCAGACCGTCACTCGTTTAGTGCCTCCTATTCGAAAAACTTCTCTGCGGATATGGAGAGGATGTTTGCGCTCGGCGTTCTGAGGTAGCCTGAAGTTTATGTGGAAAGAATCCAAAGGATTTTGCTCGCATAGACGCTGGTTAGATATCCATTTTAGCCTCCTTTTTTGCTCTTTTTTATTCGTATTGGGTCTTAACTCCTCTGCCCTTCTTCTTCTTTATTTTTTTTGGGCAGCTACTTGGGAGCTCAAGCCGAGTAAATCGGTGAATAGATAAAAATAACTACCATTTACGACCTCCTGGTTATCCCGTATAGGACGCCAAAGGAATGTGCCAAGCATTCATTGATTCTTCCCCTCACACCAAGGACACCTTTGTTCGAATGGACGAGGATATCCCATCAGATGCTCTCCCCGAGGGAAGAACTTTCGAAGATCGTCACATTTCTGGAGACGACCTTATGCTGGATCGACAAGACGAAGGTGATCCAAATGTCCACGATTGGGGAATGATTCGAGTCCTTGTCCTGAGGCGAACAATACTGATAAAATGGTTGTCAAGAAATCGATAAAGAGGAGGAAGAAGAAAAGAAAAAGGTTATCCGAGGCTGATCCGATCGCCGCTCAAAGTAGGGGAGATGGTGATAACGATCAAATGACAAAGAGAAGGAGAAGAAAAATAGGAAGAATAAAAGGCTCGATCAAGAGGATACGGTTTCTACTGAAGGCACGAACGTCGCCAGTCCTGAAGGTGAGGTCGGTCTGGAACAGTAGGATTGATGCAGTTGATTTATCCTTTCGTTTTGAATTCTCGGGGACTGGCGATGTTGGTACCAAAATCTGCACCCGAATTTGAGACGATAAGGCACAATGGACTTATCTCATAAACAGATCGACGTTAGAAATATTATTCCGGCCCAAACTGAAGCCCATCATATATCCGCCTTAACAACTGGAAAACAATTGCGTATCAAGGAAGAAGGTGCTCATTATTTAAGTCAACCATTGAGCTGGTTTAGTCAAACGGATAACTTCGAGATCATCTCAACAAACCGAAGATCACATATGTCGTTCCAACAAGAGCATTACCAGATATACAAATTGAGAGCTCGTCATGAAGGCTACAAAAGGAGTTCAATGGCTTTAACTCAAGGACCATATTTTACATTTTTTACATACAAAAACAGCTCTACGAGCTCACTATAACTCTCTCTTGAGATCGCATGTGTAATCATTCTTATCAATACAAGTTAATTACGAAACTCATTATTTTTTAGATTGGTCTTTGAAGCATCTTGTGATATTTGAGGTGCTAGCCTTACGAAACTCCCCTTCTAAAATTACAAATCTTTAATGTGGTTATCTGAATCCACATTTGACATTGTCTGTGGGGACGATCATATTATCCTCTATCAGAAAGATCCAATAAAAGATCTCGAAAAATGAAATGGGTGTTGAACAAACATAACTCACAAATCTGGTTCGAAACAACCAGTCTTGATAGATCATGAGCAGTTAACACCACCGGTTGACGCTCCAACTGGAACAGAACTGAAAGGCCCTGGTAACGCGACTCCACCCTTAGGCGTTGTCGCAAATCCAAGTCTATCACAATCTAGCACCACGGTTGGATATAACCTCCCCAAAGGGAGTAGCTCTACTACAAATCGCACAAACCCTCGGGTCAGGATAAGATCCGACGAAAACCCAACTGGTCAGTCCAAAACCTTGACCAGAACTAACCTAAGGCATGTCTCCACGATTTAGAGTGCCTACAAGGCCTAGTCTTAACGATCTGGATGAGATCCATAATACACTCTCAACTTTAGTTGAAAATGCTCAAAGCCATGAATCAAAAACTCGAGCTCTAGCAGCTCGGCTGGATCGACAAGACAAGATCTTGCGAACAGACTCGCCAAGATCTCTCAATCCCAAGTTCATAACGGGACGAGAGTCCTCACCAATAGATAAAGTCCGCCTCTGCAAACATGTAACTTCTCTTAGATATACGTCATTCTTGATGCCTCGAGACATTTCACTTCCCCAATACGAACAGGAGGGTATCCGACACCCCTCCTTTGGGAGCTCACCATCATTAACTACCAACTTTACAAACTCAAATGATGTGAACAACATACCATCCAACGCTTATGCCCTCTCCACCTATTCTGCCTCCAGGGTATGAGCCATCTAGGTCCATTTGGCCTAGAGTGTGTGACATTCCTTCCACGTCTAGAAAACCTCCAGAGCTCCCCAAGAGGAACAATTCTGGAACTCAATTAGACTTTAGACCTCCCACCCCAGAGAACGGTCAACCAAACGGGCTGAATTATCACCCTGCTGACAAACAAGGCGTGATCGATCACGACTATTTCCAAAGATAAGTTGATCACACGAACGATGAGCTGAGACAGATGAACAACCGAGTTCACTCGGTCACTTGGTCGTAAGGTCAGCTCTTGATATTGACAGGGTAATCGAGGAAACTATACGAACTCCCTTCATTGACAAGATCTCTAACGCTCGCATCCCAAATGCATCTAAAATCAGATTTCCATACTGGAAAAGGTGATCCTAGCGCTCATATCAGAGCATTCAGACTAATGATGGCTCATGTGCAGCTGAACGATTATGAGAAAGAAGCTGAACACTGCCGTTTCTTTGCTGAAAACCTAGATGGACCCACTTTAGAATTCTTTGCAACCTTGGAAGAAAATTCCATATACAATTTTAACCAGCTTGCCTCGACTTTCCTCAAACAATATTTATGTGTACATATAGAAACAAGCCATAGGACGATCTATCGGCAATCTCTCAAGATCGAGAAAAATCCCTTAGAAGCTTCATAGATAGGTTCAAAGAGGTCACAGCAAAGATCGCGACCTGAAAGAGGTTGTAGCCCTCAGAGCGCTCAGACATGGACTCTAATACATTTTCCGATTTTGAGAGGAGATCATACTTTGATCAGTATTCTCTCTTGATGATGCGCTCCATTGAGAGTCAGCCTTTTCACTTCATGAGGAAGATATTAAGAATATCACATATAGTCACATAAAATCCGCATCACCAACGAACAACTCGAACATGAATTCGAGAACCGGCTCAAATGATAAAGGTTAAGGTCAACATAGCTTCGCTATCGAAGAATCGTCCAAGTCCAAAAACAAACCCTTTGACAAGAAAAATTTCTGCAAATATCATAACAAGAACAGACATTCCTCAGAGGAAGCGAAACGCTAAGCCTGGACAAACCACACGACGATTCTCTCGTAATCTAGCTCGACATATGTGGATTCGAGCTATCCAGAGTTATGATCTTTACTGGTAGATCGATAGACGTGATATTTTACACTCTCTTTAGAAAAATTGATTTTAGAGACTCCAATCTAAAAGGCGAGAAAGCAGCTCTCATAGGCTTCGCCAGTGAAAATATGTATTTACTAGGCACAATACGACTACCAGTTGCCGCTAGAATACTAAAACAAATATATTTCATGGTAGTGAACATGCCAACTCCATATAATGCAATTTGGGCAGGCCATGGATCTACATCATGAAAGAAGTTCCATTTACATACCATCAGTTCATCAAATTTCATGGCCCTAAAGAAACTAAAAAGATCTTCAAAAGCCAGAAGGGCGCCCGAGTATACTACCTAGATGGCTATCGCCATATAGAGCAATCTGAATTATACCAATTACAGAAATGCAATGAGGTCGCATCACGAGAGGTCAAAAAAAAAAAAGACCCATCGTTTTACCTCAAAAAGAGCTCGTTGTGCAAGTTTTCATCGATGATACCAACCCCAAGAGGTGTGTTGGTATCGGAGCAGACCTAACGAGCCCAATCATGATGATCTTATAGACTTCCTTTAAGGCAAAATGGACACTTCTGCGTGGTCCACAGTAGATATGAAAGGGATCAGCTTGAAAGTGACCTCTCACGATCAGCTTGAAGTACGTTGTGAGAGTGTCAATCTGCCCGCGAACCAAGTGGCGTCCATGTGAAATCTAACCTTTTATGTATCGAATTATCCTCTTCAGCGCTTGTAAATGTGGACTGTGCGGATCATGCATATAAAGGAAGATTTGGTGTACAACATAAAAAATATTCGAACGCATGAAGGTTATGTACTGGAAAGCTCCAGCTAATTGTATGTAGAAAGTGATATATGGGACTAGACCCCATCAGAAGCTGATAGTTAGGAATTAAGATCAACCGATATTGTTAGCGGTTTGCAATCATGCATACCAGCTCATTCGATTATCTCTTCGGCTTAAAGTTATTGGCTTAAAAACAGACCCGATGGATTGAAGTCATCCTTAATTCCAAGGATAATTAAGCCTATATAGTTCATTGGAAACTTAGTTTTGAGCTTCGATAAAACCTTATGCAGTAGAGTATTTGAGGAGGCGGTTGATATATCATTGTTTTCTAGGTTATTATCCATGACATGTGATGAGGACATCAGCTTGACCGATCCTGAGCTGGACGAGCATGACGGACCGGGCTCGACCATGAGGCTGGTCGACCAGTTCCCGACCATGCGGGACGTACCGAGGACACGTTCGGGACAGATAAAAGTACGAGACGAGTTCATCAAAGCTATGGAATAGCTGATCTCCAGGACGAGCATAGAGGACATCACAGCCCAGCTAGGCCAGCTCGACCAAGGACAACCTGTCATGAACCAGTTGGCCCATAAGATGATCAAGGCCGAAGCTGGCGATCCATTCGACCCGACCATGCCATGGACCTTACTCCGGACGATCGGATCGACCATGATATTCTGCATTGAGTCAGACGCGTCCTAGACCGGTCTGCCTCTGGACCAAGGATCATACTCTTTTTCCCTTGTGAGGTTTTGTCCCAAATGGGTTTTCTTCACAAGGTTTTTAATGAGGTGATCTGAGGCCTATCCATTAGAGAGACAGGCCGGCCCCATCCCATTCGACCAAGAGTTTCTTTTTTCTGTTTAAGTTTTATTTCTTTTGTCTTAATACATTTCGACCGGCCCAATGTTTCAGGCCCATGTCGCTTTCAGTTGTAGGAATACTTAAATCTCTTTTAGTTTAATGAAAAGGCTAAGTAAGTTTTATCAAAAGAAAACCCTACAGGTTTCAATCTCTTCCTCCTTTGCGCGGCTGCCCCTTTGGAGATTAGATCTCTTTGCTTCTTGCTTGACTGTTCCGGTTACTCTAAGTGTTCTCAAAGTTCAGTAGCTTGAAAACCATCACCGACCACCCACTGACGAGGAAGAGAGCGCCATCGGCCAGCTTCCATGTCCCGCTCGACCATCGCTCGACCACCGTTCCGCGCTCGACCATCGCTCGACCACCGTTCCGCGCTCGACCACTGCTCGACCACCGTTCCGCGTTCGCCCATCGTCCACGTTCCGCGCCCGACCATCGCCCACGTTCTCGACCATCCGACCACCTCGACCGCATCTCATATCATCTGGTATCAGAGCTGAAAAGCTCCTGACCCAGATCGGTTATTTCTCATCCTTTAGCTATTTTCATTCTGTTTTTACTTTCGTTTCTCTTAGAAATCGAAAATCAAAAAAAAAAAATATATAGGTTGCTAGTCTTTTGTTCTCAACCGGCCAAGTACTCTAAATCTGAATCGGTTGCTTCTCTGTTCATGTTGTGTTGCTTTGATATAAACCTAAACTTCAAAAAATTGCTTGAAATGAATTGCTAGGGCGTTCGCTAAGAACCGGCCACTAGGGTTTTAGACTTCTCTCTCTAGCGATTTGTTGTGACTGAATCATCTTTGTCTCGGTTGGTATCCTCTGATTTCTTGTCGTCTCTGTTGCATTGAATTCACTGAAGAAGAAGTTAGAACCGGCTGCTAGGTTGTTCACGACGAACCAACCGCATATAGCTAGGGTTTCTTGTCTTGCGATTTTGTGTTTGCGGTTTGTTTTAATTCATTGTTGATTTAGTTCTGGTTGCATTGTCCAATTGTTCTCGGTTTAGCTCACTTTCCTTTTGTTGTTCTTAGTCAAAAAAGAAAAGAAATCGCCATTGCATTGTTTCCTTTTTGTTACCGGCTGCACCTTTCCCTTTTTTCCATTTTGTTGTGTTTTCCTTATTTCTTGTTTTTCCTTCCTTCCTTGTTGCGTTTGATATTTTGCTAAGTGTGCATAGACAATGGACGAAGAACAAGCCCAACAAGGCGGCCCGACCGATTTCACTCAGCTCCTAGCTGCGATCCAGACGATCAGAGCTCGACTCGACCGATTGGAACGACCAGGCGAGTAGCGACCTCAGACAGACGAGCAACAACCTCGACCCGGAGCAACACAGACGCTACCAGGACGTTCGACTGGATGATACGGATGACGACACGGACGATATCGAAGACGGACGCCGAGATCACGGACCTCGACCACCTTACCAACGCGACCCGAATCACCGTGGACGCATACGCGAACAAGAGGTACAACGTCCATATCCTAAAGATATCAAACTAAAACCTCCTACATTCTAGGTAAGGTAGATCCATAGGCTTATTTAGATTGGGAACGGAGGATGGATCAAATCTTCGACCACTATGCATACCCAGACCATAGGAAAATCTCTCTTGTAATGGCCCAATTCACAGGACACGCACTGTCATGGTGGGACCGGGACGTCGCAGAACGAAGGCTCCATCAGTACGAGCCGATCACTACTTGGGCCGACATGAAGTTCCAACTAAGGCGCAAGTATGTTCCGACCCATTTCCACAGAGATTTGAAAAAAAATGTTTCTGTAAGTTGATGCAGGGAACCAAGAAGGTCGGAGAATACTTCGAAGAGTTCGAGCAGTTGCGGAACATACTTGAGCTGGACGACTCGGAGGAGACTCTGATGGCCCAGTTCGTGGACGGATTACACAAGCAGATCGCTCGGAAGGTAGAAATTCAACCTTACTATGAAATGTCCGAGTTGCTGCATTTGTGTATACAGGTTGAGCAGCACAACAAACGGAAGTCCATGGCCACGAACCGGAACCGGACCAGTACGTCATGGTCAACGCCAACCCCTCGACCCATCGACAAAGGTAAGACGGTCGAGGTCGAGTCCAGATTTAAGAAGCCGACTATCGAGAAGTCCAAGCCCAACCGGCCAGAACCAAGTAAGTTTCCTAACACGTCCCGTTCTAGAGATATTACCTGTTTTAAATGTCAGGGCAAATGACACATGGCTCGAGAATGTCCAAACCGGAGGATCATGATCTTGAACGACGCTGGTGAGTACGAGTCCCAGGACGAACAGGAGGACGAGGATGTCGAGGAACCTGAACCGGGGACGCCCATAGAGTATCCCGACTCTGGAGAGTTATTAGTGATCCAGAGAGCTCTCAGTGCGCTTGTTGATCCAGAGACGGTTCAACGAGAAAACATCTTCCACACTCGTTGTACGGTGAACAGCAAGGTATGTAGTCTTATTATATATGGTGGATCTTGTACTAACGTGGCAAGCAGAAACATGGTCGATAAGCTTGGTCTTCAAGTGACCAAACATCCGCGACCGTACCGGCTTCGATGGCTGAACGAAGACACAAAGATAAGGATCGCAGACCAAGTAACCGTGCCCTTCAGTGTTGGACAATATCACGACCAGGTAGTATGCGACGTGGTTCCTATGCAGGTTGGACACTTACTACTTGGCCGACCATGGAAATTCGATAAGGAGTCCTTGCACAACGGACGGACCAATCATTACTCATTCGTCAATGAGAAACGAAAGTACCAGCTTGCACCGCTCACACAGCAGGAAGTGCATGAGATGCAATTGCGCCTCGCCAAAGACAAAAAGAACAGTAAGACCAATCTCCTTGTTTCTTATCATTCGGTTTCTAGAGCTATTGTTCAGAACACGCAGGTGCTTCTAATGATCTTTAGGGAGGCTCTACACTCGTGTTCAAACGATGTTGATTTGCCCCGGGAAGTTTTTTCTTTGTTGGCCGGCCTACCTCCTATTTCCGGAAGAGATCCCAGCCGGCCTACCTCCTATTCGAGGCATTGAGCATCAGATTGACCTCGTTCCTGGAGCGTCCCTGCCCAATCAACCCGCGTACCAGATGAACCCGTCCGAGTCTAAGGAGCTTGAGAAGCAGGTGCAGGACCATGTACAAAGGCTATATCCGAGAGAGCCTCAGCCTGTGTACTATTCCCGTCTTACTGGTTCCCAATAAGGACAGATCTTGGAGGATGTGTGTTGGCTGTCGGGCGATCAACAATATCACCATCAAGTACCGGCATCCCATACCCCGATTGGACGACATGTTGGACGAGTTGCATGGCGCGTCCGTGTTCTCTAAGATCAACTTACGGAGTGGATATCATCAGGTCCGGATGAAGCAGGGAGACGAGTGGAAAACGGCCTTCAAGACCAAGCAAGGCGTGTACGAGTGGCTGGTCATGCCGTTCGGCCTCACCAAAGCGCCCAGCACATTCATGCGTCTCATGAACCAGGTCCTAAGGGCCTACATCAGTAAGTTCGTTGTTTTTTTTTTATTTCGATGATATTTTGATTTATAGCCAGTGTTTTGCTGACCACCTGGTGCCCCCTGAGCAAGTGATAAATACTCTTCGACAAGAGGGTCTTTACGCGAAGCTCAAGAAGTGTACCTCTGCACTGATAAGCTGGTCATTTTAGGTTTTGTTGTGAGTTCGCAGGGCTTACAGGTTGATCAAGAGAAGGTCAAAGCGATTGAGGACTGGCCGACCCCGACCACGATCAGCCATGTCAGGAGTTTCCACGGATTGGCCAGCTTCTACTGACGATTTGTGAAGGATTTTAGCACTGTGGCCACCCCACTTACAGCCGTGATCAAGAAGGACGTCCCGTTCAAATGGGGCCAAGCGCAGAAGGCCGTGTTCCGGAAGCTCAAGGATTTGCTAACCCATGCTCTTATTTTGGTTTTGCCTAACTTTGATAAAACTTTTGAGATTGAGTGTGATGCCTCAGGTTTAGAAATTGGAGCTGTCCTGACGCAAGGAGGACGGCCGGTCGCTTATTTCAGCAAGAAACTGAGTGGAGCCATGCTCAACTATCCTACTTATGACAAGGAATTGTACGCCTTGGTCCGATCCTTGGAGACATGGCAGCACTACTTTCTGGCCAAGGAGTTCGTTATCTACACTTACCACGAGACGATCATGCATTTGAGAGGAAAAACGAATCTGAAGAGGAGGCACGGCAAGTGGCTTGAATTCGTAGAAACCTTTCCGTACATCATCAAGTACAAGAAGGGGAAGGAGAACGTAGTAGCCGATGCACTGTCCAGGAGATACACACTGATCAGCACCATGGAGGCCAAAGTTCTAGGATTCGAACTTATTAAAGAAGGATATGATATTGATCCTGATTTTGGTGAAATTTTTCAGGAATGTCGTAATGGACCAAAAGAGCCTTCTACTTGCACCATGGGTTCCTGTTCAGGGGAAACCAACTTTGCATTCCCCAAGGATCGATGAGGGATCTTCTGATCCGAGAATCTCATGGAGGAGGACTGATGAGACACTTCGCCGTGGAGAAAACATTGAGCGTCCTGGTCGAACACTTCTACTGGCCGCATCAGAAGCGAGACACGGAGCGTTTTTGCTCCAAGTGCATCACGTGCCTTAAGTATAAATCCAGGTCACATCCTCACGGTCTCTATATACCTCTGCCTATACCTAACCGACCATGGGTCGATATTTCTGTGGATTTTGTAATTGGATTGCCTAAGATCAGGAACAAGGATGCGATCTTCGTCGTGGTCGACCGGTTCTCCAAGATGGCCCATTTCATACCATGTTCTAAGACAAACGACGCGACCCAGACGGCCGAACTCTTCTTCAAGGAAGTGGTAAGATTGCACGGACTGCCTCAGACCATCGTCTCGGACCGCGACCCGACCTTCCTAAGACATTTCTGGAGGATGTTGTGGAGAAAGCTTGGTACTAAGCTATTATTCTCGACCACTTGCCATCCATAGACAGATGGACAGACCGAGGTTGTCAACCGAACTCTCTCAGCCCTTTTAAGAGCCACGGTTGTTAAAAATTTATCAAATTGGTTGGATTGCATTCCTTTTGTTGAATTTGCTTTTAATAATGCCAAACACTCTGCTACTAAGATGTCTCCTTTTGAGGTTTTTTATGGGTTTAAGCCAGATACGCCACTTATCTGAAACCACTGCCAGCACTGGAGTTTATCAATCTGGACGGAGAGCGCAAGGCCGAGGCCATTGCCAAACTGCATCAGACGATCAAGGAGAACATCGAGAAGAGAACAGCGCAATACAAGAAGTAGACCGACAAGCACAAAAAGGAGTCGACATTCAACCAGGCGATTGGGTTTGAGCCCACATGCGACCTAAACGGTTCCAAAACAAGAGAAGATCCAAGCCAGCCCCACGTGGAGATGGACCATTTCGCGTTCTAAAAAAGATCAACGACAACGCCTACCAACTGGAACTCCCAGGTGAGATGAGTATCTCGTCGAGTTTTAATATTACTGATTTGTCTCCTTATTGTGCAGGTGATACCGTTCTGAGGCCAAAACCTCTTCAAGAGGGAGGGAATGATGAGGACATAAGCTTGACCGATCCTGAGCTGGAGGAGCAGGACGGACCGGGCTCGACCATGAGGCTGGTCGACCAGTTCCCGACCATGCGGGACATACCGAGGACACGTTCGGGACAAAGACAAGTACGAGACGAGTTCAACAAAGCCATGGAACAGCTGATCTCCAGGACGAGCATAGAGGACATCACAGCCCAGCTAGACCAGCTCGACAAGGACAACCTGTCTTGAACCAGTTGGCCCATAAGATGATCAAGGCCGAAGCTGGCGATCCATTCGACCCGACCATGCCATGACCCTTATTCCAGACGATCGGACCGACCATGATCTTCTGCATTGAGTCAGACGCGTCCTAGACCAGTCTGCCTCTGGACCAAGGATCATACTCTTTTTTCCTTGTGAGGTTTTGTCCCAATGGGTTTTCTTCACAAGGTTTTTAATGAGGTGATCTGTGGCCCATCCATTAGAGAGACAGGCATCCCACTCGACCAAGAATTTCCTTTTTCTGTTTAAGTTTTATTTCTTTTGTCTTAATACATTTCGACCGGCCCAATGTTTCTGGCCCATGTCGCTTTCAGTTGTAGGAGTACTTAACTCTCTTTTAGTTTAATGAAAAGGCTAAGTAAGTTTTAGCAAAAGAAAACCCTAAAGTTTTCGATCTCTTCCTCCTTTGTGCGGCTGCCCCTTTGGAGATTAGATCTCTTTGATTCTTGCTTAATTGTTCCGGTTACTCTAAGTGTTCTCAAAGTTTAGTAGCTTGAAAACCATCACCGATCACCCACTGACGAGGAAGAGAGCGCCATCGGCCAGCTTCCAAGTCCCGCTCGACCATCGCTCGACCACCGCTCGACCACCGTTCTGAATTCGCCTATTGTCCATGTTCCGCGCCCGACCATCGCCCATGTTCGTCCATCTCTCGACCATTCGACCACCTTGAACGCGTCTCATATCATTGTTTTCTAGGTTATTATCCAAGACATGTGTGTGTATATATAGAGTTTTTTAGCTGGTATTTTGAGTCCTTTACATGTTTTTATGGGAATGGAGCAAAGTTAAAAGCTTAGGAGCATTTCTGGAGCATTCTAAAAGAAGTCAAAGTTGGAACCATATACAGACATCAGTGTCGCCCGACACCACTGAGGTGTCGGTCGACATCTACCCTGAACAAGACTTATGCACGAGATTTAAATAGATCTTTTGAAGAATTGCAAAAGAGCCCAGATGTTTCATCATTTTTAATTAAGTCTCTAAACATGTTTTAGTCTATTAATCAGGTTTTAGAGTGTTTTCATCTTCTATCTTTGTTCTTGCTTTGGAGATTGAGAGATATTTCTTTGTGGCTTATCTGCTACTCTGTAACCTTTGAGAGAATGATTTCGAACCCCTTTATATGGATCTATTCAATGTTTTGTTTTATATTCATGATGTGTTGTTTAATCGATAATATCTTGGAGTAGTTTACCTTGTGAACGGAAGAACTTAGACTTATTGCATGTCTAGAACGCTAAGATTGCAAAGAAATTTGAATCATTAGGTTGCTATACATAGAAAACAATTGCATTGAGGTTTGGATTGTTTTATACTTGTGTTTATAGTTCTTGAACTTGTGCTTAATCTGAATCATGATTAATCGGTGTCTCACATTGTATGATTTCCTGAGAACTTTCCTAAGTCTAGCAATGTTCTCCCATCGAATCTACACCTTAATTACTTACATTATTTACTGCTTTACACCATTCACACTTGCTTAGCACTGATAACAAACAAACATTATACTGAAATTCTGCGGTCCGCTGTTTGATACCCTAAGTATTACAACATCGACATTGTACACTTGCAGTAGATAACTAGGGATAAAATCTGACCTATCAAGTTTTTGGCGTCGTTGCTCGTGGAGGGGGGGGGAGGCCGATGCCCACCTCAAAATAGCGCTGCTCCAGAGAGCACCACATCTAAATACATTGACCACATTCACCAAAAACTCGAGCTACCCCGCTCACTGGCTAAAAATAGGTCTCCCGCCCACTACCTCGGTTAATGCAAACTCGAGCTCCAGCTCTCTTTTCACTTCCCTGGGGAGAAAAGCGTTGCATCATACCTCTCACTTGCCTAGTGTGGAGTCGAACTCTACCTTTACCAACACTTCACCTTGAACTTTGGGGGGGGGGGGAAGGCTATGCCCACCATCAACTTCCAAAGAAAGATCTTCAAAGACTGTTATGGGAAGGCGAAATGCTAAGCCTGGACATACCGCACGATGATGCTCTCGTAATCTAGCTCGACATATGCGGATTCGAGCTATCCAAAGTTATGATCGATACGATAGACGTGATATTTTACACTCCCTTTAGAAAAATGGATTTTAGAGACTCCGATCTAAAAGGCGAGAAAGCAGCTCTCATAGGCTTCGCCAGTGAAACTATGTATTTATTAGGCACAATCCGACTACCAGTCAACGCCGCAGGAATACTAAAACAAATATATTTCATGGTAGTGAACATGCCAGCTCCATATAATGCATTTTGGCAGGCCATGGATCTACACCATGAACGCAGTGCCATTTACACACCATCAGTTCATCAAATTTCCTGGCCCTAAAGAAACTAAAAATATCTTCAAAAGCCAGAAGGGCGCCCGAGTATGCTAACTAGATTACTATCGTCAGATAGAGCAATCTGAATTATACCAATTACAGAAATGCAATGAGCTGGCAGCACGAGAGGTCAAATAAAACAAAGACCCAACGGTTTGCAGAACTCAAAAAGTGCTCGTTGTACAAGTTTAAATCGATGATACCAACCCCAATTGGTGCGTTGGTATTGGAGCGGTCCTAACGAACCCAATCATGATGATCTTTTAACCTTTCTTTAAGGAACCATGGACACTTTTGCGTGGTCCACAAAATATATGAAAGGGATCAGCTTTGAAGTGGCCTCTCACGATCAGCTTGAAGTAGGGTGTGAGAGGGTCAATCTTCCCGCGAACCAACTGGAGTCCATGTAAAATCGAACCTTTTATGTATCGAATTATTCTCTTCAGCGCTTGTAAATGTGGACTGTGCGGATCATGCATATAGAGGCAGATTTGGTGTACAACATAAGAAATATTCGGACGCGTGAAGGTTAAGTACTTCAAAGCTCCAGCTAATTATCTGTAGAAAGTGAGATTTGCGACTATACCCCAATAAGAAGCTGATAGTTAGGAATTAAGATCAATCGGTGTTGTTAGCAGTTTGCAATCTTGCATATTAGCTCGTTCGATTATCTCTTGGGCATAAAGTAATTGGCTTAAATACAAACTTGATGGATTGAAGTCATCCTTATTTCCAAGGAAATGTCTCATCTTGCCTATTAAGTCATTGAAAACTTAGTTTTGAGCTTCAATACAACCTTTAAAGTAGAGTATTTGAGGAGGCTGTTGATATATAATTGTTTTTCCAGTTTTTAACGATGATATATGTGTATATATGGAGTTTTTAGCGGGTATTTCGAGTCTATCGAGTCCTTTACAGGTTTCACGGGAATGGAGCGAAGTTAGAAGTTTTGGAGCATTTCTGGAGCATTCTTAAAGAAGTCGAAGTTGGAGCCGTATACAGACATCAGTGTCATCACCTAGGTGTCGGTCGACATCGACCCCCAACAAGAATTATGCGCAAGATTTAAATACATCTTTTGAAGAATCACAAAAGATCCCAGATGTTTCATTATTTGTAATTAAGTCTCTAAACGTGTTTTAGGATATTAATTAGTTTTTAGAGTGTTTTCATCTTTTATCTTTTTTCTTGCTTTGGAGACTGAGAGATATTGCTATGTGACTGATCTGGTACTCTGTAACCTTTGAGAGAAGGATTTTGAACCCCTTTTTCTATATCTATTTAGTCTTTGGTTTTTTATTCATGATGTGTTGTTTAATCGATAATATGTCTGAGTAGTTTACCTTGTTAGATTTAGGGATTCTCATTAGTTTTTCATGCTCTGTTAGATCTCTGGATAATTAGGATTCACAGTCAATTTGTTCATCACCTAAGTTAGTCTTAAAGCTAATTTTGGCTGATCACCTAGAAATTAGATCTTAGGTTAATAAATTGGTACGCGATTGTGGTTTATAATCTGAAAGAGCTTAGTGTGCGCAATTTAACTAATCACAAATAGATTTTGTTTAGGTAAATTGTGAACGAAAGTACTTAGACTTAATGCATGTCTAGAACTCTAAGATTGCAAAGAGATTTGAATCATTAGGTTGATATACATAGAAAACAATTGCATTGAGATTTAAATTGTTTTATACTTGTGTTCCTAGTTCTTGAACTTGTTCTTAATACGAATCATGATTAATCGGTGTCTCACATAGTATGATTTCCTGAGAACTTTCCTAAGTCTAGCACTGTTCTCCTATCGAATCTACACATTAATTTACTTACATTGTTTACTTCTTTACACCATCACACCTGCTTAGCATTGATAATAAACAAACATTATATTGAAATTCTGCGGTCCGCTGTTTGATACCCTAAGTATTACAACATCGACATTGTACACTTGCAGTAGATAACTAGGGATAAAATCTGACCTATCAAGTTATTGGCGTCGTTGCCCGGGTTGGGGGGGGGGAGGTCAATGCCCACCTCCAAATAGCGCTGCTCCAGAGAGCACCACACCTAAATGCATTGACCACATTCACCAAAAACCCGAGCTACCCCGCTCACTGGCTCAAAAACAAGTCTCCCACCCACTACCTCAATTAATGCAAACTCGACCTCCATCTCACTTTTCACTTCCCGGGAGAAAAAGCGTTGCATCATACCTTTCACTTGGCTAATGCGGATTCGAACTCTAAATTTACCTACACTTTACCTTGAACTTTGGGGGGGGGGGAGGCTATGCCCACCGTGAACTTCATTTGTGGAGGTTCTAATTTCTGCCGTGAATTGGTGAACTCAGTCAAAACATTCCAAAGAAATATCTTCAAAGACTTTTGAATTGAAAGCAAGTTATAAGGACCTAACAAGCGAAACGCTAAGCCTGGACAGACCCCACGACAATACTCTCGTAATCTAGCTCGACATATGTGGATTCGAGCTATCCAGAGTTATGATCGATACCAGTAGCTCGATAGACGTGATATTTTACACTCCCTTTAAAAAAATGGGGTTTAGATACTCCGATCTAAAAGGCGAGAAAGAAGCTCTCACAGGCTTTGC
Source organism: Orychophragmus violaceus (assembly GCA_030180135.1). Lineage (NCBI taxonomy): Eukaryota > Viridiplantae > Streptophyta > Magnoliopsida > Brassicales > Brassicaceae > Orychophragmus > Orychophragmus violaceus. The sequence goes on along the minus strand of CM058238.1, from coordinate 59,702,702 downwards.
AAGTGAAACGGCGTATTTATTAAATACAATACGAATACCAGTCAACACCACCAGAATACTAAAACATATATATATTTCATGGTAGTGAATATGCCAGCTCCATATAACGCAATTTTGGCTGTACATGGATCTACACCATGAGAGCAACTTTATTTACATACCATCAGTTCATCAAATTTCATGGCCCTAAAGGAACTCAAAAGATATTCGAAAGCCAAAAGGCCGCACGAGTATGCTACCTAGATGGCTATCGCCAGATAGAGCAGTCTTAGTTATACCAATTACAGAAATGCATGAGCTCGTAGCACAATGGGTCAAACAAAACAAAGACCCAAAGGTTTGCAGACCTAAAAAAGAGCTCGTTGTACTATTTTGCATCGATGATATCAACCCCAAGAGCTGCGATGGTATCGGAGCGGACACTTTTGTGTGGTCCACATTATATATAAAAGGGTTCAGCTTGGAAGTTACCTCTCACGACCAACTTGAAGTACGCTGTGAGAGTGTCAATATGCCCGCGAATCAACTGGAGTCCATGTGAAATCGAACATTTTATGTATCTAATTATCCTCTTCAGTGCCTGTTAATGTGAATTGTGTGGATCATGCATATAGAGGCAGATTTTTTGTACAGCATGAGAAATATCCAGACGCGTGATGGTTAAATACTGCAAAGCTCCAACTAATTGTCTGTAGAAAGTGAGATTTTCGACTAGACCCCCATCAGAAGCTGATAGTTAGGAATTAAGATCAACCGTTGTTAGCGGTTTGCAATCTTGCACACCAGCTTGTTCGATTATCTCTTGGGCATAAAGTTATTGGCTTAAAAACAGACCCGGTGGACTGAAGTCATCCTTAATTCCAAGGAATTGTCTCAGCTTGCCTATATAAGTCATTGGAAACTTAGTTTTGAGCATCGATACAACCTTCTACAGTAGAGTATTTTAGGAGGCTTTTGATATATCATTGTTTTCCAAGTTATTAACCATAATATGTGTGTATATATAGAGTTTTTAGCTTGTATTTTGAGTTTATCGAGTCCTTTACATGTTATCACGGAATGGAGCAAAGTTAAGAGTTTTGGAGCATTCTGCAAGAAGTCGAAGTTGGAGACGTATACAGACATCAATATCGCCCGACACCACCTAGGTGTCGGTCGACATCGACCCCCAACAAGACTTATGTACGAGATTTAAATACATCTTTTGAAGAATCGAAAAAGAGCCCAAATGTTTTATCATTTATAATTAAGTCCCTAAACGTGTTTTTGGATTAATTAGGTTTTAGAGTGTTTTCAACTTTTATCATTGTTCTTGCTTTGGAGATTGAGAGATATTGCTTTGGGTCTGATCTGCGACTTTGTAACCTTTGAGAGAAGGATTTTGAACACCTTTATCTATATCTATTCAGTCTTTGGTTTTCTATTCATGACATCTTGTTAAATCGATAATATGTCTGAGTAGTTTACCTTGATAGATTTAGGGATTCTCATTTGTCTTTTCATGATGTGTTAGATATCTGGTTAATTAGGATTCATAGTCCATCCGTTCATCACCTAAGTTAGTCATAAAGCTAATTTTGGATTGATCACCTAAAACTTAGATCTTAGGTTAATAAATTGGCACGAGAGTGTGGTTTATAATCTGGAAGAACTTAGTGTGAGAAATTTAACTAATTACAAAGAGATTTGGTTTACATAAATTATGAACGGATGAACTTAGACTTAGTGCATGTCTAGAACTCTAAGATTGCAAAGAGTTTTGAATCATTAGGTTGCTATACATAGAAAACAATTGCATTGAGATTTGAATTGTTTTATACTTGTGTTTCTAGTTCTTGAACTTGTGCTTATTCTAAATCATGATTAATCGGTGTCTCGCATTGTATGATTTTCTGAGAACTTCCCTAATTCTAGAACATTTCTCCCATCAAAACTACACTTTAATTTACTTACATTTTTAACTGCTTTAAACCATTCCCACCTGCTTAGCAATGATAACAAATAAACATTCTATTGATATTATGCATTCTATTGTTTGATACCCTAAGTATTACAACATCGACATTGTATACTTGCGGTAGATAAGTAGGGATAAACTTTTAACTATCAAGTTTTTGGCGTCAGGGTCTTTGGGCCTATGTCTTTATCGATAAATTATCGTTTTATATCTTGACTAAGCTTTTTATTGTAGTTACTCACATCTTTCTGCCTTTCTTGTCTTTGTTGTTGCAGGAAACTACGACCATACAAATTTAGTGTCGACCGACAGTGAGCTCGAAATCAGATTTTTGAGTTTTGTGTATGCTTAACCATGTAACCAGAAGCAATCCAGACAAGGAGCTTTTGTATTTTGATAATCAGGAGCTTGCTAGGCTATAAAGAACAAACCAGAATGCGAAGAAACCAGAAAAATGTTTCAGGCCGTAATTTTTACTATAGATGAGAATGGGGTTCTTTGTGAACGTCACGGTCAAGCGTCAAACGAGCATGTACGAAAGTTGGACGCTGTAATAAACATTATCCATGCACCTGTCATTGAAGCCGATGCGGACGCATGGCTTATTTAACATGGGTGGTGAGGCGCAAGCTGCTGCGCAGGTTATTGTAGCGCAAGTAGGAATGACTCTTGCTGATTACAACATACCAGATGAGTTCTATGTGAAAAGATATGCGATCAGACCTCCTGCAATTGAGAGTAATGATTTTGAGCTGAAAACGTCCTACTACACTCTTTTCGGACATCATATGTTCCATGGACCATATCGAGAGATTTGAGGATCTGCTAACCATCATGAAGCACAATGGAGTCAGCTAGATTTCCTACACTGCAAGCTCTTTCCACATTCTCTGAGTAGGGAGGTTTTTAACTGGTTGAAGCAGATACCAGCAGGTACTCTTACTACTTGGGATGCTACTAAGAAGGCTTTTCTGCGCAACTTCTATGATAATGGCAAATCTTTTTAGCTGAGGAATCAAATCACTCAGTTTAAACATGGTCCTTCTGAAGCCTTTAAGGCTGCTTAAGTGCGCTTTAGAGCGTATCAACGTGACTGCCCACACCATGGTTTTTCCCAAGTTCAGCTGCTGAACATCTTTTTAGTGGTGTGAACTGGAGGTATCAGATGGCGTTGGATGCTACTAGCAATGGAAACTCCAAAACGAGGTCTCCTGAGCAAGCAAGTGAGCTAATTGAGAACTTTATAACTATCAATAGTACCAAGAATGCGGACTTTGAGAGGAAGCAACTCGCATGAAGCATAGATGGGGTTCAATTCGCTGAGATGCAGAAGAAGTTAGACTCTATGCACAACCTTCTGATGAACAAGAAGCAGGTTCAATTTGCTGCAGAGGTTGAGACGTATGAACCAGTTACTGTGAAACTGTCAACTACATTGGTGGAACTGGTTTTCAGGGTCATATGGGAATTAACAGAGCAATAAGAACTTTTCTGGTTACACTCCGAAGTCTAATTTTCAGACCCTTCCAGCAGAACAACACGGACACATGGACTTATGGAGCTTCTTCTTACCAAACACCTCTTGCACCAACTGATGAGAGCAGACTAGAGGCTATGATGGAGTAGGTTCTTGAGGGTAAACTAAAGACTATTGTGGACTTCAACAAAAAGATTGATGTCTTGTATGAGGATCTGAATAAGAAATTTGAGGCATTGAACACTCATGTGAAGCAGCTAGATGTTCAAGTTGCTCAGACTGTTGCAGCTGTGAAAAGGCAAGATAAATTCCTCCCATGAAGAACTGAGCAGAACCCGAAGCAATATGTCATTTCTATGTTTGTTTAGAATGAAGAAGAGATTGTTCCACAACAAATTGGAGGTACTTTTGAGGCTGGATTCGTGAGCTGCAGAGATGTGATGAATGTTTTTGAAACCACTGCAGCAGTGTCGGTCGACTCCCATGTTAAAGAAGGACTCTTCGAGTTTCGAGCATGGACCAAATCGACTACGGCTAACTGATAGGTGTAAAGTTTTAATCCTATTCTACTGTAAGTGCACAGCCAATGCAATTATAGTATATAGGGTTATCGAATCCACAAGGACTCTAGGCAACGATAAAATTAAGAACAGTCGAGTAAAACTAGGAGAAAGTATGTGATAAACTAAAAGCAAAACAGAAAAGTAAATCAGGTAGCAAGATTGGTTTGAAGGCAATTAACTAAAAGCGCTAAGTCTAGGGAGTTCTCAGGAAGTCAGACAAGCAAATAAATTATTCAGTCAGGATCAAATAAAGTACGGTTATAGAACTCAAACACGGAAATAGAATTAACCAACTTTCGTTGAGAGAATTCTCTAAGTCTAATAGCAGAAATCCAAATTTCTTTGTAATTCCTAACAGATTAAACTAGCTTTAAGATTAAGTTCGATATGTTCACAATTCAATTAAACCAAATTTCTTTGCGAGTAATTCAATTGCTCAACCTAAATAGTTCAGATTCTAAATCACGCTTTCGTGTCAATTTAACAACCTAAGATCTAGAGGCTAAGTGATCAAGTTGGAAACTAGTGTTAAGCACAATTTAGATTGAAGAACAATTAAGTTATGAATCCTAACTGAAATAAATAAATCTAGCAAGTCATGAAATCCCTATGAGAATCCCTAAACCTAACTATGAATCGACTCAGACATAGAATATGAAAACATAATAAATGAAATAATAGATTGCATAAATAAAGAGTAAAGATAGGGGTTCGAAATCTTCTCAAAAAGCAGAAAGCAGTACAGGATTAGATCAGCCCCAAAGCTCTAGAAATCTCTATGCTCAAAGTATGAAAGCCTAAGTAAAAAGTCTGTCAAAGCGTATCTATAAACTGATGTAAAAACCTAATTATATAAGCTAATCACGTCTTGGGGCTTCTTTGTAATTATCAGGAACTTCTGGGCAAAACTGTGAATTCTTCATTCTTCATTAAACCGCCGAGGAAGGCCCATCTCGCTTGTGTGTCGATCGATGCACAATGTGTGTCGATCGATGCATTACTCTGTTTTGGACAGTGAACTCTATCTCTCGGGTCAAATCACCAAAATGCTCCAAAAAGCTCCATAAACTCCAATTCCGCTCCAAACATGCATATATCTAATAATACTTGTAAAAGACTCTAAAGCAACACTAAAAGACTCTAAAACACACTTATATCGTGTAGGAGGCTGGAAACTCAAAGCAGCCAACGTATCAATCTTGGTCAGATCAGCAGCAGGAAGATCTATACCACGCTTCGTAGCAGTAGTGTCATAATAGACCCATATACGTCCCTCCTTCAGCCATGTAGCACTCTGCAGGTGGGTAAAATCCAGGAACTCCTTGCTGTCATCACACTTTGTACCCTCTAAAGGGATCCTGCAATGCCTGAAAATGGGAGTAAGCAGACTCCCTACTGACTCAGTGTCCTTCCCATCGAATGGCTTCTTATGCAATGAACACAAGTGATGAGCAAACACAGCTCCTATGTTGAGTCCTCTGGTGGGATCTCTCAAATCAGTCTCAGCAAACTGCTCCTTCAACCCAATGAAAAGCATCTCCAGCTCATTCTTACGCATCTTGTTTGCTTCAGCTTTGCACAACAGAGTATATCCCAAGATGCGTAAGACATATCTGAGAACAGGATGCCTAACCTGAATCTGCTTCGTCGTCCTCGAGCAATACCGACCATTACCAATGCAGTCCCAGAAAAACTGAGCTTCCGCCACATCCCAATCAAGAGACATACCGGTGCGTGTAGACTCAACGCTGAATCCATATATACGGCAGATATCAAGAAGGGGAATCCGATACCTGACTCTTAGGCACATGAAGGTAAAGATACCTCCCGAAGCTCTCCTGCTCTCTGGGTCAGGATAAATAACTCTGCAGGTGGCCAGCAACTGTCTCACCAGATCAGGATACAACTCATAGTGCTGCATAGGCATTGTCCCCAGACCAATGCCCTTAACCAATGCCAACACCTGCTCATCAATGCCTAGACCTCTACAAGTCCAATAGTAAGCAAACTTCGCTGGCTTGATTTTCATATGACACCAGCCATTGTAGAGCAATGTATCGAACTCGTCCCAGTGCTCATGTAGCGGCCTCACACCAAGGACACCTTTGTTTGAATGGACGAGGATATTCCATCAGATGCTCTCCCCGAGGGAAGAACTTTCGAAGATCGTCACATTTCTGGAGACGACCTTATGCTGGATCGACAAGACGAAGGTGATCCAAATGTCCAAGATTGGGGAATGATTCGAGTCCTCGTCCTGAGGCGAACAATACTGATAAAATGGTTGTCAAGAAATCGATAAAGAGGAGAAGAAGAAAAGAAAAAGGTTATCCGAGGCTGATCCGATCGCCGCTCAAAGTAGGGGAGATGGTGATAACGATCAAATGACAAAGAGAAGGAGAAGAAAAATAGGAAGAATAAAAGACTCGATCAAGAGGATACGGTTTCTACTGAAGGCACGAACGTCGCCTGTCCTGAAGGTGAGGTCGGTCTGGAACAGTAGGATTGATGCAGTTGATTTATCCTTTCGTTTTGAATTCTCGGGGACTGGCGATGTTGGTACCAAAATCTGCACCCGAATTTGAGACGATAAGGCACAATGGACTTATCTCATAAACAGATCGACGTTAGAAATATATTCCGGCCCAAACTGAAGCCCATCATATATCCGCCTTAACAACTGGAGAACAATTGCGTATCAAGGAAGAAGGTGCTCATTATTTAAGTCAACCATTGAGCTGGTTTAGTCAAACGGATAACTTCGAGATCATCTCAACAAACCGAAGATCACAGATGTCGTTCCAACAAGAGCATTACTAGATATACAAATTGAGAGCTCGTCATGAAGGCTACAAAAGGAGTTCAATGGCTTTAACTCAAGGACCATATTTTTGCATTTTTTACATACAAAAACAGCTTTACGAGCTCACTGTAACTCTCTCTTGAGATCGCATGTGTAATCATTCTTACCAATACAAGATAATTACGAAACTCATTATTTTTTAGATTGGTCTTTGAAGCATCTTGTGATATTTGAGGTGCTAGCCTTACGAAACTCCCCTTCTAAAATTACAAATCTTTAATGTGGTTATCTGAATCCACATTTGGCATTGTCTGTGGGGTCGATCATATTATCCTCTATCAGAAAGATCCAATAAAAGATCTCGAAAAATGAAATGGGTGTTCAACAAACATACCTCACAAATCTGGTTCGAAACAACCAGTCTTGATAGATCATGAGCAGTTAACACCACCGGTTGACGCTCTAACTGGAACAGAACTGAAAGGCCCTGGTAACGCGACTCCACCCTTAGGCGTTGTCGCAAATCCAAGTCTATCACAATCTAGCACCACGGTTGGATATAACCTCCTCAAAGGGAGTAGCTCTGCTACAAATCGCACAAACCCTCGGGTCAGGATAAGATCCGACGAAAACCCAACTGGTCAGTCCAAAACCTTGACCAGAACTAACCTAAGGCATGTCTCCGCGATTTAAAGTGCCTACAAGGCCTATTCTTAACGATCTGGATGAGATCCATAATAAGCTCTCAACTTTAGTTGAAAATGCTCAAAGCCATGAATCGAAAACTCGAGCTCTAGCAGCTCGGCTGGATCGACAAGACAAGATCTTGCGAACAGACTCACCAAGATCTCTCAATCCCAAGTTCATAACGGGATGAGAGTCCTCACCAATGGATAAAGTCCGCCTCTGCAAACATGTAACTTGTCTTAGATCTACGTCATTCCTGATGCCTCGAGACATTTCAGTTCCCCAATACGAACAGGAGGGTATCCGACACCCCCTCCTTTGTGAGCTCACCATCATTAACTACCAACTTTACAAACTCAAATGATGTGAACAGCATACCATCCAACGCTTATGCCCTCTCCACCTATTCTGCCTCCAGGGTATGAGCCATCCAGGTCCATGTGGCCTAGAGTGTGTGACATTCCTTCCACGTCGAGAAAACCTCCAGAGCTCCCCAAGAGGAACAATTCTGGAACTCAATTAGACTTTAGACCTCCCACCCCAGAGAACGGTCAACCAAACGGGCTGAATTATCACCCTGCTGACAAACAAGGCGTGATCGATCACGACTATTTCCAAAGATACGTTGATCACACGAACGATGAGATGTGACAGATGAACAACCGAGTTCACTCGGTCACTTGGTCGTAAGCTCAGCTCTTGATAATTACAGGGTAATCGAGGAAACTCGACGAACTCCCTTCATTGACAAGATCTCTAACGCTTGCATCCCAAATGCATCTAAAATCAGATTTCCATACTGGAAAAGGTGATCCTAGCGCTCATATCAGAGCATTCATACTAATGATGGCTCATGTGCATCTGAACGATTATGAGAAAGAAGCTGGACACTGCCGTTTCTTTGCTGAAAACCTAGATGGACCCACTTTAGAATTCTTTGCAACCTTGGAAGGAAATTCCATATACAATTTTAACCAGCTCGCCTCGGCTTTCCTCAAACAATATTTATGTGTACATATAGGAACAAGCCATAGGACGATCTATAGGCAATCTCTCAAGATCGAGACAAATACCTTAGAAGCTTCATAGATAGGTTCAAAGAGGTCACAACAAATATCGCGACCTGAAAGAGGTTGTAGCCCTCAGAGCGCTCAGACATGGACTCTAATACATTTTCCGATTTTGAGAGGAGCTCATACTTTGATCAGTATTCTCTCTTGATGATGCGCTCCATTGAGAGTCAGCCTTTTCACTTCATGAGGAAGATATTAAGAATATCACATATAGTCACATAAAATCCGCATCACCAATGAACAACTCGAACATGAATTCGAGAACCGGCTCAAATGATAAAGGTTAAGGTCAACATAGCTTCGCTATCGAAGAATCGTCCAAGTCCAAAAACAAACCCTTTGACAAGAAAAATTTCTGCAAATATCATAACAAGAACGGACATTCCTCAGAGGAAGCGAAACGCTAAGCCTGGACAAACCACACGACGATTCTCTCGTAATCTAGCTCAACATATGTGGATTCGAGCTATCCAGAGTTATGATCGATACTGGTAGATCGATAGACGTGATATTTTACACTCTCTTTAGAAAAATTGATTTTAGAGACTCCGATCTAAACGGCGAGAAAGCAGCTCTCATAGGCTTTGCCAGTGAAAATATGTATTTATTAGGCACAATACGACTACCAGTTGCCGCTAGGATACTAAAACAAATATATTTCATGGTAGTGAACAGGCCAGCTCCATATAATGCAATTTGCGCAGGCCATGGATCTACATCATGAAAGCAGTTCCATTTACATACCATCAGTTCATCAAATTTCATGGCCCTAAAGAAACTAAAAAGATCTTCAAAAGCCAGAAGGGCGCCCGAGTATACTACCTAGATGGCTATCGCCATATAGAGCAATCTGAATTATACCAATTACAGAAATGCAATGAGCTCGCATCACGAGAGGTAAAAAAAAACAAAGACCCATCGTTTTACCTCAAAAAGAGCTCGTTGTGCAAGTTTTCATCGATGATACCAACCCCAAGAGGTGTGTTGGTATCGGAGCAGACCTAACGAGCCCAATCATGATGATCTTATAGACTTCCTTTAAGGCAACATGGACACTTCTGCGTGGTCCACAATAGATATGAAAGGGATCGGCTTGAAAGTGACCTCTCACGATCAGCTTGAAGTACGTTTTGAGAGTGTCAATCTGCCCGCGAACCAAGTGGCGTCCATGTGAAATCTAACCTTTTATGTATCGAATTATCCTCTTCAGCGCTTGTAAATGTGGACTGTGCGGATCATGCATATAAAGGAAGATTTGGTGTACAACATAAAAAATATTCGAATGCATGAAGGTTATGTATTGGAAAGCTCCAGCTAATTGTATGTAGAAAGTGATATATGGGACTAGACCCCATCAGAAGCTGATAGTTAGGAATTAAGATCAACCGATATTGTTAGCGGTTTGCAATCATGCATACCAGCTCATTCGATTATCTCTTCGGCTTAAAGTTATTGGCTTAAAAACAGACCCGATGGATTGAAGTCATCCTTAATTCCAAGGATAATTAAGCCTATATAATTCATTGGAAACTTAGTTTTGAGCTTCGATAGAACCTTATGCAGTAGAGTATTTGAGTAGGCTATTGATATATCATTGTTTTCTAGGTTATTATCCATGACATGTGATGAGGACATCAGCTTGACCGATCCTGAGCTGGACGAGCAGGATGGATCGGGCTCGACCATGAGGCTGGTCGAACAGTTCCCGACCATGCGGGACGTACCGAGGACACGTTCGGGACAGATAAAAGTACGAGACGAGTTCATCAAAGCCATGGAATAGCTGATCTCCAGGACGAGCATAGAGGACATCACAGCTCAGCTAGGCCAGCTCGACCAAGGACAACCTGTCTTGAACCAGTTGGCCCATAAGATGATCAAGGCCGAAGCTGGCGATCCATTCGACCCGACCATGCCATGGCCCTTACTCCGGACGATCGGACCGACCATGATCTTCTGCATTGAGTCAGACGCGTCCTAGACCGATCTGCCTCTCGACCAAGGATCATACTCTTTTTCCCTTGTGAGGTTTTTTCCCAAATGGGTTTTCTTCACAAGGTTTTTAATGAGGTGATCTGAGGCCTGTCCATTAGAGAGACAGGCCGGCCCCATCCCATTCGACCAAGAGTTTCCTTTTTTTGTTTAAATTTTATTTCTTTTGTCTTAATACATTTCGACCGGCCCAATGTTTCATGCCCATGTCGCTTTCAGTTGTAAGAGTACTTAAATCTCTTTTAGTTTAATGAAAAGGCTAAGTAAGTTTTATCAAAAGAAAACCCTACAGGTTTCAATCTCTTCCTCCTTTGCGCTGCTGCCCCTTTGGAGATTAGATCTTTTTGCTTCTTGCTTGATTGTTCCGGTTACTCTAAGTGTTCTCAAAGTTCAGTAGCTTGAAAACCATCACTGACCACCCACTGACGAGGAAGAGAGCGCCATCGGCCAGCTTCCAAGTCCCGCTCGACCATCGCTCGACCACCGTTCCGCGCTCGATCACTGCTCTGCCACCGTTCCGCGTTCGCCCATCGTCCACGTTCCGCGCTCGACCATCACCCACGTTCTCGACCATCCGACCACCTCGACCGAATCTCATATCATCTGGTATCAGAGCTGAAAAGCTCCTGACCCAGATCGGTTATTTCTCATCCTTTGGCTATTTTCATTCTGTTTTTACTTTCGTTTCTCTTAGAAATCGAAAATCAAAAAAAAATATAGGTTGCTAGTCTTTTGTTCTCAACCGGCCAAGTACTCTAAATCTGAATCGGTTGCTTCTCTGTTCATGTTGTGTTGCTTTGATATAAACCTAAACTTCATAAAAAAGAGAGCTTGAAATCGATTGCTAGGGCGTTAGCTATGAACCGGCCACTAGGGTTTTAGACTTCTCTCTCTAGCGATTTATTGTTACTGAATCATCTTTGTCTCGGTTGGTATCCTCTGATTTCTTGTCGTTTCTGTTGCATTGAATTCACTGAAGAAGAAGTTAGAACCGGCTGCTAGGTTGTTCACGACGAACCAACCGCATATAGCTAGGGTTTCTTGTCTTGCGATTTTGTGTTTGCGGTTTGTTTTGATTCATTGTTGATTTAGTTCTGGTTGCATTGTCCAATTGTTCTCGGTTTAGCTCACTTTTGTTGTTCTTAGTCAAAAAAAGAAAAGAAATCGCCATTGCATTGTTTCCTTTTTGTTACCGGCTGCACCTTTCCCTTTTTTCCATTTTGCTGTGTTTTCCTTATTTCTTGTTTTTCCTTCCTTCCTTGTTGCGTTTGATATTTTGCTAAGTGATATATCATGGTTTTTACCGGTTTTATGCCATGATATAAGTCTGTTTTAGAGTCTATTAATGTTTCTTTAGAGTCTTTTGCAGGTCTTATTAGGTACACGTACGTTTGCAGCAAAAGTGGAGATTATGGTGCTAATTGGAGCACTTTGGAGATTTGACCCGAGAGGTTGTGTTCACTGTCCAGATTTGAGATCTGCGTCGATCGTTGCACACCTGCATCGATCGATGCACACCTGCATCGATCGATGCACAACGAGTTGGGCCAGATTCTCGGCGGTTTAATGATGTATGCTGATATTGCAAAGATGCCCAAAAGTTCCAGATATTTACACAGAAGCCCCAAGTCGTGTTTTAGCTATTTAATTAGGTTGTTAGCTTCAGTTTTACACACGCTATCATAACTTAGAGCAGAGAGTTTTTAGAGCTTTTGGGGCTGATCTGATCCTGTACTACATTTGTTTTGGAGAAGTTTTCGAACCCCTTTTATATTCTAATCTCTTTTATGATTTCTATTAATTCATTGATTTTGTTTACATCATCTATGTCTGAGTAGTTTCATAGTTAGGTTTAGGGTTTCTCATAGGGATTTCATAACTTGCTAGATATAATTAATTCAGTTAAGGATTCACATCAATAGATGTTCTTCAAACTAAATTGTGTTTAATGCTAGTTCTAACCTGATCAATTAGAATCTAGATCTTAGGTTGCTAAATACGACACGACAGTGTGGTTTAGAATCTGAACTATTTAGGTTGAGCAATTTAATTACTCGAAAAGGAATTTGGTTTAATTAGATTGTGAACATATCGAACTTGAAATTAAAGCTGGTTTAAACTGTTAGTAATTGCAAAGGAATTTGGATTGCTGCACTTAGACTTAGAGAATTCTCGCAACGACAATTGGTTAATTCTATATCTGTGTTTGAGTTCTAGAACTGAGTTTAATTAGATCCTGACTGAATGATTTGTCTGCTTGTCTGATTTCCTGAGAACGCCCTAGACTTAGCGCCCTTAGTTTATTGCTTACAAACAACAACCTGCTACTTGTTTACTTTCTTGCTTGCTTTTAGTTAATTCAATACAATTTTCTTTTTGCTTTCTCCTAGTTTTAATCTCTTAAAGTTCTTAATCCTATCGTTGCCTAGAGTCCTCGTGGATTCGATACCCTAAGTACTACAACCACATCACTGTGCACTTGCAGTTAGAATAGGGATAATTCTTGACCTATCAAGTTTTTGTTTACTGATTTTTATTCTCTGTTTTCTCTCTGTCGCAGGTTTCGAAATCGCATAGCATCGACCATTGCACTTCTTGTGTCGATCGACACTAGGCGATTGGAGTTGTATTGATCGTTGTACTGCTAGCATCGATCGTTGCTTGGCGATTACAGACGGTTTATGCAGACGCGTGATACCAGAAGTAATCCGAACACTAATCTCGTGAACCTCCAACTTGAAGAGCTTGCTAGACTAGAGAGGACCAACAGAAGAGTTAGAAGAACAAGGATGGTTGTTGAACGTGTGATCATAAAGCCTGATGCTCAAGGTACCCTCAGGGACCGACACAACAATCCTTACAATGCTGCTGGAGAACCGATAGATGCTAAAGGGAATGTCATCCCTGATCCTCCAGAGCAACCACAGCCACAACAGGAGCAGAACCAAGGTCAAGGACAAGGCCAAGGTAGACATATGGTTGTCCACGAGAGGACTTTAGCTGACTACAACCGTCCGGATGAGTTTCATGCTAACCGGTCAGCTCTTGTACTTCCTGAATTTGAGAGGAATGATTTTGAAATCAAGACCGTCTACTACTCTCTCCTGAGGCAGAAAGCCTTCCATGGCTCTCCAAGTGAGCAGCCGATGGATCACATAGATGAGTTTGAGGGCATAGTCACTGGAATAAAGTACGATGGAGTTAACCAAGACTATCTGTTCCTCAAGATTTTTCCCTACTCTCTGGCTGGAGATGCTGCAACTTGGCTGAAACAACTTCCATCTGGGACGTTTGTTACTTGGGCAGCTCTGAAGAGTGAGTTCCTGCGTCATTTCTATGATGATGCCCGCTCTGATCAGTCCAGGATGGACATTCTCACCTTCACCCAAGGTCCAACAGAGCCTCTTAAGACAGCCTGGATGAGATTTAAGTGAAGGATTGTTTAGTTGATCCTGATTCAATTCTTAGATTCATATCAACCTAAACATGCAGATCTAGGTTCTTCTTGATTAGAAACAATGATTAGATCTCACCTTATACCTGTTAATTGCAGCGGAAGGAGATAGAACAGGTCAGAGATCAGAGAAACACCGAGAGATGAATCCTCCAAAGGCTCACACACGCGATCACAGAAAACGGCTGCTAGACCGAGCTGATAGGAGGCGCAGGGAGAGAGAGGTTTCGGCGCTGGGGCTAGGGTTACAGAAGAAAACAGACTCGAGTTTTATTTATAAAACTCGTCCGGTTCCTCTTGGGCCATTTGGCCATTCGCGCACTGTGTCGATCGACACATCATGTGTATCGATCGACACACAGTGGCTAAAACCTTTTATTCTCTCTAAGTACAGTAAATGCCTGGCACTTTTACCGTACTTCTGCTAAGCCATTCCTACACATTTTCCTGTTAGCTTAAGCGTGTGACCCATATGGGATCATATAATAGAGGCAATAAGTCCAAGACTTATAGATCATGAGCGGACTCTAGCAAGCCATCATGACCCCCAGTATTATATGACTTATGTCTGATCATTGACATACTCTTACTTTCTAGAGACAGTACCGAGATTACTGGACACAATTCCAACAATCTCCCACTTGTACTGGAATCTCTGTATTCATAATCCTTTTGTCACAATATCTCGATTAGTCATAAGGCAAGATTGGTGTCATCCTTATAAAGCCTAATCTTGTTCATCGGACTCTGATTCGATACTGACAATCCAAACGACTCGGGACAGTCCGTTTGAGCATGGCCATGCATTTTCCAGTATTCAAATCTCCGATTGGCCTAGAGATATTCACTCCATTTATATTGGAGGGACAAATTCCGTCTTATTCCATCACTGTAAACTACTCATTTCATAATGTACCCAAACAAGGTCCTTATAACTATCGCAGAACGATAGCGTTAGACAATGATCAAAGTGCATCAGTCCATGTGCAGTCACATGCATGCGAACTCAGGTCTAAGGACTATACTCTATAGTCGTAGTGAGAATCTCTTATGACACAGATATAAATATCCTGAAGAGTTCTCATAATCGGGTCTTGTCCGGTCGTATGTTCCCAACATACACCTATGTATTGACTTTGATGCCGCGCATCTATGACACACTGAGACTTTGTCATAAGTCACATATCAATCCAGTCTCTCACGGTTGTTGGTGTTCCAATTTCAACAACCTTCGACTAGGGACAGGATGATATAATCCATCTATCAAATATAGGGTCTCATGATCAAGCTAAATGACTTTGATGACTCAAGATCAAGTCACTTACTTCGATGACCTATAAAATGGTTTATATCACTTTGGAACGATTATTTCATCACAGTTAAAATAATCTTGAAATAATAATTTCATTAAACATAAGAATGTTTTACAAGAACATATAAAATAACTAAATAAAAGCCCTCAAACTCCCACTCAAATTTAGATTACATTTCAATGTCTCTAATGCCTACAGCTTCAGTCAGAAACTCGAGCTTAGGCCTTGGGAGTGGCTTTGTCAACGGATCAGCAACGTTATCATCTGTCTGAACTCGGCTGATCTTGACTTCCTTTCTATTAATGATGTCACGTATCAAGTGAAATCTTCTTAGAACATGTTTGGATTTCTGGTGTGATCTTGGTTCCTTTGCCTGAGCAATAGCACCATTGTTATCACAAAATAGTGCCAGAGGCTCAGCCGCATCTGGTATCACACCTAGTTCAATAATGAACTTTCGTATCCAAACAGCTTCCTTCGCAGCTTCTGAGGCGGCGATATATTCAGCTTCTGTAGTGGAATCAGCAACGGTGTCTTGCTTGGAGCTTCTCCAACTGATTGCACCGCCATTCAGACAAAAGATATAACCGGACTGTGACCGGAAATCATCTTGGTCTGTCTGGAAACTTGCGTCCGTGAATCCACTGACTTTAAGCACATCACTTCCACCGTACACTAAGAACTTATCCTTAGTATGTCTTAGATACTTCAAGATATTCTTTACGGCAATCCAATGGTTTTCACCTGGATTTGACTGGTATCTACTCGTCATGCTCAATGCATAAGAAACATCAGGACGAGTACAGATCATGGCATACATGACAGATCCTATTGCAGATGCATAAGGAATATTCTTCATGCGCTCAAGCTCAGCAGCCGTCGTAGGGCTCTGCTTCTTGCTTAGCGTTGTGCCATGTACCATTGGCGTGAAGCCCTTCTTGGAATCCTTCATGCTGAATCTTTGCAGGACTTTGTCAATGTATGAATCTTGACACAAGCCTATCAGCCTTCTAGATCTATCCCGGTAGATCCTGATTCCAAGAACGTATGCGGCTTCACCCATGTCTTTCATGGAAAAACAACTTCCAAGCCAGTCCTTTACGGACTTCAGCATTGGAATGTCGTTTCCGAGAAGCAGTATGTCATCGACATACAGAATAAGAAATACTATCTTGCTCCCACTAGTTTTCTTATACACGCATTGTTCTTATTCGTTTCTAATGAAGTCAAATTGCTTGATCGCTTCATCAAAACGAAGATTCCAGCTCCTCGATGCTTGCTTCAATCCATAAATGGATTTATGAAGCTTGCATACTTTCCCAGCATTCTTTGGATCTATGTAACCGTCAGGTTGTGTCATATACACATCCTCTTCCAGAATACCATTCAGGAAGGCGGTTTTCACGTCCATCTGCCAAATTTCATAATCCTGAAAAGCTGCAGTTGCTAGTAGAATCCGAATAGATTTCATCATAGCCACTGGTGAATAGGTTTCATCGTAATCCACTCCGTGAACTTGTCTGAAACCTTTTGCCACCAACCTGGCTTTATAAATCTGGACATTTCCATCCACGTCAATCTTCTTCTTGAAGATCCATTTGCACTCGATGGCTTTTACACCAGCGGGTAAGTCAACCAACGAAAACACTTGGTTGACCGACATGGAGTCCATTTCGGAATCAGTGGCCTTGCGCCACTTAGAGGAATCTGGGCCCATCATGGCTTGATTGAAGTTCAATGGTTCATCACCATCAATGATCAGAAGATCATGACAGTCAGTCACGAGGAATCCTTGATATCTCTCGGGTTCGTGACGGATCCTCCCGGATCTTCGAACTTCAGGTACTACAGGTTCAGGCTCTACAATTTATTGTAGGTCCTCCTGCTGCTCTTCCTCATTAGGTTGAGCAGTATCCTGTTCATCTTGAATTTCTTCAAGCAGTACCTTACTCCCACTGTCTTTCTTAGAGAGAAACTCCCTCTCAAGAAAGTTACAATCCCGGGCAACAAAGATCTTGTTCTCGGAACGTAGATAGAAGTAATAAGCCTTGGTTTCCCGTGGATAACCAATGAAGTAGCATTTGTCAGATTTTGGTGTAAGCTTGTCTGAGATCAATCTCTTGACATAGGCTTCACAACCCCAAATTCTGAGATAAGACAGCACTGGAGCTTCTCCAGTCCATAATTCATATGGTGTCTTTGCTACTGCTTTCGATGGCGCTCTATTTAGAGTGAACACTGCTGTTAGCAGAGCATATCCCCAAAGGGATATTGGAAGGTCTGTGTGACTCATCATAGATCGAACCATATCCAATAAGGTCCGATTTCTCCTCTCAGACACACCATTCCATTGAGGTGTTCCGGGAGGAGTGAGTTGGGATACGATCCCACACTCTCTTAGATGATCACTGAATTCTTGGCTTAAGTATTCTCCTCCTCGGTCGGACCGAAGAGCCTTAATGCTTTTACCAAGTTGGTTCTGTACTTCATTTTGGAATTCTCTGAACTTCTCAAAGATTCAGACTTATGTTTCATTAAATAAACATATCCATACCTACTGAAATCATCAGTGAAGGTAATGAAGTACTGATAGTTTCCTCTTGCATTTTGTGGACATTGGGCCACACACGTCAGTGTGTATCAGGCCCAATAAGTCACTGGCCCTCTCGTTAGGTTTATTAAAGGGGGCCCGTGTCATTTTGCCCATCAGGCAGGATTCGCATTTCTCACATGACTCAAAGTCAAATGAGCCAAGAAGTCCATTCGAATGGAGCCTCTTGATGCGTTTCTCGCTGATGTGCCCTAAACGACAATGCCATAGAAACGTTCGGTTCTCCTCATTAGGTTTGAACCGTTTGGTATTAATGTTATAAACTGGCGCGGATTGATCGAGTATGTAAAGCCCATTCGTAAGAGGGGCAGAACCATAGAACAAATTGTTGCGATTGAAGGAACATAATTTATTCTTAACTGAAAAATCATAACCTTCCAAATCCAACAAAGAAATTGAAATAATATTCCTGCTAATAGCAGGTACAAAATAACAATTATTGAGTTCTAAAATCAATCCCGAAGGTAAAGACAACAAGTATGTGCCTACAGCTAGTGCTGGAACTTTCGCTCCATTCCCAACTCGTAGCTCCACTTGTCCTTGCTTCAGCCTTCTACTGTTGCTGAGTGCCTGCATATTAGTACAAATATGAGCCCCACAACCAGTATCCATAACCCATGAGGTATTATCAGAAGTAGTTGTATTAACTTCTATAACAAAAATACCTGTCGAAGAAGTCTCGAGAGTCTTCTTCTTCAATTCCTTTAGACCTTCTTGGAATTTCTTACATTCTCTCCTCCAATGCCCTGGTTCTTTACAGAACCTGCATATGTCAGTTGGCCCAGCCTTGGACTTGGGCTTGGGCTTTGGCGTGTCCTTGTCCGCGACAAGGACAGCCTTGGCCTTTCCCTTATCCTTAGCAGAGGATTTCTTAAACCCCTTGCCCTTTTGCACCATAAGCACATTGGGGTCCTTGGCGGTTTTCCTCAAGTTGGGCTCTGCAGTCTTGAGCATTCCGTGAAGCTCAGGCAATGTCTTACTCAAGCCATGCATGTTAAAGTTCAGAATGAACTGATCATAGCTTGCAGGTAATGACTGCAGAATGATGTCGCAGGCAAGTTCCTGGCTGATTGGGCAGTCGAGTTTCTGAAGATGATCGAGATAACCCATCATCTTCAAGACATGAGGACTCACTGCCGCATTCGCAGCCAACTTGCAGTCCAAGAGGTTCTTAACTGTTTGAAACCTCTCAGTCCTAGCCTGCTCCTGAAAAAGCGATTTCAGGCTTGCCATTATCTCAATTGGTGACAACACACTCTCGAACTGCATTTGCAGCTCACCAGTCATTGTCGCCAACATAAGGCAATACACATCATTTTCATCTGACGAATGCTTTTCCCAAGCATTATGCAGAGTCCTGGCGGCATTGTTAGCAGGCCTCTCGGGGAGAGGATCACGAAGGACATAATCCTTCTTCTCCTGCTTGAGGACCAGCCTCAAGTTCCTTGACCACGTCAGGAAGTTCGTTCCAGTCAGCTTCTCCTTCTCGAGAACAGACCGGATTGAGAATGTGTTTTGTGTGCTTGTAGTAGTCATAGCTGAAATATATAGATAAAAAGGTTATTAGTTAAAATGTTCAATATGATTAATCTCGTATTAAATTTAATATGATTAATCACGCATTATATTCAATAACATAAGTTACCCTCAATAGAATATAATGATTCCAAGATCCACATATAACTAAGATCAAAGTGGGCCACTGGCCATCACCCAACCTTAGCTTATATCGGTAAGCCCTATATCGGCTAATTATATCCGTGATATAACTCTTGGTTGTGAATCTGGGCCCGAGGCCCAATCAACTCTGATGTCTCAAGGCCCGGGACTCCCGATGGCCCAGTCAAGAAAACCAGACTATACAGTCATGTAATCATTAATGTCTGGGACTCCCAATGACATTTATGAATCACAAACCGTCTTATCCACGCAAAAGCAGACACCCTCACACTGTAAGGCCATGAATACAATTGAATGGGCTTCGACAGCTGACATAGAATGGACAAGACATCCAACGCTTGATATTATTTGAGGTTCGTAGGTTTATTTAAAAATTCATTCCCAAAATAGAAGATTACTATTTCGGGAAACTTTCCATTTTTGGAAACCTACTATTTTGGGAAACTTTCTAAAATTGGAAACTTTCTAAAAACGGAAACTTTCTAACTTTAGAAATTTCTTTAAAATCCAAAACCCGCAAATCTAGAAACTTCTAATATAAGAAACTTTCTAATTTCAAAATTTCGGAAACTTTAATTTAAAATCGACTTTATAATTTTATAAAATAAATTCTAAATTAATCTGAAGAAAGACTCAAATAATTGGCCCAATTGTTTTAACTTCTTGGCCCGAGGCCCAAGAATTGGTCCATGTCCAAGACATGACCCAATTGTCCAATTAAATGACATAACCGGTCTGGTTCATTAAAATTGGTCTAACCAAATTTTAATTACTACGATGACCACAATTGTCAACCGGTTATTTACTAAACCGGATTTTCTCAATTTATTTGGTCCAACCAAATCAAATTAGAAAATCCTGGTTTAGGCACAAAATCCAATTTTTCGACTTTGGATTTCTTATCCCAGTTTAACCAGACTTAATAAAATTATTAAATCTGTTTATTAAACCGTGACGTTTATAATTTTAATAAAATCATTAAACCGAGCCTTAAACCAACCATATCGGTCGATGAACCAACCGCATCGATCGATCCATCAACCGCATCGGTCGATGCTCTAAGCATCAATCCTGCATCGATCGTGCTTCGATCCTGTATCGATCGATGCTCTCACGCATGCACGGACGGTTATCAGGTTTGGCCGAGATATTCTCGGATTGTGTCGACCGATCCATGCGATCGTATCGATCGATCCATGCGATCACAGCCGATTCTCACTTTTGAAAAATCGCATTCCAAATCAATATAGTTTGGTTTTTGCGATTTCAGATGTGTTTAGGTTTCAATTCCTTGTTGCTTAAGTGATTTCTCTTATCAGTAGTTGATTCAAAACACTTCTTAAACAAGAAAACAATCCTAAACTTGAATCTAAACAAGAAAAACCAGAACCAATAGCTCTGATACCACTGAAGGATTGTTTAGTTGATCCTGATTCAATTCTTAGATTCATATCAACCTAAACATGCAGATCTAGGTTCTTCTTGATTAGAAACAATGATTAGATCTCACCTTATACCTGTTAATTGCAGCGGAAGGAGATAGAACAGGTCAGAGATCAGAGAAACACCGAGAGATGAATCCTCCAAAGGCTCACACACGCGATCACAGAAAACGGCTGCTAGACCGAGCTGATAGGAGGCGCAGGGAGAGAGAGGTTTCGGCGCTGGGGCTAGGGTTACAGAAGAAAACAGACTCGAGTTTTATTTATAAAACTCGTCCGGTTCCTCTTGGGCCATTTGGCCATTCGCGCACTGTGTCGATCGACACATCATGTGTATCGATTGACACACAGTGGCTAAAACCTTTTATTCTCTCTAAGTACAGTAAATGCCTGGCACTTTTACCGTACTTCTGCTAAGCCATTCCTACACATTTTCCTGTTAGCTTAGGCGTGTGACCCATATGGGATCATATAATAGAGGCAATAAGTCCAAGACTTATAGATCATGAGCGGACTCTAGCAAGCCATCATGACCCCCAGTATTATATGACTTATGTCTGATCATTGACATACTCTTACTTTCTAGAGACAGTACCGAGATTACTGGACACAATTCCAACATTAAGAAGTACCAACGTGACTGCCCGCACCATGGATTCACTGAGGTAACACTTTTAGGCATCTTCTTTAGAGGAATAGATCTTCCATATCAAACTGCGTTGGACAACTCTAGCAATGCCAACTTTAACACTAGGACTCCTGCTCAAGCTAAGCAGTTGATAGATAATCTGGTAAGCAGTAATAGCTGCAAGACTACTGATGAGAGAAGGAAGAAGTCCAGTGGAAAGATGGAGAATTCTGAGATAGCTGATATTAGATCTAAGTTGGACACTGTTTGCAATCTTCTAACTGGGAAGAAAGCTGTCCACTTTGCTCAAGATGTTGAGATGATCAATGATGAAGGAGATGATCAGGAAGAGGATGTGAATTAAATCGGAGGATCTGGTTTCCAAGGAAACAGGTTTGGTAATCAGTCTGGTAACAGGTTCTTCAATGGAGGACAGAAGAGTGCTTTCAACAACAACCAAAACTCTTCTGGATTTGGACAGACTAGTGGTTTTCAGAAACCTTTCCAACAAGGTAATCAGAGGATTTATGGATCTTCCTCTTACCAAGCACCTCCTGTAGCTAGTACTCATGAAAGTAAAATGGAGGCAATGATGGAGCAGCTGCTAAAGGGACAAACCAAGATTTCTGTGGATGTCAACAAGAAACTGGATTGGGTGTATGATGATTTGAATGGGAAATTCGAATCCTTGAACTCACATGTGAAAAGGCTTGATGCTCAAGTTGCACAGACTGCTGGATATGTTAAGAGGGAAGATGGATATCTCCCAGGGCGAACTGATGCTAATCCCAAGTATCAATGCAATGCGGTAACATTGAGAAGTGGAAAGGAGCTGTCTTCTGGCCAGAAAAAGCAGTTAAGTGTTGAAGAACTCGTGGAAATTGAAGAATTGGAAGATGGGATCCGTGATATTCGCAATGCATCGATCGACGCTACTCAGCAACGGTCGATGTAAAGCGAAAACGAAGAACCTGTCGTAACAAAGTCGCCCAGCAACGATCGACACAACACCAGCGACGATCGACGCAAAGCAACTGCAGAGAGTTCAAAACCAGAGAAGCCAAAACAGTCTAGTGAAAGGGTTTACAAACCTAAAGTACCTTTTCCCAAAAATTCCAGGAAGGCTAAGAATGATAGACAGTATACCAAATGCAAGGAGATCATCAAAAAGGTGAAAGTCGAAGTGCCTTTGATTGACTCTATGGAGACTTCTCCTGTGATGAGGAGATGTCTTAAGGACCTTCTTTTTGGTAAGTGGTCTGATGAGGAGAGTGTGATGATGATCACAGAGGTATGTAGTGCGGTAGTTCATGGCAGAATTCCTGAGAAGCTGAAAGATCCAGGGAGCTTTGTGTTGGATTGTGCCATCTACAGGGAAAGATTTGAAAGATCCCTATGTGATCTTGGTTCCAGTGTGAATCTTATGCCCTTCTCTGTAGCTAAGAGACTTGGAATGACTGACTTCTTACCAACTAGGATCTCACTAGTCTTAGCAGACAGAACTATTAGGATCCCTGAAGGAGTGCTAGAAGATGTGCCTATAATGATTGGTAAATGTGTGATACCTACTGATTTTGTGGTTCTGCAGTATGGAGAGGAACCGAAGGATCCACTGATTTTGGGCAGGCCTTTCTTAGCTACTGCTGGTGCGATGATTGACTGCCAAGGGGGCAGAATAATTCTGAATGTGGGTGATCTGAAGATGAGTTTTGATATGGACAAACTGGTGAAGAGACCAACCATCGACGGACAGACCTTCTATGTGAACACACTGGGTGATTTGGCTGCAGAGTACTTTCACAAGTCACATGCTAAAGATCCACTAGAAAGAGCTTTACTGAGCTCTATAATGGAGCTGGAACACCTGCAAGACGAGCCTGTAATCTGCTATGCAAAACTGATGGATTCTGCTGAGCAAGTGATGAAGTTAGAAGTGTCAGCCGCGACTTTGCATCGATCGACACAGACTAAGCATCGATCGTTGCAAGTCGACAGAGATTGGGCAGAGGAAAAAGCTCCGATTATTGAACTGAAACAACTTCCATCAGGGCTAAGGTACGCGTTTCTTGGACCTAATTCAACTTATCCAGTGATTGTTAACGCTAGTTTGAACAACGCAGAGCTAACTTTACTGCTAAGCAAATTGCGCAAGCATCGCAAAGCTCTTGGCTATTCTCTTTATGACATTTCAGGTATCTCTCCAGAGCTATGCATGCATCGGATACATCTTGAGGATGAGTCTAAGACATCTGTTGAGCATCAGAGAAGGCTTAATCCTAATCTACAGGAAGTGGTTAAGAAGGAGATTATGAAGCTCCTAGATGCTGGGATCATCTATCCTATTTCAGACAGTGATTGGGTGAGTCCTGTCCATGTGGTGCCTAAGAAAGGCGGAGTTACAGTTGTGAAAAATGAGAAGAATGAGCTGATCCCTACTAGGACTGTGACTGGACACAGGATGTGCATAGATTACAGGAAACTCAACGCTGCAACAAGGAAGGATCACTTCCCTTTACCCTTCATTGATCAGATGCTGGAGAGGTTAGCAAATCACCCTTACTATTGCTTCCTCGATGGATATTCAAGTTTCTTTCAGATTCCTATCCACCCAGAGGATCAGGGAAAGACCACCTTCACTTGTCCATATGGCACATTTGCTTACCGTAGGATGCCTTTTGGACTCTGTAATGCACCAGCTACTTTCCAGAGATGCATGATGTCCATATTCACTGATATGATTGAGGACTTTATGGAGGTATTTATGGATAACTTCTCAGTCTATGGATCATCTTATAATGAGTGCTTAGATAATCTGTGCAAGGTACTAACTAGATGCGAATAAAAGCACTTGGTTCTTAACTGGGAGAAGTGCCATTTCATGGTCAGAGATGGCATTGTACTTGGACACAAAGTGTCTGAAGCAGGGATTGAAGTAGACCGCGCTAAGATTGAGGTAATGACCAGCCTTCAGGCGCCTGATTCTGTTAAGTCTATAAGAAGCTTTCTTGGACATGCTGGTTTCTACAGACGGTTTATCAAGGACTTCAGTAAGATTGCTAGGCCACTAACTGCTTTGCTGTGTAAGGATACCAAATTTGAGTTCAATGCAGATTGTCAGACTGCATTTGAGCAGATTAAGCAGACATTAGTGAGTGCTCCAATAGTTCAGCCACCGGATTGGGATCTACCTTTTGAGGTTATGTGTGATGCAAGTGACTATGCTGTAGGAGCTGTTCTGGGGCAGAAGAAGGATAGTAGGACACTAGATGATGCGCAGAGAAACTATGCCACTCTAGAGAAGGATCTGTTGGCTGTTGTCTTTGCATTTGAGAAATTCTGCCCCTATCTTGTTGGCTCCAAGGTGATTGTGCACACTGATCATTCAGCCCTGAAGTATCTGATGCAGAAGAAGGATGCTAAGCCAAGACTGTTGAGAAGGATTCTGTTGCTTCAGGAGTTTGACATTGAAGTGAGGGACAAGAAGGGGGTTGAGAATGGAGTTGCTGATCATCTTTCAAGGATGCTGGTTGAGGAAGACGTGCCCATTAATGATTACTTGCCTGAGGAAAACGTCAATATGGTCGGGACAGTGTTTCAGACGGATTTGGGCAAAAATCTGTAAAACTGTCGGATAAATCGCACTGCGTCGATCGATGCCACATCTGTGACGATCGATGCAGATGTCGAGGATGCGACAATCGATGCAGATGTTGAGGATGCGACGATCGATGCAACCTTATGCGACGATCGTTGCAATGCGGAAACAGACCCAGAACCTTTCACCGTTCAAATTGGAGACTATGTCTTCGAGGTAGGTACTGTCGCAACCACTGATCGACCCTGGTACACGGATATAGCTAATTACCTGGCTGCAGAGACTGAACCAGATGATTTGAAGGGTTATGCAAAGAAGAAGTTCTTCAGGGAGCTCAGAAGATACTAGTGGGATGAGCCTTATCTCTACAAACACTGCTCATATGGTCTTTACAAGAGATGCGTTGCTGAATAAGAGGTTCCAGACATCCTATTCCACTGTCATGGATCAGATTATGCTGGAGGGTTCTTCAAGACTGTGTCTAAGGTTTTGCAAGCAGGGTTCTGGTGGCCTGCGATGTTTAAAGACACACATTCTTTTGTCTCCCATTGTGATGTCTGTCAAAGGAGAGGGAAAATCCGTAAGAGGCATGAAATGCCTCAAAATTTCATTCTTGAGGTTGAAGTTTTTGATTGCTGGGGCATAGACTTTATGGGTCCTTTTCCCTCATCCTATGGGAATAAGTTTATCTTGGTTGCTGTGGACTATGTATCTAAGTGGGTAGAAGCAATAGCTAGTCCAACCAATGATTCTTCGGTGGTCATTAAGCTGTTTAAGACCATCATATTCCCTAGATTTGAAGTACCTCGGATTGTGATTAGTGATGGAGGATCCCACTTTATTAACAAGGTCTTCGAGAAGCTCCTAAGAAAGCATGGAGTTCATCACCGAGTTGCCACTCCTTATCACCCTCAGACTAGTGGACAAGTCGAGGTCTCTAATAGACATATCAAGGAGATCTTAGAAAAGACAGTTGGGAAGACAAGGAAGGATTGGGCAGCAAAGCTAGATGATGCACTATGGGCTTACCGGACTGCATTTAAGACACCTCTTGGGACCACTCTATTCCATCTTCTATATGGAAAAGCATGTCATCTGCCAGTGGAGCTTGAGCACAAAGCAGCATGGGCTGTAAAACAGATAAATTTTGATCTTAAGTCTGATGCAGATAGGAGATTGGTGCAACTTAATGAGTTGGATGAGATTAGACATCTTGCCTATCATGACAAAAGCTGTACAAAGAGAGGACTAAGGCCTATCATGACAAAAAGATTGTCTCTAGACAGTTTGCACCCAACGATCAAGTACTTTTGTATAACTCACGCTTGCATTTGTTTCCAGGTAAGCTGAAATCAAGGTGGTCTGGTCCTTTCAAGATCAAAGAGGTGCGTCCCTACGGAGCTATTGTTTTAATCATTAAGGAAGGTAATGAATTCACTGTGAATGGACAGAGGGTAAAACACCATTGGGCTAAAGCCGAGATTCCAGTAGGTCATATTCTGCCTCTGGATGATGTACCCTCTGCCTAGATCAGCTGAAACGTCAAGCTATTGACGTTAAAAGAGCGCTGAGTGGGAGGCAACCCACTGTTTCATTTTTGCATTTTGATTTTTAGTGTTTTTGTAGGATTTTACGTTTTGTTTCTGTTTTTGGTGAGTTTTGTCTGCAGGTCTCGGACGAATCGCAGTGTGTCGATCGACACAACCTGTGTCGATCGACACAACCTGTGTCGATCGTCACAACACGAAAGAAATCGAATTGCAGCGATCGTTGCGGTCCTGAGCAACGATCGACACACGGCAAAAAATCGCCTAGCAACGGTCGATGCATTTATGCAGCGATCGATGCCTGTGCGACAGAGGTAAAAATCAGACAGAACTCAACACATCCATAAAATTTTTGTTTTCTTTTTACCAACCCTTAGCTTGACACTACTGGGGACAGTGTGTCTTAAGTGTGGGGGAGGTGCTACTGACTTTATCTTTCTGTTTTCTTAGAGTCAGTCCGTTTTTCAAAAAAATTTGTTTTATTGAGTCAAAACCAGTTTAAGTAGGAAACAGTAAATTTTGGAGGAGTTAACAATATCTTGCAGGAACTTAAGTAACCATCGGGATGAAGTTGCAGGATCCATCTATGACTATTAGAAAACCCCATCACAGATCAACCTACTGAGGACACCCACATCACTTCAGGTATCAGAGGATCGTTTTACTGACTTCACCTTAATATTGACTTAATTTTCTCACCTAAGGGCTTGGTATACCTTGTGTCGGATTCCTTTGTTAGTTCTGACACAGCCTGTAAACCTGTCCTATTTGGTTCCCTTCTCCCCTTCCACAAAAAAGTAATAATAAACTGAGGATGAGTTAGTAACTCCGAAGTGGTCATGGGAGTAGTAGCAAACACTATTATCTCCTGTGCGATCCATGGAATGTGTCCAAAGTACACCCCTTAATGGGAAGAGCACTGATAAAAAAAAAAAATGATACCCAATGGGGAAAAATCAGAATGCTAAGGAAAGGAAAAGAGAAGTAAGGGACTAGTGAAAGATAGTATGGTGGTCTAGAGCTGGAAAGGTAAGAGTCCATGTGCCCTTTGATTGATACTCCTTAGGTGAGACCGCACTTAAATACTTGCAGAAGTCAGTAGGGTGAATTTGAATGCGTGAATGTGATTGTGGAGTTTACTTAGGACAGTTGCTAAGTGTGGGGGAAGTATATGTTGGTCTTGATATCTTGCAGGTGATTCTTTCAGTGGATTACTAAGGGGAATCTGAGTGTTGTTGCTTCTAGGACAAAAAGAGTTTCTGAAAGTTTTCAAACCTCTTCACCATGTTTTAGTTCTCTGTTTTGCTTGAGGGCAAGCAAAGGCTAAGTGTGGGGGAGTTGATATATCATGGTTTTTACCGGTTTTATGCCATGATATAAGTCTGTTTTAGAGTCTATTAGTGTTTCTTTAGAGTCTTTTACAGGTCTTATTAGGTACACGTACGTTTGGAGAAAAAGTGGAGATTATGGAGCTAATTGGAGCACTTTGGAGATATGACCCGAGAGGTTGTGTTCACTGTCCAGATTTGAGATCTGCGTCGATCGTTGCACACCTGCATCGATGATGCACAGCGAGTTGGGCCAGATTCTCGGCGGTTTAATGAAGTATGCTGATATTGCAAAGATGCCCAAAAGTTCCAGATATTTACACAGAAGCCCCAAGTCGTGTTTTGGCTATTTAATTAGGTTTTTAGCTTCAGTTTTACACACGCTATCATAACTTAGAGCAGAGAGTTTTTAGAGCTTTTGGGGCTGATCTGATCCTGTACTACATTTGTTTTGGAGAAGTTTTCGAACCCCTTTTATATTTTAATCTCTTTTATGATTTCTATTAATTCATTGATTTTGTTTACATCATCTATGTCTGAGTAGTTTCATAGTTAGGTTTAGGGTTTCTCATAGGGATTTCATGACTTGCTAGATATAATTAATTCAGTTAAGGATTCACATCAATAGATGTTCTTCAAACTAAATTGTGTTTAATGCTAGTTCTAACCTGATCAATTAGAATCTAGATCTTAGGTTGCTAAATACGACACAACAGTGTAGTTTAGAATCTGAACTATTTAGATTGAGCAATTTAATTACTCGCAAAGGAATTTGGTTTAATTAGATTAACATATCGAACTTGGAATTAAAGCTGGTTTAAACTGTTAGTAATTGCAAAGGAATTTGGATTGCTGCAGTTAGACTTAGAGAATTCTCGCAACGATAGTTGGTTAATTCTATATATGTGTTTGAGTTCTAGAACTGAGTTTAATTAGATCCTGACTGAATGATTTGTCTGCTTGTCTGATTTCCTGAGAACGCCCTAGACTTAGCGCCCATAGTTTATTGCTTACAAACAACAACCTGCTACATGTTTACTTTCTTGCTTGATTTTAGTTAATTCAATACAATTTGCTTTTCGCTTTCTCCTAGTTTTAATCTCTTTAAGTTCTTAATCCTATCGTTGCCTAGAGTCCTCGTGGATTCGATACCCTAAGTACTACAACTACATCACTGTGCACTTGCAGTTAGAATAGGGATAATTCTTGACCTATCAAGTTAAGTGTGCAGAGACAATGGACGAAGAACAGGCCCAACAAGGTGGCCCGACCGAGTTCACTCAGCTCCTAGCTGCGATCCAGACGATCAGATATCGACTCGACCTATTGGAACGACCAGGCGAGCAACGACCTCAGACAGACGAGCAACAGCCTCGACCCGGAGCAACACAGACGCTACCAGGACGTCCGACTGGATGATACGGACGACGACACAGACGATATCGAAGACGGACGCCGAGATCACAGACCTCGACCACCTTACTAACGCGACCCGAATGACCGTGGATGCATACGCGAACAAGAGGTACAACGTCCATATCCTAATGATATCAAACTAAAACCTCCTACATTCCATGTAAGGTAGATCCGGAGACTTATTTAGATTGGGAACGGAGGATGGATCACATCTTCGGCCACTATGCTTACCCAGACCATAGGAAAATCTCTCTTGTAGTGGCCCAGTTCACAGGACACGCACTGTCATGGTGGGACTGGGTTACACAAGCAGATCGCTCGGAAGGTAGAAATTCGACCTTACCATGAACTGGACCAGTACGTCATGGTCGACGCCGACCCCTCAACCCATCGACAAAGGTAAGACGGTCGAGGTCGAGTCCAGATTCAAGAAGCCGACTATCGAGACATCCAAGCCCAACCGGCCAGAACTAAGTAAGTTTCCTAACACGTCCCGTTCTAGAGATATTACCTGTTTCAAAAGTCAGGGCAAATGACACATGGCTCGAGAATGTCCGAACAGGAGGATCATGATCTTGAACGACGCTGGTGAGTACGAGTCCCAGGACGAACAAGAAGACGAGGATGTCGAGGAACCTGAACCGGGGACGCCCATAGAGTATCCCGATTCTGGAGAGTTATTAGTGATCCGGAGAGCTCTCAATGCGCTTGTTGATCCAGAGACGGTTCAACGAGTAAACATCTTCCACACTCGTTGTACGGTGAACAACAAGGTATGTAGTCTTATTATAGATGGTGGATCTTGTACTAACGTGGTAAGCAGGAACATGGCCGATAAGCTTGGTCTTCAAGTGACCAAACATCCGCAACCATACCGGCTTCGATGGCTGAACGAAGACACAGAGAAAAGGATCGCGGACTAAGTAACTGGGCCCTTCAATGTTGGACGATATCACGACCAGGTAGTATGCGACGTGGTTCCTATGCAGGTTGGACACTTACTACTTGGCCGACCATGGAAATTCGATAAGGAGTCCTTGCACAACGGACGAACCAATCATTACTCATTCGTCCATGAGAAACGAAAGTACCAGCTTGCACCGCTCACACAGCAGGAAGTGCATGAGATGCAATTGCGCCTCACCAAAGACAAAAAGAACAGTAAGACCAATCTCCTTGTTTCTTATTATTCGGTTTCTAGAGCTATTGTTCAGAACTCGCAGGTGCTTCTAATGATCTTTAGGGAGGCTCTACACTCGTGTTCAAACGATGTTGAGTTTCCCCATGAAGTTTTTTCTTTGTTGGACAGGTTCAAGAACGTATTTCCGGAAGAGATCCCAGCCAGCCTACCTCCTATCCGAGGCATTGAGCATCACATTGACCTCGTTCCTGAAGCGTCCCTGCCCAATCAACCCGCGTACCGGATGAACCCGTCCGAGTCTAAGGAGCTTGAGAAGCAGGTGCATGACCATGTCCAAAGGCTATATCCGAGAGAGCCTCAGCCTGTGTACTGTTCCCGTCTTATTTGTTCCCAAGAAGGACGGATCTTGGAGGATGTGTGTTGGCTATCGGGCGATCAACAATATCACCATCAAGTACCGGCATCCCATACCCCGATTGGACGACATGTTGGACAAGTTGCATGGCGCGTCCGTGTTCTCTAAGATCAACTTACGGAGTGGATATCATCAGGTCCGGATGAAGGAAGGAGACGAGTGGGAAACGGCCTTCAAGACCAAGCAAGGCATGTACGAGTGGCTGGTCATGCCGTTCGGCCTCACCAAAGCGCCCAACACATTCATGCGTCTCATGAACCAGGTCCTAAGGGCCTACATCAATAAGTTCGTTGTTGTTTTTTATTTCGATGATATTTTGATTTATAGCCAGTGTTTTGCTGACCACCTGGTGCCCCCTGAGCAAGTGATAGATACTCTTCGACAGGAGGGTCTTTACACGAAGCTCAAGAAGTGAACCTCTGCACTGATAAGCCTGTCTTTTTAGGTTTTGTTGTGAGTTCGCAGGGCTTACAGGTTGATCAAGAGAAGGTCAAAGCGATTGAGGACTGGCCGACCCCGACCACGATCAGCCATGTCAGGAGTTTCCACGGATTGGCTAGCTTCTACAGACGATTTGTGAAGGATTTTAGCACTGTGGCCACCCCACTTACATCCGTGATCAAGAAGGACGTCCCATTCAAATAGGGCCAAGCGCAGGAGGCCGTGTTCCAGAAGCTCAAGGATTTGCTAACCCATGCTCCTATTTTGGTTTTGCCTAACTTTGATAAAACTTTTGAGATTGAGTGTGATGCCTCAGGTTTAGAAATTGGAGCTGTCCTGACGCAAGGAGGACGGCCGGTCGCTTATTTCAGCGAGAAACTGAGTGGAGCCACGCTCAACTATCCTACTTACGACAAGGAATTGTACGCCTTGGTCCGATCCTTGGAGACATGGCAGCACTACTTGCTGGCCAAGGAGTTCGTTATCTACACTTACCACGAGACGCTCATTTGAGAGGAAAAACGAATCTGAAGAGGAGGCACGCCAAGTGGCTTGAATTCGTAGAAACCTTTTCGTACATCATCAAGTACAAGAAGGGGAAGGAGAACGTAGTAGCCGATGCACTGTCCAGGAGATACACACTGATCAGCACCATGGAGGCCAAAGTTCTAGGAGCCGAACTTATTAAAGAAGAATATGATATTGATCCTGATTTTGGTGAAATTTTTCAGGAATGTCGTAATGGACCAAAAAGAGCCTTCTACTTGCACCATGGGTTCCTGTTCAGGGGCAAACGACTTTGCATTCCCCAAGGATCGATGAGGGATCTTCTGATCCGAGAATATCATGGAGGAGGACTGATGAGACACTTCACCGTGGAGAAAACATTAAGTGTCCTGGTCGAACACTTCTACTGGCCGCATCAGAAGCGAGACACGGAGCGTTTTTGCTCCAAGTGAATCACGTGCCTTAAGTCTAAATCCAGGTCACATCCTCACGGTCTCTATATACCTCTGTCTATACCTAACTGATCATGGGTCGATATTTCCATGTATTTTGTAATTGGATTGCCTAAGATCAGGAAAAAGGATGCGATCTTCGTCGTGGTCGACCGGTTCTCCAAGATGGCCCATTTCATACCATGTTCTAAGACAAACGACGCGATCCAGACGACCGAACTCTTCTTCAAGGAAGTGGTAAGATTGCACGGACTGCCTCAGACCATCGTCTCGGACCGCGACCCGACCTTCCTAGGACATTTCTGGAGGATGTTGTGGAGAAAGCTTGGTACTAAGATGTTATTCTCGACCACTTGCCATCCATAGACAGATGGACAGACTGAGGTTGTCAACCGAACTCTCTCAGCTCTTTTAAGGGCCACGGTTGGTAAAAATTTATCAAATTGGTTGGATTACATTCCTTTTGTTGAATTTCCTTTTAATAATGCTAAACACTGCTACTAAGATGTCTCCTTTTGAGGTTTTTTATGGGTTTAAGCCAGATACGCCACTTATCTGAAACCACTGCCAGCACTGGAGTTTATCAATCTGGACGGAGAGCGCAAGGCCGAGGCCATTGCCAAACTGCATCAGACGATCAAGGAGAACATCTAGAAGAGAACATCGCAATACAAGAAGTAGGCCGACAAGCACAAAAAGGAGGTCGACATTCAACCAGGCGATTGGGTTTGGGTCCACATGCGACCTAAACGGTTCCAAAACAAGAGAAGATCCAAGCCAGCCCCACGTGGAGATGGACCATTCCACGATCTAAAAAAGATCAACGACAACGCCTACCAACTGGAACTCCCAGGTGAGATGAGTATCTCGTAGAGTTTTAATATTGCTGATTTGTCTCCTTATTGTGCAGGTGATACCGTTCTGAGGCCAGAACCTCTTCAAGAGGGAGGGAATGATGAGGACATCAGCTTGACCGATCCTGAGCTGGAGGAGCAAGACGGACCGGGCTAGACCATGAGGCTGGTCGACCAGTTCCCGACCATGCGGGACATACCGAGGACGAGTTCGGGACAGAGACAAGTACGAGACGAGTTCAACAAAGCCATGGAACAGCTGATCTCCAGGACGAGCGTAGAGGACATCACAGCCCAGCTAGGCCAGCTTGACAAGGACAACCTGTCTTGATCCAGTTGGCCCATAAGATGATCAAGGCCGAAGCTGGCGATCCATTCGACCCGACCATGCCATGACCCTTATTCCGGATGATCGGACCGACCATGATCTTCTGCATTGAGTCAGACGCGTCCTAGACCAGTCTGCCTCTGGACCAAGGATCATACTCTTTTTCCCTTGTGAGGTTTTGTCCCAAATGGGTTTTCTTCACAAGGTTTTTAATGAGGTGATCTGCGGCCCGTCCATTAGAGAGACAGGCCGGCCCCATCCCACTCGACCAAGAGTTTCCTTTTTCTGTTTAAGTTTTATTTCTTTTGTCTTAATACATTTCGACCGGCCCAATGTTTCTGGCCCATGTCGCTTTCAGTTGTAGGAGTACTTAACTCTCTTTTAGTTTAATGAAAAGTCTAAGTAAGTTTTAGCAAAAGAAAACCCTAAAGTTTTTGATCTCTTCCTCCTTTGCGCGGCTGCCCCTTTGGAGATTAGATCTCTTTGATTCTTGCTTGATTGTTCCGGTTACTCTAAGTGTTCTCAAAGTTCAGTAGCTTGAAAACCATCACCGATCACCCACTGACGAGGAAGAGAGCGCCATCGGCCAGCTTCCAAGTCCCGCTCGACCATCGCTCGATCACCGTTCCACGCTCGACCACCGCTCGACCACCGTTCTGAATTCGCCTATTGTCCACGTTCCGCGCCCGACCATCGCCCATGTTCGTACATCTCTCGACCATTCGACCACCTTGAACGCGTGTCATATCATTGTTTTCTAGGTTATTATCCAAGACATGTGTGTGTATATATAGAGTTTTTAGCTGGTATTTTGAGTCTATCGAGTCCTTTACATGTTTTTATGGGAATGGAGCAAAGTTAAAAGTTTAGGAGCATTTCTGGAGCATTCTAAAAGAAGTCAAAGTTGGAACCGTATACAGACATCAGTGTCGCCCGACACCACTGAGGTGTCGGTCGACATCGACCCCGAACAAGACTTATATGCACGAGATTTAAATAGATCTTTTGAAGAATTGCAAAAGAGCCCAGATGTTTCATCATTTTTAATTAAGTCTCTAAACGTGTTTTAGGCTTTTAATTAGGTTTTAGAGTGTTTTCAACTTCTATCTTTGTTCTTGCTTTGGAGATTGAGAGATATTTCTTTGTGGCTTATCTGCTACTCTGTAACCTTTGAGAGAATGATTTCGAACCCCTTTATATGGATCTATTCAATGTTTTGTTTTATATTCATGATGTGTTGTTTAATCGATAATATCTTGGAGTAGTTTACCTTGTGAACGGAAGAACTTAGACTTATTGCATGTCTAGAACGCTAAGATTGCAAAGAAATTCGAATCATTAGGTTGCTATACATAGAAAACAATTGCATTGAGGTTTGAATTGTTTTATACTTGTGTTTCTAGTTCTTGAACTTGTGCTTAATCTGAATCATGATTAATCGGTGTCTCGCATTGTATGATTTCCTGAGAACTTTCCTAAGTCTAGCAATGTTCTCCCATCGAATCTACACCTTAATTACTTACATTATTTACTGCTTTACACCATTCACACTTGCTTAGCACTGATAACAAACAAACATTATATTGAAATTTTGCGGTCCGCTGTTTGATACCCTAAGTATTACAACATCGACATTGTACACTTGCACTAGATAACTAGGGATAAAATCTGACCTATCAAGTTTTTGGCGTCGTTGCTCGTGGAGGGGGGGGGGGGGAAGGCCAATGCCCACCTCCAAATAGCGCTGCTCCAGAGAGCACCACACCTAAATGCATTGACCACATTCACCAAAAACTCGAGCTACCCCGCTCACTGGCTAAAAAATAGGTCTCCCGCCCACTACCTCGGTTAATGCAAACTCGAGCTCCAGCTCTCTTTTCACTTCCTGGGGGAGAAAAGCGTTGCATCATACCTCTCACTTGCCTAGTGTGGAGTCGAACTCTACCTTTACCTACACTTCACCTTTAACTTTGGGGGGGGGGGGGGAAGGCTATGCCCGCCATCAACTTCATTTGTGGAGATTCCAAGTTCTGCCGTGAATAGGTAAAACAAATCAAAACATTCCAAAGAAAGATCTTCAAAGACTGTAGAATTGCAGGCAAATTATAAGGACCTAACAACAAAATCTCGTTATGGGAAGGCGAAATGCTAAGCCTGGACATACCGCACGATGATGCTCTCGTAATCTAGCTCGACATATGCGGATTCGAGCTATCCAAAGTTATGATCGATACGATAGACGTGATATTTTACACTCCCTTTAGAAAAATGGATTTTAGAGACTCCGATCTAAAAGGCGAGAAAGCAGCTCTCATAGGCTTCGCTAGTGAAACTTTGTATTTATTAGGCACAATCAGACTACCAGTCAACGCCGCTGGAATACTAAAACAAATATATTTCATGGTAGTGAACATGCCAGCTCCATATATTTCATTTTGGCAGGCCATGGATCTACACCATGAACGCAGTTCCATTTACACACCATCAGTTCATCAAATTTCCTGGCCCTAAAGAAGCTAAAAATATCTTCAAAAGCCAGAAGGGCGCCCGAGTATGCTAACTAGATTGCTATCGTCAGATAGAGCAATCTGAATTATACCAATTACGGAAATGCAATGAGCTCGCAGCACGAGAGGTCAAATAAAACAAAGACCCAACGGTTTGCAGAACTCAAAAAGTGCTTGTTGTACAAGTTTAAATCGATGATACCGACCCCAATTGGTGCGTTGGTATTGGAGCGGTCCTAACGAACCCAATCATGATGATCTTTTAACCTTTCTTTAAGGAAACATGGACACTTTTGCGTGGTCCACAAAATATATGAAATGGATTTGCTTTGAAGTGGCCTCTCACGATCAGCTTGAAGTAGGGTGTGAGAGGGTCAATCTTCCCGCGAACCAACTGGAGTCCATGTGAAATCGAACCTTTTATGTATCAAATTATCCTCTTCAGCGCTTGTAAATGTGGACTGTGCGGATCATGCATATAGAGGCAGATTTGGTGTACAACATAAGAAATATTCGGACGCGTGAAGGTTAAGTACTTCAAAGCTCCAGCTAATTATCTGTAGAAAGTGAGATCTGCGACTATACCCCAATAAGAAGCTGATAGTTAGGAATTAAGATCAATCGGTGTTGTTAGCGGTTTGTAATCTTGCATATTAGCTCGTTCGATTATCTCTTGGGCATAAAGTAATTGGCTTAAATACAAACTTTATGGATTGAAGTCATCCTTATTTCCAAGGAAATGTCTCATCTTGCCTATTAAGTCATTGAAAACTTAGTTTTGAGCTTCAATACAACCTTTAAAGTAGAGTATTTGAGGAGGCTGTTGATATATAATTGTTTTTTCCAGTTTTTAACGATGATATATGTGTATATATGGATTTTTTAGCGGGTATTTCGAGTCTATCGAGTCCTTTACAGGTTTCACGGGAATGGAGCGAAGTTAGAAGTTTTGGAGCATTTCTGGAGCATTCTTAAAGAAGTCGAAGTTGAAGCCGTATACAGACATCAGTGTCATCACCTAGGTGTCGGTCGACATCGACCCCCAACAAGAATTATGCGCAAGATTTAAATACATCTTTTGAAGAATCACAAAAGATCCCAAATGTTTCATTATTTGTAGTTAAGTCTCTAAACGTGTTTTAGGATATTAATTAGTTTTTAGAGTGTTTTCATCTTTTATCTTTTTTTCTTGCTTTGGAGACTGAGAGATATTGCATTGTGACTGATCTGGTACTTTGTAACCTTTGAGAGAAGGATTTTGAACCCCTTTATCTATATCTATTTAGTCTTTGGTTTTTTATTCATGATGTGTTGTTTAATCGATAATATGTCTGAGTAGTTTACCTTGTTAGATTTAGGGATTCTCATTAGTTTTTTCATGCTCTGTTAGATCACTGGATAATTAGGATTCACAGTCAATTTATTCATCACCTAAGTTAGTCTTAAAGCTAATTTTGGCTGATCACCTAGAAATTAGATCTTAGGTTAATAAATTGGCACGCGATTGTGGTTTATAATCTGAAAGAGCTTAGTGTGAGCAAGTTAACTAATCACAAATAGAATTGGTTTAGGTAAATTGTGAACGAAAGTACTTAGACTTAATGCATGTCTAGAACTCTAAGATTGCGAAGAGATTTGAATCATTAGGTTGATATACATAGAAAACAATTGCATTGAGATTTAAATTGTTTTATACTTGTGTTCCTAGTTCTTGAACTTGTTCTTAATACGAATCATGATTAATCGGTGTCTCACATAGTATGATTTCCTGAGAACTTTCCTAAGTCTAGCACTGTTCTCCCATCGAATCTACACATTAATTTACTTACATTGTTTACTTCTTTACACCATCACACCTGCTTAGCATTGATAACAAACAAACATTATATTGAAATTCTGCGGTCCGCTGTTTGATACCCTAAGTATTACAACATCGACATTGTACACTTGCAGTAGATAACTAGGAATAAATCTTACCTATCAAGTTATTGGCGTCGTTGCTCGGGGTGGGGGGGGGGAAGGTCAATGCCCACCTCCAAATAGCGCTGCTCCAGAGAGCACCAAACCTAAATGCATTGACTACATTCACCAAAAACCCGAGCTACCCCGCTCACTGGCTCAAAAACAAGTCTCCTACCCACTACCTCAATTAATGCAAACTCGACCTCCATCTCACTTTTCACTTCCCGGGGGAAAAAGCGTTGCATCATACCTTTCACTTGGCTAGTGCGGATTTGAACTCTAAATTTACCTACACTTTACCTTGAACTTTGGGGGGGGGGAGGCTATGCCCACCGTGAACTTCATTTGTGGAGGTTCTAATTTCTGCCGTGAATTGGTAAACTCAGTCAAAACATTCCAAAGAAATATCTTCAAAGACTTTTGAATTGAAAGCAAGTTATAAGGACCTAACAAGCGAAACGCTAAGCCTGGACAGACCCCACGACAATAATCTCGTAATCTAGCTCGACATATGTGGATTCGAGCTATCCAGAGTTATGATCTATACCGGTAGCTCGATAGACGTGATATTTTACACTCCCTTTAGAAAAATGGGTTTTAGATACTCCGATGTAAAAGGCGAGAAAGAAGCTCTCACAGGCTTTGCAAGTGAAACGGCGTATTTATTAAATACAATCCGAATACCAGTCAACACCACCGGAATACTAAAACATATATATATATATATATATATATATATATATATTTCATGGTAGTGAATATGTCAGCTCCATATAACGCAATTTTGGCTGTACATGGATCTATACCATGAAAGCAGTTTTATTTACATACCATCAGTTCATCAAATTTCATGGCCCTAAAGGAACTCAAAAGATATTCGAAAGCCAAAAGGCCGCACGAGTATGCTACCTAGATGGTTATCGCCAGATAGAGCAGTCTCAGTTATACCAATTCCAGAAATGCATGAGCTCGCAGCACAATGGGTAAAAAAAAACAAAGACCCAATGGTTTGCAGACCTAAAAAAGAGCTCGTTGTACTATTTTGCATCGATGATATCAACCCCAAGAGCTGCGATGGTATCAGAGCGGACCTAATGAATCCAATCATGATGATCTTATAACCTTTCTTCAAGGCAACATGGACACTTTTGTGTGGTCCACATTATATATAAAAGGGTTCAGCTTGGAAGTTACCTCTCACGATCAACTTGAAGTACGCTGTGAGAATGTCAATATGCCCGCGAATCAACTGGAGTCCATTTGAAATCGAACATTTTATGTATTTAATTATCCTCTTCAGTGCCTGTTAATGTGAATTGTGTGGATCATGCATATAGAGGCAGATTTTTTGTACAGCATGAGAAATACTCTTGTCTGTAGAAAGTGAGATTTGCGACTAGACCCCCATCAGAAGCTGATAGTTAGGAATTAAGATCAACCGTTGTTAGCGGTTTGCAATCTTGCACACCAGCTTGTTCGATTATCTCTTGGGCATAAAGTTATTGGCTTAAAAACAGACCCGGTGGACTGAAGTCATCCTTAATTCCAAGGAATTGTCTCAGCTTGCCTATATAAGTCATTGGAAACTTAGTTTTGAGCATCGATACAACCTTCTACAGTAGAGTATTTTAGGAGGCTTTTGATATATCATTGTTTTCCAAGTTATTAACCATAATATGTGTGTATATATATATAGTTTTTAGCTTGTATTTTGAGTTTATCGAGTCCTTTACATGTTATCACAGAATGGAGCAAAGTTAAGAGTTTTGGAGCATTCTACAAGAAGTCGAAGTTGGAGACGTATACAGACATCAATATTGCCCGACACCACCTAGGTGTCGGTCGACATCGACCCCCAACAAGACTTATGTATGAGATTTAAATACATCTTTTGAAGAATCGAAAAAGAGCCCAAATGTTTCATCATTTATAATTAAGTCCCTAAACGTGTTTTTGGATTAATTAGGTTTTAGAGTGTTTTCAACTTTTATCATTGTTCTTGCTTTGGAGATTGAGAGATATTGCTTTGGGGCTGATCTGCGACTTTGTAACCTTTGAGAGAAGGATTTTGAACCCCTTTATCTATATCTATTCAGTCTTTGGTTTTCTATTCATGACATCTTGTTAAATCGATAATATGTCTGAGTAGTTTACCTTGATAGATTTAGGGATTCTCGTTAGTCTTTTCATGATGTGTTAGATATCTGGTTAATTAGGATTCATAGTCCATCCGTTCATCACCTAAGTTAGTCATAAAGCTAATTTTGGATTGATCACCTAAAACTTAGATCTTAGGTTAATAAATTGGCACGAGAGTGTGGTTTATAATCTGGAAGAACTTAGTGTGATAAATTTAACTAATCACAAAGAGATTTGGTTTACGTAAATTATGAACAGATGAACTTAGACTTAGTGCATGTCTAGAACTCTAAGATTGCAAAGAGTTTTGAATCATTATGTTGCTATACATAGAAAAAAATTGCATTGAGATTTGAATTGTTTTAAACTTGTGTTTCTAGTTCTTGAACTTGTGCTTAATCTAAATCATGATTAATCGGTGTCTCGCATTGTATGATTTTCTGAGAACTTCCCTAAGTCTAGCACTTTTCTCCCATCAAAACTACACTTTAGTTTACTTACATTTTTAACTGCTTTAAACCATTCCCACCTGCTTAGCAATGATAACAAATAAACATTCTATTGATATTATGCATTCTATTGTTTGATACCCCAAGTATTACAACATCGACATTGTATACTTGCAGTAGATAAGTAGGGATAAACTTTTAAGTATCAAGTTTTTGGCGTCAGGGTCTTTGGGCCTATGTCTTTATCGATAAATTATAGTTTTATATCTTGACTAAGCTTATTATTGTAGTTACTCACATCTTTCTGCCTTTCTTGTCTTTGTTGTTGCAGGAAACTACGACCAGACAAATTTAGTGTCGACCGACAGTGAGCTTGAAATCAGATTTTTGAGTTTTGTGTATGCTTAACCATGTAACCAGGAGCAATCCAGACAAGGAGCTTTTGTATTTTGATAATCAGGAGCTTGCTAGGCTATAAAGAACAAACCAGAAAGCGAAGAAACCAGAAAAATGTTTCAGGCCGTAATTTTTACTATAGATGAGAATGGGGTTCTTTGTGAACGTCACGGTCAAGCGTAAAACGAGCATGTACGAAAGTTGGACGCTGTAATAAACATTATCCATGCACCTGTCATTGAAGCCGATGCGGACGCATGGCTTATTTACCATGGGTGGTGAGGCGCAAGCTGCTGCGCAGGTTATTGTAGCGCAAGCAGGAATGACTCTTGCTGATTACAACATACCAGATGAGTTCTATGTGAAAAGATATGCGATCAGACCTCCTGCAATTGAGAGTAATGATTTTGAGCTGAAAACGTCCTACTACACTCATTTCGGACATTATATGTTCCATGGACTTCCTAATGAGCATCCCATGGACCATATCAAGAGATTTGAGGATCTGCTAACCATCATGAAGCACAATGGATTCAGCTAGATTTCCTACACTGCAAGCTCTTTCCACATTCTCTGAGTAGGGAGGTTTTTAACTAGTTGAAGCAGATACCAGCAGGTACTCTTACTACTTGAGATGCTACTAAGAAGGCTTTTCTGCGCAACTTCTATGATAATGGCAAATCTTTTTAGCTGAGGAATAAAATCACTCAGTTTAAACATGGTCCTTCTGAAGCCTTTAAGGCTGCTTAAGTGCGCTTTAGAGCGTATCAACGTGACTGCCCACACCATGGTTTTTCACAAGTTCAGCTGCTGAACATCTTTTTTAGTGGTGTGAACTGGAGGTATCAGATGGCGTTGGATGCTACTAGCAATGGAAACTCCAAAACGAGGTCTCCTGAGCAAGCAAGTGAGCTAATTGAGAACTTCGTAACTATCAATAGTACCAAGAATGCGGACTTTGAGAGGAAGCAACTCACATGAAGCATAGATGGGGTTTAATCCGCTGAGATGCAGAAGAAGTTAGACTCTATGCACAACCTTCTGATGAACAAGAAGCAGGTTCAATTTGCTGCAGAGGTTGAGATGTATGAACCAGTTACTGTGAAACTGTCAACTTCATTGGTGGAACTGGTTTTCAGGGTCATATGGGAATTAACAGAGCAATAAGAACTTTTCTGGTTACACTCCGAAGTCTAATTTTCAGACCCTTCCAGCAGAACAACACGGACACATGGACTTATGGAGCTTCTTATTACCAAACACCTCTTGCACCAACTGATGAGAGCAGACTAGAGGCTATGATGGAGTAGGTTCTTGAGGGTAAACTAAAGACTACTGTGGACTTGAACAAAAATATTGATGTCTTGTATGAGGATCTGAATAAGAAATTTGAGGCATTGAACACTCATGTGAAGCAGCTAGATGTTCAAGTTGCTCAGACTGCTGCAGCTGTGAAAAGGCAAGATAAATTCCTCCCATGAAGAACTGAGCAGAACCCGAAGCAATATGTCATTTCTATGTTTGTTTAGAATAAAGAAGAGATTGTTCCACAACAAATTGGAGGTACTTTTGAGGCTAGATTCGTGAGCTGCAGAGATGTGATGAATGTTTTGAAACCACTGCAGTAGTGTCGGTCGACTCCCGTGTTAAAGAAGGACTCTTCGAGTTTCGAGCATGGACCAAATCGAGTACGGCTAACTGATAGGTGTAAAGTTTTAATCCTATTCTACTGCAAGTGCACAACCAATGAAATTATAGTATATAGGGTTATCGAATCCACAAGGACTCTAGGCAACGATAAAATTAAGAACAGTCGAGTTAAACTAGGAGAAAGTATGTGATAAACTAAAAGCAAAACAGAAAAGTAAATCAGGTAGCAAGATTGGTTTGAAGGCAATTAACTAAAAGCGCTAAGTCTAAGGAGTTCTCAGGAAGTCAGACAAGCATATAAATTATTCAATCAGGATCAAATTAAGTACGGTTATAGAACTCAAACACGGAAATAGAATTAACCAACTTTCGTTGAGAGAATTCTCTAAGTCTAATAGCAGAAATCCAAATTTCTTTGTAATTCTTAACAGATTAAACTAGCTTAAATATTAAGTTTGATATGTTCACAATTCATTTAAACCAAATTTCTTTGCGAGTAATTCAATTGCTCAACCTAAATAGTTCAGATTCTAAATCACACTTTCGTGTCAATTTAACAACCTAAGATCTAGAGGCTAAGTGATCAATTAGAAACACTACAAGAAATATGGGTATTGATAGCACCACGAAAACGCTATCATATGTCTATGATAGCGTTTCCATAAACGCTATGTTTGCCGCTGCCATCTTAGGTCAGCCATCTACGATAGCACTAATTTGATCTGCTATCGTATACTTGTCTATGATAGCACTAATTTCGATGTGATTGTATAATTTTCAATAACATTGTTTTATCGCCATTTTATAGATTAATACAACATATTTTTCGTGCAATAATACATATTATAGTGGCTGTGTTTTAGGGCTGTATTATACTTTATACTAGCATTTTTGTTTTGCTGTATTATTATTTACAATAGCCCATCTTTATGGCTATTGTATATCTTATTAACACTATTGTTTTTTTGCCATATTTACTATTAATGAAAACTATTAAATTTTATTATATAATATTATTTTGAATTCTAGTTATTAATTATTATTTGAAAATCAATTAAAATTGCAGAAATATATTTAGAATTTATAAATTTAGAATTGCAAATACAAAATACAAGAACAAACTTAAATTTGTTTGAGCTTTACTCCTAACAAAACATCTATATTACAAAAAAATAGTACATAATTAAAAAAATAATTATGATGATAATGATGATGCCTGAGTGCCTTCCTCTGTTGCCTTGTTCGCTTGGATTGTGCTGATCACATTCACAATATTGTCCTGCACAACACACAAAAAATGACATGAAACAATTAACGTGTTATAATTACATATATCGCAGTATTTTAACAACTGCTAATTTGTACGACTTTACACAAATAAACCGAAAGATGAGCGTATAGACTTGCCTGACAATTACAACTTGGTTCATCTGATCCATCTTACAATCAACCAATTTCGCGGTTATCGCCTTAACCACCCACAATTACAACTTATTACACTGTTAACTCAAGGGTTTACTTAGATTATATAAAACTGATAAGAACACTAACCATAAGTTCCACCAAACAGGAAATAAGAGCTTTTCTCCGTCCACCAAGAACACTAAAACTCCACATGGGTCTCTCATTCTTAAAATCCTATTGCATTACCAAACATAAACATTATGAAAAATGGACAAAGAAAATAGCAGCACTCATCTGGGAACAACTCACAACAAGGAAAAATCTGAGAAATTTTCAGAATGGACGCAAATCAAAAAGTCACAAATTGACTCAAAACCTAAATTAAACACGAAAGGGAATATCTGAAGTAATAGTCTTCTACACATGACCATATTTTACAACGGTTCAGACTTCAGACAATTAACATTTAAAATGAAGAACCTAAACGTACATATGCGCCAAT
The DNA here is from genome assembly GCA_030180135.1 of Orychophragmus violaceus. Taxonomy (NCBI): domain Eukaryota; kingdom Viridiplantae; phylum Streptophyta; class Magnoliopsida; order Brassicales; family Brassicaceae; genus Orychophragmus; species Orychophragmus violaceus. Next base: position 59,657,989 of record CM058238.1, on the reverse strand, counting down.
TAGATTGTTCAACAAACTGAACTCTTTCGATTTTGTTATGACACTACAACAAAGAACGAAGCTACCAACGACAAAATCTTACTGCATATAAAACCAAAAACAGGAAAGTAAAGGGTATGAGTCAAACAGAGAACTAAAAACCACATATTGTTATTCAAAATGTTTCTACATATCGTGCAAGTTTAGAATAATCAATACATGGCTCGTCTCTGGGAGAATGTTGACGTTTTCTTGAATACAAAGCTACGGAAGGCACGAAAAACAATTAAAGGTGATACAGACATGAGTGATAGAACTAAAGCGTTCGACAAGACCACAAAATCACTTGATCTAAGCTAAATATCCGATAAAACTTTAGGCTAGAGAACACTCACCATAAACCTCCGTTCAACTTCTGAGGATGGAGATGTGGCATATTACGCCTCTCCCGTGCACTCATCACTTCCTGTAAACTAGGTCGCAGCCCTCTGAACCATGACAAACAGCCTTGTTGATTATATATGCACACACAAAATCATCAGTAACACAACACTCAATCTGTAGATGGTGAAAGAGCATATGAGAGAAAAAAGCAAAACCTGGCCAAAGCAAGATCTATAACTTACACGTCTCTAAAGTTCAAGCACATATAGTACATGTTCACTAACTATAAAAGCAGGGAGGAACTAAAGAACGTTTTGCAGGAGAGCATTACATCTACTGTGTTGTACTAAAAATTTAAAAAATAGAAACTAAGTACTAACAGAACTTTACCTTTTAATCGTTCTTCAAGCACTGCTCTCCACATTGTGGCGGACGAAGAGCCAATCTTCCTCAACTGCTCTTCTCTTAATCTGAAACGGAACAAAAGCAGATCAACAACCAATAACCATCCAGCTATGAAATACGACGAGAACAGAGCCAGAGATACTGCAAATATTGAGTCCAAAAAATCTGAATCTGAGGTGATGATGCAGCACAACAAACCCGCAAACTATTGAGCAAAATACTGGAGGAAGCTGAGTCCACCCGAAGGTTCGACCACCTCCACCTCGACCTCTTCTTCTTCCTCCAGCAACAGGTGCAGCTCTTGGTTCCTTTCCTCTTCTGCCGGTCATCAGAGGGATCAATTTAGGGTTTGTGGAAAATTTGACTTTGATTTTGAGAGATAAGGATAGAGGACGAGGTAAGAAGACTAAAGGAAGTGAAAACAGAGAAAGCTTGAGATTTGTGTTTGATTTCTCAAACATTGACAATCGATAGTTTGCGAAGAGATAAGGAGGAAGAAGAAACAGGTTGAAGAAATGGGAAGTTTGACACTTAGAACTTTTTAGGAGTAGGGATTTGGCGAAGGTCAATTTTTTGCCGGGACAAACCAAATATTTGGGCTCTAAACTAAAAATTTTAAGCAAAAATTTGGGCTCTAAAACATAATTTTTTACTTCTCCATTCAAAAAACTTATTTATTTTCTTCTCTTTTTCAAAAACCTTTACAAAATACTTTTTTTATATTATTAATAAAAATTATTTTTATATGTTTTAATTTATTTTCTTATTTAATTTCATGTTCTTAACATAAACAAAATGTATTGTATTTTGTTATGTTAAATAAAAAAAAAATTTATGATTAAGTGTAAACTCTAAACCCTATATTCCAATACCCTAAACCCTAAAGCTTAAACATATAGTACAATGCTCTAAATTTTAAATAAGATGTTTCAAAACTTGAAACTTTTTATAAGTGTTAAATTTTGTTATATTATTTGATGTTTAATTTTTGAGTGTTTATCATGAGGGGTTTAGAAGTTTAATGTTTATGATTGTGTTTAGGGTATAGAGTTAAGACTCTTAGAGATTGTGTTTATGGTCTAAATCTTATATAATTATACATTTAGGATATGAACAATAAACAATAAATGATACATAGTTAATATATATTTACACTCCAATACCATAACTTTAACTTTGCAATACCCTAAACCTTTACAATTATATCTTAAACTTTATACGATTAGATTTTTATACCCTAAATTCTAAACCATATACCCTAAACTAATCAAAAACTTAAACCCTATACCCTAAACTAATCAAACGCTTACCCTCCAATACCTATATTCCAATACCCTAAACTCTATATATACCCTAAACTAAAATCGAAAATTACAAATAATTAGTCTTATGTCAAACCCTAAACTCTATATATACCCTAAACTAAAATCGAAAAAAATAACTCAGTTGTTTTAACTTTTATTTTACAAAAATGTTTAATTTAATTTGGTATTTAAATATTATTTCATTTGAAATTTGTGTCTATAGCTCATAACTTCATGTTATAGAGCACAACCTGAATTTATAAACATTGTTTTAAGGCAAAAAAAACCCAGAAACATTTTGCAAACTTGGAAAAACAAGAATAATTATTTTATTATACTCAACAAGAGTTCAACAAATATAGATTCTGAAAAAACAAAAGTATAACAAAAACAAGACTAAGATATGATAAGGTAGACTGCAAATCCCTTCCTCTTAAAAATCCATTTTTGTTCCTAATGTTAACGAGACCATCAAATATAGGCTTCAGCTTGGTTTGAGGTTATCAGTCTTTGCATCTGTCGACACAAATGCTATAAATGGCAACACAAGTCTCTAATGGCTGTCAATGCCTGAAAAAAATGAAAAAGTACAGAAGAGTTTTCAAGTTAAAGTCGAGATTTTTCCAGCAAATAAAGAAATTGTCTTGTTTTACCTCATGGAAGCGACCAAAAAAAAGTTTGTACACCAATGGAAATAACCACAGCCTCAATCTCTCCTTGTGTGCATGTAGTACCAAAGTAGACACTATCACCAGTACTTCGAATGTCTGCTAATCTGGTGGCTTTCCCTGTTATAGAAATTGAATTAGAATGGACAGTTAAGTTAAGTTCATGATAGCTTACTACTCCATTGGCCAGTGCAATGGACATGATTGCTGCAGCTTCCATAACACATGTCAAAGGCTTTCATATGTATCCCAAGAACATCTTCCACATATTGCCTCTACCTGCAGATTCAAAAATTGTACTCAAATAGAACAAGACGCTGTTAATTCCTCCCAGTTGTTGAAGTATAACCAGTCCTATACCAACCTGTAACACATACACTACAGGAAACACATTAGTTCCTCTGTCTATCTCCCTCGTTTCTTCTCTCTCTGCTTCTTTTGCTAGTAGTGAAGCAAATAGACACTCGAGGTCTCTTAGTGTCAGAGACTGCTGATCTTGATTCTTTGTATTCCTGCTGCTAAATGAGCTTACGTTTATGTTCTTACTCATGTTCAGCTTGTAGATGCTGTCTTCCACTCTACCCGTTACCTAGTTCCCACCAAAAAAGAGAGGTCAAGATCAAAGTGAATCACTCAAGGCAGGATCTTGAAGCTGTACAAGAACAAGGTGACAAATAAAGTAGATGCACGAACCAGGAATTGATGAACTAGAGTAGGCTTTCTTGCCCAATCCGGTGAACACGCTCAACAGCTTGCAAACAGTTGGTGAACGAAGACTTAACAGAGTAATTCATAAGCTTAGTAGAAGACTACAAAGAAGTATATATCAGATTAAAGTGATATATGGTGAGTAAATATCAGATTCTTCATCGCAGTATGATGTACATAAGCATCTAAGTTAAGGAAACATCAAGACTACAAAGAAGTTCCTAAATTATTCAAATCCAATCTAAATACTCCGAAAATTTCTTAATATAAGAACCATAACAAGCATCCGATCAGTCAATAATACGAATGTGTCCGTACAACACAACTCAGAGAAAGGAGTCTAAAATTTTGAACAGAAATCAAAGATCTCTTTTTTGATTTTCAGACTAACGATTCACGAATCAAGGATTCCACAAACAGAAAGTCGATTAACATCGCATCGCAAACTAAGCGGTAAACCATCAAAGACTATACAGAAGAACCGAATCTTGCCTGAAATCGAGAGGTTGAAGATGAAGTTGGTGTGGGGATCAAAGTAGAAACGGATGAACAGAAGAAGAAAACCAGAAATATATGGTGAGATCTGAAGATAGAAGGTGAGATAGATTGAAGAACAAAAAAGCTTCAAAAGAAGAAAGGAAAGAGACGAGAGAAGAAGAATGAATCAGAGTATTGTCTTTTTTGAGAGATGACTTATGAGTTTCTCAATGTTAAAAAAAAAGAGTAACAAAATTTCACCAAAAACTTTTAATTTTGGTACTAAAATGAATTTTTCAGTAAGTTTTTGGCGGACTAAGTGTTACAGAGAAATTTTATCTTCCCGTTTAGTAAAAATCCGTAAAAAAAATTGCTTAGCGTTGAATGATTGCTATAATAGTGTTGATATCTCAGCTTGCTATTTTTAATAGCAGTTTATGAATTCGTGCTATCGTGATCTGCTATCAATAGCCAGATTTCTTGTAGTGAAACTAGTGTTAAGCACAATTTAGATTGAAGAACAATTAAGTTATGAATCCTAACTGAAATAAATAAATCAAGCAAGTCATGAAATCCCTATGAGAATCCCTAAACCTAACTATGAATCTACTCAGACATAGAATATGAAAACATAATCAATGAAATCTTCTCCAAAAGCAGAAAGCAGTATAGGATTAGATCAGCCCCAAAGCTCTAGAAATCTCTATGCTCAAAGTATGAAAGCCTAAGTAAAAAGTCTGTCAAAGCATATCTATAAAATGATCTAAAAACCTAATTATATAAGCTAATCAGGTCTTGGGGCTTCTTTGTAATTATCAGGAACTTCTGGGCAAAACTGTGAATTCTGCATTCTTCATTAAACCGCCGAGGAAGGCCCATCTCGCTTGTGTGTCGATTGATGCACAATGTGTCGATCGATGCATTACTCTGTTTTGGACAGTGAACTCTATCTCTCAGGTCAAATCACCAAAATGCTCCAAAAGCTCAATAAACTCCAATTCCGCTCCAAACATGCATATATCTAATAATACCTGTAAAAGACTCTAAAGCAACACTAAAAGACTCTAAAACACACTTATATCGTGTAGGAGGCTGGAAACTCAAAGCAGCCAACGTATCAATCTTGGTCAGATCAGCAGCAGGAAGATCTATACCACGCTTCGTAGCGGTAGTGTCATAATAGACCCATATACGTCCCTCCTTCAGCCATGTAGCACTCTGCAGGTGGGTAAAATCCAGGAACTCCTTGCTGTCATCACACTCTGTACCCTCTAAAGGGATCCTGCAATGCCTGAAAATGGGAGTAAGCAGACTCCTTACTTACTCAGTGTCCTTCCCATTGAATGGCTTCTTATGCAATGAACACAAGTGATGAGCAAACACAGCTCCTATGTTGAGTCCTCTGGTGGGATCTCTCAAATCAGTCTCAGCAAACTGCTCCTTCAACCCAATGAAAATCATCTCCAGCTCATTCTTACGCATCTTGTTTGCTTCATCTTTGCACAACAGAGTATATCCCAAGATGCGTAAGACATATCTGAGAACAGGATGCCTAACCTGAATCTGCTTCGTCGTCCTCGAGCAATACCGACCATTACCAATGCAGTCCCAGAAAAACTGAGCTTCCGCCACATCCCACTCAAGAGACATACCGGTGCGTGTAGGCTCAACGCTGAATCCATATATACGGCAGATATCAAGAAGGGGAATCTGATACCTGACTCTTAGGCACATGAAGGTAAAGATACCTCCCGAAGTGTTGGGAATGTCCTGAAATCTAATGTACTATCTCTAGAAAGTATGATAAGTGTCGAGATCAGACATAAGTCATAAATACTGGGTGATCATGATGACTTGCTAGAGCCCGCTCTTGATCTATAAGTTTAGGACTTATTACCAGTATTGTATGATCCCAAAGGGTCACACACCATAGCTAACGGGAAAGTTAAATGGAATTAATACGGTAAGATGCAAGGCATTTACTGTATTTGTACAGAGAATTGGGCCAGACAAAATACAGTCTTTTTGTCTGATTTGGGTCTTGGGCCCAATAGCCTGATAAGCCATTAGTTTAATTACTTGGGCCCATAAAACAAAGAGAGAGGCGCCACTTAGCCAGTAGTCTGCGATTTCTTTTAGGTCTGGCCGTCCTCTCTCTCTCTGTTGTTCCAGCTTGGTCTAGCAGCCTGATCCAGTAGCTTGTAAGCGTGTGGATACCTAGGAGGAGCCGGTTATCATCAGCTCTTGCAGATCTCGATATTCCTTTGATCAATCCGCTGCAATCATAAAGTAATGATCCTGATCTGTTTATGATTCAACTGCAAATCACCTAGATCCTAGTTGATTATGTTAGGTTGTAATCTGATAATTACACCAATGAAATCACATAATCTAACAGTGGTATCAGAGCCTAGGTCGTTAGGTTTTTGCTGTTTGGATCATATTTAGGTTGTTTTAATGTTTAGAATCGAATTTGGCTCAAGAAATTTGATTAGGAAACTTAAAAACCTATGTATATGAATCGCATAATCCGATTGAAACCCATCGGTATGCGATGTGATCGCCCGTGTCGATCGACGAGGGAGCGAGATATCGATCGATATGAATCGGATCGATTGCTTCTCGCTGTCCCGATGACCCGATCGCAACGAGCTGATGCACGCCGGTATCGATCGACGCAGGAGTGTGATATCGATCGATACACTGGCGAGAGATACGGTCCGCGAGTAGCCAATCGGTTCAACCGAGCTTCGCGGTTCGTTCTTCCCAAACCCGCGACAATGAACCGATCAAACCGATTGTGGTTCATTGTCAGCTTTAGCTTAAACCGCAGGTTAGGTCAAAATTGGCTAAAACACAAGGTGTTTCTTCCTGATTTTGGACTTAACCGAACCGATCCAATTTAATTGGTGGTTCAAGCGGTTAACCCAAATCGCGGTTTGCTGGAAATTATTTAATACAATTGGTATTATTTAATTTCTGGTTAAACCGGATTTAAATTCAAAATTGAATTTTAACCTAAACCGAAGGCTGGTCTAAGTTTGATTTGGTTGGACCAAATAATTTAGAGCTGGTCTGGTTTAGTAAATAACCAGTTGGATTTAGTAGTTAATTTGGTCTTGGACCAGAATTAATGAACCGACTCGGTTATGTCAAATTATTGGGTCAATTGGAATTCTGTGGTCTTGGGCCAAGAATTGGGCCTATAATTTGTGACCCAACCGAAAACTTTAATAAAACATTAAATTAGAAAGTTTCTTTGATTAGAAGTTTCTAATTTTGGCATGTTAAGAAAGTTTCCATATTTAGTAAGTTACCTGAATTGGAAAGTTTCCCAAAATAGTAATCTTCTATTTTTGGAAAGAAAACCTAAAATCCTCAAAACCAATATCAAGCTTGGATGTCTTGCCCAATCTTGTCAGCTACTTAACGCTTATTCAATTACAGATATGGCTTACAGTGTGAGGTGTCTGTTTTTGCGTAAGTAAAGTAGTATATAGTCACTAATTTCATTGGGAGTCCCAAATTTTAGTGATTATTTGGCTGTAAGAGATTGGTTTCCTTGACTGGGCCATCGGGAGTCCCGGGCCTTGAGACATCTGGTGAATTGGACCTTGGGCCCAATCCACAACCGAGAGTTATATAGATATAACTAGCTGTGTGCATGCTTACCAAGTAAAGCTAATTCCGGGTGACGGCCAGTGGCCCACTTTGGTTTTGGTTGAACATGGGTCTCGGAATCATTGCATTCTTATGAGGTTGAACAAAGAAATTTTGAATGCAATGCGAGTTTTCTTATAAGTTTTTAAGATTACTCTTTTATGAACTAAATAACTAAAACTCTATTGTCTCATAATTTCAGCTATGTCAAGCACAACAACTCAAAACACTTTCTCGATCCGGTCTGCCCTTGAGAAGGACAAACTGAACGGATCAAACTTCCTGAACTGGTCCAGGAACCTGAGACTTGTGCTCAGGCAGGAGAAGAAGGCTTATGTCCTTGAAAGAGTTCTCCCCCCTAGACCTGCGAATAATGCCACACAAGCTGTGAAGAATGCTTGGGATACGCATTCTTCAGATGCTAATGACGTGGTTTGCCTAATGTTGGCGACAATGGCTCCCGATCTGCAGATTCAGTGGGAAGGCCTGACTTGTCCCATGGAACTGATGGCAAACCTGAAAGCGTTGTTTCAGGAGCAGGCTCGTACAGAGAGATTCCAAACTGTTAAGAATCTCTTGGACTGTAAAATGGCTAAGGATGCAGCAGTGAGTCCACATGTTCTGAAAATGATGGGTTATCTCGATCATTTGACTAGACTCGACTGTCCTATAAGCCAAGAGCTTGCTTGTGATATCGTTCTGCAGTCTCTTACTCCTGCATATGACCAGTTCACCTTGAACTATAATATGCATGGGTTGACAAAGACTTTGCCTGAGCTACATGGTATGCTCAAGACTGCAGAACCTAATCTGAAGAAGGCCAAGGACCCGTCTGTACTCATGGTGCAGAAGGGCAAGGGTTTTAAGAAATCTGCTGCAGACAAGGGAAAGGGCAAGGCTGTCCACAACGAAAAGGCCAAACCCAAGCCCGTGTCTAAAGCTGGGCCTTCTGATATCTGCCACTTTTGCAAAGAGGCAGGGCATTATCGCAGGGACTGTAAGAAATACCAGGAAAGTGTAAAGGAGAAGAAGAAATCCTTCGCGACTACTTCTTCAGGTATTTTTGTTATTGAAGTAAATACTACTACTTCTGATAATACCACTTGGATATTAGATACTGGATGTGGGGCTCATATTTGTACTAATGTGCAGGCGCTCAGCAACAGTAGAAGGTTGAAGCAAGGGCAAGTAGAGTTGCGGGTTGGCAATGGAGCGAAGGTTCCAGCACTGGCCGTTGGCACTTACTTGTTGTCTTTACCTTCTGGATTGATTTTAGAACTTGAGAATTGTTATTTTGTACCTGCTATAAGCAGAAATATCATTTCAGTTTCATTATTGGATTTACAAGGATTTGATTTTTCTATTAAGAATAAATTGTGTTCCTTTAATCTCAATGATATGTTCTATGGCTGTGCCCCTCTTATTAATGGGCTGTACATGCTGGATCAATCTACTCCAGTATATAACATTAATACAAAACGGTTCAAATCTAACGAAGAAAATGAAACGTTTCTCTGGCATTGTCGTTTGGGGCACATTAGTGAGAAACGCGTCAAGAGACTCCATTCAAATGGACTCTTGGGCTCATTTGACTTTGAGTCTTGTGAGCAATGCGAATCTTGCCTAATGGGCAAAATGACACGGGCCCCTTTTAATAAACCTACAGAAAGGGCCAGTGAACTATTGGGCCTGATACATACTGACGTGTGTGGCCCAATGTCCACAAATGCTAGAGGAAACTTGAAGGATTATAGGTGTTTTTCCATGGTTCAATTCCCAATTGCAACCTAACACAAATCCTTAAACAGATCTAGGTTCTTGGCAAACGAATCATAAAACAAACCTGATCTTTACCTTTGCAGCGGAAATTGGTGGTAATGGCAAGATCAGATTAGAGCTGATGAGAATCGGCTCCTCCTCGAGTATCCACACTCTTACAAGCAAGGGACGGCTGCTAGACCAAAAGATCTGGAAGAATCAGAGAGAGATGAAGAGAGAGAGAGAGTTTTCACGCCAGAAGGAAAAACAAACGCAGGAGAATCATTTCCTTTAGGGCTTTCTGATTCTCTTATATCTCATTAATGGGCCCAAGTCATTAGACTAATGGCTCATTAATCTTTTGGGCCCAAAATACAAATCAGACAAAAGCCTGTATTTGTCTGGCCCAAAACTCTGATCCAATACAATAAATGCCATTGCATCTTACTGTATTAATTCCATTTAACTTTCCCGTTAGCTATGGTGTGTGACCCTTTGGGATCATACAATACTGGTAATAAGTCTTAAACTTATAGATCAAGAGCGGACTCTAGCAAGCCATCATGATCACCCAGTATTTATGACTTATGTCTGATCTCGACACTTATCATACTTTCTAGAGATAGTACGGTAGATTTCAGGACATTCCCAACAATCTCCCACTTGTACTGGAATCCTACAAAGGACATTCCCAACAATCTTCCGATTGTACTGGAATCCTACATTCCCTAATCCTTTTGTCTCAATATCTCGATCTGGCATAAGGCAAGATGCGTGTCATCCTTATATAGCCAGACCATGTTTATCGGACCAGATTTGATACTGACTATTCAAACGACTTGGGCAAGTCCGTTTGGGAATGGCCATTCTCTTACCAGCTATCAAATCTCCGATTGGCCTAGAGATATTACCTCCGTTAAACGGCAGGGACAAATCCCGTCTTGTTCCATCACTATGAACTACACAATTCATAATACACCCAACCAAGGTCCGTATAGCTCCCAGTTACGAAACAGCGTTAGACAATGATCAAAGCGCATTACTCCATGTGCAGCCACATGCATGCGAACTCAGGTCTAAGGACTATACTCTATAGTCGTATATGAGAACTTCTTATGACACAGATATTAATATCTTGCAGAGTTCTCATTAGCGGGCCATGTCCGGTCATATGCTCCCCTACATATACCTATGTGTCGACTTTGATGCCGCGCATCTATGACCCCTCGAAACTTGGTCATAAGTCTCAACACAATCTAGTCTCAACAGGTTGTTGGTGTTCCAATTTCAACAACCTTCGACTATGGACACTATGATTTATGTCACTTCGTTAAATATGGGGTTTCAAGATCAAGTCTACTCATGTACTTCGATGACCCATATATAATGACATGAATCATTTTGGAACGATTATTTATATCACAGTTAAAATAATCCAGAAATCATTAGATTTCATAAACATAAAATATTATGTTTTCATGAACCATTCAAAATAACTAAGTAAAGCCCTTTACAAACTCCCACTGAAATTAAGACTACATCTTAATTTCACTCATCCTACAGCTACAGTCCGCGACTCGTGCTTAGGCATAAGGAGTGGCTTCGTTAATAGATTAGCAACGTTCTCATTCGATGAAACTTGCTTATCTACTTAACACCTCTGTCATTTATCTCACGGAATAGGTTATACCTATCCTCAAGGTGTTTGGATCTCAGATGTGCAGCTAGCCTCATCTACGCTGGGAATCACATCAAGTTCAGTGATGAACTTTTTCTATCCAAACAACCTCTTTCGCCCTTCTCAAGCTGCGAAATGTTCAGCTTAAGTCATGGAGTCAGCTACAGTGCCTTGCACCGCCAGATAGACACAAGATATAGCCGGACTGTGACCAGGAATTATCTTTGTCTATTGGAAACTTGCCTTTCAGACTCTATCGACTTGTAGCACCTCACTTTCTCCGTAAATCAAGAACTTATCCTAAGTATTCCTCAAATACTTCAGAATATTCTTTACGGCAATCCAGTGATTCTTTGCTGGATTTGACTGGTCTTTACTTGTCTTGCTTAGCATTAAAGCAACATCAAAACAAGTGCGTGTCATGGCATACATGATAGATCCAATTGCCGTCGCATATGGAATCCTATCCATGCATTCAAGCTCAGCAGATATCGCAGGACACTGTATCTTGCTTAATGAATTGCCATGTGACATTTGCATAAAACCCTTCTTGGATTGCTGATTACATGTAGGACTTTGTCAATTTAAAAATCCTGACTTTGTCCTACCAGCTCTTTTGGATCTCTATCTTTAGATCCAAAATCCAAGAACTACGTGGCTTTACCCATGTCATTCATAAAACCAACTCCCAAACCAGTCCTTTACGGACTGCAGCATTGGGACGTTATATTTGAGAATCAGTATGTCATCGACATATACTATGAGAAATGCAATATTGCTCCCACTTATCTTTTAGTAAACGCACAGTTCCATTTCGTTCATGTACAAGTCAAAACTTTGACTACCTCAACAGAACGATGAATCCAACTCCGATATGTTTGCTTCCATCCATAAATGGATCAATGAAGCTAACTTACATACAGTAATTTTTCGGAGTCCGGGCTCACTTTCGCTTCTTTGAATTTCGCAGATTCGTCGCTTTCAATGATCATCAGATCATGCGAACTTTTCAATGATCATCAGGTTCAACTAATGACGAGAAATCACTCTCGGATTAGTGACTGATTCATTCATATCTGCGAACTTCAGGCTCTACAGGTGTAGATTCTACAGAAATCTGTAAATCCATCCGCTGCTCTCCCTCAACAGGTTGAGCAGCCTCCTGTATTTCTCGAATTTCTTTGAGTTATACTTTTACTCCCACTGTTCTTCTTGGAAAGTAACTTCCCTTCTTAGAAAACAGATTGGACGTAAAAGTAACAAGCCTTGGTTTCCCTAGGACAACCAGCGAAGTAGCATAACTACAAATACTCAGTAAAGACTAATTTGGATCGATTCCAATCCACATTTACGTGGTGTCTTTCAACTGATATTGGTGGAACTCTTCAGCGTAAACTTAGATATTTCTAGAGCGTTATTCTTAAAGAATATTATGGAAGATTCGTGTGACTCATCTTTAATCATTTCTAATAAGATCTGATTCATTCTCACAGAAACACCTCTAGGTTTTCAAGAGAAATGAGCTGTGAAACGACTTCACACTCACTCAGATGATCACACAATCAATGACTTAAGTATTCTCACTCGTGATCTAATCCAGAGTCTTAATACTTCTGTCATTTAGTTTCTATACTTCATTCTAGAACTCTTTCGACCATGTCAAAGAATTCCAACTCGTGTGTCATCATATGAACACATTCACTCTCACTGAAGTAATCAGTAGAGACAATGAAGTACAGGAAGTTTTCTCTGGCATTATTGCTCATCGGACCACATACATTTGTATGTTTAATCTCCAATAAGCCTTTGGGCTTTTCTCTAGCTCGGCTAAGATGGGCCCTTTGTCTTTTGGTCTAGTAAGCAGAATTCAAGTCTCATAAGATATCCATTCAAATGAGCCCAAAAGTCCATAACTATGGGGTTTCTGAATCTGACTTACTCTCTTTGACCAAAACATTTATGCCAAGAAAAATCAGGTTTAATTCATTAGATTTAAACCAATTGCAGTATTTATGTTACATCTTAGGCACTCTTTGGTTTAATACATAAAACCCATTCCTTGAATAGGGTGCTACAATTAATTTTTCATTAATGTCAAAAGAACAAACTTGTCTTTTATCAAAATGAAAAACATTCAAATTCTTACAAGAAATTGAAAGACAACTTTGCTTAAAGCAGGTACATTGTAGCAATTACTTAATAAAACCAAGCCTCAAAGGCATCTACAAGTGAAAACCCTATGGCTGAAGCAGCATCCCAAGCTCCTTCCAGACACGCAGTTCCACTTGCCCTTCCTTCAACGTTCTACTGTTGCTCAGGCTCTGCATATTATAACAAATATCAGTGCCACAACCAGTATCCAATACCTATAAGGTATAACTTGAAGTAATAACATGAATACCTGAGGAAGTAGTCTCATACATCAACTTTAACTCCTCATAATCTTCCATGAATTTAATGCAATCTCTCTTCCAATGCCCAGTCTCTTTACAGTAGCAGCACTTACCAACGTAAGAGGTATCTGACTCGGGCTCAGAAGACACACGCTTGCCATGATACAAAATCTGGACAACTTTGTCTTCACCCTTGTCAGCATTAGGTTTAGTAAACCTACCCTTCTCGTTCATGAGATTGTACAGGGTACTCTTCACGTTTGGCTCAACTGTCTTGAGCATGTCATGCAGTTCAGTCAACGTCTTCGTTAAGCCTTTCTTGATATAGTCCCTTACGAACTTATCATAGCTTGACGGCAGTGACTGCAGAATGATATCAGTTGCCAATTCTTGGCTAACTGGATAATCCAGTTTCCTCAGGTTATCAACGTAACCCATCATTTTACTGATATGAGGACTTACTGGATGATCATTTGGTAGCTTGCAGCTAGTGAGAGATTTAACCAACTGGTATCTCTCCACTCTAACCTGCTCCTGAAATTTCAATTTCAGGCTGCTGATCATCTCTATTGGCGACTCCATGTTCTCATATTGCTTCCGCAACTCTGAGTCCATGGTAGCCAATATCAGACCACGCACATCTACCGCATCATTATAATGCTTATTCCAAGCATTATATACTGCATGACTGGCTTTGGATCCGATCCTCTCGGGGAGAGCTTTCTCAAGGACATAGTCCTTTCTCTCATGCCTGAGAACTAGTCTCAGGTTCCGCGACCAAGTCAAGAAATTTGATCCGTTCAGTTTGTCCATCTCAAGGACATACCGGATCGAGAAAGTGTTTTGATTGTTTGTGCTTGTCATAGCTGAAATTTAGAGATAAATAGAGTTTTAGTTATTAAGTTCATAAAAGAGTAATCTTAACAACTTATAAGAAAACTCGCATCGTATTCAAAATTTCTTTGTTTAACCTCATATGAATACAATGATTCCGAGACCCATGTTTAGCTAAATCCAAAGTGGGCCACTGGCCGTCACCCAGAATTAGCTTTACTTGGTAAGCATACACACAGCTAGTTATAACCAATAACTCTCGGTTGTGAATTGGACCCGAGGCCCAAATTCACCAGATGTCTCAAGGCCCGGGACTCCCGATGGCCCAGTCAAGGAAACCAATCTCTTACAGCCAAATAATCACTAAAATCTGGGACTCCCAATGAAATTAGTGACTATATACTACTTTACTTACGCGAAAACAGACACCTCACACTGTAAGCCATATCTGTAATCAAATAAGCGTTAAGTAGCTGACAAGATTGGGCAAGACATCCAAGCTTGATATTGTTTTTGAGGATTTTTAAGTTTTATTTCCAAAATTAGAAGATTACTATTTTGGGAAACTTTCTTATTTTAGAAACTTTCTAAATTTAGTAACTTACTAAAATTAGAAATTTCTAATTTAATATTTTATAAATATTTTCGGGTTGGGTCACAAATTATAGGCCCAATTCTTGGCCCAAGACCATAGAATTCCAGTTGCCCCAATAATTTGACATAACCGAGACGGTTTATTAATTCTGGTCCAAGACCAAATTAACTATCAAAACCATCGGTTATTTACTAAACCAGACCAGCTCTAAATTATTTGGTCCAACCAAATCAAACTTAGACCAGCCTTCGGTTTAGGTTAAAATTCAATTTTTGAATTTCAATCCGGTTTAACTGGAAATTAAATAATACCAAGTATTAAATTATTTCCAGCAAACCGCGATTTGGGTTAACGCCTTTACCATACATTAATTAAATAATTAATGATTTATATAATATACTATTATATATTATATTTTCTAATATATAATATACATATTATATATGTAAAAGCGCAAAAAAAAAAAAAATTGCAAACCCTAACAATCATTTTTCATAATTATCAAACAACACATTCAAATGTGTTGAGCCGCAAGTTTTTAAAGTCATTCAATTATTAATATGAAACCACTGACATCGTGAGCCAATTGACCACGTGATCATCGCTTTTGATGTGATCGGCATGATTATATCAACAAGCGACAACAAGATGACAAAATTAATAATCAAACGATTTTGTTTCAATTCAATAATTCCAATGACAAGACAAGCGATTACCAAAGTCAAAAGGCATCCAATTCAATATCGATCGTATTAACATAACCAAAGACAAGCGATTACCACATGTGATTGACATCAAGCAATCACAAAAAGACAAACGACATTGACCAATTAATTATCAAAACGAACAATCGATCGATTCCATTAAACAATAGCGATACATAATAACACGCATCTATACAAGATACCAACACGCATCTAATTAGCATCGACTTAGGGTTTTACATAATAATCGGCTCATATACAAGATCACATGCGATTAAAAAACATGAACTCATTCGATTATTTAATAACAGCATACGGCCGAAACCCTAACTTGCATTAACTAAATTTCAATCAAAATCAATTAATCAATTTTCATATGATCCAAATTTCACAAGAAACCTAATGCCTAGGCTCTGATACCACTGAAGGATTATAGGTGTTTTTCCATGGTTCAATTCCCAATTGCAACCTAACACAAATCCTTAAACAGATCTAGGTTCTTGGCAAACGAATCATAAAACAAACCTGATCTTTACCTTTGCAGCGGAAATTGGTGGTAATGGCAAGATCAGATTAGAGCTGATGAGAATCGGCTCCTCCTCGAGTATCCACACTCTTACAAGCAAGGGACGGCTGCTAGACCAAAAGATCTGGAAGAATCAGAGAGAGATGAAGAGAGAGAGAGAGTTTTCACGCCAGAAGGAAAAACAAACGCAGGAGAATCATTTCCTTTAGGGCTTTCTGATTCTCTTATATCTCATTAATGGGCCCAAGTCATTAGACTAATGGCTCATTAATCTTTTGGGCCCAAAATACAAATCAGACAAAAGCCTGTATTTGTCTGGCCCAAAACTCTGATCCAATACAATAAATGCCATTGCATCTTACTGTATTAATTCCATTTAACTTTCCCGTTAGCTATGGTGTGTGACCCTTTGGGATCATACAATACTGGTAATAAGTCTTAAACTTATAGATCAAGAGCGGACTCTAGCAAGCCATCATGATCACCCAGTATTTATGACTTATGTCTGATCTCGACACTTATCATACTTTCTAGAGATAGTACGGTAGATTTCAGGACATTCCCAACAAAACTATCAGTACTTCATTACATTCACTGATGATTTCAGTAGATATGGATATGTCTACTTGATGAAACATAAGTCGGAAACCTTTGAGAAGTTCAAAGAATTCCAGAATGAAGTACAGAACCAGCTTGGTAAGAGTATTAAAGCTCTTCGGTCGGACCGAGGAGGAGAATACTTGAGCCAGGAATTCCGTGATCATCTGAGTGAGTGTGGGATCATCTCCCAACTCACACCTCCTGGAACACCTCAGTGGAATGGTGTGTCTGAGAGAAGGAATCGGACATTGTTAGATATGGTCCGATCCATGATGAGTCACACAGACCTTCCTATATCCCTTTGGGGATATGCTTTTCTGACCGCAACGTTCACACTGAACAGAGTGCCATCAAAATCAGTAGCAAAGACACCATATGAGTTATGGACTGGAAAGGCTCCAGCAATGTCTTTTCTCAGAATTTGGGGTTGTGAAGCATATGTCAAAAGATTAATCTCAGACAAGCTTACACCAAAATCTGACAAATGCTACTTCATTGGTTATCCTAGGGATAACAAGGCTTATTACTTCTATCTGCGATCCGAGAACAAGATCTTTGTTGCTCAGGATTGTACTTTTCTTGAGAGGGAATTTCTCTCTAAGAAAGATAGTGGGAGTAAGGTACAACTTGATGAAATTCAAGAAGGACAGGAACCTGTTCAACCTAATGAGGAAGAACAGCAGGATGAATTGCATGAAGTTGTAATAGAACCTGAACCTGAAGTACCTGAAGTTCGAAGATCCGGAAGGATCCTTCACGAACCCGATAGATATCAGGGATTCCTCGTGACTAATTGCCATGATCTTTTGATCATTGACGGTGATGAACCCTCGAACTTTGCAGAAGCCATGATAGGCCCTGACTCCTCAAAGTGGCGTGAAGCCACTGAATCCGAGATGGACTCCATGTCTGTCAACCGAGTGTTTTCACTGGTTGACTTACCCGCTGGTGCGAAAGCCATCGAGTGTAAATGGATCTTCAAGAAGAAGATTGACGTGGATGGAAATGTCCAGATTTACAAGGCCAGGTTGGTGGCAAAAGGTTTCAAGAAAATTCATGGTATAGACTATGATGAAACCTATTCACCTGTGGTCATGATGAAATCAATTCGGATTCTCCTAGCAACTGCCGCTTATTATGATTATGAGATTTGGCAGATGGATGTGAAAACCGCCTTTCTGAATGGAATCTTGGAGGAGGATGTGTATATGACACAGCCTGACGGTTACATTGATCCTAAGAATGCTGGGAAAGTATGCAAACTTCATAAATCCATTTATGGATTGAAGCAAGCATCCATGAGTTGGAATCTTCGTTTTGATGAGGCAATAAAGAATTTTGACTTCATCAGAAACAAAGAGGAACAATGTGTGTATAAGAAAACTAGTGGGAGCAAAGTGGCGTTTCTTATCCTATATGTCGATGACATATTGCTTCTTGGGAATGATATTCCAATGCTGAAGTCTGTTAAAGACTGGCTGGGAAGTTGTTTTTCCATGAAGGACATGGGTGAAGCCGCATATGTTCTTGGAATCCGAATCTTTAGAGACAGATCTAAAAGGCTGGTTGGACTTTGTCAAGATTCTTATATAGACAAAGTCCTGCATCGATTCGGAATGGATAAATCCAAGAAAGGATTCACGCCAATGATACATGGTGCTACACTAAGCAAGGATCAGTGTCCTAAAACACCTGATGAGCTTAAGCGCATGAGTAGGATTCCTTATGCTTCGGCTATAGGATCTATCATGTATGCCATGATCTGTACTCGTCCTGATGTTGCTTATGCACTAAGCATGACGAGTAGGTACCAGTCTAATCCAGGCGAGAGTCACTGGATTGCCGTAAAGAATATCCTGAAGTATTTGAGGAATACTAAGGATAAGTTCTTGGTTTACGGAGGAAGTGAAGTGCTTGAAATGAGTGGATTCACGGATGCAAGTTTTCAGACAGATAAAGATGATTTCCGGTCACAGTCTGGTTACATCTTCTGTCTGAATGGCGGTGCAGTAAGTTGGAAGAGCTCCAAGCAGAGCACCGTGGCAGATTCCACAACTGAAGCTGAATACATCGCTGCTTCAGAAGCTGCGAAGGAAGGAGTTTGGATAAGGAACTTCATGATTGAACTCGGTGTATTCCCAAATGCCACTGAGCCTTTGACACTGTATTGTGACAACAATGGTGCAATTGCTCAAGCCAAGGAACCGAGACATCATCAGAAATCCAAACATATTATGAGAAGGTATCACCTGATTCGTGATATAGTGAATAGAGGTGAAGTGATGGTCAGCAGAGTTCCCACTGATGAGAACGTGGCTGACCCATTGACAAAGCCACTCCCGAGACCTAAGCACGAGTTGCATACTGCTGCTGTAGGAATTAGAGATATTCAAATGTAATCTCTTTTTGAGTGGGAGTTGTGAGGGCTTTATTTTAGTTATTTTGATTGGTTCATGTAAACATTTTTAAATATTAATGAAATTTTATTTCTGGATTATTTTTAACTGTGATATAAAATAATCGTTCCAAAATGATTCATGTCATTATATATGGGCCATCGAAGTACATGAGTAGACTTGATCCTGAAACCCCATATTTAACGAAATGACATAAATCATAGTATCCATAGCCGAAGGTTATTGAGATTGGAACACCAACAACCATTTGAGACTAGAGTGTGTTGAGACTTATGACCAAGTTTCGAGGGGTCATAGATGCGCGGCATCAAAGTCGACACATAGGTATATGTAGGGGAGCATATGACCGGACATGGCCCGCTGATGAGAACTCTACAAGATATTAATATCTGTGTCATAAAAGGTTCTCATTTACGACTATAGAGTATAGTCCTTAGACCTGAGTTCGCATGCATGTAGCTGCACATGGATTGATGCGCTTTGATCATTGTCTAACGCTGTTTCGTAACTGGGAGCTATAAGGACCTTGGTTGGGTGTATTATGAAGTATGTAGTTTATAGTGATGGAACAAGATGGGATTTGTCCCTGCCGTTTAACGGAGGTAATATCTCTAGGCCAATCGGAGACTTGATAGCTGGTAAGAGAGTGGCCACTCCCAAACGGACTTGCCCAAGTCGTTTGAAATGTCAGTATCAAATCTGGTCCGATGAACATGGTCTGGCTATATAAGGATGACACGCATCTTGCCTTATGCCAGATCGAGATATTGAGACAAAAGGATTAGGGAATGTAGGATTCCAGTACAAGTGGGAGATTGTTGGGAATGTCCTGAAATCTAATGTACTATCTCTAGAAAGTATGATAAGTGTCGAGATCAGACATAAGTCATAAATACTGGGTGATCATGATGACTTGCTAGAGCCCGCTCTTGATCTATAAGTTTAGGACTTATTACCAGTATTGTATGATCCCAAAGGGTCACACACCATAGCTAACGGGAAAGTTAAATGGAATTAATACGGTAAGATGCAAGGCATTTACTGTATTTGTACAGAGAATTGGGCCAGACAAAATACAGTCTTTTGTCTGATTTGGGTCTTGGGCCCAATAGCCTGATAAGCCATTAGTTTAATTACTTGGGCCCATAAAACAAAGAGAGAGGCGCCACTTAGCCAGTAGTCTGCGATTTCTTCTAGGTCTGGCCGTCCTCTCTCTCTGTTGTTCCAGCTTGGTCTAGCAGCCTGATCCAGTAGCTTGTAAGCGTGTGGATACCTAGGAGGAGCCGGTTATCATCAGCTCTTGCAGATCTCGATATTCCTTTGATCAATCCGCTGCAATCATAAGGTAATGATCCTGATCTGTTTATGATTCAACTGCAAATCACCTAGATCCTAGTTGATTATGTTAGGTTGTAATCTGATAATTACACCAATGAACTCACATAATCTAACACGAAGCTCTTCTGCTCTCTGGGTCAGGATAAATAACTCTGCAGGTGGCCAGCAACTGTCTCACCAGATCAGGATACAACTCATAGTGCTGCATAGGCATTGTCCCCAGACCAATGCCCTTAACCAATGCCAACACCTGCTCATCAATGCCTAGACCTCTACAAGTCCAATAGTAAGCAAACTTCGCTGGCTTGATTTTCATATGACACCAGCCATTGTAGAGCAATGTATCGAACTCGTCCCAGTGCTCATGTAGCGGCCTCTCTGTGAATGTGTCAGTCTTAAGCAGCTTATCAATCTCCATATCCCATACCTTGTTTGTCGGAATCTGCTCCTTATCCGCCTTAGGACAAGGCAACTGTATGGCTTCCCGATCTCTCTAATAAGGCTCAGGATGTGGCGAGTCTCGAAAAAAACACTCAACTGGCGGATGAGGATGATCTGCAGCTGCAGCTGCTATGGTAGCTCTGTGTTTGCGAGGTTGTCCGCGAGGAGGCATCTGCAATCAAGAAAATAATGCATATTAGTCACGGCAGAACTCCCTGTGAAGTCGCAATGCAATGACCGTTGCACAAGTGCAGCGATCGTTGCAGGGCGATTTCACAGTCGCCAAATGATCCTCCAAATCATTTCAAAATTTGTTCCACAATCTCACAAACAACATAATTTCATCACCAATCAACCTAAATCAACTCTATAACAGTACGGAATCATCATTCTCAAGCCAAAATCTTCTAATTCCAAAACCCTAAAATCAAATCCGAAAACGATGAATTTGAGAGAACTTACCTCGGAATTGCTACGAATGGGTTAGAGGAATGGATAAAGCGTGTGAAAACAAGAGGAATAAGCTTTGAATCAATGAAAATGATGAAGAAATGAGTGATTTAGGGCAGAGGAGAATCGGTTGTACGGACGGCGAAATGGGGAAAAAGAGAAGAGAGAAAAGGTTTAAGGCACTTACGTGGATCGTGTATGCAACGACCGTTGCAGTTGAGCAACGATCGTTGCTAATGAACCGAATCGATTCCGGTTTAGCATAATTGTACCTTTACTTTGCAAATTGAACCATTTGCAACGACCGTTGCACAGGACCGCAACGATCGTCACAAGGCGATCTCATCTCTTCGTCATATCTCCCTGCAACGACCGTTGCACATGTATGCAACGATCGTCACACATCTCCAGACTCGTGTTCTGTAATGAAAACTTAGTAAAAACAAAATCAAAACATAAAATCCTAAGAAAAACACCAAAATTAATAAGAAAAAAAAAACATTAAAACCTAACAATGGGTTGCCTCCCACTCAGCGCTTGTTTAAGGTCATTATCTTGACCGGACTAACAAGATCAAGTTCCTGGAGATCTCGACAGAGACTGTGACTGCCTCTGCGCAAGTCTCCTCATCCAAGGCGGAGAGTAAGCTTCATCAGTGTGACTTGTCCAAGAAAAGAAGGAATGAAATGTTCTCCAGGATCTAAAACCAATGTCTCACTCATCTGCTCTCCATATCCATCCTTAATAGTGAAGGTCTGACCATCAATCTGTGGCTTGCGTAACATATCCATCTCAAAGTGCAGAGGCTCATCTCCCAGATAAAGATCAATCAGACTGTATCTTACATCTATCACTACTCCAGCTGTGGCCAAAAATGGTCTTCCCAGTATCAAAGCATCATCCTGCTCACTGTCGTACTTAAGCACCAAGAAGTCTGTCGGAACCAAGTAGTTCCCAACTCTTACTGGAACGTCCTCAAGAACTCCATCCAAAATCCTTATTGACTGATCATCTAGGACAAGAGAGGTCCTAGTGGGTGAAAAATCCATCATCCCCATCTTCTCTGCCACAGAGTATGGCATGAGACTTCCAGCAGCTCCTAAGTCACACAGAGAACGCTTGAAACCATCCTAAAAAATAGAACAACTCAGCACAAATATCTCAGGATCAGGTAGCTTCTTAGGAATCTTAGTTAACAGCACATCACTTATCTGTTGAGGGACCACTATCACCCAATCTTTCAGCATCTCGTCCATTGGCAGCATCTTCTCCAAGTATCTCTGCACAAAAGGGTGATATGGTGGATCATCAGATTGTGGAATTTCTTCCAACTTCTCATCCATCTCTTCCAGCAGTCTGGGCTCATCAATCTCCTGTTGAGTTATCTCAGACACTCCAGGGAATAATCTATTAAGCTCTTGATCCGTCTCTGCATCAATGCCATGAGAATCAAGTGAATCTCTCTGTCCACGACATGCAACGATCGACGCAATAGGTGCATCGATCGATGCAGCAAAAGTTTCACAGATTCCACCCGAGAGATTTTCTTCAGTTTCAGAATTTTCAGCTTCTTCCACCAGTTCAGCTGTGTTTAACTCGAAATTTTCACCTTGGTATGATCCATCATTGATATAGACTGACCAAGCCTTGATGTGGGTGTCCACGACACTCTTTCCCTTAACATAACTTGAAATTTGGCTCACTTGTGTGTCCAATTGCTTCACATGTGTACTTAAGGACTCAAACTTCCCATTAAGGTCCCATACACATCATCTAACTTCCTGTTGCAGTCCAAAGCAATCTTAGTCTGTCCTTCTAGCAACTGCTCCATCATACTCTCCATCTTGCTCTCATGAGCATTAGCAGCATGAGGTGTTTGGTAAGAGGAAGATCTATAAGTCCTCTGATTACCTTGCTGAAAAGGCTTCTGATAACCATCATTCTGTCCGAATCCAGAAGAGTTTTGATTGCTTGTGAAATCACTCTTCTGTCCACCATTGAAGAACCTATTACCATGCTGATTACCAAACCTATTCCCTTGGAAACCAGATCCTCCAATGTAGTTTACATCCTCTTCCTGACCATCTTCTTCAGCTTGGATCACTTCAACATCCTGAGCAAAATGGACAGCTTTTTTCCATGCCAGCAAATTACAGACAGTGTCCAACTTAATCCTAATATCAGCAATCTTCAAATTATCTATCTTCCCACCAGACTCCTTCCTTCTCCTATCAGGAGTCTTGCAGCTATTACTGCTTACCAAGTTGTCTATCAGTTGCTTAGCTTGCTCAGGAGTCCTAGTGTTGAAATTTCCATTGCTGGAATTATCCAACGCAGTCTGGTAAGGGAGATCTATACCTCTAAAGAAAATACCAGCAATGTTACCTCAGTAAATCCATGATGCGGGCAGTCACGTTGGTACTTCTTAAATCTCATCCAGGCAGTTTTAAGAGGCTCTATAGGACCTTGGGAGAAAGTGAGAATGTCCTGTCTCGACTGATCAGAGCGAGCATCATCATAGAAGTGTCTCAGAAACTCACTCTTCACAGCATCCCATGTAGTAAACTTCCCAGGTGGAAGTTGTTTCAACCAAGCAGCAGCATCTCCAGCGAGAGAGTAGGGGAAGAGTTTGAGAAACAGATATTCATAGTTCACTCCATCATACTTCATCCCAGTGACTATGTCCTCAAACTCATCAATATGATCCATTGGCTGCTCATTAGGGAACCCATGGAAGGCATTCTGCCTCAGAATAGAGTAGTAGATGGTCTTGATCTCAAAGTCATTCCTCTCAAAACCAGGAGGCACAAGCGCTGACCGGTTAGCATGAAACTCATCCGGACGGTTATAGTCAGCTAAAGTCCTCTCATGAATAACACCTTATCCTTGGCTTTGTCCTTGGCCTTGTTCTTGTTCCGGCTCAAGGATCACATTCCCTTCAGCATCAATCTTATGCCCAACAGCATTGTACGGATTGTTATGTCGGTCCCTCAGGACACCATGAGCATCGGGTATTAGAATCAGACGTTCTTGAACCGTTCTTGCTCGTTGAACTTTCCTGTTCGTCCTCTCTAGTCTAGCAAGCTCTTCAAGTCTGAGATTAACAAGATTCAAGTTCCGATTACTTCTGGTATCACGCGTCTGCATAAACCGTCTGTAATCGCAGTGCAACGATCGATGCTAAGCTGCAACGATCGACTCATCTCCAGTCGCTTAGTAACGATCGACACAAAAGAAGTAACGATCGATGCTATGCGAATGTCAAACCTGCGACAGAGAAAAACAGAGAAAAATTAGTAACCAAAAACAAAAAATAAAAATCCTAGTCTAAACCCTAAGTTCAAATCTATCGAAGACTCAAAAGAGTCCCCGGCAACGGCGCCAAAAACTTGATAGGTGTAAAGTTTTAATCCTATTCTACTGCAAGTGCACAATCAATGCAATTATAGTATATAGGGTTATCGAATCCACAAGGACTCTGGGCAACAATAGAATTATGAACAGTCGAGTTAAACTAGGAGAAAGTATGTGATAAACTAAAAGCAAAACAGAAAAGTAAATCAGGTAGCAAGATTGGTTTGAAGGCAATTAACTAAAAGCGCTAAGTCTAGGGAGTTCTCAGGAAGTCAGACAAGCAGATAAATTATTTAGTCAGGATAAAATTAAGTACGGTTCTAGAACTCAAACACGGAAATAGAATTAACCAACTTTCGTTGAGAGAATTCTCTAAGTCTAATAGCAGAATCCAAATTTCTTTGTAATTCCTAACAGATTAAACTAGCTTTAAGATTAAGTTCAATATGTTCACAATTCAATTAAACCAAATTTCTTTGCGAGTAATTCAATTGCTCAACCTAAATAGTTCAGATTCTAAATCACGCTTTCGTGTCAATTTAACAACCTAAGATCTAGAGGCTAAGTGATCAAGTTAGAAACTAGTGTTAAGCACAATTTAGATTGAAGAACAATTAAGTTATGAATCCTAACTGAAATAAATAAATCTAGCAAGTCATGAAATCCCTATGAGAATCCCTAAACCTAAGTATGAAAACATAATCAATGAAATAATAGATTGCATAAATAAAGAGTAAAGATAGGGGTTCGAAATCTTCTCCAAAAGCAGAAAGCAGTACATGATTAGATCAGCCCCAAAGCTCTAGAAATCTCTATGCTCAAAGTATGAAAGCCTAAGTAAAAAGTCTGTCAAAGCTTACCTATAAACTGATGTAAAAACCTAATTATATAAGCTAATCACGTCTTGGGGCTTCTTTGTAATTATCAGGAACTTCTGGGCAAAACTGTGAATTCTGCATTCTTCATTAAACCGTCGAGGAAGGCCCATCTCGCTTGTGTGTCGATCGATGCACAATGTGTGTCGATCGATGCATTACTCTGTTTTGGACAGTGAACTCTATCTCTCGGGTCAAATCACCAAAATGCTCCAAAAAGCTCCATAAACTCCAATTACGCTCCAAACATGCATATATCTAATAATACCTGTAAAAGACTCTAAAGCAACACTAAAAGACTCTAAAACACACTTATATCATGGTCTAAAACCGGTGAAAACCATGATATATCACTAACGCTCAGGGGTTGAAAACACCTAGTGTTGCCCGACACTTCGTTAGCATCCCGACACCATTCTAGGGAGGAAACTTTGAGTTTTCGTGAAGGACCGAAATCGACTCAGGTAGATCCTGAGGTCGACTGAAGGAAAATCAACGAAGGATTCAGCACATAGATCGAGTGTCGACCGACACCACTTCAGTGTCGAACGACACCATGGTTGGATACGCACAAATTCTCTGAAATCTCATACTTGTGTTTAAGAGAGCACCTACAAGGCAAATATTCCGGTCCCTAGGCCTCCTAACAGGTCCAAACATGAACTGTATGCCGCCAGATGCAAGGAAACGATGGATAAGGAGCTGATAAAGATTCCAATTTTTGATATTTCACATATGCACCCTTCTCTGTGGATGTTTGCAGAAAGGATGATCTCTACGGATGGATATTTAAACGAAGGGATGATGAAGGTCTCTAAAAAGTCAGTGTAGTGCTAATGAACAAGGTTCCAGAGAAGCTACCAGATCCAGGTGTCTTTGTGCTAAATTGTTCCATCTTCAATGACACTTTCTCACATTCTCTGTGTAATTTGGGATCGTGGTAATCTCATGCCATACTCTGTGGCTGTGAGGTTGGGATTGATGGACTTTCAGCCGACTAGGATCTCTCTAATCGTAGATGATCGATTGAAGTGGAAACCATAAGGAGTCCTCGAGAATATTCCTATTAGAGTGGGAAATTGTTTGATCCCCACATACTTTGTGGTGCTGAAGTATGAAGCTGAACAAGATGACCATGTACTTCTTGGTAGATCCTTCTTGGCTACAGCTAAAGTAGTCATTGATGTGAGGCAAGGTCTGATTGATCTTCATCTAGAAGATAAGCCTCTGCATTTTAGGATGAACAAGCTATGCAGATCCACAATTTATGGTAAGACATTCTGAGTTGAGGTGGAACCATACATTCATATTGGTGAGGCTAAAGTTCTTAATAGTGGAAAAAAGAAGATGGTGGTTTGTCCTGAGTCTACTATATCATCTTCAGCACATGCAACTGCTCTTAAGCAGAAATCTCCAGACATCGCACTTCCACGAATGCAAAGGTACGCACCTTCTGCACCTTTATCTCCTGACCCAATTGCTATGAATGCAGGGAAACGATATATCCACCCACACTACCCTCCCACCAATATTATGTTCCTACATTCCTTGGACGATCTCATGTTGAGGCTTCTTACACACTCCCATGGATGAGGAGACTTTCGCAGAGGCACTCTTTGCCTCTATCAACCCCCCCCCCCCCCCCCAAGAGCCAGATCTCCTACCCCTCTATTGTGTCGGTCGACACCACACTAAAAAATACGGACAAATGTCGAGGACGATCGGCACATATCAGATTGTGTCAACCTAAGTCTGGTGTTGCTCGAGACCAGGCTGTGTCGGTCGACACCCACCATGCTAGCAGGAAAGGTTTCTGATTTTCCCGATTTCACTTGTTTATGCCTTGTTCTCCCGAGACCAAGCTTCTATAACATTACGGTCAGTGTTGTTTAAGTGTGGGGGAGGTAGTTACTGACACACAATTTTCTGTTTTCTTAGAGTCAGTCCATTGTTTTATGTCGTTTTATTGAGTCAAAACTAGTTTGAAACTATGATTTATCTAATAACTTTTTGCATTCACAGGAACCTAAGTAACCATTGGACAGACTTGCAGCAGATCTATGACTATTAGAAACCACACATTTATCAACCTACCATGGACACCCATATTCCCTCAAATATTCAGAGGATCCATTACCAACTTCACCTCTAACCTGACTTGATTTTCCTCACTCAGGGGCTTGGTATATATAGTCTTTTACTTGGTTTTTCGAGGCTATCTAGCCTTTACATGTTAGCACGGGAATAAAGTGAAGTTAGGAGTTTTGAAGAATTTTTGGAGCATTCTGCAAGAATTATAGGATGGAGTTGTATACAGACATCAATGTCGCCCGACACCACCTAGGTTTATGCACGAGATTTAAAGACATCTTTTGAAGAATCACAAAAGAGCCCAAATGTTTAATTATTTGTAATTATCTTTGAACGTGTTTTAGGCTGTTAATTAGGTTTTAAAGTGATTTCATATTTTATCTTTGTTCTTGATTTGGAGATTGAGAGATATTTCAGAGGCTGATTTGCTACTTTGTAACCTTTGAGATAAAGAATTCGAACCCCTTTATCTATATATATTCAGTCTTTGGTTTTCTATTCATGATGTGTTGTTTAATCGATAATATGTTTGAGTTGTTTACCTTGTTAGATTTAGGGATTCTCGTTATAGTGTTCATGCTCTTTTTGATCTCTGGTTATTTAGGATTCACAATCAATCTGTTCATCACATAAGTTAGTATTAAAGCTAATTTGGACTGATAACCAAGAACTTAGATCTTAGGTCAATAAATTGGCATAAGAGTGTGTTTTATAATCTGAAATAACTTAGTGTTAGCAATTTAACTAATCGCAAAGAGATTTGGTTTAGGTAAATTGTGAACGGAAGAACTTAGACTTAATGCATGTCTAGAACTCTAAGATTGAAAAGAGATTTGTATCATTAGGTTGCTAGATATAGAAACAATTGCATCAAGAGTTGAATTGTTTTCTACTTGTGTTTATAGTTCTTGAACCTGCTTAATTTGAATCTTGACTAATCTGTGTCTGTCATTGTATGATTTCCTGAGAACTTCCCTAAGTCAACGCTTTTCTCCCATTGAATCTACATTTTAATTTACTTTCATTGTTTACTACTTTACACCATTCGCACATGTGATATATCATGGTTTTTACCCAGTTTAGACCATGATATAGATGTGTTTTTAGTGTCTTTTGTATTCGTTTAGAGTCTTTTACAGGTTTAATCAAGTTTGGAGCTAATTGGAGATATTTGGAGCATTTTGGGACTTTTGGGACGTTTTGGCCGAGAGCTGAAGTCACTGCCTGATTTATTGATCAT
The DNA here is from genome assembly GCA_030180135.1 of Orychophragmus violaceus. Taxonomy (NCBI): domain Eukaryota; kingdom Viridiplantae; phylum Streptophyta; class Magnoliopsida; order Brassicales; family Brassicaceae; genus Orychophragmus; species Orychophragmus violaceus. Next base: position 59,629,110 of record CM058238.1, on the reverse strand, counting down.
GCATCGACCGACACACCTTGTGCATCGGTCGACACACTACCGAGATGGGCCGTACACGTCGGTTTAATGAAGTTATGAAGATTTGCAAAGAAGCCCAAGATAGTTCCAGTATTTACACAGAAGCCCCATCCGAGATTATGCCTATATATACTAGTTTTTGGTGTTTTATTTAGTTACGCTTTCATACTTAGAGCTAAGAGATTTCTAGAGCTTTTGGGGCTGATCTATTTCCTGTATTCACTTATTTTGGAGAAGATTTCGAACCCCTTTATCTATTTAATTTCTTATATGCAATCTATTATTTCTTTGATTATGTTTTCATTAATCATGTCTGAGTAGATCCATAGTTGAGTTTAGGGTTTCTCATTAGGGTTTGATGACTTGCTAGACTTGTTTAATTCAGTTAGGATTCACATGATTAGAATGTTCTTCAAACTAAATTGTGCTTAAAGCTAGTTCTAACCTGATCAATTAGAATCTAGATCTGAGGTTGTTAAATACGTCACGAGAGTGGGGTTTAGGAATCTGAACTATTTAGGTTGAGCAATTAAATTATTCGCAAAGAGATTTGGCTTAGTTTAATTGTGAACATATCGAACTTGAACTTAATGCTAGTTTAATCTGTTAGTAATTGCAAAGAGATTTGGGTTACTGCACTTAGGCTTAGAGAGTTTTCGCAAAGAGATTTGGTTAACTCTATTTCCGTGATTTGAGTTCTAGAACTGAGTTTAATTTGATCCTGACTGATTAGCTTGTCTGCTTGTCTGATTTCCTGAGAATACCCTAGGCTTGACGCTTTTAGTTTATTGCTTACAAAACCGATTCCTGCTACTGTTTACTTTCTTGCAACGCAATTTATTTACTTCACTACTTGCTTTATTTCTAGTTTAATCTCTACGTTTCTGTTTCTATTGAGACCAAGTGTCCCTGTGGATTCGATAACCCTATATACTACTTGACATTGCTGTTCACTTGCAGTTTAGAATAGGGTAAAACTTAGAACCTATCAGGTTTTTGGCGCCGTTGCCGGGGACTCTTTGAGTCTTCGATAGGACCGAACTTAGGGTTTTTACTAGAAATTTTTCTTTTTGTTTTTGTTCTTTTTCGTTTTTCGTTTTTTGATTTTGCTAACTTTTTCTCTGTTTCTTTCTGTCGCAGGTACGACTCTCGCCTTGCGTCGACCATTGCACACCTTGCGTCGATCGACACTAGGCGATTCCGAGATTGAATCGATCGTTGCACTGATAGCATCGATCGTTGCTGGACGATTACAGACAGTTTATGCCAACGCAGAAAACTCGAAGTAATCCGAACTCGAGCTTGGTTAATCTCAATCTAGAGGAACTTGGACGTTTAGAAAGAGCTAACAGAAGAGAAAGAAGAGAGAGAATGGTACGAGAACGTTTGATCTTGATACCAGATGCTGAGGGTACCCTGAGGGATCCGGAGAACAATCCTTACAATGCTGCTGGGCAAAGGGTTGATGCTGAAGGGAATGTCATCCCTGACCCTCCTGAGCAACTGCAACAGGAACAAAACCAGGGTCAAAGACAAGCTCAAGATAGACGGATGGTGGTTCATGAGAGGACACTAGCTGACTACAACAGACCTGATGAGTTTCATGCAAACCGAGCAGCTTTAGTGCTTCCTGCCTTTGAGAGGAATGACTTTGAGGTCAAGACCATCTACTACCAGCTGATGAGACAGATTGCTTTTCATGGTCACCAAGCGGAGCAGCCTATGGATCACATTGATCGGTTTGAGGACATAGTTACTGGCATGAAGTATGAGGGAGTGTGCCCGGACTATCTGTTCCTTAAGTTATTTCCACACAGTCTTGCTGGAGACGCTAGTGTATGGCTGAGACAGCTGGCACCTGGCCAGTATAGCACTTGGGCAGCTTTAAAGAGTGAGTTCCTGCGTCACTTCTACGATGATGCGCGTTCAGACCAGTCCAGACAGGACATACTCACTTTCTCCCAAGGAGCTGTGGAGCCTTTAAAGACTGCCTGGATAAGATTTAAGCAGTATCAGCGTGACTGCCCACACCATGGATTCACTGAAGTTCAGCTGATTGGTATTTTCTTCAGAGGAATAGATCTTCCATATCAGTCTGCGCTGGACAATTCCAGTAATGCCAACTTCAACACCAGGACTCCTACACAGGCTAAGCAGTTGATTGAGAATCTAATTGGCAGCAACAGCTGCAAGACTATGGATGAAAGGAGGAAGAAACCTAGTGGAAGTGTTGATAACTCAGAGATGGCTGAACTGAGATCCAGGATGGACAAAATCTGCACTCTTCTAGGTGAAAAGAAGGCTGTCCACTTTGCTCAAGAGGGAGAGGTAATTCAGACTGAGGAGGACACTCAGGAAGAGGATGTGAATTACATCGGAGGATCTGGTTTCCAAGGAAACAGATTTGGATATCAAGGAAACAGATTTTCCGGTGGAGGACAGAAAAGTGCCTACACAGGCAATCAGAACTCATCGAGCTATGGACAGACCAGTAATTTTCAGAAGCCTTATGGACAGAATGCTCAGAGGACCTACGGATCTTCATCTTATCAGACACCTCCTACAGCCGCTGCTTTCGAGACTAAGATGGAGACAATGATGGAACAATTTCTGGAAAGCCAAGTCAAGACTTCTGTGGACTGCAACAAGAAAATTGATGCTATGTATGGGGATCTCAATGGAAAGATTGAGTCTATGAACACTCATATGAAGCAACTGGACACTCAGGTAAATCAGATTTCAGGTTCCATGAAGGGAAAAGGAGTCACAGATACTCATATTAAGGCCTGGTCTGTACTCATTAATGATGGATCTCATCAAGGTGAGAAATTTGAGCTAAGTACAGCTGAGTTGGTGGATGAAGAAGAATTTTCGGATTTGAGTGAAAAACTCTCGTGTGGAAATTGTGAAAATCGCATTGCAACGATCGACACACACCTTGTGTCGGTCGATGCAGGTCGTGAGCAGACAGTATTGTCGGATGATAATGAGACTGATGCAGAACTGGCCCGCCTATTCCCCGGTATATCTGAAATAACTCGGGAGGAGATTTATGCACAAGCAACTAGGCAATATCCCAAGGTGTCTGAGGTAATTAAACAGGAGATTGAAGAGCTGAAGAAGCTAGAAGAAAGTGGTGAAGACTTGGAAGAACTTCCACCGTCTGATGATCCACCTTATCATCCCTGTGTACAGAGGTACTTGAACAAGATGCTGCCTTTGGATGATGAGCTGCGAGAATGGGTGATTATAGTTCCCCAACATATCAGTGATGTTATGCTAAACAAGATTCCAAAGAAGTTACCTGATCCCGGAGTCTTTATACTAGATTGCTCTATCTTTGAAGACAGTTTTAGACGCTCTCTATGTGATTTAGGAGCTGCTGGAAGCATGATGCCTTATTCTGTAGCGGAACAGCTGGGATTGCTGGATTTTTCTCCTACTGGGACCCGTCTTGTCCTAGCTGATCAGTCTATACGAGTTCCGGAAGGAATCTTAAAGGACATCCCAGTGAGAGTTGGAAACTATTTAGTTCCGACAGATTTCCTTGTGCTGAAATATGACTGCGATCCTGATGAAGCATTGCTGCTTGGAAGACCATTCTTGGCGACAGCAGGAGCTGTGATTGATGTTAGACAGAGTCTAATAGACCTCCATCTGGGAGATAATCCGCTGCGGTATGAAATGGAGAAGCTGCGGAAGCCACTGGTAGAAGGGCAGACATTCACAATCATGGAAGCAGATGATGGGTAGCCGGATGATACAGTGATTCTAGACCCTGGAGCACATTTTACTCCCACCTTTCTTGGACTGAAGCATTCTGCAACAGCCTATTCTCCACCATGGATGAGGAGACTTGAACAGAGACAGAACAAGTCTCTGTCAGGATCTCTTAGAGCCTGAAAAATCTTGTGCGTCCGGTCAAGCTATTGACCTTAAACAAGCGCTGAGTGGGAGGCAACCCACTGTTTTCATTTTTGCATTTTGATTTTAGTATTTTTCTAGATTTTACGTTTTTGTTTCTGTTCTGGTGAGTTTTTGGTTGCAGGTTTCGGACAAATCGCAGTGCGTCGATCGACACACCATTGTGTCGATCGTCACAATACGAAAGAATCACATTGCAGCGATCGTTGCGGTCCTGAGCAACGATCGATCCCCAACGAAAATCGCACAGCAACGGTCGGTGCACCTAGTGCAACGATCGATGCCTGACTGCGACAGAGGTAAAACCCGAGAGAACTAACCATTCAATTCACTAATTTTTGTTTTCTTTCTTTTAACCAATCCCTTGCTTGACACTACTGGGAACAGTGTGTCTTAAGTGTGGGGGAGGTTCTACTAATTACTTTCTTTTGTTTTCTTAAGATTCAGTTAAATTTTTAATAAAAAAATTTGTTTTTCGAGTCAAAATTTGTTTAAGTAGGAAACAATGATTTTTTGAGAAGATTAGCAGCATTTGCAGGAACTTAAGTGACCATTGAGATGAAGCTGCAGATTAATCTATGACTATTAGAAAACCCCATCACGGATCAACCTACTGAGGACACCCACATCACTTCAGGTATCAGAGGATCCTTTTACTGACTTCACCCCTAATACTGACTTAGATTTTCTCACCTAAGGGCTTGGTATACTTTGTGTCGGGTTCCTTTGCTAGTTCTGACACAGCTTGTAAACCTGTCCTATCTAGTTCCCTTCTCCCCTTCCATAAAGTAAAAAAAAAAAAAAGATAATAAACTGAGGATGAGTTAGTAACTCCGAAGTGGTCATGGGAATGGTAGCTAAAACTCTCATATCCTGTGTATCCATGGAATGTGTCCAAAGTACACCCCATAACGGGAAGAACACTGATAAAAAAAATAAAATGATACCCAATGGGGAAAAATCAGTTGTTAAGGAAGGGAAAGAGAAGAAAGGGACTAGAGAAAGATAGTATGGTGGTCTAGAGCTGGCAAAGTAAGAACCCATGTGCCCTTTGATCGATACTCCTTAGGTGAGACCGCACTTTAATACTTGCAGAAGTCAGTAGGGAGAATTTGAATGCTTGAATGTGATTGTGGAGTTTATTTAGGACAGTTGCTAAGTGTGGGGGAAGTATATGTTGGTCTTGATGTTTGTAGATTGATTCTTTCATGTGGATTACTAAGGGGAATCTGAATGCTGCTGCTTCTAGGACAAAATGAGTTTCTGAAGAGTTTTCAAACCTCTTCACTACATTTAAGTTCTCTGTTTTGCTTGAGGGCAAGCAAAGGCTAAGTGTGGGGGAGTTGATATATCATGGTTTTTACCCAGTTTAGACCATGATATAGATGTGTTTTTAGTGTCTTTTGTATTCGTTTAGAGACTTTTACAGGTTTAATCAAGTTTGGAGCTAATTGGAGATATTTGGAGCATTTTGGGACTTTTGGGACGTTTTGGCCGAGAGCTGAAGTCACTGCCTGATTTATTGATCATGCATCGACCGACACACCTTGTGCATCGGTCGACACACTACCGAGATGGGCCGTACACGTCGGTTTAATGAAGTTATGAAGATTTGCAAAGAAGCCCAAGATAGTTCCAGTATTTACACAGAAGCCCCATCCGAGATTATGCCTATATATACTAGTTTTTGGTGTTTTATTTAGTTACGCTTTCATACTTAGAGCTAAGAGATTTCTAGAGCTTTTGGGGCTGATCTATTTCCTGTATTCACTTATTTTGGAGAAGATTTCGAACCCCTTTATCTATTTAATTTCTTATATGCAATCTATTATTTCTTTGATTATGTTTTCATTAATCATGTCTGAGTAGATCCATAGTTGAGTTTAGGGTTTCTCATTAGGGTTTGATGACTTGCTAGACTTGTTTAATTCAGTTAGGATTCACATGATTAGAATGTTCTTCAAACTAAATTGTGCTTAAAGCTAGTTCTAACCTGATCAATTAGAATCAAGATCTGAGGTTGTTAAATACATCACGAGAGTGGGGTTTAGGAATCTGAACTATTTAGGTTGAGCAATTAAATTATTCGCAAAGAGATTTGGCTTAGTTTAATTGTGAACATATCGAACTTGAACTTAATGCTAGTTTAATCTGTTAGTAATTGCAAAGAGATTTGGGTTACTGCACTTAGGCTTAGAGAGTTTTCGCAAAGAGATTTGGTTAACTCTATTTCCGTGATTTGAGTTCTAGAACTGAGTTTAATTTGATCCTGACTGATTAGCTTGTCTGCTTGTCTGATTTCCTGAGAATACCCTAGGCTTGACGCTTTTAGTTTATTGCTTACAAAACCGATTCCTGCTACTGTTTACTTTCTTGCAACGCAATTTATTTACTTAACTACTTGCTTTATTTCTAGTTTAATCTCTACGTTTCTGTTTCTATTGAGACCAAGTGTCCCTGTGGATTCGATAACCCTATATACTACTTGACATTGCTGTTCACTTGCAGTTTAGAATAGGGGTAAAACTTAGAACCTATCAACCTGCTTAGCATTGATAACGAATGAATATTCTATTGATATTCTATGGCCCATTGTTCGAAACCCTAGGTATTACAACTTCGACATTGTACACTTGCAGTAAATAACTAGGGATAAACTTTGACGTATCAGCTGTGAAAATGATGTCATCAACATATAATAAGAGATAAGCGCAATCGTTACCCTGTTGTAAATAAACAGAGATGGATCCGCCTTTCTAGCAGTAAACCCCATCGAAGAAATGTTAGCTGCAAACCTCGAATTCCAGGCGCATGGAGCCTGCTTCAAGCCGTAAATTTCCCTCCTATGTTGGCACACATGATGCCGAAGTTGCTTGTCGACAAACCCTAGAGGTTGGTGCATATTAAAATTTTCCTCTAAATCTCCTTGAAGAAAGATGCTCTTTACATCCAACTGGTATATCAGCCAGATTATAGCAACTAACATTGAGAACAATTCATATAGTCACCGGCTTCACAGCACGGCTGATTATTTCTGTAAAATCCATACCTTGTTCCTGCGATTTTCCATTCGCCACCAGTCTCACCTTATGTCGTGAAAGAGCTCAATGTGCATCATATTTATGCTTAAAAATCCACATAGATCGAACAATGTTGATGTTAGTAGGCCTTGGTACTAAATCCCAAGTCTTTGTTTTATTCATAGCATCTATTTCATCTATCATTGCCGGATTTCATTTCTGATCAGAAATAGCATGGAGATGGCTTTTTCAATTGGAGATTTAGAGATGGAGAGCAAAGAAATAATCTGTTAAGGATTTTTAATACCAGCTTTGGTCATGTCGTCATTGTATGACGAGGAAGGAGAAGAAATGGTTGATTTGGAACAACCTATTAAGTTACATGAGTTTTTTTATTCGCGACATTTTGCGGAGGCTGAATTGAAGTTAGAGATGGAAAGATTGGTGATTAGATAATTTCTAGAAATTGAGGCAATTATTCAGAGCTTCTGTAACACCCCCTTTCCATTTATCTGATGACCGATAAGCTGGCTGGCCAACAATCAGACAAGAACTCGACCGGCCAAATCCGTGCAAGTCAAACGAAGAGGGTTCGCTACATACAAAAGTCGGAGACGGTCCGGTTTGAGACAAAAATGCTTTCCATCCAAGACTTCGTTTACCTCGCTTCCATCATACAAGGCTTTTCAACCCTTACCACTTCTATGAGTTGTTTTTGGTTCGAACTAAACCGTAAATCAGGGAACGAGCCTGCTTTTAGTGTTTTAAATCTTTTAATCTTTTATTTAAATCTTTTAAACTAATTTAAGGGTTTTCTTAAACATTTTACGAGCCCAAAAATATGAAACCTAAAATAATGAAAACGCTTTCAAATACTAACCGTTGCTCAACCAATCTGAATCAACTCCAAGGGGCCTACGGAGCTGTTTGAGGAGCTTTTCTTGTTGAGTTACATGAGCTGTTTGAGGAGCGACATTTTTCGGAGGCTGAATCCAAGTAGGAGATGGAAGGAACGGTGATTCAAGAATGGCTCAAAATTGAGGCAATGGTTCAGAGCTACTGAAATGTCCCCTTCGCATTTATCCGATGACTGACGAGCTGACCGGCTAACAATCAGACAAGAACATGACTGACTGAATCTGTGCAAGTCAAACGAGGAGGGTTCACTACATATAAAAGCCGGACATGGTCCAGTTTGAGATAAAAGGTTATCCATCCTCGATTCTGTTTACCTTGTTTCCATCATACAAGGTATTTCAACCCGTACCACTTCTACGAGTTGTGTTCGGTTCAAACTAAACCGTAAATCAGGGACAACCCCCTTTTAGTGTTCTAAATCTTTTAATATTTTAAACTAATTTAAGGGTTTTTTAAAACGTTTTACGGGCCCAAAAATCCGAAGCCGAAAATAATGAAAACGCTTTCAAAATTAAACCGTAGCTAAAGAAATTTGAATCTACTCCAAGGGTCCTACACGTTCGCCGAGCTACTATGAAACCTTAAAAAGAGGAAAAAGAGTTAGAAAAATAATCCAAGATCACCCATTAAGCTGGCTCCCAACTACAAGGCTAAAAACCCCACCCGACAAATCCAAAATAACAAGAAATAACAATCAAAGAAGAAAACAACCAATCATGTACTACTAGGACGTAATGTTCACAACACAAGACACAAACAAAACACACAACATAACGAAGGAAATAAAAAAAAATTGCGGCACATACCCTCGATAGACTTAATCTAATCATTAAACGCACAAATAACGAAATCTCAACACCATGGGTCCCTGACGCAAACTCGGTAATATTCCTTAGGAATACCTAGCTATCCCTTTTTATGATAACTAGAACCTCCCACGTGTCCTCGACGTAACACAAATTCCTACGACTAGGACACTGTTATATGTCCATCGATACACAGTGAATCAGCCTACCCCAACATGATGCCCGACCCTAAGATATGACCCATCACTCTGAGCCCCATGCCTACTGGCATCAGCCGCGTCGGTTAATGCCAAGCTAAAACCCCTACCTGAAGATACGTAAACTGACAAGGATCTCCCTATGATTCAATTGGGAAGGAAGTATCAGAATGCCACACCCAAGACTCACGGGATCTAACGCACCCTAAAAAGTCTTAAACTATAGTAAAAAATCTACGACATGCAAGCAGACTCACTGAGACTCTAAGACTCAGCATAAGAACGATAAGGTCAATAAACCAATAACAGCTCAACCCAAGTACTCGTAAACTATACTGCAAGTCTTAACCATATCACCACTAAACTCAACATCACCATAAACTCAACCGGACCTATCCGGCCCCACCCGGAATATGTAACCACAACCTAACCGGCCCTACCAAGATTATGTAACAACACAACACAACCTATTCAGCCCAACACCGGAATAGGTAACAACAAAACAATACAACGATAACAACATCTCAAATCATTCAACCGATATTCAATCAACCTCAATCATACAACCCAATCAATCCTGATAATTCATGAACCGTTAAACATAGTTGTCCCGAAGCGTTGACCCAAAATGTTGACTTGATCCACAGAGTTGACCGTTGACCCATACAAAGTTGACCATTGAGAGAATTAAGGATTTTTGAAATTTATTTAAGGATTTTTGGTATATATTTAAGGGTTTATGAGTTTCTTGAGGAAAAAGTAATTTATGGGAACTGATCGAGGTGGTGGTATACGATGGGGAGAGGGAGAAGAAGAGATGGCGTGATCTTCTTTCTAAATCCAAGTGTCGTTTATGTAGTGGAGAGCTCACTCCTCATGCATTGCATTGTTGTAACACCTCACCATACATGTGTCACCATGCATGAGCAAGTGCATGCATTTGTTCCACCTCAATTCAGTTTGTAGTTAATTCACCTTGAGATTCATTTAATCAACTCCAAGAATTTTCAAGTATCCTCCAGCCAATCGTCGATCGCCACGTGTTTCGACGTGGCCGAACTATGATTCCCGATCAAATTGGTATTTCCCAAATTCTGCTAAAAATCCTCTAAATGACGTTTCTATTTCCTGGAACATCCAACAATGACTCTCCACAAATTTTTTTTAACCCGTTTTAACTTTTCGTTGACTCAGAATCACCAAAATATGCTTCCTAATATGTTTCTGGTATATCAATTTTCTTTTCCGATAAACCCTATTTGCCTTCTAAAAATCCGTCTTCGGTGACACTACAAGAAATATGGGCATTGGTAACAGTGCATGGTAGCACTAATTCACCAACTGCTACTAAAACTTTTTTAATCTGACACCAACCTTTTAGTAGCGTTACATTAGTGCTAGGAATTAGTTTCTAAACGCGCAAACCATAAAATGACAACAATAGCTTTTGGAGGCAAAAATACTTAGCCATTTTTTCTTTTTCCGCCATTCTCACTCTCGAGCATGCAAAGCTCTCTCACCAAAATTTCTGAATTTCCCCAATTTTACTTCCCTCTCTAAAATCTGTTACACTAAACAGATTCCCATCCTAATTTCGACCTTTGTAGACTCAATTCTCCACTTTATTCGGTGTGTATAAGTTAATCGGAACTGAAAATCAGCTCTCTTCCAGCCTAATTTGGTGTCGTTTACTCCGGTGTCGTCGCCATCTGCAATTTCAAGGTGAAACCCTCTTACGATATCTGTTGTTCTGAACCCTAGAACTAATTCCACATTCAAAGTGTCTTTGATTTATCTGATTAATTTCAAATACCTGTCATTGCAGCAAGATTCGAAGCCACATAGATCTATTTGAGGACACGAAGATAAGCAAAAAGAAAACTAAGGTTATACACTTTTGATTTTTGTTTCTTGTTCGTCTGAATGGTATTAATTTTACTGCATTACAAACGAATAGATTCATGATATGGATTTGCAGGTCTTGGGTTGCTTCATAAGGAGATCAGAAGCCTTTTTGTTTGTTGATCTTACAAGAAAGCTACAGGACCTTGTATAGGTAATTATTTCCATCCAAGTATAACTTTGCATTTCTGTTGTATGTAGCTTATTGGTTAACTATGTCTTGCTTGCGTATTTGATTGTTTCTGGCATTTTAAGTCTCTGCTTGATTTAATACTTGACTGCTTATTGCTGCTAGTGTGAATGACAATGTGTTTGTTTGATCTTTGAGATATTCTTACGAGTTTGTTTTCTGTTGCGATTAGAACATAGAAATGGTCGAAAAGTCATGGGTCCATCGTAACATGTAATGAAAAAATATATATACTTAAGTGTTTAATGGGTGATTAAAAAGAGTTTAAGTGTTGCTATTGTTTGATGCTTTCGTATATCTTATAAACCGAAGAGTTGAGTCTGGTTATGAGAGAGGTGCTTGGGACTTTGTGAGGTCTGTTGGTGCAGCTTGAGGAGACAATGAGATGATCATTTGCCCATGCATTGGCTGTCGCAACGTAGATCGTCACCCAGCTGGTGTTGTTGTTGATCATCTTGTAACAAGGGGAATGGATTGGAGTTACAAGATGCGAGAGGATTGGTATCATCATGAAGAAGTGATATCAGGGACAGACTGTAGTAGCAATGAAAGTCAGTGGAACCAAGAGATTTTTGGTTTATACCAAGCAGCTGAGCTTGTGGATGAAGAGCTTCTTACGCAAGGTGACTTAAGTGAGGTTGCCGAGGGTGAGGATAAGCAAGAATATGAGTTTCTTGCAAAGCTAGCCGATGCAGAAACACCTCTGTATCCAATTTGTGCAAATCACAGCAAGCTCTCTCAGCGATTGTTTCACTCTTCAGGATAAAAACACAGAGTGGTTGGTCTGATAGAAGCTTTGATCTTCTGCTCGAGACTTTGCCACAGATGCTACCCAAGGATAATGTCTTGCACACATCCTTGTATGAGGTGAAGAGGTTTCTGAGATCATTTGAAATGGGTTATGAGAAGATACACGCTTGTGTGAATGATTGTTGTTTATTCAGAAAGGAGTTTCAGCAGCTAGACAATTGTCCAAAATGCAACACCTCACGACGGAAGATTAACACACGAACAGGTGATGTGAAGAAAGGTATTCCACAAAAGGTTCTTAGGTATTTTCCGTTAATACCACGTCTGAAGAGAATATTCAGGTCTAAGGAAATGGCGAAGGACCTAAGGTGGCATTTCCGTAATAAGAGCACTTATGGTAAAAGCCGTCATCCGGTAGATTCTGTTACTTGGGATCAGATGAACGAAAAATACCCGTCATTTGCTGCTGAAGAAAAGAACCTTCGGCTTGGACTCTCGACGGATAGGTTTAATCCTTTTAACATGAAAAATGTTAACTACAGTGCTTGGCCTGTATTGCTAGTAAATTACAACATGTCACCTGAAAAGTGTATGAAGGAGGAGAACATAATGTTGTCATTGCTGATTCCTGGTCCAAGCGAACCTGGAAACAATATAGATGTGTACTTAGAACCACTTATAGAGGATCTTAACCATCTGTGGGAGAAAGGAGAGTTAGTGTATGACGCATTCAGTCACACTACTTTCACATTAAGAGCCATGCTTCTATGGACCATTCAAGATTTTCCTGCTTATGGAAATTTTGTCGGCTGTAAAGTAAAGGGAAAAATGGCTTGCCCTGTGTGTGGGAAACACACAGATAATTTTTGGTTGAGTAATTGCAAGAAGCATGTATATATGGGCCATCGGAAAGGTCTGCCTCCCACACATGCTTATAGAGAAAAGAAAGCATGGTTTGATGGTAAAGTTGAGCATGGGAGAAGACATAGGATTCTGAGTGGTCGTAATATATACCAGTTACTCAAAAATTACAAGAACGATTTTGGAAATGTGAAAGTATCTGGAAGGAAGAGAAAGATGAAAGATTGTGTAGGATCAGACCCCAATACAGATGATGAATCCAGTGAATCAGAGGAAGAGGAAGAACCATTAGATGAGGTGGAGCTATCTAGATGGAAGAAGCGGTCAATCTTCTTCAACTTGCCTTATTGGGAGGTATAAGTTTTTTTTTTTTCTCGCTACCTTGAAATGATCTATTCTACATTTTTTTAACAATCTTTTATCTTATATGTGTTGATCATGTATAAGAGCTACCAGTTAGACATAATTTAGACGTGATGCACGTGGAGAGAAATGTTGCTGCAAGCCTTGTTGCTACACTATTGCACTGTGGAAAATCAAAAGATGGCCTTAACGCTTGAAAAGATCTAGAACTACTTGGCATTAGGAAGGATTTACATCCTGAACCCCGTGGAAAAAGAACATATCTTCCTCCAGCTCCTTGGTCTTTGTCCAACAAAGAGAAGAAAGTATTCCTTAAGCATTTATTGGACTTCAGAGGTCCGGATGGGTACTGCTCTAATATTTCAAGGTGTGTTAAGCTAGAAGAATCTAAGGTTACAGGAATGAAATCACATGATTACCATATCTTGATGCAATAGCTTCTTCCGGTTGCGATTAGAGGGATCACCTGAAGGTCTTTGAATTTTTATGTTATATCACTAGATGTCCTATCTTTGATCTCCAATGTTTTTTATATGCAGGTTTATTGCCTAAAGGTGTTAGGATAGCTATTGGACGCCTATGTGCATTCTTCAATCATCTGTGCCAGAGAGTAATTGATAGAGAGACAATTTCAGTAATGGAAACTGAAATTGTGGAAACTCTCTGCATGTTTGAGAGGTTCTTTCCTCCAAGTTTTTTCGATGTGATGATGCATCTGACAGTTTATCTAGGCAGGGAAGCTCGGTTATGTGGACCAGTGCATTTCCGTTGGATGTACCCTTTTGAGAGATACACTTTATAACTGATTTGTTGTTAGCTTATGCAATAATCATGCTTCTAATGTTCAATTCTCTTTGTCTGTAGATACATGAAAGTTTTGAAGGATTATGTAAGAAACCCCGCAAGACCAGAAGGTTGCATTGCTGAAGCGTATCTCGCCGAGGAATGCATGCGGTTTTGCAGTCAGTTCTTGAAAAACACAACAAGTGTTGAGGATAAACCTGATAGAAATACTGAGTTTGCGAGCAGCTCTATATTGGAGGGTTGTCCAATATCCGGAGCCACTTCTTGTGTTCTTACTGAGAAGGATAAGGACATTGCCCATCTTGTTGTGATTCAGAATTTGGCAATGTTTGAACCTTATGTGGAGTAAGTTTTACACATTTTCTTTTGCTATTTTTAAATATGTATTTCCTGATGAATACTCACACTTTATGTTAATCCATTTCTAGCAAGCACCTACAACATCTACAAGACACTAGCGAAAGATGTAGACATGATGCCACAACGTTATGGAGTACGCATATTCAGCAGTTTGCATCTTGGTTAAAAGATCAGGCAAGCTTTAGTTTGAGTTATAACCGAGATATTTTTGTCGTTAAGACATATTTATCTTTAGTATATATTGACATTCTTTATGTTCTTTTGTAGATACCTATAACTTCAGAAGAACATGAAGAAACGCTGAAATGGTTGGCCTACGGTCCTCGTGTTAGCACAAGGTCGTACACAGGTTAGATAATAAATGGGATGAGGTTTCACACCATCTCAGTTGATAGGCAAACACAGAACAGTGGGGTTTTATATGAAGCCACGACAATGTGTAGAGCTATTGCAAGAGATACAGCTCAGATGGTTGACTTGGTATCATATTATGGCAGAGTGGTGGAGATTTTGCTGCTTGATTACAATACCTTCTACATTCCTGTATTCCGCTATCAATGGGAAAATAGAGGTAACGGAGTCAAGATAGAAGACGGCATCACTCTTGTCAACCTCAACCAAAGTCAAGTGTCATTCGCCAGAGATCCATATATACTAGCCTCTCAAGCCAAGCAAATATTTTACTCCAAAGTAGATGAGACATCAAGCTGGTATGTAGCAATGAGAGGTCCTACAAGAAGATACAGTGAAGAAGATGTTGAAGATGGAAATGCAGATGTTGGTCCATTGCCAGCATTAGTAGTTATGGATGATGATGACTTGGCTGATGAATCTAGAAATGCACGGCCTGACTCTGAAGGAATTTATGTCTAAGATGTTTTCTGTTTTTGGATTGATGTTGGAAATTCTGTGTTCTTTAAATTATTTTGCTAATGAGAATGGATTGATTTGAAATTCTTGCTAAGTGTTGATTGCTTTGGTTTGATTGTGTGTTCTATGTCTGTGTTCGAGTTCATCTTTATAATGTAATTTGACCATTTGTTTTCATGTTTCAGGTGAACTAAGATGGGTAATCGCAAGAACAAACATGCAAAAAAGACAAAGGAGGCCAAGAAATCCACTGACAAAATCCCTGATGTGGTTTCTGAAAAGAAAGAGCTGGAAGAGAAGGAATTGGTAGAAATGGAGGAAGAAGAGAACCCTCCTGCAGTGAATCATTCTGGAGAACCTTTGAAGAAGCATATTGTGACAGGTGATCTGAATGAAGAAATTGATGAAGAACATAACAAGGAAACTAGAGAAGATGCAGAGGATGCTGAGCATGTTGAAACAGCGATGGACCATGACAAGGAAACCAGAGAAGATGCAGAGGATGATGAGCATGTTGATACTGAGATGGACCATGACAAGGAAACCATAGAAGAAGAAGAGGATGATGAGAATGTTGATACTGAGATGGACCAAATGAAGGAAACCAGAGAAGAAGAACAGGTACCTCAGAATGATAGAGTCAATGAACCACAACTTAAAAGACGCAGAGGACCAACTAGGATGAAACATATTGCCAAAGATCCGAATGAAAGGGAACATGTGGATTTCACTGACTTGGGAGAACCTTGTGGTCCAGGGTCTGTTTTGTTATCATCCTACTTAGGTCCCTTTGTACGTGAGCATGTTCCTGTCACTGTGGAGAATTGGAAAAAAGTTAGTGAAGATATCAAAACAGTGCTCTGGAAGTCTATTGAGATAATCTGACTACACTTTTACTAATATGAATTTTTAAATTGGAATTTACTGTCTCACATTCCTTTAACTGAATACAGACGAGATTTGACATGGATGAAGAGTTCAAAAAGGCTGCTGTGTTTAAGCAAATGGGATGTCTCTGGAGAGCATCCAAATCACACCTGGTCTCCTCTGTCAGGAATGCTAAAACCATTAAAGGTAGGATGAATCTGCGTCCAAAGAATGTTAATACAACGGAATGGCGGAATTTTTTCAGAGAGAAGACTAGTAACGCCTTCAAGGTATTCACTCATCTGTCACCTGTAGTATGTTGTCCTTGAGACTATCATCATTAGTTTCTTTGGTTTCCAATTTAGGTTGTCAGTGATTCATACAAAGAAAGAAGACAGAAGCAGATCCCTCACACTTGTGGGCGTAGAGGAATGGTGAGATTGAGAGAGGATTTGATAAACACTAGCACAGAACCATCTCAAGTATCGAGGCTAAGAGTTTGGGTCAAATCTCGTACTAAGAAGAATGGTACGCCTGTCAATGTGAATGCGGCTGAAAAGATAGTAAGTTCTATTTGTTGTTATCACTGAATCTACGAATTGGATTTATTTCTGCAAGTTGCTTAAGTAATTGGCGTTGTGATTCCAGAGAAAGGCATCAGAGATAGAACTTGAAGGTCCATCAGATTCAAGGACAATGAATCCAAAGGAAGACATGCTAACACGGATCTTGGGACCTGATAATCCTGGACGGTTGAGAGCAATGGGTAGAGGCATTAGCATGACCAAATTGGCTTGTCTCCAAGTCCAGAGCAACTGCATGGCTGCTATGGAAGAAAAACAGATGACATTGCAGAGAGAGGTTCAAGATTTACAACATGTCATTGCCAGAATGAATAACCAGGTTCCTCTACTTTCTTTACATTACTTATACATATGGATTTGCAGAATCATGTTGCTAATTGGCATTGTTCCTCCTATGCCAGAGACAAGAGACTGATGTGGGTGAAAACTCTATTCACAAAGTAAGAATTGAGTTCCTCATGCTTCATCTAACTCTAGATGTCTCACTATGAGCTAATTTCTAATTGCTTGTTCTCTATGCAGAGTGTCAATACCAGGTCACTTCCCAAGTGTTATCTGGTTGACTGGTCTTCTTCTGATGAGAATGTTGCTGAGGGACGAGTTGTTTCATATGATGCTGATGAGTTAGTTGATGGGATTCCTCTAGTAGAAACTGCAATCAAATCAGATACATTTTTATGGAGGCCTGCACATCAGATATTTACTATTGAAGATGCAGTTGGAGAAATGATTGCATGGCCAGCTGATTATTGTAATGTTCCTAATGGAGGTTTGATTCCAGAAGATACTGATCCTAAGGTTAAGTTTCTTAGCTTTGCTTATTTAAAAATGCTCTTCATCACTATGAGTCTGATTTGTTCATTTTTTAATTCATGGTGTTTTTTTCACCTTTGTTCTGCAGAGTCCATCTACACTTGCAAATAACAAATGCAAACTCTTGGACTATATTACAATGAGGAAGTGGTTGTTGTAGGCCGATGGCAGACTCGAGAACCTAAGGTGTTGGTTAATGGTCTTCCTCTTGGTCCAAATGCAATAAAAGTGTTTGTGGATGAGGTAGTAAACCCAAAGGCATTTATATGGAGGCCTACGGTTGAGAAGAGAATTGTGGAGGATTATTTGAACTATTTTGTAGCATGGCTTGCAAATAGAGTGGTAGTTGATGGAAGAACTCCAACTTCTCCTGATGTAGAGCCATCCAAGTGAAAGGAGTTAGTCCTACTAATCAGTGCCAAAAGTATCCTATAACTCCATCAGCTCCTACAAAGAAACCAGCTTCGGGTTTGAAAGAGAAGTCTTTGCGTGAAAAGTTACCAGTAAGTCCAGCATCTCCTCCTCGCAGATCAGGGGTAATTTCTGTTATATGATATAGTTGATTGTTTATGGTATGCTGCTTGAAGTTGATTGTTGGTTCTGCGGATTTTTTGGCTTTATGTTCTTGTAGCGTACCAAATTCAAGGAAAATCAAAAATGCAAGCTCCAAGATCTGGCAGGAAAGAAGGTCATCGTTGCTGAGGGGCGTTGGTCATCGAATGATCCTGACCAACGTGTCCACTTTGTACCTTTGGGCCCTGGTGCATGTAGAGTATTCATGGATGTGGTGAAATATTTGGTTAATATTTGGTCTTATATAAGTGTGAAAATAAACTAGGATATCTTTGTTTTCAGGTTTGAAGTCATACCAGAAAGAACCTTGCATTTTATTTCTTGGAAGACTGAGCTTTGTGTTTCAGAACATGTGTTTGTGGTTTGTTGACTTGTTTTTTTATTTGGCAAACTTTGTTTGTTTTGGATCTTGTTTGTGCAACCTTTACGTTAGACCTTCGGTTTGTGGAGTGTTGTTAAATTACATTAAAGCAAACTAATTTGCTGGTTGAATGTTTTTTTTTTGGTATCAAGATTGTTATATCAAGTTAGAGGAAATAATATATACTAACAAATAAAATATAAAATAAAACTTTAATTAAACATACCAATTTTTAAAATAAAAGATGTTAGAGACAATTTTGATTTTAGGGTATATTTAGGGGTTAGGGTTGAAATTGAAAATTTAATATTTATTCGTTCGTATAATTTGGGGTTATGGTATATTTGTCTTGTTTGTAGTTTGTAGTTTTCAAAATTGTAGATTTTTATTTTGATTTTTATTTAAGGGTATTTTTAGGGGTTAGGGTATGGAGGGTTTATTTTTATTGATGGGTTTAATAAATAGGAAACAATGTTTTTATAATTGAAAACTAAACCCTAAACCCTAAACCCTAAACCCAAAACCCTATGGTTGCGTTTTCTGACATAGAGTTCATTAAAACGATACCAAAACCCTATTGTATTGAAGGGTTTAATGTATTGGAAACAATGTTTATGGTATTAATTGTTGAATACCAATTGTTTTTAAAATAAAACAATGTTTATTTCATAAAATTAAAAGTTGTATAAACATATGAGTCTTTAGTTGTGTTTTAGGGTATAAATCGGGTTTAATGTTTGAAATACTATTATTTTCTTTGTATTTTTAATATTAATTATTGAAAACCAAACTAATGTCTAACAAACATCTAACTATATACCCTTTACATAAACCCTAAACAATAAATTCTTAACCTTTAATCACAAACTCTATACTATAGTCTCTATATCCTAAACACAAACTCTAAACAATAATTTACTAACCCATAACTCTATACCCTACCAAAATTAACACTTATAACAAATTTTTTAAAATCCTAAACTCTTATAGTTAAACATAATACATAATCGAAAAGAATTATTTTCAAATGAAATTGCTTATATATGAAACACACCATCAAATAATTTGTATATAACTTTATATATAATTGCTTAATTGTCGGTAAAAAATATTTTGCCAATTTTTGGAGCCAAAATTTTCATGTTTGGAGCCAAAAATTTCAGGTTTGGAGCCAAACATTTTAGCTAATCTTTATATTTTATACACAAAGGTCTCTCGTTCTCTCAAACCCTCAATCTCCGCCGCCATGGAAAATCAACCTCCGGTCTAGTCTCTCCGTCGCTTCCCCTCTGTCTCCGTCATATCGATTTCCTATCTTCTCTTCTTCCGGTCGATTTACCTTTGCGTCTACGTCGAGCTCGTTCACCTACAAATCAGACGAAGAAAACGAGGACATGTAATCGATACCTAAACCCTAGATTTTATTCCACATTCTAAAAGTCTTAGATTTCCCTAATTGCTAGCTTTTCTATGTAGGAGGATTCGAAGCCCTAAGGATCTCGGAGTGGACCTAATACAGAGATAAACAAGAGAGTCAATATCCAGTACCACCTCCAGGTTATGGTTATATATTTCTTTTTCTCAATCGCTTCAAATCTGTGTTATGTTACATTATAACAAGCATCGGATTTCATCAAAACTAATTTCTGTTCTTTTTTGACATGTAGAAACACAAATGGAACCAAGGAAGGTCATCATCTGCGGACTCCCCGCACTCGGACAGAAACCACCTTTCCACCAACAGCCACGGCAGCCACAACTCCAACAACACCCACAACAACAAGCACAAGGAGCAGAAGATGATGTGGTAGAGATCAGCAGAACTGAATTTAGACGCTCTCAAGGCTACTTGTTTCGCGTTGAGGTACCTGAAGAGGACATCGAGCCAATGTTCCATATATGTACAAGAAAAATTATGGAGGATGCACGCAAGTAAGCAAAACCCCCTAAACAGGAACAGGGACAGTCCTCACGAGGCAAGGATGCTCATGTAGACTAACTGCTTGGTACGAACCACTCCATTGTAAAACATTTGAACCTTCAACCTTTTGTTATGATATTTTCGTTGTAATGACTTTCTTTGCTTTTGGACCATTGTAATTACCATTCTATGGCTTGATTTGGTTCTACTTTGTTTCTCTAAGTCTGTTTAATTAGAGTGTCAGTGATTTAGTAAAAATACTATCAGATTGTTTAATTATTGCAATTCAATCATCCAATTAAGAAAATTATAGCACAAAATGACCCAGGAAAGTGTCATTTTACAATGTACTATAGCTAACAAAAAAAAAAGTCATGAAAACTAACATCCTCACACGAATAATGTGCTAGATAATACTTTCATATTGCATATGATAGTTGCTATAATAGCAAACATCCTAGCACGAATAATGTGCTAGATAATACTTTCATATTGCATATGATAGATGCTAGAATAGGTGCTAAATTCGACGAACAAAAATGTCACGAAAACAAATTCATTAGCACTGAAAATATGTTATTATAATTTATACTACAACATGAAAACATCGCCATGGAAAACTGCATGATGGCACTAGAAATGTGTCACCATATAGTTACCTATAACAATTAGTTAATGCTACAATATGTCCATTTATTATAGCATTAAAAAACGCTATGGTAGGGGGGTCTATTATAGCTGCGGCTGACA
Organism: Orychophragmus violaceus; assembly: GCA_030180135.1. Taxonomy (NCBI): domain Eukaryota; kingdom Viridiplantae; phylum Streptophyta; class Magnoliopsida; order Brassicales; family Brassicaceae; genus Orychophragmus; species Orychophragmus violaceus. The sequence goes on along the minus strand of CM058238.1, from coordinate 59,608,258 downwards.
TAGCGTTCATGAAAACGCTACCAAAACCCTATGGTAGCGTTTTCGGTGTGCTACCAATGCCCATATTTCTTGTAGTGTGATTTTGTCTTCTAGATAATTTTTAAAAATAATTTGAGAATTATTTTGCCCTCCGTTACTTCCCGACTCCCAAAAATATCAAAATGTTCATTTTCTCCAAAATTATAGAAATACCCTTTTACGATGATTACTTCCGATCTAATGATTCCCCGCCAATGTTAATGTTGAGACGAAGTTATACAACCATTGTCGAGAAACTGATAAGTGTTGAGGTTCCTAGGAAGTGGGTCAGCAGCAATGAATTTATTCTCGTCGAAAAGCACATGGCATGAGATAATAATCCTTTTTATTTTCAAATCCAAGAATTTGTACTCACAATGTTGAGATGGGTAGCCAAGAAACAAAAAAGATGTTGATCTTCGGAGAGTTTGTGAAGGTTCAAATGATTCATATTTGGGAGCACAAACAACCAAACATTCTTAAATGGTCATAAGTTGGCTCTTTTCAGAATAAAAATATTGAAAGGAATTTTATTTTGAATCGATGAAGATGGAAGAATGTTCAATAAGTGAACATCAATGTGAGCCTCAACCAAAAAAGGAGAGATGCGAGCTTGAATTAAAAGGGCACATATCGATTTGTTGATGGTTCTTATCATTCGCTCGGATTTTCTGTTTTATTGCAAAGTTTACGGGCATGAGAATCTACCATTAATGCCATTGTTGGCAAAGTATTCATGAAGTTGATTATTGCTAAACTATCCTCCATTATCGCACTGGAACGATTGAATACGGGACTCGAATTGCGTTTTGATGAAGTAGTGAAATGCAAGAATTTTGAAAACACATACCCATGAAAATGAGTAAAGTGATCTAGGAATAAAACGTAATATCGAATCCCACTCGAGCTTGAAATCGGTAAAGACCAAATATCCAAATGGATTATTTTGAAAGGTTTTGTGACACGAGTTTGAGAAGAACAAAAGGGAATTTTATTATGTTTCCCCAAAACGCAAGGTTCACATGAAAAGTCAAATTGTTTTCCTTATTACATAAGCTCGAATTAGAAGAAAAAACAGAATGGAGATTGAAATTATTTATGTGCCCAAGTCTTTTGTGCCATAGAACGGGTGAGGAAGCAAGGAGAGCTGTGGATAGGGAAGACACTTTATTGAGTGAAGCATGAAGGAAGTATAAGTCGTCCGAGCTATTACATCTGAGCAGATTTTCCTGCTTGGAGGATCCTTCACAGAGAAACCAAATGAGTCTTCAATGCAACACCAATTGATGAGGACATTGACTCAAGCATAGAGATACGTCAAGAAGACCTATAAGAAGTACCTGCTGCTCAAGACATTACAACCATGAGAGATCCTCCAAAGACAAGATCAGGAACTAGAAGACTCAGAGCACTGTTTAATAAGTCAATTCAGAGTCTCCTAGCTCAAGACTATCAAGCGCAACCGGCCAGAATTCAAGTGGAGCGTTTAGAGGCCCAACAGAACACAATTGAAGACTTGAAGATGATCTTCTCAATTCAGCCCACCTAGGCCCAACCTTGGACGACCACACACGCTCAATAAGGTAAGATTTCATTTCATATATTGTGTTTGTTCATTTTGCAGGTCCAAAACGTTACATTAGTCATCTGAGTCAAAGTCTGTATTAGTCGCATAAGTGAGTCAAGTTTCCCTGTATTACTTTTGAATTCGAACTATAGGGTAGTTTAGTAATTTAGTAATCATTGTATTAGGTTTCTGCCCTATAAGGCAACAGCTGCACGATCCCCTTTATAAGGATCCTTAGTAGCCGTGTATCATTTACCAAGTATCAATAACGCAGTTCTTCTTCTTGAGAGAAAACACCTTTGATTCTAAGCTTTCTTGTGAGTCATATCAAGCGATCTTAGATCAGTCTTATCACAAGATCATTCATCTCTTGTGTGGCGATATTCAATCCATTCTACTTCCATTTAATCATCTCAACGTCCTTCCTAAGGAGTCTAGAGACCCACAGTTGGATCCATCTCACCACATCATCACTCACGATCTAGAAGAGAGAGACTTCAGTCCCTGTTCTACATCAATCACGCTTCCATCTTGCATCATCTGGTATCAGAGCCGAAAGGTTCCTAGATCAGGTGTATCTATCCTTTTCCTTTCGGTTTCCTTGCATCTAGTTTATAGCTTTCGATTACTACATTCAAAAAAAAATCGTCTGTTTTAGTTTGCTTTCCTTTTGCTTTGCATTCCAAATCGAAAACCATAAAGAGTACCTTGTTGCATCTAGTTCCATTGTTGATCAAGTCCCTTGTTTCAGTTTAGAAATCGTTTCTTTTGTGTTTAATTCATTCGGCGAAGGTTCTTGTTAGTCTTAGGGTTTTAGATTCGATTTGTCTTGCTACCAAAGTTATTTTTTTCAAATTAAAAAAAAACAAGATTTCAAAATATTTTAGATTTTTAAGGATATTCTAGTTATTTGGTTAGATCTTATTTTTCAAAAAAAAAAAAAAGGAATCTGAATTTCCTTATTCTTTTCAAACTTCCTAGAGATTTTCAATATCTTCCTAAATCGGTTTTCAACCTTCCAAAACTTCTTTTGTCAAAACCGAGCGTGTTTTTATTTACATTACCTAAAACCGAGCCTTCCCTTGTGTTAGTTCTTGACGCATAGTTTGTAGCACAAGTTAACATAGGTTTGCTTAGGATCTTCCTTATTCTTTTGTGCCTTTTGTTCCCTAGTCCCTTGATCGCTTGCTCAAGTGTGTGTAGGAACAGGAAACCAATGGCAGGAGACCAAGTCGACCCTAATGCAGCTTTGTTAGAAGCGCTCCAAGCCTTGAAGAACGACTTGTCAGCTCAGATTGGACGGATTGATCAGAGGGTAGGACGACTAGAACTTCCAAGGAATGATGAGCAATCGGACGATGAAGAGAGTGAGCATACTCTGAATTCAGGAGCAAGAGGAAGAGACCGAGATAATCATCACCACCGCCGTGATCGCCAACCACAACAAGAGGTAAACCGTAACTTTGCGAAAGATTTGAAATTAACTGTGCCAACTTTTGCAGGTAGGGTTAACCCGGAAGCATACCTGGATTGGGAGAGGCGCATGGAGTACATATTCGATTACTATGAATACAATGACCAGAAGAAGATAGCTCTAGCTTCGGCTCAACTTATGGACCATGCTTTAACCTGGTGGGACAGAGAAGTCCAAGACCGCAGGAGGAATAACTTTGAGCGAATCACAACATGGACAGCCATGAAGTACAACTTTAGGAGGCGATTTGTGCCACCACATTACCACCGAGAGATGCAGAAGCAGTTCAGACAGTTGTCACAGAAGAACAAGAGTGTCGAGGAATACTATGAAGAATTTGAGCAACTCAAGAACAGAATGGCGTTGGACGAGAGTGAAGAAGTTCTCATGGGTCATTTCATTGATGGACTCAATGACCGTATCACCAGAAAGGTAGAACGTCAACCTTGTCATGACCTTAATGATTTGTTGCATGTAGCTGTGTAGGCTGAACAAGGAATCAAGAGGAAGACAGCAGCAACGAGTCGCTCAAGACCTAACTCATGGAACGCACCTCCGGCTAGGAATCAATGGAGTGCACGGCAAGCTAAGAACCTTGACAAAGGCAAGACTGTTGCCTCAGGTTTCTGATATATCATGGTTTTTACCGGTTTTATGCCATGATATAATTGTGTTTTAGTGTTCTTTTGTGTTCTTTTAGAGTCTTTTACAGGTATAATCAGGTTTGGAGCGGAATTGGAGATATTGGAGCATTTTGGGACTTTTGGAGTGTTTTGGCCGAGAGTTTAAACTCACTGTCCGATTTGATGATCATGCATCGATCGACACACCTTTGGTGTCGATCGACACACTAGCGAGATGGGCCGAACGCGGCGGTTTAATGAAGTTATCAAGACTTCGCACTTTGGCCCAGAAGTTTCCAGTATTTACGAAGAAGCCCCAGCCGAGATTATGCCTATATAATTAGGATTTTGGTGTTTATTTTAGATACGCTTTCATACTTAGAGCTAAGAGATTTTTAGAGCTTTTGGGGCTGATCTATTCCTGTACTTCATCTATTTTGGAGAAGATTTCGAACCCCTTTATCTATTTATTTTCTTATATGCAATCTATTAATTCTATGATTTCTGTTTCATTAATCATGTCTGAATATATTCATAGTTAGGTTTAGGGTTTCTCATTAAGGATTTCATGACTTGCTAGACTTGTTTAATTCAGTTAAGGATTCACATGATTAGAATGTTCTTCAATCTAAATTATGCTTAATGCTAGTTCTAACCTGATCAATTAGAATCTAGATCTTAGGTTGCTAAATACAACACGAGAGTGTGGTTTAGAATCTGAACTATTTAGGTTGAGCAATTAAATTATTCGCAAAGAGATTTGGCTTAGTTTAATTGTGAACATATCGAACTTGAAATTAATGCTGGTTTAATCTGTTAGTAATTGCAAAGAGATTTGGATTACTGCACTTAGACTTAGAGGATTTTCGCAAAGAGATTTGGTTAATTCTAATTCCGTGATTTGAGTTCTAGAACTGTGTTTAATTAGATCCTGACTGATTAACTTGTCTGCTTGTCTGATTTCCTGAGAATTCCCTAGACTTAGCGCTTTTAGTTAACTGCTTTTACCACAATCTTGCTATTGATTTATTTTCTTGCCTCGCTTTTAATTCACTTCACATCTGTTTTCTTCTTAGTATTAATCTCTACGGTTCTTATTCTATCGAGACCAGAGTCACTGTGGATTTGATACCCTATATACTACAATCACTTAACTGTGCACTTGCAGTAGAATAGGATTAAAACTTAGACCCTATCAAGTTTTTGGCGCCGTTGCCGGGGACTCTTAGAGTCTTCGATAGGATCGAACTTAGGGTTTTTACTAGGATTTTTATTTTCTTTGTTTCTTTTTATTTTTATTTTTATTTACTGATTTCTCTCTGTTTTCTCTCTGTCGCAGGTACCGATTTCGCCTTGCGTCGATCGTTGCACCTTTGTGTCGATCGTCACTAGGCGATTCTGAGATTGTATCGATCGTTGCACTGATAGCATCGATCGTTGCTTGACGATTACAGACAGTTTATGCAGACGCGTGAAACTCGAAGTAATCAGAACATGAACTTAGTTAATCTCGGACTTGAAGAACTCGGACGTCTAGAGAAGACTAACCGAAGAGAAAGAAGAGCAAGGATGGTGGTACAGAAGCTAATCATTATGCCTGATGCTCAAGGTACCCTGAGGGATCAGCAAAACAATCCTTACAATACTACTGGGCAGAGGATTGATGCTGAGGGACGTGTGATCCCTGAGGTTGAGGAACCTGAACCACAACCACAGCCGCAAGCGCAAGGACAGAACCAAGGTAGACAGATGGTTGTCCATGAAAGGACTTTAGCTGACTACAACACACCAGATGAGTTTCATGCAAACCGGTCAGCTCTAGTACTTCCTGGTTTTGAAAGGGATGATTTTGAGATCAAGACCATCTACTACTCGCTGATGAGACAGAATGCCTTCCATGGCCATCTTACGGAGCAGCCTATGGATCACATTGATACATTTGAGGACCTAATCAATGGCATGAAGTATGATGGAGTCTGCCAGGATTATCTGTTCCTTAAACTCTTTCCATACAGTCTCGCTGGAGACGCTGCTGCATGGCTGAAGCAACTGGCACCTGGTCAGTATACTACTTGGGCAGCCCTGAAGAGTGAGTTTCTGCGTCACTTCTATGATGATGCGCGTTCCGATCAGTCCAGACAGGACATTCTCACATTTACCCAATGTCCTACAGAGCCTCTTAAGACTGCTTGGATGAGATTTAGGAAGTACCAGCGTGACTGCCCACACCATGGATTCACTGAGGTCACATTGCTAGGTATCTTCTTCAGAGGCATAGATCTGCCATATCAGTCTGCGCTGGATAACTCCAGTAATGCAAACTTCAACACCAGAACTCCTGCACAAGCTAAGCAGTTAATTGAGAACTAGTAAGCAGCAACAGTTGCAAGACTATGGATGATAGGAGGAAGAAATCTGGTGGAAGTGTAGAGAATTCAGAGATGGCTGAATTTAGATCTAAGCTGGACACAATTTGCAATCTCCTGGCTGGTAAGAAGGCTGTCCACTTTGCACAAGATGTTGAGGTAATTCAGACTGAGGAGGACACTCAGGAAGGAGATGTGAATTACATTGGAGGATCTGGTTTCCAAGGTAACAGATTTGGTAATCAGCAGGGAAACAGATTCTTCAATGGAGGACAGAAGAGTGCCTTCACAGGCAATCAGAACTCTTTTGGACAGACAAGTGGTTTTCAGAAGCCTTTTGGACAAGGTACTCAGAGAACCTATGGATCTTCATCTTATCAGACTCCTCCTGCAGCCACTGCTCATGAGATTAGGATGGAGGCAATGATGAAACAGCTGCTGGAGAGTCAGACTAAGAGTGCTGCAGACTTCGACAAGAAGATAGATACAGGCTATGACGAGCTGAATGGAAAGATTGAAAACCTGAGCGCACATATGAAGGAGCTTGATGCTAAGGTTGCAAGAACTGCTAAATATGCTCAGAGGGAAGATGGATATCTCCCAGGGCGAACTGATGTTAATCCCAAGTACCAATGCAATGCGGTGACATTGAGAAGTGGTAAGGAGCTGTTACCTGGCCAGAAAAGGCAGTTAAGTGTTGAAGAGCTCGTGGAAATTGAGGAATTGGAAGATGGGATCCGTGACATTCGCAATGCATCGATCGACGCAACCAAGAAGCGGTCGATGCAAGGCGATGACGAAGAAACTGTCGCTACAAAGTCACCCAGCAACGATCGACACAATGCCAGTGACGGTCGATGCAAGACGACTGCAGAGAGCTCAAAACCAGAGAAACCGAAACAGTCAACCGAGAGGGTTTACAAGCCTAAGGTACCTTATCCCAAGAATCCCAGAAAGGCTAAAAACGATAGGCAGTATGCCAAATGTAAAGAGTTCATCAAAAAGGTGAAAGTTGAAGTGCCTTTGATTGATTCCATGGAAACCTCTCCTGTGATGAGAAGATATCTTAAGGACATGATTGCTGGAAAGTGGTCTGACGAGGAGAGTGTAATGATGATCAATGAGGTGTGTAGTGCAGTGATTCAGGGCAGAATTCCTGAGAAGTTAAAAGATCCAGGAAGCTTTGTATTAGATTGTGCTATCTACGGGGAGAGATTCGAAAGATCTCTATGTGATCTTGGTTCCAGTGTGAATCTTATGCCTTTCTCAGTTGCTAAGAGGCTCGGGATGACTGACTTTATACCTACTAGGATATCACTGGTTTTGGCAGATAGAACAATCCGGATTCCCGAAGGATTATTGGAGGATGTACCCATAATGATTGGCCAATGCGTGATTCCTACTGACTTTGTGGTTCTGCAGTATGGAGAGGAACCAAAGGATCCACTGATTTTAGGCAGACCTTTCTTAGCTACAGCTGGTGCGATGATTGACTGTCAAGGAGGTAGAATAGTTCTGAATGTGGGTGATCTGAAGATGAGTTTTGATATGGACAAGTTGGCAAAGAGACCAACCATCGACGGACAGACCTTCTATGTTGACACTCTAGGTGATTTGGCTACAAAATACTTTCACAAGTCACATGCTGAAGATCCACTAGAAAGAGCTTTACTGAGCTCTATATTGGAGCTGGAGTACCTGCAGGACGAGCCAGCAATGTGCTATGCAAGACTGATGGATTCGGTTGAAGTGGCGATGAAGGTGGAAGTGTCTGACGCGACGATGCAACGATCGACACAAACCAAGCATCGGTCGTTGCAAGTCGACAGGGACTGGGCCGAGGAAAAGGCTCCGAAAATAGAGCTGAAACAACTTCCATCCGGGATAAGGTACGCGTTTCTTGGACCAAATTCAACTTATCCAGTGATTGTTAGTGCTAGTTTGAACAACGCAGAGCTCACCTTACTGCTAAGCAAGCTGCGCAAGCATCGCAAAGCTCTTGGCTATTCTCTTGATGACATTTCAGATATCTCACCAGAGCTGTGCATGCATCGGATACATCTTGAGGATGAGTCTAAGATATCTGTTGAGCATCAGAGAAGGCTTAATCCTAATCTGCAGGAAGTAGTTAAGAAGGAGATTATGAAACTCCTTGATGCTGGGATCATCTATCCTATTTCAGACAGTGATTGGGTAAGTCCAGTACATGTAGTGCCTAAGAAAGGCGGAGTTACAGTTGTGAAGAATGAGAAGAATGAGCTGATCCCTACTAGGACTGTGACGGGTCACAGGATGTGCATAGACTACAGGAAGTTGAATGCTGCAACCAGGAAGGATCACTTTCCCTTGCCTTTTATTGATCAGATGCTGGAGAGTTTAGCTAATCATCCTTACTACTGCTTCCTCGATGGATACTCAGGTTTCTTTCAGATTCCTATCCACCCAGAAGATCAGGGAAAGACCACTTTCACTTGTCCATATGGCACATTTGCTTACCGTAGGATGCCTTTTGGACTCTGTAATGCTCCTGCCACCTTCCAGAGATGCATGATGTCCATATTCACTGATATGATTGAGGACTTTATGGAGGTATTCATGGATGATTTCTCAGTCTATGGATCATCTTATAATGATTGCTTAGATAATCTGTGCAAGGTTCTGACTAGATGCGAAGAGAAACACTTGGTCCTTAACTGGGAAAAATGCCACTTCATGGTCAGAGATGGCATTGTACTTGGACATAAAGTGTCTGAGGCAGGGATCGAAGTAGACCGCGCTAAGATTGAGGTAATGACCAACCTTCAGGCGCCCGATTCTGTTAAGTCTATAAGAAGCTTTCTTGGACATGCTGGCTTCTATAGACGGTTCATCAAAGACTTCAGTAAGATTGCTAGGCCACTAACTGCTTTGCTGTGTAAGGATACCAAATTTGAGTTCAATGCAGACTGTCAAACTGCATTTGAACAGATCAAGCAAGCATTAGTGAGTGCTCCAATAGTACAGCTACCGGATTGGGATCTACCTTTTGAGATTATGTGTGATGCAAGCGACTATGCTGTAGGAGCTGTTCTGGGGCAGAAGAAGGATAGAAAGCTTCATGCTATCTATTATGCTAGTAGGACACTAGATGATGCACAGAGAAACTATGCAACCACGGAAAAGGAGCCGTTGGCTGTTGTCTTTGCATTTGAGAAATTCCGACCTTATCTTGTTGGCTCCAAGGTGATTGTTCATACTGATCATTCAGCCCTGAAGTGTCTGATGCAGAAGAAGGATGCTAAGCCAAGATTGTTGAGATGGATTCTGTTGCTTCAGGAGTTTGACATTGAAGTGAGGGACAAGAAGGGAGTTGAGAATGAAGTTGCTGACCATCTTTCAAGGATGCTGGTGGAGGAAGACGTGCCCATAAATGATTATTTGCCTGAGGAAAACGTCAACATGATTGGTACAATTTCTCAGATGGATTTGGGCAGAAACGTACAGAACTGTCGGGACAATCGCACTGTGTCGATCGATGCCACATTGGCAACGGTCGATACAAGTATCGGGGAAGCAACGATCGACACATGCACACGCAACGATCGATGCATACCTGATACAAACCGAGAGACTTTCAGGATCAGAATTGGGAATTACGACTTTGAGATTTCCTCTGTAACAACTACTGATCGACCCTGGTATGCAGATATAGCTAATTACCTCGCTGCTGAGACTGAACCAGATGATTTAAAGGGTTATGAAAAGAAAAAGTTCTTTAGGGAGCTTAGAAGGTACTACTGGGATGAGCCATATCTCTATAAGCACTGCTCAGATGGTCTCTACAGGAGATGCATTGCTGAATCAGAAGTTCCAGACATCCTCTTCCACTGTCATGGATCAGATTATGCTGGACATTTTGCTACATTCAAGACTGTGTCTAAGGTTCTGCAAGCAGGTTTCTGGTGGCCTACAATGTTTAGAGACACTCATTCTTTCATATCTCAATGTGACGCCTGTCAGAGGAGAGGGAAAATCAGTAAGAAGCATGAGATGCCTCAGAATTTCATTCTGGAAGTTGAGGTTTTCGATTGCTGGGGCATAGATTTCATGGGTCCTTTTCCCTCATCCTATGGGAATAAGTTCATCTTGGTTGTTGTGGACTATGTGTCTAAGTGGGTAGAAGCAATAGCTAGTCCAACCAATGATTCTTCTGTTGGAATTGTGTCCAGCAATCTCTGTACTGTCTCTATAACGTAAGAGTATGTCAGTGATCAGACATAAGTCATACAATGCTGGGGGTCATGATGGCTTGCTAGAGTCCGCTCATGATCTATAAGTCTTGGACTTATTGCCTTTATTGTATGATCCCATATGGGTCACACGCTTAAGCTAGCAGGAAATAATGTTGGAACGGCTTAGCAGAAGTACGACAAAAGTGCTAGGCATTTGTCGTACTAAGAGAGAAGAATTAATGGGTCTGATTAAATGGAATTTAATCAGATTGGTATTTGGGCCCATAAAGCCCAAAAGGAATTAGACAAGTTTTATGAATAAAACTTGAGTCTGTTTTTCCTTCCAACCCTAACACCCAGCGCCGTTTTTCTCCTCTCCCTGCGCCTCTCTTCCTCGTGGTCTAGCAGCCAGTTTCCTGTGATTGCGTGTGTGAGCCTTTGGAGGATCCATCTCTTGGTGTATCTCCCTGATCATTGACCTGTTCTCAATTCCGCTGCAAACAAACAGGTAAAAGGTGAGATCTAATGTTTCTAAATAAGAACACCTAGATCTGATGCATGTTTAGGTTGATATGAATATGAGAATTGAATCAGGATCAACCAAAACTTCTACAGTGGTATCAGAGCCATTGGTTCTTAGGATTTCTTGTTTAGATTCATTGTTTAGGTTGTTTAATCTGTTTAGATGTGTTTTGAATCCATTACTGATAAGAAAAACACATAAGAAACTGATTTAAATCCTGAACAAACACTTGAATCACAAAACCGAGCTATATGACTCGGGTTTTGTTGATTGGCCAAGGTGTGATCGACCGGCTTGGCCGGTTGGTTGTTACGGCCGAGAGGAATGGCCGGTCGGACGGACGGGATCGCGGGTCGGGCAGTCGGGATGGTCGGATTGGATCGGATCATTCGATCGATCGCAATCGATCATCGCGACGCGTCCGATCGTTCGTCCCGATCGATCGTCCGATCGCGCGTCCCGTGCACCGTCCCGCCCGTCCCGTCCCGTTCCGAGCTGTCCCGGCTGTCCTGCGCATCGTCTCGATCTCGGATCGTTGACGGCTTGCGGCTGGACGATCATTGCTTGATCAGAAAGCTAGGGTTTCACGGTTCAATCGGTTCGGTTCGGTTAATGGTTCGGTTTAAAACTTGATTAAAATCATCGTTTCGGTTTAATAAACAGGTTTAATAATTTTATTAAATCTGGTTAAACCGGAATAAGAAATCCAATGTCGAAAGAAATATTGGATTTAGTGCCTAAACCAGGAATTTCTAATTTGATTTGGTTGGACCAAATAAATTGAGAAATTCCGGTTTAGTAAATAACCGGTTGACAATTGTGGTCATCGTAGTAATTAAAACTTGGTTAGACCAGTTTTAATGAACCAGACCGGTTATGTCAATTAATTGGACAATTGGGTCATGTCTTGGACATGGACCAATTCTTGGGCCTCGGGCCAAGAAGTTAAAACAATTGGGCCAGTTAATTGAGTCTTTCTTCAGATTAATTTAAAATCTATTTTATAAAATTATAAAGTCGTTTTTAAATTAATGTTTCCGAAATTTTATAATTAGAAAGTTTCTTAAAATAGAATTTTCTGAATTTGCGGGTTTTGGATTTTAAAGAAGTTTCTAAAGTTAGAAAGTTTCCGGTTTTAGAAAGTTTCCAATTTTAGAAAGTTTCTAAAAATAGTAGGTTTCCATAAATAGAAAGTTTCCCGAAATAGTAATCTTCTATTTTGGGAATGATTTTAATAAACCTACGAACCTCAAGTAATATCAAGCGTTGGATGTCTTGTCCAGGCTATGTCAGCTGTCAAAGCCCATTCAATTGCATTCATGGCCTTACAGTGTGAGGATGTCTGTTTTTTGCGTGGGTAAGACGGTTTGTGATTCATAAATGTCATTGGGAGTCCCAGACATTAATGATTACATGACTGTATAGTCCGGTTTTCTTGACTAGGCCATCGGGAGTCCCGGGCCTTGAGACATCAGGGTGGATTGGGCCTCGGGCCCAGATTCACAACCAAGAGTTATATCACGGATATAATTAGCCGATATAGGGCTTACCGATATAAGCTAAGGTTGGGTGACGGCCAGTGGCCCACTTTGATCTTAGTTATATGTGGATCTTGGAATCATTATATTCTATTGAGGGTAACTTATGTTATTGAATATAATGCATGATTAATCATATTATACTTTAATACGAGATTAATCATTTTGAACATATAACTAATAACCTTTTTATTTATATATTTCAGATATGACTACTACAAGCACTCAAAACACATTCTCGATCCGGTCTGTTCTCGAGAAGGAGAAGCTGACTGGAACGAACTTCCTGACATGGTCAAGGAACTTGAGGCTGGTCCTCAAGCAGGAGAAGAAGGATTATGTCCTTCGAGATCCCCTCCCCGAGAGGCCTCTTGCCAATGCTGCCAGGACTCTGCACAATGCTTGGGAAAAGCATTCGTCAGATGAAAATGATGTTTATTGCCTGATGTTGGTGACAATGACTCCTGAGCTGCAAAAACAGTTCGAAAGTGTATTGTCTCCAATCGAGATCATGGCAAGCCTGAAATCGCTTTTTCAGGAGCAGGCTTGGACCGAGAGGTTCCAGACAGTTAAGAACCTCTTGGACTGTAAGTTGGCTGCGAATGCGGCAGTGAGTCCTCATGTGTTGAAGATGATGGGTTATCTCGATCATCTTCACAAACTCGACTGCCCAATCAGCCAGGAACTTGCCTGCGACATCATTCTGCAGTCTTTACCTGCAAGCTATGATCAGTTCATTCTGAACTTTAACATGCATGGCTTGAGTAAGACACTGCCTGAGCTTCACGGAATGCTCAAGACTGCAGAGCCCAACTTGAAGAAACCCGCCAAGGACCCCAATGTACTTATGGTACAAAAGGGCAAGGGGTTTAAGAAGTCTTCTGCTAAGGATAAGGGAAAGGCCAAGGGTGTCCAAGTCGAGGACAAGGACACGCCAAAGCCCAAGCCCAAGTCCAAGGCTGGGCCTACTGACATGTGCAGGTTCTGCAAAGAACTGGGGCATTGGAGAAGAGATTGTAAGAAATTCCAGGAAGGTCTAAAGGAATTAAAGAAGAAGACTTTCGAGACTTCTTCATCAGGTATTTTTGTTATAGAAGTTAATACAACTACTTCTGATAATACCTCATGGGTCATGGATACTGGTTGTGGGGCTCATATTTGTACTAATATGCAGGCACTCAGCAACAGTAGAAGGCTGAAGCAAGGACAAGTGGAACTACGAGTTGGGAATGGAGCGAAAGTTTCAGCACTGGCTGTAGGAACTTACTTGTTGTCTTTACCTTCGGGATTGATTTTAGAACTTAATAATTGTTATTTTGTACCTGCTATAAGCAGAAATATCATTTCAATTTCTTTGTTGGATTTGGAAGGTTATGATTTTTCAGTTAAGAATAAATTATGTTCCTTCAATCGCAACAATTTGTTCTATGGTTCTGCCCCTCTTACGAATGGGCTTTACATACTCGATCAATCCGCGCCAATTTATAACATTAATACAAAACGGTTTAAACCTAATGAGGAAAACCGAACGTTTCTATGGCATTGTCGTTTAGGGCACATCAGCGAGAAACGCATCAAGAGGCTCCATTCGAATGGACTTCTTGGCTCATTTGACTTTGAGTCATGTGAGAAATGCGAATCCTGCATGATGGGCAAAATGACACGGGCCCCCTTTAATAAACCTAACGAGAGGGCCAGTGACTTATTGGGCCTGATACACACTGATGTGTGTGGCCCAATGTCCACTAATGCAAGAGGAAACTATCAGTACTTCATTACCTTTACTGATGATTTCAGTAGGTATGGATATGTTTATTTGATGAAACATAAGTCTGAATCTTTTGAGAAGTTCAGAGAATTCCAAAATGAAGTACAGAACCAACTTGGCAAAAGCATTAAGGCTCTTCGGTCCGACCGAGGAGGAGAATACTTAAGCCAAGAATTCAGTGATCATCTGAGAGAGTGTGGGATCGTATCCCAACTCACTCCTCCTGGAACACCCCAATGGAATGGTGTGTCTGAGAGGAGAAATCGGACCTTATTGGATATGGTTCGATCTATGATGAGTCACACAGACCTTCCAATATCCCTTTGGGGATATGCTCTGCTAACAGCAGTGTTCACTCTAAATAGAGCGCCATCAAAAGCAGTAGCAAAGACACCATATGAATTATGGACTGGAGAAGCTCCAGTGCTGTCTTATCTAAGAATTTGGGGTTGTGAAGCCTATGTTAAGAGATTAATCTCAGATAAGCTTACACCAAAATCTGATAAATGCTACTTCATTGGTTATCCACGGGAAACCAAGGCTTATTACTTCTATCTACGTTCCGAGAACAAGATCTTTGTTGCCCGGGATTGTAACTTTCTTGAGAGGGAGTTTCTCTCTAAGAAAGACAGTGGGAGTAAGGTACTGCTTGAAGAAATTCAAGATGAACAGGAAACTGCTCAACCTAATGAGGAAGAGCAGCAGGAGGATCTACAAGAAATTGTAGAGCCTGAACCTGTAGTACCTGAAGTTCGAAGATCCGGGAGGATCCGTCACGAACCCGAGAGATATCAGGGATTCCTCGTGACTGACTGTCATGATCTTTTGATCATTGATGGTGATGAACCATCGAACTTCAATCAAGCCATGATGGGCCCAGATTCCTCTAGGTGGCGCAAGGCCACTGATTCCGAAATGGACTCCATGTCGGTCAACCAAGTCTTTTCGTTGGTTGACTTACCCGTTGGTGTAAAAGCCATCGAGTGCAAATGGATCTTCAAGAAGAAGATTGACGTGGATGGAAATGTCCAGATTTATAAAGCCAGGTTGGTGGCAAAAGGTTTCAGACAAGTTCACGGGGTGGACTACGATGAAACCTATTCACCGGTGGCTATGATGAAATCTATTCGGATTCTACTAGCAACTGCAGCTTTTCATGATTATGAAATTTGGCAGATGGACGTGAAAACCGCCTTCCTGAATGGTATTCTGGAAGAGGATGTGTATATGACGCAACCTGACGGTTACATAGATCCAAAGAATGCTGGGAAAGTATGCAAGCTTCATAAATCCATTTATGGATTGAAGCAAGCATCGAGGAGCTGGAATCTTCGTTTTGATGAAGCAATCAAGCAATTTGACTTTATCAGAAACGAAGAAGAACAATGCGTGTATAAGAAAACTAGTGGGAGCAAAATCGTTTTTCTTATTCTGTATGTTGATGACATACTGCTTCTCGGAAACGACGTTCCAACGTTGAAGTCTGTAAAAGACTGGCTTGGAAGTTGTTTTTCCATGAAAGACATGGGTGAAGCCGCATACGTTCTTGGAATTAGGATCTATCAGGATAGACCTAAAAGGCTGATAGGCTTGTGTCAAGACTCATACATTGACAAAGTCCTACAAAGATTCAGCATGAAAGATTCCAAGAAGGGCTTCACGCCAATGGTACATGGCACAACGCTAAGCAAGAAGCAGAGCCCTACGTCGGCTGCTGAGCTTGAGCGCATGAAGAATATTCCTTATGCATCTGCAATAGGATCTGTCATGTATGCCATGATCTGTACTCGTCCTGATGTTGCTTATGCATTGAGCATGACGAGTAGATACCAGTCAAATCCAGGTGAAAACCATTGGATTGCCGTAAAGAACATCTTGAAGTATCTAAGACATACTAAGGATAAGTTCTTGGTGTACGGTGGAAGTGATGTGCTTAAAGTCAGTGGATTCACGGACGCAAGTTTCCAGACAGACACAGATGATTTCCGGTCACAGTCCGGTTATGTCTTTTGTCTGAATGGCGGTGCAGTAAGTTGGAGAAGCTCCAAGCAGGACACCGTTGCTGATTCCACTACAGAAGCTGAATATATCGCCGCCTCAGAAGCAGCGAAGGAAGCTGTTTGGATACGAAAGTTCATTATGGAACTAGGTGTGATACCAGATGCGGCTGAGCCTCTGGCACTGTTTTGTGACAACAATGGTGCTATAGCTCAGGCAAAGGAACCAAGATCACACCAGAAATCCAAGCATGTTCAAAGAAGATATCACTTGATACGTGACATCATTAATAGAAAGGAAGTCAAAATCAGCCGAGTTCCGACAGATGATAATGTCGCTGATCCGTTGACAAAGCCACTCCCAAGGCCTAAGCTCGAGTTCCTGACTGAAGCTGTAGGCATTAGAAACATTGAAATGTAATCTAAATTTGAGTGGGAGTTTTGTGAGCTTTATTTTAGTTATTTGATATGTTCTTGTAAAACATTATTTATGTTTTAATGAAATTATTATTTCAAGATTATTTTAACTGTGATGAAATAATCGTTCCAAAATGATATGAACCATTTTATAGGTCATCGAAGTAAATGATTTGATCTTGAGTCATCGAAGTCATTTAGCTTGATCATGAGATCCTATATTTGATAAATGTTTTATATCATCATGTCCCTAGTTGAAGGTTGTTGAAACTGGAACACCAACAACCGTGTGAGACTGGATTGGTACGTGACTTATGACAAAGTCTCAGTGTGTCATAGATGCACGGCATCAAAGTCAGTACATAGGTGTATGTTGGGAACATACGACCGGACAAGACCCGACTATAAGAACTCTTCAGGATATTTATATCTGTGTCATAAGAGATTCTTACTACGACTATAGAGTATAGTCCTTAGACCTGAGTTCACATGCATGTGACTGCACATGGACTGATGTGCTTTGATCATTGTCTAACGCTATCATTCTGTGATAGTTATAAGGACCTTGTTTGGGTACATTATGAAATGAGTAGTTTACAGTGATGGAACAAGATGGGATTTGTCCCTCCAATATAAATGGAGTGAATATCTCTAGGCCAATCGGAGATTTGAATACTGGAAAACGCATGGCCATGCTCAAACGGACTTTCCCGAGTCGTTTGTATTGTCAGTATCAAATCAGAGTCCGATGAACAAGATTAGGCTTTATAAGGATGACACTAATCTTGCCTTATGACTAATCGAGATATTGAGACGAAAGGGATTATGAATACAGAGATTCCAGTTCAAGTGGGAGATTGTTGGAATTGTGTCCAGCAATCTCTGTACTGTCTCTATAACGTAAGAGTATGTCAGTGATCAGACATAAGTCATACAATGCTGGGGGTCATGATGGCTTGCTAGAGTCCGCTCATGATCTATAAGTCTTGGACTTATTGCCTTTATTGTATGATCCCATATGGGTCACACGCTTAAGCTAGCAGGAAATAATGTTGGAACGGCTTAGCAGAAGTACGACAAAAGTGCTAGGCATTTGTCGTACTAAGAGAGAAGAATTAATGGGTCTGATTAAATGGAATTTAATCAGATTGGTATTTGGGCCCATAAAGCCCAAAAGGAATTAGACAAGTTTTATGAATAAAACTTGAGTCTGTTTTTCCTTCCAACCCTAACACCCAGCGCCGTTTTTCTCCTCTCCCTGCGCCTCTCTTCCTCGTGGTCTAGCAGCCAGTTTCCTGTGATTGCGTGTGTGAGCCTTTGGAGGATCCATCTCTCGGTGTATCTCCCTGATCATTGACCTGTTCTCAATTCCGCTGCAAACAAACAGGTAAAAGGTGAGATCTAATGTTTCTAAATAAGAACACCTAGATCTGATGCATGTTTAGGTTGATATGAATATGAGAATTGAATCAGGATCAACCAAAACTTCTACATCTTCGGTGGTCATTAATCTGTTTAAGACCATCATATTCCCTAGATTTGGAGTACCTCGTATAGTGATTAGTGATGGAGGATCTCATTTTATCAATAAGGTCTTCGAAAAGCTACTGAAGAAGCATGGAGTTCATCACCGAGTCGCTACTCCTTATCACCCTCAGACTAGTGGACAAGTCGAGGTTTCTAACAGGCAGATTAAGGAGATCCTTGAGAAGACAGTTGGAAAGACAAGAAAATATTGGGCAGCAAAGTTGGATGATGCATTATGGGCTTACAGGACAGCATTCAAGACACCACTTGGGACCACTCCATTCCATCTGCTATATGGAAAAGCATGTCATCTGCCAGTAGAACTTGAACACAAGGCAGCATGGGCTGTAAAACAGATGAACTTTGATCTTAAGACTGCTGCAGAGAGGAGATTAGTACAGCTTAATGAGTTGGATGAGATTAGAAATTTTGCTTATGAGAACTCAAAGCTGTACAAGGAGAGGACTAAAGCATATCATGACAAGAAGATTGTCTCCAGACATTTTGAGCCTAACGATCAGGTACTTTTGTATAACTCTCATTTGCAATTGTTTCCAGGTAAACTGAAATCAAGGTGGTATGGTCCTTTCACAATCAAAGAGGTGCATCCGTATGGAGCTGTTGTTCTAACTGGTAAGGATGGTATTGAATTCATTGTGAATGGTCAGAGGGTGAAACATTATTGGGCTAAGGCCGAGATTCCTGAAGGTCAGATTCTGCCTCTGGATGATGCACCCTCTACCTAAATCAGTTAAAGCGTCAAGCTATTGACGTTAAACAAGCGCTGAGTGGGAGGCAACCCACTGTTTTCGTTTTTGCATTTTAATTTTAGAGTTTTTGTAAGATTTTACGTTTTGTTTCTGGTTTTGGTGAGTTTTTGTTTGCAGGTCTCGGACGAAACGCAGTGCGTCGATCGACACACTATTGTGTCGATCGTCACAACACGATCGAAATCGCACTGCAGCGATCGTTGCGGTCCTGAGCAACGATCGACCATACACGAAAAATCGCCTAGCAACGGTCGATGCACCTAGTGCAACGATCGATGCCTGAGCGACAGAGGTAAAACCCGACAGAACTTAACCATTCCTTAAAAAAAAATTTATTTCTTTTTGCCAATCCTTCGCTTGACACTACTGGGGACAGTGTGTCTTAAGTGTGGGGGAGGCTCTACTAACTTCTTTCTTTTGTTTTCTTAGAGTCAGTTAAAATTTTCAAAAATTTGTTTTATTGAGTCAAAAGTTTTAAGTAGGAAACAATGATTTTTTGAGAAGATTAGCAGCACTTGCAGGAACTTAAGTAACCATTGGGATGAAGCTGCAGATTATCTCTGACTATTATAAAACCCAGACATGGATCAACCTACTGAGAACACCCACATCACTTCAGGTATCAGAGGATCCTTTACTGACTTCACCCTAATACTGACTTAGATTTCTCACCTAAGGGCTTGGTATACTTTGTGTCGGATTCCCTTGTTAGTTCTGACACAGCCTGTAAACCTGTCCTATTTAGTTCCCTTCTCCCCTTCCATAAAATAAAAAAAAAAGATAATAAACTGAGGATGAGTTAGTAACTCCGAAGTGGTCATGGGAATGGTAGCTAAAACTCTCATATCCTGTGCATCCATGGAATGTGTCCAAAGTACACCCCTTAACGGGAAGAGCACTGATAAAAAAAAATGATACCCAATGGGGAAAAATCAGAATGCTAAGGAAGGGAAAAGAGAAGAAAGGGACTAGAGAAAGATAGTATGGTGGTCTAGAGCTGATAAGGTAAGAGTCCATGTGCCTTTGATCGATACTCCTTAGGTGAGACCGCACTTAAATACTTGCAGAAGTCAGTAGGGAGAATTTGAATGCTTGAATGTGATTGTGGAGTTTACTTAGGACAGTTGCTAAGTGTGGGGGAAGTATATGTTGGTCTTGATGTCTGCAGGTTGATTCTTTCATGTGGTTTACTAAGGGGAATCTGAGTGTTGCTGCTTCTAGGATGAAAAGAGTTTCTGAAGAGTTTTCAAACCTCTTCACTACATTCTAGTTCTCTGTTTTGCTTGAGGGCAAGCAAAGGCTAAGTGTGGGGGAGTTGATATATCATGGTTTTTACCGGTTTTATGCCATGATATAATTGTGTTTTAGTGTTCTTTTGTGTTCTTTTAGAGTCTTTTACAGGTATAATCAGGTTTGGAGCGGAATTGGAGATATTGGAGCATTTTGGGACTTTTGGAGTGTTTTGGCCGAGAGTTTAAACTCACTGTCCGATTTGATGATCATGCATCGATCGACACACTAGCGAGATGGGCCGAACGCGGCGGTTTAATGAAGTTATCAAGACTTTGCACTTTAGCCCAGAAGTTTCCAGTATTTACGAAGAAGCCCCAGCCGAGATTATGCCTATATAATTAGGATTTTGGTGTTTATTTTAGATACGCTTTCATACTTAGAGCTAAGAGATTTTTAGAGCTTTTGGGGCTGATCTATTCCTGTACTTCATCTATTTTGGAGAAGATTTCGAACCCCTTTATCTATTTATTTTCTTATATGCAATCTATTAATTCTATGATTTCTGTTTCATTAATCATGTCTGAGTAGATTCATAGTTAGGTTTAGGGTTTCTCATTAAGGATTTCATGACTTGCTAGACTTGTTTAATTCAGTTAAGGATTCACATGATTAGAATGTTCTTCAATCTAAATTATGCTTAATGCTAGTTCTAACCTGATCAATTAGAATCTAGATCTTAGGTTGCTAAATACGACACGAGAGTGTGGTTTAGAATCTGAACTATTTAGGTTGAGAAATTAAATTATTCGCAAAGAGATTTGGCTTAGTTTAATTGTGAACATATCGAAATTGAAATTAATGCTGGTTTAATCTGTTAGTAATTGCAAAGAGATTTGGATTACTGCACTTAGACTTAGAGGATTTTCGCAAAGAGATTTGGTTAATTCTAATTCCGTGATTTGAGTTCTAGAACTGTGTTTAATTAGATCATGACTGATTAACTTGTCTGCTTGTCTGATTTCCTGAGAATTCCCTAGACTTAGCGCTTTTAGTTAACTGCTTTTACCACAATCTTGCTATTGATTTATTTTCTTGCCTCGCTTTTAATTCACTTCACATCTGTTTTCTTCTTAGTATTAATCTCTACGGTTCTTATTCTATCGAGACCAGAGTCTCTGTGGATTCGATACCCTATATACTACAATCACTTAACTGTGCACTTGCAGTAGAATAGGATTAAAACTTAGACCCTATCAGTTCCCAAGACAAACGGCCAACTTATGAAGCGTCAAGGGACAACCGACCTGACTCAGGTAAGTCTTCAACCTCTAATACAAGAGCTCGAGACATAACTTGTTTCAAGTGTCAGGGTAAAGGTCACTATGCACGGGATTGTCCAAATCAGCGAGTTATGATATTAACACCTGATGGAGGATATGAGTCACAAGACGAGGAGGAACACCTTGAAGCCGCGGATTCAGAAGAGGAAGTAGCATTCCCCGAGATAGGAGAGATGTTAGTTGTATGCAGGGCGTTGAGCGCCTTGAGTGATCCAGACACCATCCAAAGAGAAAAATTGTTTTTCACTCGATGTTCAGTTCAGAACAAGGTATGTAGTCTTATAATTGATGGTGGATCTTGTACTAATGCTGCTAGCAAGATTATGGTGGAAAAGCTAGGGTTGAAGACGACCCACCATCCAAGGCCATACCGCCTGAGATGGTTAGATTCAAGCACAGAAATCAGGATACACGAGCAACTCCTGATTCAGTTCAAGATAGGGAAGTATGAGGATGAAGTTTTGTGCGATGTTGTCCAAATGCAAGTAGGCCATATGCTTCTAGGCCGACCATGGAAATTTGATAGAGAGGTCATACACAATGGACGCACCAACTCTCATTCTTTCACACATGCCAAGCGCAAATTCCAGCTTGCTCCCTTATCTCCTCAAGAGGTACATGAGATGCAATCCAAATTTGCTGCCGAGGCCAAGGTAAGTAAAACTAACCTTTACATCACTCCTAGTACTGTCTATAAGGCTTTAGAACGTAAAGAAACGGTGCTACTAATGGTGTTTAGAGATGTGTTGATTACAGGTTCACAGGACAATGTACTTGCTCCAGAAATTATCTCATTTCTTGACAGGTTCAAAGATGTGTTCCCTGACGAGATACCAGCTGGATTACAACCTATTAGAGGGATAGAGCATCAGATTGATCTAGTTCCAGGTGTACCATTGCCCAACCGTCCAGCTTACCGAATGAACCCAACAGAAACTAAGGAGTTGGAGAAGCAGATTCAAGACTTAATGGAGAAAGGTTACATCAGAGAAAGCTTGAGTCCCTGTGCTGTACAAGTTCTCTTAGTGCCAAAGAAAGATGGAACTTGGAGGATGTGTGTAGACTGCAGAGCAATCAACAACATCACCATAAAAATCGACATCCAATTCCAAGTTTAGATGATATGCTTGATGAACTATCTGGATCTAATGTGTTTTCTAAGATTGATCTTAGGAGTGGATACCATCAAGTAAGAATGGAAGAAGGAGACGAATGGAAGACTGCTTTCAAGACTAAGCAGGGGCTCTATGAGTGGTTAGTCATGCCATTTGGTCTAACCAATGTACCCAGCACCTACATTAGGCTAATGAACCAGGTTCTAAGAGCATACATCAGTAAATTCGTAGTAGTTTATTTTGATGATATATTGGTTTATAGCAAATCGTTTGAGGATCACCAGAAACATCTTGAGTTAGTCCTTGACACACTTCGAAAGAAATTCCTATATGGGAACCTTAAGAAGTGCTCATTCTGTACTGATGAAGTGGTTTTCCTAGGTTTTGTTGTTAGTTCCAAAGATTTACAGGTTGATCAAGAGAAGATCAAAGCCATCCAAGAATGGCCAAGACCAAACAACATAGGACAAGTCAGGAGTTTCCACGGGTTGGCAAGCTTCTATAGGCGTTTTGTCAAAGATTTCAGTACTTTAGCCGCCCCTCTAACTGCTGTGATCAAGAAGGACGTGGCATTTCAGTGGGATCAGCTCAAGAAGACGCGTTCAACAGACTCAAAGATCGTTTAACACATGCACCAGTTTTGGTATTACCTGACTTTAACAAAACTTTTGAGATTGAATGTGATGCTTCACGCTTAGGTATTGGAGCGGTGCTAACTCAAGGAGGACGTCCAGTAGCCTACTTCAGCGAGAAACTAAGTGGAGCCAGCTTGAACTACCCGACCTACGACAAGGAGCTCTATGCACTAGTGAGGTCGTTGGAAACATGGCAGCACTACCTTCTGTCCAAGGAGTTTGTCATACATAATGATCATGAGACTTTGAAGTACCTTAGAGGGCAAACAACACTGAAGAGAAGACATGCTAAGTGGATGGAGTTTGTAGAAGCATTTCCATATGTGATAAAGTACAAGAAGGGCAAGGAGAACGTTGTTGCTGACGCATTATCACGAAGGCACATGTTGATCACGACTATGGAGGCTAAAGTCTTAGGATTTGAGCACCTAAAGGAAACGTATAAAGATGATCAAGACTTCGGCTCAGTCTATCAAGATTGTAACATTGCCCCAACAGGTTCTTTCTACCTATATAATGGCTATCTGTTTAAGGAGAAATGTTTGTATATTCCACAGGGTTCTATGCGAGACTTGTTGATCAAGGAAGCACATGGTGGTGGACTCATGGGACATTTTGGAGTGGATAAGACTCTGAGCGTTTTGGTAGAACACTTCTTTTGGCCTCACCTCAAGAAGGATGTGGAACGATTCTGTTCCAAGTGTGTAACTTGTCTCAAAGCCAAATCCAGGTCACATCCACATGGTTTATATATGCCACTTCCTATTCCTAGTATGCCTTGAGTTGATGTATCAATGGATTTTGTTTTAGGCTTACCCAAAATCCGAGGAAAGGATTCTATTTTTGTTGTAGTGGACAGGTTCTCAAAGATGGCGCATTTCATTCCATGTGCCAAGACAAATGATGCCACTCAAACTGCTGAACTATTCTTTAAAGAAGTAGTACGCTTGCATGGGATCCCAAGGACAATTGTTTCTGACCGAGATACGAAGTTTCTAAGTCACTTCTGGAGAGTTCTTTGGACAAAGCTAGGAACCAAGCTACTCTTCTCAACAACTTGTCATCCACAAACTGATGGACAAATTGAGGTTGTGAACAGAACTCTATCTACTCTCTTAAGATCCACGGTTGGTAAGAACTTACGAAACTGGCTAGATTGTATTCCATATGTTGAGTTTGCTTATAATCATGCTAACCATTCTACTACTAAGTTGTCACCTTTTGAGATTGTCTATGGATTTCAGCCAGAAACCCCTTTAGATCTTGTTCCTTTGCCGACATTAGATGTTACTAATCAGGATGGAGAGTCCAAGGCTGAGATGATCAAGAAGCTGCATCAAAAGGTGAAGACCAACATAGAGGAGAAAACGGCCAAGTATAAGAAGGCTGCTGACAAAGGGAGAAAGGAGCTCATCTTCAATCCAGGAGATTGGGTGTGGGTTCACATGCGTACTGAGAGGTTCCCAAATCAGAGGAAATCTAAGCTAGCACCAAGGGGAGCTGGACCATTTCGAGTGCTGGAGAGAGTCAACAACAATGCCTACAAGCTGGATCTGCCAGGTGAGTTGACCATTTCGCCAGTGTTCAATGTTGCTGACTTTCTTCCTTATAATGCAGATGATGGAATTCTGAGGTCAGAATCTTCTCAAGAGGGAGGGAATGATGAGGACATTGACTCAAGCATAGAGATACGTCAAGAATACCTAGAAGAAGTACTTGCTGCTCAAGATATTACAACCATGAGAGATCCTCCAAGGACAAGATCAGGAACTAGAAGACTCAGAGCACTGTTTAATAAGTCAATTCAGAGTCTCCTAGCTCAAGACTATCAAGAGCAACCGGCCAGAATTCAAGTGGAGCGTTTAGAGGCCCAACAGAAGACAATTGAAGACTTGAAGATGATCTTCTCAATTCAGCCCACCTAGGCCCAACCTTGGACGACCACACACGCTCAATAAGGTAAGATTTCATTTCATATAGTGTGTTTGTTCATTTTGCAGGTCCAAAACGTTACATTAGTCGTCTGAGTCAAAGTCTGTATTAGTCGCATAAGTGAGTCAAGTTTCCCTGTATTACTTTTGAATTCGAACTATAGGGTAGTTTAGTAATTTAGTAATCAGTGTATTAGGTTTCTGCCCTAGAAGGCAACAGCTGCACGATCCCCTTTATAAGGATCCTTAGCAGCCGTGTATCATTTACCAAGTATCAATACAATAACGCAGTTCTTCTTCTTGAGAGAAAACACCTTTGATTCTAAGCTTTCTTGTGAGTCATATCAAGCGACCTTAGATCAGTCTTATCACAAGATCATTCATCTCTTGTGTGGCGACATTCAATCCATTCTACTTCCATTTAATCATCTCAACGTCCTTCCTAAGGAGTCTAGAGACCCACGGTTGGATCCATCTCACCACATCATCACTCACGATCTAGAAGAGAGAGACTTCAGTCCCTGTTCTACATCAATCACGCTTCCATCTTGCATCACCAATGATTTTGTATTTGATGACATTTATCATGTTGTCATACTTCTCACTGAGACTGTTTAGAATGTACATAGGATCCGTTTGACATGAGAATCTACATTGCTTAGGAGATTAGACAAGGATTTGATCTTTTGGAAATTCTCTTGAATCGAGTGATCACCAATCTCTATCAATCGAAGCTCGTGATCGAGTTAAATCACACGGGCTTCCTTGTTGTTGCGAAATTGATTTTCAATACGGACCCAGATATCTCGCATTAACCCACCCGTTTGAAACGAATATCGAAACAAGGGAGGAGTGAGCGTCCTATAGATCTACAGTTTCACCATCCCGTCTCGCTTGAACCAAGCCGCGTCGTTGTCGTTTGTCTGAAATAAGCTTCCGTCAAGGTGCCCAAGCTCATCGGATGTTAGGCAGTGAGTTATAAACAACTCACGCCACGCATCGTAGTTATGGTCATCGAAATCTAACGTGATCACAATATGAGCCTTGATGTTGGTTACACTAGAGACTCGTTCAAATGCTGGATAGTGGGGGCAGCCATTGTTAACTAGAGAAACGAAATCGAGATAGATAGAGAAGAGAAGAATGGGTGAGGAGCATAAGAGCTCTGATACCATGAAAGTGGATAAATTCTCCTTAAAGGGTTTGATCAGTATACATGGTTATATAAAGCCTGAGATGTTACAATCACGATCCACATAGTGTGGATATATACTAGCTAAACTGATAAACAAAATATTGGGAAATATACAAATCAAGTAACAGAATATTTACATATTCTTTCAACAACTGAAAGAAAGTTTTTCATACTGTGAATCAAAAGCCTCTATGTGAGTGATAATTGATCTGCCTTTATTTGTTCATTACACATTTCAATTGGAAGGGACACATGTTTATCTTCTACATCCAAGTTGATATCTTAGAATCACACATTGTAAATTATCCACTATTTGAAAGAGACTAAAACTAATTTAAAACAAGTAAAATCAGTGAATAAATTGACAAGTTGTGAGGAGTTGGAATCAGAAGTTTCCGATTTTTATAGTCATTTTGTTTGGCAGCTGAACATCAAATTGAATGTTACATAAAATCCTCTATAGAAATGTATTTTCCGAAAACCCACGAGTCAATATATCAAGAAAACGCTCCATCCAATGTCGAAATTGAAAAAGAAAAAAGAAAATTGCTCGTAACATGTAGTTATTAATTAAAAATTACATGTTTTAGTAAATCCGAATCGCACCAAAGCTATATATTACCAGTGGCGGAGCCGGGATGAGATTTTAGTGGGGGCATATAATATAAAATTATATTATTTATTTATTATATTAATAAGTTTATTTTGAATCACTTTATTTTTTTAATATTTATTTAATTATTTTAAATTTTGATTAAAAAGAAAAAAAGAAATTTATGTATTTTCTAGTAATGGCAATAAAATATACTTATTAAACTCTCCTTATAATTATTTTATCTAATATGTTATATTATC
Organism: Orychophragmus violaceus; assembly: GCA_030180135.1. Taxonomy (NCBI): domain Eukaryota; kingdom Viridiplantae; phylum Streptophyta; class Magnoliopsida; order Brassicales; family Brassicaceae; genus Orychophragmus; species Orychophragmus violaceus. Next base: position 59,581,155 of record CM058238.1, on the reverse strand, counting down.
TTCTCAGGTGCTATATGACACATAATATAAGTAATGCTAATATACAAAAAAAACTTATCCACTCTTCTTACAATTTAATAGTATTAATTTTTGAAATATAAATGGTACTTTCAAGCCAAATTCATTTTAGATTATAATTCAAATAAATTACTAAAATCAATAATAAGTATTTTTGGATTGAAAAAAAAAAGTAATTTTCTGTTAAAAAAGATCTGATAAAATATATAGATGATAAAATAATACTAAATTGGGTTATAGTCCAAACATTTAATATTCTTAAGTAGTAATTAATTTGATAACAAAGGATTAAACAAAAAAAACCCTAAAATGATTTAGTGGGATGTGGGTCATGGGGCATGAAATCAATTTAATCTCTAAATTACTGGGGGCATAATGATATAATATAAGCAATTTAGTAAAAAATCATCTAAAAGTTAAGCTAAGTAAATGAAAATTTATAAATTGACTGGGGGCAACTTCCTCCTTACCTATAGTGTAGCTCCGCCTCTGTATATTACCAAAGTTGAATTTTAAAATTTGCTTATTTTAGATCAAAATGCAATATTGCTTATTCGAATTTTATTATTGAATTTAAAAAATCGATTTGCCACTAAGGGTTTTTAAGTTTTTGAGAAAATATTCATTAAAGGATTGAAGTTCCAGGGTTTAAATTGATAAAACATTATTCAGAGTATAAAATAGATTTAATTAAACTGAGATATTATCTTGTATGCCTCTATATCTCAACAGTTAATCTCATATGTCCCTATAAAAGGAACTTTTAATGATTTGTTTTTAATTCGAAAATAGCAAATTTACTATCTGACCCTATGAACCTTTTTTATATTTACACCCTAAACCAACCCGGTCCATCCTAAACCCGGCTCAAATCTATCTCTCTCGGATCCAAATCTCAAATCCCCCTAATTAGAGAGAAGTGTTGGATGAATTCGGCTCTCTCTCCAAATTACGTGAGAGGCCGATGACATAGACCTAAAACCTTATGAGTTTCGTTCTCGATCCTCACTCGATTGCTCGACTCAGTCACTCAGCTCCTCTATCGTTAACGAGTGTGAGATTGTGATTAACACTAAGGATTTGTATTCGTGGATTTGGACTTTGAATGAATGAATAATGTAGATTTCCTATGAATCAAAAATATATTAAGGACTGTATGTCGAGATCGAACTTATACAATCGAAAAAAAGTATACAAGTATGATTCAAGATATTAGTCGAAGTGTTTTATGTAAAAGTTGGAATGTCCTTGGAACAATCTCGCTTCTTCTTTAAATAACCTCCTCTTCCATCTTCTTGTTCCGATTTCCCGGTATCTTGTTAACAAACGATCTCTCCCTCTCTCCTTGATTCGCGGAGATCGTTTCAACTACCAGTGACTCGGTCTTTGAATGAGGCATCTCCCATTTGTCGAGGTCGAGCTTGACCCGTCCCATCCGACGTCTTGACCCTTTTGGGCTTTTGCCGACTCGTCGCTAAACGGGCCTTGAACCACAATTGGGCCTTCCTGTCAGTTAATGGGCAGGATCGCGAGAACCAGCACCAACTATACCCCCCAGCCAATTAGTTCGACGTTTTGAAGTTAATATGCGATGGGCGGTCTTGGGAAAATGCGCGCCATTCTCAAACTCGATAACTAATGATTGTCTCGTCTGCACCGTAGATCTTGCTTTGAACGGACGGTCGAGATGTGAGACGCAGGTGGCTGGGCTCGTGGCCTTTAATCTTTGATTGTTAATTTCGAATCAACGGTTCGGATTATGGGAATACGAAAGATCCCTAGGATCTCGAACTCATCGATGAAATGATTAGACCATTGGTCATCATTATCTTGAATTCGAAATCGACGGTTGAGATTTGAAAGATAAAGAAAATCTCGTCGATCTCGAGAAAAGAAGGTGTAGGTTTGCTTTAAATGAGATGTTACCCCGTCACGATACCCACTACTGATCCTACTACAAATCAAGGTTACTTCTTCTCCTTTGTATTTCATTTTTTGTTTCCTCTCTCTGCTTTTTCCTTTTCAGTCGTTGGAGCTTTCTCTCTAGAATCTTTCTTCTTCTACTCTCTCTCTCTATTTGACTCCGCCACTACGTTACATGACTCCGATAAATACGTAGGTGGCGAGCAGCAGCTCTGCGGCGGAACCTCACGGCCCGCACCCGGAGCGTATTATATTTTGCCCATTTGGAGGGATCAATATTTCTTTTTCAAAATTAATAGCCATTCGGTCGGAGACTTCGACTATTCCGTTGTTCCAACGCAATGGGATGTCAACGTCGGTTAGAGATTTAGGGCTTTGATCAACCTAGTTCAGTACATCCTTTACTTATTAGGAACATCGAGCTATATAACTACTTCTGCTTCCCTGCTTTTTGTGTTGTTACGCAGAGACTCCAGATTTGATCGCTCTAAATCCTATCACGGAGAGCCTTATAGCTCGATTAAGGAGAGGGGACGTCGGCTGGAATCACTTCTCAGTAGAACGTATACGAGCTGATTTAGGTTCGCAGCCCCGGCGAATTCCTCAGAACCATCCTCAAGTTCCTCGAGGAGTCCAGCCTTCGCCAGTTCCTACAGATCGAGTGATACAGCCTCCTCTCCGTATAGTAGAGTGAAACGGAGAAGGTAAGGGTTTGCCGATTTATCTTTTGGTTTTGAGCTCGATACCGTTATTTTTAGTTCGATCTCTCACTCGTCGTTCTGCAGATCGGACCGTTTTTTACAGTAATTCGGTAGCTAGCACCCCTCCACAAGAAAAGATGTCCCCAAGAGGAACTACGTGTCGCCATGGGAAGGACCCGATCGATCTCGCCAAAAAGGTGAAAAGAGGTGATCCAAGCGATGCTATATTCTTCGCCCTTGGGGCGACTCCCTCTTTCCCAGCTGCTCGCCCAGAAGAGGCGATCCAGGAGACCGAGCTTCCGCCTCCTCGGCCAGCCGACCAAGAGGTCGATCGGACTCGATCCAGGGATTTGGTTCATGTGTGCTCTCGCTCAAATGGATCCGGAGGCTCGAATGGCTGAAATCCGAGTGGGTCCCGACCTCTCACTCCAAAGCGTCAAAGGCCTGACGGGGAAGTGAGCTCACAAAGGGCGAGCCACGATCCGAGGCCGACTTCCTCGGGGTTTGCTGGGACATTCATCTGGCGCTTCAGGCACCCGAAAGAGTGTCCGATTACTGACAACCCGAAGGGAGTAGCTTACCTGCTCCGGCATTTCAAGCCTGTCGGTGTTCAGCTCCCAGCAGTCGGAGAAATGGCGCTTGGGGATGCCTACGCCGATATGATGGCGGCTCAAAGGAAGGTGATATTTTTTATTCTCTTTCTTTAGATATAAGGTTGTGATGACTTTTAGCTTATCTTGTTCGACGTGCGTATGTTTGGATGCGGAAAACACGTTTTTGGCCAAGGCAGAGCGTGAGCTGCGAGACGTCCCCCAGGCCATCGAGCTTGAGGCCGCGAAGAAGGCCGTAAGAAACCTGAACGCTGGCCTCCAGGCTCCTAAGGCCATGGAAGAGGAGCAAAAGGAGAAATTGGCCAAGTATGTCGGGATGGAGGCTCGACTGATGCTCCTTGAAAACTAGGAGGAGGACCTCACGCAGAAACTCGGCGTGGCGATGACCTGGACCTTGGCGACTGAAGAGTCGAGTCGGGTCGCAGGTGCGCAGGCTGCTAAGGATCGGGCTGACATCGAGAAAGCTCTCGTGGACAAGGAGTACGATACTAAGGTTGCTGTCCATAAGGCAAGGAATGAACTCAACGATAAGTACCTCGCGATTTTAGACGGAATCAAGGAGAGGAGCGATAAGAGGAAGGTCGAGACCAGCGCCAAGATCCATCTTCCGGAAGCTCTCGCGAAGATCGAGCTCATCGCCGAGCTTGCCGCTGGTGAACTTGACTGAGGAGAAAAAGCGGATCGCGACTGAGGAGATGAATGCCACAGCCGTATCTGATTTCAGCATCAGTAAGCTCAACCTGCCGACGATGTCCGAGGACTCGGTTGTACTGGCATATCCTCTAGTTCTGACCACTCCCCGTGTTGACCAGTATGGGTTGAATCTCCCAAGGGAGACAGGAATTAGCTCTAGGGTGAGCGATGAGGTCGAGGGTTTGGTTGTTGAGGATACGGCTAGGGTGGACGAGCTGATGAACGATCGAGTCGATGCCTCTATCTAAAATTTCTTTTAAGTATCTTAGTGTTGCCTGAAAGGGCTTTTAAGTCTTTTTGTCGAACTCATGTTGCCCGAAAGTGCTTTTAGTTGTTTGGTGTTGCTCTATAAGGTCTTTTTGTAATTCGAGGACATCACGTCCTCTTCTTTTTATAAATCTAATGGTTTTTCGTCTTTAAAATTTCCAATACCTTAGTCGTTTTTGACATGAAATTATTTCAGAGTGAATCGAATCATCGAACTGCCTTTGTATAACCTTATGGAGATCGTACTTTGGGGCTTAGCTCGACCAAACTGTTTCTGAGTGGGTCGAGTAAAGACATGGTATCTCGCTTTGTCTTGGTGAGTTTGGGCATATATTTTCTAAGTATAAAAGTGTCGAGCAAAACAATACTTCGATCTGTATATTCGAACTCGAATGATCGAATCTTGTTTTAGTCATGCTTTAAGAAATATTGATAAAGAATATTCTGATGCTCTCAAGTGAGAATCGGACTTGAATGATGAAGTGCTCGAATAATCGAAATGATTGGGTATCGCCATAGGGATATTCAGTCAGGGATCTGCAAAGAGTATCGAATGTATTTCTTTAGAAATACCTCGAAGTGTTTTCTCTCAGGTTTTTTTTATCAGATGCGATGTCGATCGGTGGTTATCTTGTATACAGAAGGAGGTGCCCCCCAGTTCTTCTAGCTGTAAAGGTTGAAGAATTTTACGTTAATAGACGTCTTGGATGAGCGTTTTGTTTTGAGCTCGTGTGTTTTTTTGGGACCGTTTCTGGGTCGCTTTTTTGAGAACCGTGTTAGGTCTTCGTTTTTGGTATCGTTGGGATCGCTATTTTGGGACCAATTTGGGTCGCTAATTTCGGGGGATCATTTCATATCGCTTAGTTTGAAGAGTTCATTTCAGATCGCTTTTTTAGGGGTCATTTCAGGTCGCTTGTTTGATGGATCATTTCAGATCGCTTGTTGGGAGACAAAGAATTTTATTAAAAATAATTTAACTTTACAAAGGTAGTGAACTAAATTAATGATCGATCTCGAGTAGCAAGTAGGATTGCAGAATGGTTCCCCGAGTCGCTCGAAACCATATGTTGATGAGAGAGTTTTTTAGAGGGGCGGCTGCGCTCGAAGTCGAGCTGCCTACATACCCTTTTGAAGGGGATCAAGCCATTTCGTAGTTCGATTATGGGGCGTATTCTCAGTGAAAATACTTTTTGAGGTTGATGATATTCCAAAGTCGTAGCTCGGGTTTCAACCGATTTGAGTCGCTAGACCCCATCCCGAACGACATCGGTGACCTGGTAGGGTCCTTCCCATTTTGCCCCTAACTTTCCAGCGTGCTCTTCCATTTTATGGTTGAACACTTTCCGTAAGACGAGCTCTCCTTTGTATTTCATTTTAATCCATGATTCGGGCTAATGCGAGATTCCTTCTTTCATCGCCGAGATCGAGCTCGTCAGTTATCATCTGATTGTTCAGCTCCTCATGTTGTGCACATTCTTTTGGGCGAATGCTGGACACGAGGATTTCTGCGGGTACTATCGCCTCTATACCATAAGCCACAGAAAAGGAGTTTCTCTAGTAGATTTGCGGGTAGTAAAGCATGGCCGGGAGCTCGTCGCTCCAGCTTGATTTTCATTCGTCGAGCCTTTTCTTGAGGTTGTTCATGATCGACTTGTTAGCCGCCTCTGCCAAACAGTTTCCTTGAGGTTAACAAGGTGTCGAGTAGGTCAACTTGATGTTCCAGGTTCTGTAGAACGTTTGGAAAGTATTTGAGATGAACTGGGGTCCATTTACGTGACGATCTCATGGGGTAGTCCATGGCGACAGATGAAGTTACGCCAGATGAACTCCTTTTACGTGGACCTCTTTGATTTTTTGGTATGATTCAGCTTCGATTCACTTGGTGAAGTAGTTCGTCATGACCAGTAGGTGCATGGCTTTCTTTTTTCCCGATGCAACTAAGGGACCCACGATGTTCATTCCCCATCGCATTAATGGATAGGGTGATGGGATCGAAGATATTTTCTCCGATGCTGGTGGATAATCAGGGCGTGCCTTTGGCACTTGTCACATTTAATGGAAAATATTCGCACTCAGCTGCCATGGTCAGCCAGAAGAAGCCTTGCCTCTTGATTCGTATGGCTAGAGCTCATCCTCCAGAATGACTCCCGTAAGATCCCTCATGAGCATGTATGTTCAATGTTTGAGCCTGATTGCCGTCGAGGCATTTGAGATACGGTTCGGAGAGGATTCTTTTAAAGAGCTCTCCTTCTGTGATGCAGTATCTCGCGCTTTGTGCTTTGAGTTTTCGTGCTTTCCATTTTTCGTCGGATACCTCGTCGTTAGTGATGTACCCTATAATCGTATCTCTCCAATCTTTTCTGGTCTCGGGCTCGGGTCCTCGACTGGTGGAGGCAGTTTGGATAGGACTTTCGGGCACATTAGCTACGCAGACAACATTTCTAGGGTCGATGTCATTATCTATCTCAATAATTTTGTGGCGTGTCTTTTTGAGTAGTGCATGTTGATCGACATCGTTTTTTTGATGGGGTCGTCTCCCTTTAAAGAGAGGGATTTTAATGCTATGTCGACGCTAGGCTTCTCGATCCCTTCGACAGTATGATCCTTTTTAGGTTGGGATGAAATGTCGAGACCAATGTGACGAGGGCATCAGCTGCGGTGTTCTCGCCTCGTGGGATTCGGGTTAGATCGAAGAAATCGATCTAATCAGCAAGGCTACGAACTACTCGTAGATATGCTTCCATACGCTCGTCTTTGCTTCGTACTCACCGTTAAACTGGCTTGTGACCAGTTGGGAGTCGTTGAAAGCGTCTACTTCTCAGGCTCCTATTGCTATAGCTAGCCTAAGTCCGGCAATCAACGCTTCGTATTCCACTTCGTTGTTCGATGCAGCGAAGCCTAGCCTGAATGATTGTTCCAGTACTTCTCCAGTGGGAGATACCAGTTTTACTCCGACCCCGGATCCTTGTCTCGAGGATGCACCATCGACATGGAGATTCTATCTCCTCGTAGAGGCTGGATCGAGGTCGATGGTAGGGGAGTCCGATTATGAAGTCGGCCAATACTTGGGCTTTTAAGCATGTTCGAGTTCTGAACTTGATGTCGTGCTCGCTTAACTCGATAGCCCATTTCACCAGTTGACCTGACTGGCTTGGACTGTGAAGGATAGTTCTTAAAGGTTGAGAGGTCATAACGAGGATCGTGTGCGACTGGAAGTAAGGTCAAAGTTTTCAAGCCGATGTGACCAATGCCAGTGCAAGTTTTTCCATTGCGGGGTATCTTGTTTCGGTGTCGATCAGGGGTCTTATTGATATAATAGACTGGTCTTTGGTCGTTTTGCTCTTCGCGAACTAGGACTCCGCTTATCGCTGCTGAAGAGACAGCTAAGTAGAGATTAAGGGGTTCCCCTTCCACTGGCTTTGCCAGTATCGGTGGTTCGCTTAGATATGATTTGAGCTGGGTGAATGCTTCTTAAAATTTTTCATACCAAAGGAATGTTTTGTTCTCTTTGAGGAGGTGGTAGAAGGGAAAAAATTTATCAGTCGACCTCGATACGAAGCGATTCAAAGAAGCTATTTTGCTAGTTAGTCGTTGGACTTCTCGTGTCGTCTTCGGAGTATGCATCTCCAAGAATGTTGAGATCTGTTTAGGGTTCGCTTTGATCCCTCTTTCAGTTATTAGGTTATCTAGGAATTCTCCCGATGGGACATAAAGGTGCACTTCTCTGGATTGAGTTTCATCTCGTATTTGTTGAGAATGACGAAGCATTCTTTCAGCTGGGGGATGTGATACTCGCACCTGGACGATTTGACCAGCATATCGTCGATGTAAACCTCCATGGATTTACCCAGTAGTCCGGAGAACATCTTGTTGACGAGACGCTGGTAGGTGGCTCCTGCGTTCTTTAGCCCGAAAGACATGAATTTATAGCAATATGTGCCTCGATCGGTTATTAACGAGGTCTTTTCTTTGTTCTCGGGATACATCAGTATCTGATTATACCTAGAGAACGCATCCATGAAAGATAGTAATTGGTGGCCTGTTGTGGCCTCGACCAAACGATCGATGTGTGGGAGTGGAAAGCTGTCTTTTGGACATGCCTTATTAAGATATGTGAAGTCGACGCAGACTCTCCACTTCCCGTTCTTTTTCTTAACCACCACAGGGTTCGCGAGCCAGTCGGGGTACTTTACTTCCCTGATCGATCCGATTTTCAGTAAGCGGTCGACCTCATCATTGACCACTTGGGCTCGTTCAAGGCCGATCTTGCGACGCTTCTGTCTGACCGGCTTGTAAGTCGGGTCGACATTTAGATCGTGATTGGTTACATCGATGTCGATTCCTTTCATGTCCTCTGAGGACCACGCAAAAGACTCGACATTTTGTTTGAGGAAGGTGATCAATTCGTTTTTAACTGATTCCGATAGGTTGGCCCCGAAGCCAATGAGTCTCTCGGGATGAGCTTCTTCTATACAAACATGAGTCGTGAGGTCCTTTGGGGGTCCTCTTAGGGTCGTTAGATGTTTTGGTTCTCATTCTGACGAGCTCCTCCTCTTTTTGTAATTGCTATGCATGAGATTTTTTGATATGCTTATATCATGTTATGTAGCAATTTCTGGAGGTCTTTTAACTTTCGTAAACGGTTTTCACTCCTTTCGGAGTTAGGAACTTAACGCATTGGTGGTAGGTCTACGGTACGGCTTTCATATCGTATATCCAAGGTCGACCCAAGATGGCATTATAGGGAGATGGTCGGTCTACTACGGCGAATTCTGTCATTCTTTGTACTCCTCCAGCTAATACTGGGGCGAAGACGGAGCCCATTGAGTATGTTGTTTCGCCAGCGAACCCTACTAGGGGTGTATGTCCTACGACGATCTCGGATTCCTAGAACTCCATATTTTTGAATGCGTCGTAAAAGAGGACGTCTACCGAACTTCCTGTGTCGATCATTATCCTTGAGAGTTTGACATCCCCAACGACTAGGCACACGAGGAGCGAGTGTCTCGCTCTCATAGAAAGTGATCTCATGATCTGGACCTTGCATTGGGATCTTTTCCCGTTTGTCGGTCTTGACTCTCCTTTAGAGGGCTTTGATCGAATTGATCGAGTCTCGGCACAGCTTAGATCCACCGAAGATGAAGTCGACCCGTTTAAGGGGTATAGCCCGTACACCCCTCTCCCCCCCCCCACAAAAAAGGGAGATTGATTCGTGAGCTAAGGTTTTTCCTAGGGGCTGGAGGAAGGGATAGTGTCGACCCTCCTGGAGTGCCGCATAAACTGAGTTCACCGAGAATGACCTCGACTCGTTTTCGCGACCTCTGTGGAAGAGCCTCGGGCAATCCTGCCTCCTTAGATCGCTCCCTTTTATTTTGAGAAGGCTTTTTAGCGCTCGACTCTTTGGTCGATCAAGTTTCCTTTTTGTCAAAAGATGTTTCCTCTTTGACCTCGGATTCTTGGTTATTTTCGGCCTCTTGTTTTGTTGCTTCGACCTTGGCTCGGGTGTAGCATTCTTCAGTTGAATGACCCTTCTTGTTGTGAAAGTCACGGAATTATTCTTTATCGAACTCGAACTTCCGTGAGCTCTTTGGGCTTTCGACCGCCTTAACATTACCCGATTTATGTGAATCCTTTTTGGAGTTCGAGTCTTGCGAGCCCGACTGATTTTTCTCTTTTAGATGTTTTTCTCTGAGGGTCGTGGTTTCTCCCTCAAGGCGAGCAAAAGCCGAGGCACGATGCAAAGCATCATCTAGTGTTAAAGGTTCGCGAACTGTTATTTCCCCACGGAACTTGGTTGAGTACCACAGCCTGCGTCTTAGTGCCTCTATTGCTACTTCGTCGTTTGGATTCGCGATTTTGGATTTAATTTCCTTGAATCGGGTCGATATACGAGCAAAGTGTGTCGTCGGGTCGTTGAGATACACCGAATAAGGCTGTCTCAGTAGTCTTGATTTCTATAGACGGAGTACTGCTTAAGGAACGCCGTCATGAACTAGGTGAAGTTGTCAATAGGTTCTCGGCGAAGGGTCTGAAAAAAGCAGGGTCCCTTTCTTCTTCAGTTAGGTATACTATGGACATTGCCAGTCTAAACGCTCTTATATGAGCTTTAGGGTCCGACTTCCCTGAAAAATCTGGGAATTTGGTTTTCTTGATCTTGTGTATCCTTGCGAAGGCAATTCGGTCTGTGAATGGCGTTTGACCTGTTTCTTTGATCACTCGGTCGATATCGGGTGCCGCGCTAGTGGCCATGTGAACTCGCGAGCTTAAGCTCATGAATTAGGCGTTGGCATGCTCGATGAATTGCCTGAGCATGCCGTGTTTTTCACCTACTACAAGATAGAACTGTGTTTGAGGTTGAGTCGACGGTTGTCCGTTAAGGATCGGATCAACCAGATCGATTGTTGGAATCGATCTTGTGTGGTCAACTTGAGGTGTTTGTAATGGAGTTGGATTAGATCTGATGGGATATCCAGAGATCGAAGTGAAAGCCAAGCCTCGAGCTGCCTTGGCATAATTCCAAAATTGTTCAGCAAGGGAGGCGGTCCGGGCAGTGGTCGGTTTGCCGATCCGTTCGGATCTGCAATTAGTGAGCTCGAGCTGAATGGAGTCGTTGTCACCGTAGATGTCATCATAGGGTAAAAACTGTTATTCGATGTTCCGGCGACATTTCCCGATGTTCCGGGAGGTGATATGACCATAGAGAAGTCCAAACATGTTCGGGGTGGAGGACTTATAGAAGGTCGTTGATCACGTGTTGATTGATCTCCTTGGTTTCGGTTACCGAGCTCTTCGAAACGGGCATTAATGCGCCGTTCCATTTCGGTGAGCTGGGTAAGTAAGGCACGGTTCGCGATCTCTTGGGCCCGAGTGTTAGCCTCGTTGCTTCTCATTCGATTTACCAAGAGGTTAAGCATCGTACGGATTTCAGCGAGGTCATCCGGACTTTCTCGCGGAGGCACAGAAGGTTTTGGTGGGCTGGATCTGAGCGTCCCAGATCTTCCTCCTGATGCGGAGGCAGAGGCGGACTCAGTCCTCATCCAGACCCAGTTCTTGTTTGGATCGTTAGTTCCTGACAAGACATTTGTCAGAGTCTGGCACGTCGCGACCGTTTGAGCGACTGGGCCGATTGGTGCCAAAGTCGTGGAGACAGAGGCTGAGCTCGTCATCACACCATTGGTCTGACCCGTGGTATTTACTCTGATGGTATTCTGAGGAACGTTGCCAATTACTTTCTAGTGATCGACTGGAGGCGTGGCGTCGGAAAGCCGGGTTGGTCAGGATTCATCTCGATCTATCGAACCCTAGATTTGATTCTTAAGATAGGAAGATCTACGGTAGTCCCCACAGACGACACCAAATGTGAGATCGTGATTCACACCAATGATTTGTATTCATGTATTTGGACTTTGAATGAATGAATAATGAATATTTCCTATGAATCAAGATATATTAAGGACTGAATGTTGAGATCGAACTTATATAATCAAAACAAAGTATACAAGTATGATTCAAGCTACTAGTCAAAGTGTTTTCTGTAAAAGTTGGAGTGTCCTTGGAACGATCTCACTTCTGCTTTAAATAGCCCCCTCTTCCATCTTCTTGTTCCGATATCCCGATATCTTGTTAACAAACGATCTCTCCCTCTCTCCTTGATTCCCGGAGATCGTTTCAACTACCAGCGACTCGGTCTTTGAACGAGGCATCTCCCTTTTGTCGAGGTTGACCTCGACCCATCCCATCCGATGTCTTGACCCATTTGGGCTTTTGCCGACTCGTGGCTAAACGGGCCTTGAACCACAATTGGGCCTTCCTGTCAGTTAATGGGTCGGATCGCGAGATCCAGCACCAACATCGAGCTCCTCCCTCTCTATCGAGCCTCTCCACAACTGAGAAATGCCTTGAGAGGTATATTTATCATAATTTTGATTTTCAGTTACTTAAAGAGACATTTTATTGTGAGGTCTTGTATTGCAGATGATTTCTCTTTTATAAGTTAGGTTAAGGAAGTAGGATTGAAGTCGAGGTTAGAGGATTGTAGTAGAGTAGTGAGCGGATTGTAATTGCAGTAAGCATTTACTTCTTCCTGAACGAGCTTGTATTAATCCCTAACTTTAGACTCTATGTCTTAACTCTCTCAGTAACAACGGTGGTTACAAGGCGAGGGATAAAGAAAGTTAATAAGAAAACTGAGAGAAAGATAAGAATTCCGACTTTTGAGGAAGAGTGATAATGCTAATAAGGGAGAGTTATCAAAGAAGAGGAGGAAGATTGTAGATCAAGGGCAGAAGAAATCAAAGCAAAAGATTGTTAAGAAGAAGAAGCACATAGCCGTACTTTGAACTTCAAGGTACGAATGAAAGGAGAGAAAACGGAGAGTGGACAAATGAACTTGTTTTACGAAAATTGAGGGAAAAACAGTTTGAACGCAAACAAATTGAAGATTGGGGGGGGGGGTTAATTTAGGTGCCAAATGAAAATTTTCAAATTTACACATTGTATTAAGTAAGATAGTAGTTTTACAGAAGTTGCAGATAGTTCCACTTTGGCTGGTTTTCAATTTTTTGTATTACCTACCTTAAAAAAAATCGGATAGTTTGCAGTTCATATAAGTCAATTAAAATGTAATTCTGATTGTTTTATACATTTATATGTTCAAATCCTAAATTTATGTAACTTTACCCTCCTTAGTTGGTTATTAGTTACAAAGTAGTCGTAAATGTATAAGAACTATATTGTGTAGTTTCTTCCATTATTATTCCATCAAGTCGATTAACAAATAATTCGATTAACCTATAATTCTGATATTTTTATGAATCAATATGCTACCTAATTTAGATTTTATTAACATGATACTTGTTAATACATTTCTACAAATTTTACAAAAGATGCGACATATAGTTACAAATATTATCAAAAACAAAAGATACGACATATAATTATACCAATGTTACTGATTTTACCCAGAATAAACTGTACATATTACACAAATTTTAGAAAAAAAATAGAAATATACAATCAAACACTAGAAAAACACGACATCAAAATAACAACAATTTGATTGCTTGTCTTGGTTGACTCTTGTTTCACGTCCTTACCCGCGTTTCCCTCACCGATGCAAAAATTTTAACTTTGTTCATTCCATTCTTTTTAAGTTTGTCAAGAGGTATGATATTAAAATCTCTGATGTTATCCGGAACATCATATTCAGACCTATCTGACACTAAATAAATTTTCTTGTAATACGCCATTGTCACTACCTCTATCAGAATCCCTCTTCAATTCAATGAAAGCGGCAAGTGCGTGCATACAAGGATACTTTTCAATATTGACGAACCTGCAACTGCATGTTTTCAATAGCAAGGTCACTATATAAGGCTTCCCATCACTACCATTGACATCATACTCATGCTCAAAAATATTTACCACCCTGACAATTAATCTCTTAGAAACTTCCCATATATTGTGCATATAGTTCTCCACTAAAGGCACTACTTTATTATCAATCGTTCCAGACATTGCCTCCTTATAATGATCGTTAAACCAATCAGAATGTTTTTAATAATCTTATCAAGCATGGGTATTAAACTGTACATCCTGATCTCTTTAAAAGTATTGTTCAAAGACTCCACGCGGGTAATTGTGTATAAGTTGTATATTTCTTCTGGAAAACAACACTTTGCCCATTTTTCTTTAACGGTATTATTCTCCAGATACTTGCCCCCGAAGGATATCTCGTTTTAAAAGAACTATAAGCGGCGTCGAACTCAACCACCATGTAAAGCTTACAAAACTCTAAGAATCTAAAGGCGACTATGTATTGGTTGACATTAGAAGCATAAGCTTTCACATTTTGGGACAAATGCTATACATAATATCCATGATGAGCTTGGGGATACACATTAGCTATGGCATTGATGATGCTTGCATTTCTTTCACTCACAAACACCAATTCAGAAGACTCTGCTACCACGGTTTTCAGCATCTCGAAAAACCAGGTCCAACTTGCATTATTCTCATTATCGAGTACACCAAACTCTATGGAATAATGGTGATGATTAGAATCCAGAGCTGAAGAGAAAACAAGTACACTACCATATCAATTTTTGAGAAAATTTTCATCCACGATTATCAACTTTCCTCATCACTTGAAACCCTTCAATGCGAACTCCATAAATATGAATAGTAACTTGAATTTTTTATTCTCATCCAATTTCACACTTGTTATTGTACCAAGATTGACCTTCTCTAATATGTACAAATAACAATACATCATCATGTAGCTTTCTTTCGAATTACCACGCAAATCACGAACAACTTGATTTTTTCTCTCAAAGCTGTGGAGTATGATACATTGACACCAAATTTTGTCTTAACAAGATCAATGATAATTCTAGAAGATACAGTTTCTATATGTCTTGGATAATAATCATGCAGAAGAGATGCAACTAATTGTGGTGTGTTTTTCCTCTTCGCATTGCTTCCACTCTGACTAGTTCCACTGCATGAATGCATCCTTGTGTACGCTCTAATCGAGAAATTGTCCGTCTCTCCAACCTTTTCAGGTCGTAGATCCCACTTGCATCTTGATATAAAACATTTTAACACTAATCGTGTCTTATCCAACTTCTTTACGGCATGACCAAAACAATTATTAAATGTGCCTCTATCCACAAAATCATGCAAGACCGCTTTACTTGGAAATTATTGACGCACACTCAGACCCAAACAGTCTTCCCATCCCTCTATAAACTGGCTAGATTATACAACAGGTGCAGGCTCCACATATCTATCACACTTATCTGATATATCCATACTGTTATCCATATCTACAGCACGTGATGTATCATCATCATCATCATCATCCTCTATTGCCTCATGTTGTTGTACTGCTTGTTATTTTTTTACATATTAAGTAATGGCTTTAGCTCTATTTTCATCATTTTTTGACTGCAACTCCTTATAGTTCATACCAAAAGAACTTTTGTCCACTCAGACAATTTCTAGGGCAATTACGATACATTGATGACATCGACAAAAAAAAACATATACGGTTATCTTTATCCATAGACGTTAGGTAAACACATAAATCCTCATCATCAACAATAGGTAAATTGTTCCTCACATCCCATTAGCAATGGAATGTAACTCAATTGTAGGTTAACCTTACTTACATCTAACCCAATCTTCTTGTATATAATATCGTCTATCATCAACAAAGTTATCTCCTTCACTGATTTCTTCAACAATAAACTATACATCCGAACTTGGGATTTAAAATGTATGATGGCGTTGTTGCTCTCCTATTAAAACAATACAAAAAAAACACAATTAGTACTACTAATATTATTAGTTTTAGACAGTAGTATTACCTTGCCATTTGAAGTTATATCCGACCAAAACAATATAAAACACAATTGGTACTACTAGTATTACTAGTTTTAGTCAGTAGTGTTACCAGTTTTACTACATTTATCGGTTCTATAGGTTTTACTAGTATTACTAGCTTTACACAGTTTACCCAGTACTGTTAGTGCTATCCCGTACTATTAGTTCTACAAAATCCTATACCGCAAAAAATCCAATTAGGGGATTTGAATTCCTCCAAATGGGAGAAATTGGATTCTAAACTACTTACACTGCATTAAGATTCAACCATGAAACTCGTTGCTTTACCAATTTAACAAATTACTGCAATTTGCATTCAAAATTATTCAATCCCTAGATTTGCTATTTCAAACTAAATTTGAGCCAAAATCAATCTAAAATCACTCTAGTTTGTTGAATTAACATCTCACGTCAATTTTAGAGTGAATAGCATTTCAAATGCGAAAGAAGAAGATTGTTTACATGCACTGGTGAGAAAAGAGAAGATTGGAGGTGCTCGTCGGAGGAAGAAGAAACCCCATGCAATCTCTTTTTAATTTCCGATTTTCTATTTTTAAAATTTATAAAAAATAAATCAGCAAGGTTAATTTTTTTTTTGCAAAACCTAACTTTCACTGGATCAATTGCTCATTTGCCATTACTTTAGCTAAATCAAATTTATGATGCCCTCCAATGATCTACATACCCTCCAACAAGTGATATCCCCCCTTTTGTCCTTAATGAATTCTTGATTTTTAAAATACTAATTTTACAAATATTAAATCCAGCTCAGCTCGTTTTTAAAAATCATAAAAAAATTTTTTTGCCAAAAACAATAAAACCTCAGATCGTTTTTCTCCGGCCTCCATCCTCAACGTCAAGTACCTCTAATCTCTTGCTCAGTTCAGCTTTAAGCCGTCAAAACACCGTCCATCCGCGGCAGAGTTCACCGCTAGAACCGCCTCTATCCTCCAGCTCCTCCAATTTCAAGGCCATTATATAATATTTGTAAGTATGAAAATTTGATTTTAAGGATTTGATTTGTAAAACATGTTTGGGTTCGTTTATTTGGTCGAAATGTAGGGTTACAAGACGCTTAAGTCTTGCATTGGTAAATTGTGCAATATATATGCCGAATCAAAGTATTTTTTACGAATCCAGTCCTATTTGAAGTCATGAAATCGGGAGAAATAAGACAATTGGAATAAAGGCAATAACTTACAAATATAGGTCAACTGGGATAAATGGTATAAATGTGACATAAGACAGCTTATACAATTGGTATTACTGTGATTGATTGTGTATTTGCTACTAAGTGAGTTATCCCTTTTTATTATACTTAGAGGATGCAAAGACCATCATGCACACCAACATACATTTCGACTATGGAGGATACTATTCAGATGAGTATACATTGATTTCTTATAGGAATTAAATCTACGCTATTTCATTTAGGACCGCATCTTTGGAGGAGATTACTTATGCGAAGTTAGTGGAAAAGATTTGCCAGAAGATTAGGGTAGATAAAACGAATAGGAAGCTGAATTGAGTTATATTTTGTCGGTGTCTAAGTCACTATACTCGTCAGGTATTACGGATGATGAAGATGTTCTTATTTATCTAACTACATTGGACAAAGACCAACTTAGGTCTGTTTTGAATGTGGAGGTTATCAAAGAATTGGAAACAAATGGGATGGGTGACCAACTGTCAAAAGAATTTGAGGGAAGTTCAATTTGGTTGAATTATGATGTGCCAGTTTCAAATGCCCCAGTTGATGATATAGGTAATGCTGGTGTTTTAGCTATCTACACAGGTGGTATAGTAACGACGCATTAGAATGAACCGGTTATTTAAGGGGTAATGGATGAAGAGGTTAATAAATATTAAGATAATGTATAACCACATGTTAAAACTCCGGTTGTGGAAGAGCCTGAGGAAAAAGATGGTATGCATGAATTTGTTGAGATTCCACATTCTGTTGAGAGTCCTAAGTATGTTGAAGAATGGGAAGATGGAACAGGTATTGAGATAGGTCAAGAATTTAGTTTGAAGGAGGCTGTACAAGATCTGGTTGATGTGATATCGAAGATTCACACCAAGGATTTGTATTCATGGATTTGGACTGTTGTAAAGATATAGTTTTCCTATGAATCAAAGATATTATTGAAGATTGAATGTCAAGATCGAATTAACACAATCGAAAAGAGAGTACAAAGAGAGGTGTTATAGCTATCTAGTCGAAGTGTTCTTAATCAGGGTTGGAATGTCTTGAATGAATCTCCACTTCTTCTTTAAATAGCCCCCTGAATCCTTGATATTCTCGTTCCGATCCTTCGGCCTTCCGTTGGCAACGAACTCCTAGATTTGCGGAAGTTGTTCCGACTGGCGGCAACCTGGTCATTCTCTCTTGACATCGTCTTCTATCGAGCTCGAGCTCGATCATCCTATGTCTATGTCCTTTTAGGCCTTTGTTGCCTTATAATCGAATGGGTCATGAGTACATTATCAGACCCGTTTGTCGAATAATGAACCGGGCTCGTGATTATGGGCCTTTAGTTTAACAGTTTATGGGCCGGATTTCCTAGAGGTAAATCCAGTACCAACAATAGCCCCCCAACCCATTAATTCGAGGAGTCGAGGTTTAATGGGCGGTGGACATTCTCGGGAAAGCGCGCGTGTGCCTCGAGTATCGAAGCCCTAATGATTATCTTCATCCCGACCGTAGATTCTGTTTTGATCGGACGGGTGAGATAAAGCGGGTGGATAGACTCGATCTATTCGCAGCGCATCGACGGCTATGGACAGTAAATAATCGAGAAATTTCTTATCTACCGTTGATCTGGTCGACTGTTAAATGTTGAGATCTTAAGATCATTACGAATCTTATCGACCTCGAGTTACGCTGATGTGATTTGATTACCAGCCGCTTATTCGTACCGTCGATCCCAAATTGACGGTTGAGGCTCCGAGAATATGAAAGATCTTCGATATCTCGATCTCTTTGCGAGCGATAACAATCATTGTAAATTTGAAATCGAACGGTTGAGATCTTAGGATACGAAAGATCTCCTCGATCTCGAGAGAGAGGAAGCATGAGGTGGATTTAAATGGAAGTTACCCCGCACGATTCCCACTACATATCATTCTACATATCGGCAAAGGTAATCTACCCTTCTCATTTCAACTTTTCTTTTCTCACTCTAGTTTTTTATAGGTTTCCGAGTTTTCGAGTCCTTCTTTCTAGAACTTCTTCTTCACTGTTTTCTTTTTTTATTCGGATACACCGCTTCTCATGGCTCCGAGATATACAGAAGGAGCGAGTACTAGCTCGTCGGCGGGGCCGTTCGGTCCGCATTTGCTATCTAGTCTGACCACAGTGCATCTTCAACGGCTCCGGACGAAGTGTCGGGTCCCGCGGGGGGTTGAGATGGTGATTCCGCTTCTGACGGAGTCGCCGGAAAACGTCCAGGAAGGCTACTGCTGGGCCTCCTACACTTATTTCGATAAGTGTGGGCTGTTTTCCCCATTTCCTCGCCTCATTTCCTGGGTTTTGGCTCAGCTTCAGCTAGCCTTCCACCAGATGACCCCAAACTTCATCCGGTATGTTATTGATATATCATGTTTTTTATAGGTTTTCAACCATGATATATGTGTATATATTGAGTCTTTAACCTTGTATTTGGAGTCTTTAGAGTCCTTTGTAGGTTTAGGTACATTTGGAGCTTATCTGGAGATTCTGGGAGCTTTTGGAGTGATTTGGCAGCATACATGGATTTCACAGAGTTCACTGGGTGCGTCTGCACTGAGTGTCGCCCGACGCTGAAGTTGGTGTCGCCCGACGCCACTAAAAGACGAAATTCCACCACATCAAAAATACAGCTTTTGAAGAATTGCAAGATTTACCTAGAAGTTTCCCATATTTATAATTCGACCCCAAAACGTGTTTTAGAATATTAATTAAGTTTTTCAGCCATTGTTTAGAAAAAGCTTTCTTTTATCATAGATTAGGAGATTTGGGGGCTGGTCTTGTACTCGAGAGAGACTTGATTTCGAACCCTTGTTCTTACTCTTTTGAATTTATATGATTTCTACTTTGATTATGTCTATTGTCATGATTGCCATGTCTGAGTAGTTTTCTGGGTAGATTTAGGGATTCTCATTTAGGGATTTCATGGAATTATAGATTAATTGATTGATTAGGATTCAAAGCATCTAGTTCTTCATCTAGGTTGTTCTTAACGCTTAATCTAAATTAGCTACTTAGATTATTGATATTAGATTGATTAGCGCAGCGAGAGTTGGTTAATTGATTAGAAAAGAACCTAGCTGAGCAAATTACCTATTCGCAAAGAGATTTGGCTTAGGGAATTTGTGAACGAAAGAACCTGAATTAAATCCATGTTTAGAACTCTAGAATTCGCAAAGAGATTTGGTTTTCTAGGTTGCTAGATATAGTTAGCATTCACAGCGAGAGTTGGTTTGTTATATGATTGTGATTCTAGTTCTAGAACATTGTTATATGAATCCTGTTGATTGGTTGATCTGTGTTCCTGATTTCCTGAGAACTTCCCTAAGTCTAGCGCTTCCTCGATTGGTCACACACCGTTTTTTTAATTGCTTGTTTACTGTTTTCTCATTTGTCTTGCTTAGCTTAATTCGATTTCATACAATATATCGCGTGAACTAGAGTCTCTGTGGATTCGATACCCTTTATACTACAATAGCATAACTGTGTACTTGCAGTAGAATAGGATAAAACTCTGAGCCTATCAGTTATCGGACTCGGGGTCAGAGCCGTCGAGGAGGGGATCGAGTTCGGGGCTGAGGAGCTCATGAGGGTATGCTCGGTGAAGCATAACACGCGTTTTCCAGGGACATATTATCTCTCTCCCCGTTTTGGGAAGATTCTTGATGAGATTCCGGGGAGGGATGTGTGAAAGGATCGGTACTTCATTTTTAAGATAAACTGCCACTCAGTCGAAGACTTCGACTACTCCGTTATTCCGATGTGATGGGCAGTTAGCGTTGGTTAGCTTTTAGGGTTTACTAATTTCTTTTTGATTACCATGTTTTTAGCGGATATCAAACGGTTGCTGACATACTCTTTTTTGTTTTGTAGAAGCTCCCGAGTCGCGTTCTCTGAATCCAATCACAGAAAGCCTGATAGCTCGTCTTCAGAGAGGAGAGGTCCGCTGGTCTAACTTCACAGACGAGCGCATCCGAGCTCCTCTGAGTCCTGAGCCCGACGACCTGCTCCAAATCAACCTTGGCTTCCGTAAGGCGTATCGCAAGCTCCCCGTCAGCCCCCTACAGCCTGGGTAGCTCAGATTCCGCTATGTATAGTCGAACGGACTGGAGAAAGTAAGCAGTTTGCTTGTTTACTTTATATATTTTTTGTCGATGCATGCTTATGTCGTGCTGACTCAGCTCGACCTTTTGCAGACGACCTATCTTAGACGACAGTACTACCACCAGCACACCCCCTCACTAGAAGATGTCTCGCCGAGCAAGCAGCCGCCGCAATGGGAAAGATCCGATCGACCTAGCGAGTAAGGTCGGGTCAAATATCTGAGCAACGCAATCCTCTTCGCTCTCAGCCATGCTCCTCCTCCTCCTCTGGCTCGTTCTCCTCCTCCTTCGGCTCAAGCCTCCCTTCCTCTGACTCTTGGGTCCGAGGATATGATTTTGGAAGATGAGAACTTGCCTCCTCCTCCCCCATTTGAGCCAGAAGTTGTTCTCGCTCAATCTCGAGAGCTCGCTCTGCGCGACTCTCGTTCGAATGGCTCCAGGGGGTCGAATGGCAGGAGTCGAGGGGGGTCCCTTCCTCCCACGTCAAAGCGTCAAAGAGGTCGAATCAAGGCACCGAGGCGAGGCCTGCCTCTTCCGGGTCCGCAGGGACCTTCAACTGGCGCATCAGGCACCAGAAAGAATGCCCGATCGCCGATGATCCGACGGGTGTGGCCTACCTTCTAAGGCACTTCAAGCCCGCACGCATTCTGCTCCCGGCTATCGGGGATATAGCCCTTGGGGAGGCCTATACCGAGATGATGGCAGCGATCGGGAAGGTAATGATTTAGTTCCTTCATTTTTATCTGCTCGTAGTGCCCTTTGTTTCTGACTTAGCATTTTTTATATGCGTAGTCTCTGGAGGCTACGAATAGGTTCGTGCCTAAGTCTGAGCGCGAGCTGCGCGATGTCCCGCAGGCTAGAGAGCTTGAGACCGCTAAGAAGGCTGTGAGCGACCTGAATGCCAGGATGCAGGAGTCCTTGGCTAGAGAGGATGCGCTAAAGAAAAAGGCTGCTGAGTTTGCTGGTATGGAGGCTAGCTTGATGCAGCTCGACAACCAAGAGTAGGACCTTATGATGAAGCTTAATGTAGCTGTAACTCGGACCATGGCTGCTGAAGAGGCAAGTCAGGCTACAGCTACGCAGGCCGCTCTGTTGGGATAGTGTCCTGAAATCACACTTGTACTCACTCCTGATGATAGTTGTGTGTCGAGATCAGACATTCGTATAATACTGGGCGGTTGCAATGTTTTGCTAGAAGCCTCTTGCAATCTATAAGTTGTAGACTTACTGCCAGTATTATATGATCCTATAGGGTCACACACCTAAGCAAACTGGAAGCTACGACATAGGAATGATCATTATGGTAATGATCATATTAATGCATATTGGATACACATTATTATCGACAAAATGGTGTTGTGTCGATCGACACAGCTTGTGTGTCGGTCGACACAGTTCGGGTTTTCGAAAGGCTTTTCGAAATTAAGACTTAATCAAGTCTGGCCCGTTAAGTATGTTTCAGGTCGAATAAAACTTGATAGTTTTCGACCTAAAACGTAACGTGAGCAATCGAGTTTTTCTCAGCGAGAAGAGCAGAAACACCAGAAACAGAGGATTCCCATTGATCCGGCACTAGCATCCCGTTTCCAGCTTGTGTGCGTGTGTATCTGGTAGAGGCAAGGCACCTGCGTTGCTCCACTGATCTCGTTCACCATTTCATTCCGCTGCCAGGTCAAGGTAAGAAGTAAGAACGAGGTTGGTTGAATTTCAATATATCAGACCCTAGATCCTAGGAGATCCAACAGTGGTATCAGAGCGTTGTTAGGGTTTAGACTATTGAACCAGGTGCAATTAATTCGAAAACTGATGTTATTGAACTGAATATTGCATGCTAAATCATGTTTTCAATATGTTAATCTCGGATTATGTGCCTGTTGAAAACGATGAAACTGTTGAAATCGCACTGTGTCGATCGACACAAAGGGTGTGTCGGTCGACACGCCGCGAAATAACGCATAAAATTTTTAGGGTTTGTCGCAGAGTATCGATCGACACAAAGCGTGTGTCGGTCGACACAGAGCGAAAACTCGTAAATAATTGTAGGGTTTCGATCTGAGATCGAGTACCCGTAGTCCTGCTGTGTCGATCGATACACTAGGTGTGTCGGTCGACACAGGCAATGCGATTAGATAGATCGGTTCAATCTAATTGAACCGGTTATCTCGCTCGGTTAATTTTAATTAACCAATTGGTTCTGGTTTGGTAATGTCGATCGACGCAGAGTTGTGTGACGATCGACATGGACCATTAAACCGAACCGGTTCAATTAGATTGAATCGGTTAATGAAATTCGATCTGGTTTGACCGGTTATCGAAGACCGGTTTAAATTATGTTGTGTCGACCGATGCAATGGTTGGCATCGATCGTCACACCATTCGCAGAATTAATGGTTGGACCATAAGTTTGCGTATACCAGATCAAATTCAATCCCCAAGTTCTAGTTGAACATAAACTTAATAAAACTGAATGTTTTAATTAAATTAATAACTTCTTGGATGTATATTGGATATGCATCAAGATTAAATAATATTTTCCTCAACAAAATATCAAGTGATCTTGATGTCTTGCCCGATCTTGTCTACTGTCAAGACTCGTGTCGTTTGTTGGATAGTCTTGGAGTCCTTG
This sequence comes from Orychophragmus violaceus, assembly GCA_030180135.1. Taxonomy (NCBI): domain Eukaryota; kingdom Viridiplantae; phylum Streptophyta; class Magnoliopsida; order Brassicales; family Brassicaceae; genus Orychophragmus; species Orychophragmus violaceus. The sequence continues at coordinate 59,557,600 of CM058238.1, read as the reverse complement.
GTATCCACTGCAACATGAGTAAGGCAGGTGGTCATTGACAGACTTGCAGTGCGACTGTCAGTGATCACAAGACAGAAGAGATTGGTTTTACTTGACTGGGCTATCATAAGTTCTGAGCCCAGAGACATCATAGTGGATTAGGCATAGTTTGTCTCATCCACGACCAAGAGTTGTACTGGGTACAATTAGCAATGATTTGCTTACCTAGATAACTGAAGTTTGAGTAACGGCGAGTCGCCCACTCGAATTTTAGTGATCTGAGGATCTTGGTTCATTGTATTCATCTGAGGAAACATAGTTTTGAATACAATGCGAGTTTTTCTTATTAGATAAAAATTCTCATTCCTTGAGCATTATAACTAAACCTCTACCTCTTTTAATTACAGCTATGTCTGTCTCAACTCACATCAACCATTTCTCACTAAGATCCGTCCTTGAGAAGGACAAGTTAAATGGATCTAATTTCTTGGAATGGTATCGGAACCTGAGAATAGTTCTCAGGCAGGAGAACAAGGAATATGTCCTTGAAAGAGTTCTCACCGAGAGGCCACGTTCCAATGCCCCGCAGACAGAAAAGAATGCTTGGGATAAGCATTCAGCTGATGTCAAAGATGTTAATTGTTTAATGCTGGTGACTATGAACTCTGAGCTGCAGAAGCAATATGAGAACGTGATGTCACCCATTGAGATGATTAACAGCCTGAAATCTTTGTTTCAGGAGCAAGCTCGCACAGAGAGATACCAGACGGTTAAATCTCTCATGGATTGCAAGCTGGCTAAGGACAGTCCAGTAAGTCCTCATGTCCTTAAAATGATGGGTTACATTGATAACCTGAGGAAACTGGACTGTGCCATTAGTCAAGAGCTAGCCACTGACATGATTCTGCAGTCTTTGACGTCGTGTTTTGATCAGTTCATCATGAACTACAACATGCAAAACATGACTAAGACATTGACTGAGTTGCACGGCATGCTGAAGACAGCAGAGCCGAATCTCAAGAAGGCAACTCCCAGTGTACTGATGGTACAAGGGGGTAAAAGGTTTAAGAAACCTAAGAAGGATAAGGGAAAGGCCCAAGTTGTCCAGACTGAGAGTCAGGACAAGCCCAAGCCGAAGCCCAAATCCGGGCCTTCTCTTGAGGATAAGTGCAACTACTGCAAGCAGTTAGGGCATTGGAAGAGAGACTGCAAGAAGTTCATGGAAGATTACAAGAAGCTGAAGAAGACGTATGATGCGTCTGACTCAGATATTTATGTTATCGAACTTAATGTTATGTCTTCTAGTTCTACTTCGTGAGTATTGGATACCGGTTGCGGTGCTCATATTTGTACTGATGTGCAGGCACTAAGAAACAGTAGAACGCTGAAGAAAGGACAAGTAGAGCTATGGGTCGGGAATGGAGCAAAGGTTGCTGCACTGGCCGTAGGCACTTACGATTTGTCCTTACCTTCGGGCATGGTTTTAGCTTTAAATAATTGCTACTTTGTACCTGCGATTAGCAGAAACATAATTTCAGTTTCCGTTTTGGATTTGGAAGGTTTTGATTTTGCTGTTAAGAATAAAGTTTGTTCTTTTAATCGTGATGGTATGTTTTATGGTAGCGCCCCATTAGATAATGGGTTATATGTCTTAAACCAAGAAATGCCTGTCTTTAACATAAATACAAAGCGGTTTAAGTCAAATGACGAAAACCCGACTTTCTTATGGCATTGTCGTTTGGGCCATATCAACGAGAAACGCATCCAAAGGCTCCATCGAAATGGGCTTCTGGGCTCATTTGATTTTGAATCATGTGAGAAATGTGAGTCTTGTTTGATAGGCAAAATGGCTAGAGCCCCTTTCAACAAACCAAATGAAAGGGCCAATGATTTATTGGGCCTTGTTCATACTGATGTATGTGGGCCAATGAGTACTGTTGCCAGAGGAAATTACAAGTACTTCATTACCTTCACTGATGATTTCAGTAGGTATGGCTATGTCTATTTGATGAGATACAATTCAGAATCCTTTGATAGATTCAAGGAATTCAAGAATGAAGTACAGAACCAACTTGGCAGAAGTATTAAAGCTCTGCGATCGGATCGCGGAGGAGAATACTTGAGTCAAGAGTTCAGCGACTATCTGAGCGAGTGTGGAATTATTTCACAACTCACTCCTCCTGGAACACCCCAATGGAATGGAGTGTCAGAGAGGAGGAATCGAACCTTATTGGATATGGTTCGGTCTATGATGAGTCATTCAAATCTTCCATTATCCTTTTGGGGATACGCTCTAGAAACGTCTGCGTTTACACTAAATAGGGTGCCATCTAAATCAGTGGAAAAGACACCACAAGAATTGTGAACTGGGAACATTCCTAGTCTGTCTTTCCTGAAGATTTGGGGTTGTGAGGCTTATGTCAAACGATTAATCTCTGACAAGCTAGCACCCAAATCAGATAAATGCTACTTTGTTGGTTATCCTAAGGAAACCAAGGCATACTACTTTTACAACCAATCTGAGAACAAAGTATTTGTTGCTCGGGACTGTTCTTTTCTTGAGAGGGAGTTTATCTCTAAGAAAAACAGTGGGAGTAAAGTACATCTTGAAGAAATTCAAGATGCACAGGAGACTGCTCAACCTGCTGAGGAAGACCAGCAGTTGGATCCACAAAGTTCTGTGGAACCGGCGCCTGTGGAGCCTGAAGTTCGCAGATCCGGAAGGATCCGTCACGAACCCGAGAGATACTATGGATTTCTCGTGACCAATTCCAATGATCTGATGATCATTGATAGTGACGAACCAGCGACCTTCGCGGAAGCAATGATGGGCCCGGACTCCGAAAAGTGGCTTGGAGCCTTTAAATCCGAAATGGGATCCATATCAGAAAACCAAGTATGGTCCTTGGTCGATTTACCTAATGGTGCAAAAGCCATTGAGTGTAAATGGATCTTCAAGAAGAAGATTGACGTGGATGGCAATGTGCAAATTTACAAAGCGAAGTTGGTGGCTAAAGGTTTCAAGCAAATTCATGGTATTGACTATGATGAAACCTATTCCCCAGTCGCTATGCTTAAATCCATTCGGATTCTTCTAGCGATTGCAGCTCATTATGACTATGAGATTTGGCAGATGGATGTCAAAACCGCTTTCCTGAATGGTATTCTGGAAGAGGATGTGTATATGACACAGCCTGAAGGTTTTGTTGATCCTAAGAACGCTGGAAAGGTGTGCAAGCTTCATAAATCCATTTATGGATTGAAGAAAGCATCACGGAGTTGGAATCTTCGTTTTGATGAAGCAGTAAAACAATTTGGTTTCATCAAGAACGAAGAGGAACCATGTGTTTACAAGAAGACTAGTGGGAGCAGAATTGCGTTTCTTGTACTGTATGTCGATGACATACTCCTCCTCGGTAATGACGTTCCGTTGCTTCAGTCTGTCAAGACTTGGCTCGGAAGTTGTTTTTCCATGAAAGACATGGGAGAAGCCGCGTACATTCTTGGAATCAGAATCTACAGAGATAGAATGAATATGCTGATTGGATTGTGCCAGAACACTTATATTGATAAGGTGTTACACAGATTTAGGATGCATGATTCCAAGAAGGGCTTCATACTGATGTCTCATGGCATTAGTCTCAGCAAGAAGCAGTGTCCGGTGACACATGCTGAGCGGGAGCGCATGAATAGGATTCCTTATGCTTCTGCAATAGGATCTATTACGTATGCCATGCTCTGCACTCGTCCAGATGTAGCTTACGCGTTAAGCATGACGAGTAGATACCAATCTGATCCAGATGAAGTTCACTGGACGGCTGTTAAGAATATTCTCAAGTATTTGAGACATACTAAGGATAAATTCCTTGTGTATGGAGGAAGTGAAGAACTTGTGGTGAATGGATTCACCGATGAGAGTTTTCAGACGGACAGAGACGATTTCCGATCACAACCTGGATATGTCTTCTGTCTAAATGGCGGTGCAGTGAGCTGGAAGAGCTCTAAGCAGAATACCGTAGCTGATTCCACGACGGAAGCTGAATATGTTACTGCTTCAGAAGCGGCAAAGGAAGTTGTTTGGATCAAGAATTTCATGACTGAACTTGGTGTGGTTCCTAGTATCTTGGAGCCAGTGGCTTTGTTTTGTGATAACAACGGAGCCATTGCGCAGGCGAAAGAACCAAGGTCACACCAGAAGTCCAAACACGTAGAGAGGAGATATCACCTGATTCGTGATATCGTCAATAGAGGTGATGTGAAGATCAGCCGAGTTCCGACGGAAGAGAATGTCGATGATCCTCTGACTAAGTCACTCCCAAGGCCTAAGCATGAGAGTCATACGACTGCTGTAGGCATTAGAGATCTTAAGATGTAATCTTGATTCTAGTGGGAGTTTTAGTTTTATTTTAGTTATAATAAGATGCTCTTGTAAACATTCTTTTAGAAGTGTTTAATGAAATTTGATTTCAGCATTATTTATTGTGATCTAAATAATGGTCCCAAAATAAGTTTATGTCATATTTGTTGGAATTGTGTCCAGCAATCTCTGTACTGTCTCTATAACGTAAGAGTATGTCAGTGATCAGACATAAGTCATACAATGCTGGGGGTCATGATGGCTTGCTAGAGTCCGCTCATGATCTATAAGTCTTGGACTTATTGCCTTTATTGTATGATCCCATATGGGTCACACGCTTAAGCTAGCAGGAAATAATGTTGGAACGGCATAGCAGAAGTACGACAAAAGTGCTAGGCATTTGTCGTACTAAGAGAGAATGAATAATGGGTCTGATTAAATGGAATTTAATCAGATTGGGCCCAAAAGCCCAAATTGGAAGGAGAAGGCTTTTAATGATTAAAAGCCAAAGTCTCCTTCTCTCTAACCCTAACCCAGCCGCGATTCTCCTCTCTTTCTGGCGCCTCTCTCCTTGTGGTCTAGCAGCCAATTTCCGGTGATTGCGTGTGTGAGCCTTTGGAGGATCCATCTCTCGGTGTATCTCCCTGATCATTGACCTGTTCATCAATTCCGCTGCAAACAAACAGGTAAAAGGTGAGATCATATGTTTCTAAATAAGAACACCTAGATCTAATGCATGTTTAGTAGGTTCAACTAATCTGAGAATTGAACCAAGAGTCTAAACTTTCCAACAGTGGTATCAGAGCCATTGGTTCTTAGGTTTCTTGTTTTAGATTCATTGTTTAGGTTGTTTAATCTGTTTAGATGTGTTTTGAATCCATTCCTGATAAGAAAAACACATAAGAAACTGAATTAGAACCCTAAACACACTAAAACAGATCGCAAACTGAGCTATATGACTCAGGTTTGGATCGGCTGAATGGTATGGTCGGGAGAGAGAGTCGGACGGTCGGGTGGGTTGGCCGGTCGGACGGATCGGATCGGATCGTTTCATACGATCGCGATCGATCATCGCGTCACGACCGTGCATCCCGCGTACCGTCCGTGCGTCCCGATCGCGTCCGTCCAAGCCGAGCATCCGTCCCGATCGCGTGCGTCCGTCCGTCCGTGTGCTGTCCCGAGTGTCGTCGACACGGTCACGTCCTGGGATTGCGGCCGGCTGACGATGTTGGATGAACGGCTGGAAATTAGGTCACGATCAACTCGGTTTGATTCGTGACTAATTCGGTTCGGTTCAAGGCTCGGTTAAAGATTTTAATTAAAAATCTACGTTCTGGTTTAATAAACAGATTAATAATTTTATTAAATCTGGTTAAACCGGAATAAGGAATCCAATGTCGAAAGAAATATTGGATTTAGTGCCTAAACCGGGAATTTCTAATTTGATTTGGTTGGACCAAATAAATTGAGAAATTCCGGTTTAGTAAATAACCGGTTGACAATTGTGGTCATCGTAGTAATTGAAACTTGGTTAGACCAGTTTTAATGAACCAGACCGGTTATGTCAATTAATTGGACAATTGGGTCATGTCTTGGACATGGACCAATTCTTGGGCCTCGGGCCAAGAAGTTAAAACAATTGGGCCATTAATTGAGTCATTCTTCAGATTTAAATTTAAAACTTATTTTATAAAATAAAATTATGAAATTCGATTTTAAATTTTATAAAGTTCCGAAATTTCGAAATTAGAAAGTTTCCAAAATTAGAAGTTTCTGAATTTGCGGGTTTTGGATTTTAAAGAAGTTTCTAAAGTTAGAAAGTTTCCGGTTTTAGAAAGTTTCCAATTTTAGAAAGTTTCCAAAAATAGTAGGTTTCCATAAATAGAAAGTTTCCCGAAATAGTAATCTTCTATTTTGGGAATGATTTTAATAAACCTACGAACCTCAAATAATATCAAGCGTTGGATGTCTTGTCCAGGCTATGTCAGCTGTCAAAGCCCATTCAATTGCATTCATGGCCTTACAGTGTGAGGATGTCTGCTTTTGCGTGGGTAAGACGGTTTGTGATTCATAAATGTCATTGGGAGTCCCAGACATTAATGATTACATGACTGTATAGTCCGGTTTTCTTGACTAGGCCATCGGGAGTCCCGGGCCTTGAGACATCAGGGTGGATTGGGCCTCGGGCCCAGATTCACAACCAAGAGTTATATCACGGATATAATTAGCCGAAATAGGGCTTACCGATATAAGCTAAGGTTGGGTGACGGCCAGTGGCCCACTTTGATCTTAGTTATATGTGGATCTTGGAATCATTATATTCTATTGAGGGTAACTTATGTTATTGAATATAATGCATGATTAATCATATTATACTTTAATAAGAGATTAATCATTTTGAACATATAACTAATAACCTTTTTATTTATATATTTCAGATATGACTACTACAAGCACACAAAACACGTTCTCGATCCGGTCTGTTCTCGAGAAGGAGAAGCTGACTGGAACGAACTTCCTGACATGGTCAAGGAACTTGAGGCTGGTCCTCAAGCAGGAGAAGAAGGATTATGTCCTTCGAGATCCCCTCCCCGAGAGGCCTCTTGCCAATGCTGCCAGGACTCTGCACAATGCTTGGGAAAAGCATTCGTCAGATGAAAATGATGTTTATTGCCTGATGTTGGTGACAATGACTCCAGAGCTGCAAAAGCAGTTCGAAAGTGTATTGTCTCCAATCGAGATCATGGCAAGCCTGAAATCGCTTTTTCAGGAGCAGGCTAGGACCGAGAGGTTCCAGACAGTTAAGAACCTCTTGGACTGTAAGTTGGCTGCGAATGCGGCAGTGAGTCCTCATGTGTTGAAGATGATGGGTTATCTCGATCATCTTCACAAACTCGACTGCCCAATCAGCCAGGAACTTGCCTGCGACATCATTCTGCAGTCTTTACCTGCAAGCTATGATCAGTTCATTCTGAATTTTAACATGCATGGCTTGAGTAAGACACTGCCTGAGCTTCACGGAATGCTCAAGACTGCAGAGCCCAACTTGAAGAAAACCGCCAAGGACCCAAATGTGCTTATGGTACAAAAGGGCAAGGGGTTTAAGAAGTCTTCTGCTAAGGATAAGGGAAAGGCCAAGGGTGTCCAAGTCGTGGACTCAGACACGCCAAAGCCCAAGCCCAAGTCCAAGGCTGGGCCTACTGACATGTGCAGGTTCTGCAAAGAACTGGGGCATTGGAGAAGAGATTGTAAGAAATTCCAGGAAGGTCTAAAGGAATTAAAGAAGAAGACTTTCGAGACTTCTTCATCAGGTACTTTTGTTATAGAAGTTAATACAACTACTTCTGATAATACCTCATGGGTCATGGATACTGGTTGTGGGGCTCATATTTGTACTAATATGCAGGCACTCAGCAACAGTAGAAGGCTGAAGCAAGGACAAGTGGAACTACGAGTTGGGAATGGAGCGAAAGTTTCAGCACTAGCTGTAGGAACTTACTTGTTGTCTTTACCTTCGGGATTGATTTTAGAACTTAATAATTGTTATTTTGTACCTGCTATAAGCAGAAATATTATTTCAATTTCTTTGTTGGATTTGGAAGGTTATGATTTTTCAGTTAAGAATAAATTATGTTCCTTCAATCGCAACAATTTGTTCTATGGTTCTGCCCCCCTTACGAATGGGCTTTACATACTCGATCAATCCGCGCCAATTTATAACATTAATACAAAACGGTTTAAACCTAATGAGGAAAACCGAACGTTTCTATGGCATTGTCGTTTAGGGCACATCAGCGAGAAACGCATCAAGAGGCTCCATTCGAATGGACTTCTTGGCTCATTTGACTTTGAGTCATGTGAGAAATGCGAATCCTGCATGATGGGCAAAATGACACGGGCCCCCTTTAATAAACCTAACGAGAGGGCCAGTGACTTATTGGGCCTGATACACACTGATGTGTGTGGCCCAATGTCCACTAATGCAAGAGGAAACTATCAGTACTTCATTACCTTCACTGATGATTTCAGTAGGTACGGATATGTTTATTTGATGAAACATAAGTCTGAATCTTTTGAAAAGTTCAGAGAATTCCAAAATGAAGTACAGAACCAACTTGGCAAAAGCATTAAGGCTCTTCGGTCCGACCGAGGAGGAGAATACTTAAGCCAGGAATTCAGTGATCATCTGAGAGAGTGTGGGATCGTATCCCAACTCACTCCTCCTGGAACACCTCAATGGAATGGTGTGTCTGAGAGGAGAAATCGGACCTTATTGGATATGGTTCGATCTATGATGAGTCACACAGACCTTCCAATATCCCTTTGGGGATATGCTCTGCTAACAGCAGTGTTCACTCTAAATAGAGCGCCATCAAAAGCAGTAGCAAAGACACCATATGAATTATGGACTGGAGAAGCTCCAGTGCTGTCTTATCTAAGAATTTGGGGTTGTGAAGCCTATGTTAAGAAATTAATCTCAGATAAGCTTACACCAAAATCTGATAAATGCTACTTCATTGGTTATCCACGGGAAACCAAGGCTTATTACTTCTATCTACGTTCCGAGAACAAGATCTTTGTTGCCCGGGATTGTAACTTTCTTGAGAGAGAGTTTCTCTCTAAGAAAGACAGTGGGAGTAAGGTACTGCTTGAAGAAATTCAAGATGAACAGGATACTGCTCAACCTAATGAGGAAGAGCAGCAGGAGGATCTACAAGAAATTGTAGAGCCTGAACCTGTAGTACCTGAAGTTCGAAGATCCGGGAGGATCCGTCACGAACCCGAGAGATATCAGGGATTCCTCGTGACTGACTGTCATGATCTTTTGATCATTGATGGTGATGAACCATCGAACTTCAATCAAGCTATGATGGGCCCAGATTCCTCTAAGTGGCGCAAGGCCACTGATTCCGAAATGGACTCCATGTCGGTCAACCAAGTCTTTTCGTTGGTTGACTTACCCGTTGGTGTAAAAGCCATCGAGTGCAAATGGATCTTCAAGAAGAAGATTGACGTGGATGGAAATGTCCAGATTTATAAAGCCAGGTTGGTGGCAAAAGGTTTCAGACAAGTTCACGGTGTGGACTACGATGAAACCTATTCACCGGTGGCTATGATGAAATCTATTCGGATTCTACTAGCAACTGCAGCTTTTCATGATTATGAAATTTGGCAGATGGACGTGAAAACCGCCTTCCTGAATGGTATTCTGGAAGAGGATGTGTATATGACGCAACCTGACGGTTACATAGATCCAAAGAATGCTGGGAAAGTATGCAAACTTCATAAATCCATTTATGGATTGAAGCAAGCATCGAGGAGCTGGAATCTTCGTTTTGATGAAGCGATCAAGCAATTTGACTTTATCAGAAACGAAGAAGAACAATGCGTGTATAAGAAAACTAGTGGGAGCAAAATCGTTTTTCTTATTCTGTATGTTGATGACATACTGCTTCTCGGAAACGACATTCCAATGCTGAAGTCTGTAAAAGACTGGCTTGGAAGTTGTTTTTCCATGAAAGACATGGGTGAAGCCGCATACGTTCTTGGAATTAGGATCTATCGGGATAGACCTAAGAGGCTGATAGGCTTGTGTCAAGACTCATACATTGACAAAGTCCTACAAAGATTCAGCATGAAAGATTCCAAGAAGGGCTTCACGCCAATGGTACATGGCACGACGCTAAGCAAGAAGCAGAGCCCTACGTCGGCTGCTGAGCTTGAGCGCATGAAGAATATTCCTTATGCATCTGCAATAGGATCTGTCATGTATGCCATGATCTGTACTCGTCCTGATGTTGCTTACGCATTGAGCATGACGAGTAGATACCAGTCAAATCCAGGTGAAAACCATTGGATTGCCGTAAAGAACATCTTGAAGTATCTAAGACATACTAAGGATAAGTTCTTAGTGTACGGTGGAAGTGATGTGCTTAAAGTCAGTGGATTCACGGACGCAAGTTTCCAGACAGACACAGATGATTTCCGGTCACAGTCTGGTTATGTCTTTTGTCTGAATGGCGGTGCAGTAAGTTGGAGAAGCTCCAAGCAGGACACCGTTGCTGATTCCACTACAGAAGCTGAATATATCGCCGCCTCAGAAGCAGCGAAGGAAGCTGTTTGGATTCGAAAGTTCATTATGGAACTAGGTGTGATACCAGATGCGGCTGAGCCTCTGGCACTATTTTGTGACAACAATGGTGCTATAGCTCAGGCAAAGGAACCAAGATCACACCAGAAATCCAAGCATGTTCAAAGAAGATATCACTTGATACGTGACATCATTAATAGAAAGGAAGTCAAGATCAGCCGAGTTCCGACAGATGATAATGTCGCTGATCCGTTGACAAAGCCACTCCCAAGGCCTAAGCTCGAGTTCCTGACTGAAGCTGTAGGCATTAGAAACATTGAAATGTAATCTAAATTTGAGTGGGAGTTTTGTGAGCTTTATTTTAGTTATTTGATATGTTCTTGTAAAACATTATTATTTATGTTTTAATGAAATTATTATTTCAAGATTATTTTAACTGTGATGAAATAATCGTTCCAAAATGATATGAACCATTTTATAGGTCATCGAAGTAAATGATTTGATCTTGAGTCATCGAAGTCATTTAGCTTGATCATGAGATCCTATATTTGATAAATGTTTTATATCATCCTGTCCCTAGTCGAAGGTTGTTGAAATTGGAACACCAACAACCGTGTAAGACTGGATTGGTACGTGACTTATGACAAAGTCTCAGTGTGTCATAGATGCTCGGCATCAAAGTCAGTACATAGGTGTATGTTGGGAACATACGACCGGACAAGACCCGCTTATAAGAACTCTTCAGGATATTTATATCTGTGTCATAAGAGATTCTTACTACGACTATAGAGTATAGTCCTTAGACCTGAGTTCGCATGCATGTGACTGCATATGGACTGATGCACTTTGATCATTGTCTAACGCTATCGTTCCGCGATAGCTATAAGGACCTTGTTTGGGTACATCATGAAATGAGTAGTTTACAGTGATGGAACAAGATGGGATTTGTCCCTCCAATATAAATGGAGTGAATATCTCTAGGCCAATCGGAGATTTGAATACTGGAAAACGCATGGCCATGCTCAAACGGACTTTCCCGAGTCGTTTGCATTGTCAGTATCAAATCAGAGTCCGATGAACAAGATTAGGCTTTATAAGGATGACACCAATCTTGCCTTATGACTAATCGAGATATTGAGACGAAAGGGATTATGAATACAGAGATTCCAGTTCAAGTGGGAGATTGTTGGAATTGTGTCCAGCAATCTCTGTACTGTCTCTATAACGTAAGAGTATGTCAGTGATCAGACATAAGTCATACAATGCTGGGGGTCATGATGGCTTGCTAGAGTCCGCTCATGATCTATAAGTCTTGGACTTATTGCCTTTATTGTATGATCCCATATGGGTCACACGCTTAAGCTAGCAGGAAATAATGTTGGAACGGCATAGCAGAAGTACGACAAAAGTGCTAGGCATTTGTCGTACTAAGAGAGAATGAATAATGGGTCTGATTAAATGGAATTTAATCAGATTGGGCCCAAAAGCCCAAATTGGAAGGAGAAGGCTTTTAATGATTAAAAGCCAAAGTCTCCTTCTCTCTAACCCTAACCCAGCCGCGATTCTCCTCTCTTTCTGGCGCCTCTCTCCTTGTGGTCTAGCAGCCAATTTCCGGTGATTGCGTGTGTGAGCCTTTGGAGGATCCATCTCTCGGTGTATCTCCCTGATCATTGACCTGTTCATCAATTCCGCTGCAAACAAACAGGTAAAAGGTGAGATCATATGTTTCTAAATAAGAACACCTAGATCTAATGCATGTTTAGTAGGTTCAACTAATCTGAGAATTGAACCAAGAGTCTAAACTTTCCAACAATATTATAGGTCATCAAGTTGAGGACTTGATCATGAAACCCTATAAGTCATAGATGATATAAATTATGTTTTGTCCCTAGTTGAGGTTGTCAAAGTGGGACAATGGCAACCGCGAGAGACTGGATTGTGAGGTGACTGTTGGCTAAGTTTCATGGAGCCAATGATATGATTATCGCAGTCAGTCACATAGATATATGTTGGTGAACATATGATCGAACATGACCCGCTGATGAGAAGTCTACAAGATAGTTATATCTGTGTCATAAGAGATTCTCATTACGACTATAGAGTATAGTCCTTAGACCTGAGTTCATCATGCTATCTTGCATATGAATTGGTACATTTTGACTTTGTCAAACGTCGACCCGTAACTGGCGACTATAACGGCACTGTTCAAGTATATCATGAAGTGTGCGTTGAAATAGGGATGGAACAAGATGGGATTTGTCCCTCCTGAATAACGGGATATAAATATCTTAGGGCCTATCAAAGATTTAATACTGAGAAAAATGTGTGGCCGCACTCAAATGAACTGTAGTTCAGTTGTTTGTAATGTTCAGTATGAGATCAGGAGTACGATAAACATGATGTTGGCTAAATAGGGATGACACCAATCTTGCCTTATGCCAAATCGAGATATAGAGACAAAATGATTATAGGAATTGATGATTCCAGTACAAGTGGGAGATTGTTGGGATAGTGTCCTGAAATCACACTTGTACTCACTCCTGATGATAGTTGTGTGTCGAGATCAGACATTCGTATAATACTGGGCGGTTGCAATGTTTTGCTAGAAGCCTCTTGCAATCTGTAAGTTGTAGACTTACTGCCAGTATTATATGATCCTATAGGGTCACACACCTAAGCAAACTGGAAGCTACGACATGGGAATGATCATTATGGTAATGATCATATTAATGCGTATTGGATACACATTATTATCGACAAAATGGTGTTGTGTCGATCGACACAGCTTGTGTGTCGGTCGACACAGTTCGGGTTTTCGAAAGGCTTTTCGAAATTAAGACTTAATCAAGTCTGGCCCGTTAAGTATGTTTCAGGTCGAATAAAACTTGATAGTTTTCGACCTAAAATGTGAGCCGTCGAGTTTTTCTCAGCGAGAAGAGCAGAAACACCAGAAACAGAGGATTCCCATTGATCCGGCACTAGCATCCCGTTTCCAGCTTGTGTGCGTGTGTATCTGGTAGAGGCAAGGCACCTGCGTTGCCCCACTGATCTCGTTCACCATTTCATTCCGCTGCCAGGTCAAGGTAAGAACGAGGTTGGTTGCATTTCAATATATCAAACCCTAGATCCTAGGAGATCCAACACGCTCAGGATCGAGCTGATCTGGAGAAGGTCTTCACGGGGAGGGAGTTCGACCTCAAGGTTGCAGTCCATGAGGCGAAGAAGGAGCTGAACGGCCAGTACTTGGAGGTCCTTAAGGGGATCAAAGAGAAGGGCGAAGGGCGGAAGATTGAGACCAGCGCCGAGATACGCCTTCAGGAGGCCTTGGCCAATATTGAGCTCATCGCCGAGCTAGCGTCCGGCGAACTGAACCTGACTTAGGAAGTGTTGAAGCTGGTCGAGAAGAAGCGGGTGGCGATGGAAGAGATGAACGCGGCGGCGGTGTCTGATTTTAGCATTAGCAAGCTTAATATGCCTGCGATGTACGATGACTCGGTGATTTTGGCGAATCCACCAACGCATGCCGCTCCTCATCTCGATCAGTATAGATCGAATCCCCCAACTGGGGTTAGCCTGAGGGCGAGTGATGAGGTAGAGGGCCAGTTCGATGCGGCGTCGACGGGCGACCAGGCGGAGGATCGAGGCGAGGCCTCTTCTTAAAAAAAAATTATAAGTCTTTCGTTGTTGCCCGAAAGGGCTTTTAATTTCCTTTTCGAACTCTTGTTGCCCGAGGGGCTTTTTACTGTTTTGGTGTTTCCCTTTATGGGCTTTCTATGAATTTCAGGACATCGTGTCCTCTCTTTTTCTTTAAGAACTGTTTTTCTTCTTTTTCATGCCTTAGTCGTTTTTAACATGAAATTTCTTCAGGAGAGCTCGAAGTAATCGAGTTACTATGGTAACTGATCTAAGATCGATGTAAACAGCGTAGCTCGGATTGCCTTAGGGAATTTAGAAAGGACTTTCTGAGTAAACAGATGTCGAACCCGAACAAAGAATCAAGACTGACTTGAGGCGTAAGTCCTTCAGGATATCGTATCTTTGAAAGATTAGGTACTTGGAAGTGTCGTCCGTACGAATACTTTGAGGTGTGAGTTAAGAGAGCTCGACAATCAATGAGGTCATCATTGCTTTGCTTAAGGGGAGAGATCCCCCCCCCCCCCCCCGATTCTTCTAATCCGTATAGGTTAGAAGAATTTTAGAGTTAGGGAGATATTTGATTTCGAGATTATGAGTTATGTTCGGATCGTTTAGATCAATTATTTTGAGAAGACCATTTCAGGTTCGCTCAATTCAAAGGGATCATTTCAGATCGCTTATTTTGGAAGGGACCATTTTTGGTCGCTTAGTTTGCGGAAATCATTTCAGATCGCCTGTTTTTGAAGAGACCAATTCAGGTCGCTTGATTAGAAGATATCATTTTAGATCGCTTGATTATGAAGAGATCATTTCAGATCGTTTAGTTTGAGGAGATCATTTCAGATTGCCGTTTTTAAGAGACCATTTCAGGTCGTTTAATGAAAATGAAAGAAGACAGAGTTTTATTAAGGTAATCTTTACAAAGGAAACGAAAAGTCGATCTCGAGTGAGAACTTATTGTAATTTACGAAGTTAAGCTTATTTGACTTCGCTCGAGATTGTAGAGCTCGGTAAGAGCCTTGTTTCTGGAGGCCGCTGCGCTCGAGGTCGAGCTACCTACGTACCCTTTTGAGGGGCATCAAGCCATTTTGTAGTTCGATTATGGGGTGTACTTTCAGTGAAAGTACTTTTTGAGGTTGATGATATTCTGGGGTCGTAGTTCAGGTTTCTGGGTTTCTAGCGACTTTAGTCGGTAGACTCCGTCCTTAACGACATCGGTGACCTTGTAGGGACCTTCCCACTTCGCCCCTAACTTTCCAGTGTGATCTTCCTTTTTATGGTCGAACACTTTCCTTAAGATGAGTTCTCCTACTTGAAACCTTCGGGTTTTAATCATGGATTAATGGTAGCGAGTTGTGGCTTGTTGGTGGTTCTGGATTCAGAGTAATGCGAGGTTTCTCCTTTCGTCGACGAGATCAAGCTCGTCAGTTATCATCTGGTTGTTAAGTTCCTCTTGCTGCGGGAACTCTTTTTGGCGAATGCTAGACACGAGGATCTCTACAGGTACTACCGCCTTGATACCTTAAGCCAGTGAGAAGGGAGTCTCACCAGTTGATTTGCGAGGAGTAGTCCGATAGGTTCGTTCGGTGAGATTGTCCCCGGTGAATTCTGCTCAATCCAGCTCATCTGTTGGGCAATCTAATTCTTCGGTAAGCTCGGATCGAACAGAGGTTATTGGCCCGAGCCTGAGAAACGATCGAGCTCGGTCATCTCCAACTTTAGGTGGTTTCCCGAGCATCCAGGTTCCATATCTTAATTACTCGGAAGACGACGGTGTTCGGCCTTGGTCGATTCCATTGGAACAGTATCCCTGTTCTCTTCCATTGAAGGCAGAAAACGTATACATCGTGGATCAGTCGAAGGAAATGGCGAGAGAGGAGCAGGCGAGTATGTCCGAGAAAGCTCGGGAGAAATCGGGGTGACAGGTTTTGGGTGACTCGGTGAAAGAAAAGAAGTCTCGGCCGTTGCGTCCCATTCTTCAGACGAAATGTACGGACGACGATCTGAAGTGGCTGGCGCACAATTTTTCCACCGGTGGCGCTGGTCGGCTCAAGCTTCGCAAGCCCGAACCAAATGAGAGGCCTTGGGATTTCCCGGAGGGGTGGATATGCATGTATGATTTCTGGTTCAGGCATATCCATTTAAGGTTTCCCTTGTCGAGGCGGCTCGTCGCTTATTGCGAGGAAAGGAGGATTGCGCTATCTCAACTCTGTCCCACAGCTGTTCAAAACTTGGTCGGCTCCGTGATCCTGGCCGCCGAATGTGGTGTTGAGATGAGTCTTCGGTTTTTCAAAGATATTTCGTCGATATCGACGAATAGTATGACCGTGGGGACTCGTTACGTAAGTATGAGGACTCGTTATGGTCTTAAGGTCGTCATCGGGAAGCCGTCCAAAGTTGACGATTGGCAAGACCGTTACTTTTATGCTCGGGTTAACGTTGGTTCCCAACCCGGAGAGTCCATACAGGGCGAGATGGAACCATCTTCATGGTAGTCCGCTTTGCTTCGCTCGTTCCTTTTAACTGACTAACTCATGCTCGTTTCTTTTTTTGCAGATCGTCATCCTATTACTCTCCCATTACCAGATGGTTTTTCGGAGGACCTTCAGAAGCTCGTTGCTCGTGGGATTCAGAAGTGGCCAGAAGTTCACGTCGATCGAGTGAAGAGAGCTCTTGAGTGCCTTGACGAAGGTATTTTTCATCTTGCTTTATCATCTTGAAGTTTGATTTTTCTTTCCTGATCGGGATTTTTCTTTTACAGGTTGTCTTCTTCGTTCGGTTGAATCTTTGATCGAACTAAACAGCAAGCCGCTCTTTTAGTTCACGAAAATAAGTGGAAAGAAGAAAGACATGGGCTAGATGGAGCTTAAGGTTGTCGACTACGTCGGGGAGAATCTTCACGGTGAGCAAATCAACTCCGTCAATCCGGATCCTGATCGGGTAGATTCGCTCGGGTCCCTTCCTCCAGGGATGGTTTTCAGGGATGAATACCATCGGGATCTGTATCATCAAGCGAGTGTGGCGGTTGACGAGGCTGAATCTCGGAGAAAGAAGGAAAAGAATAAGAAGAGGTCACGTCCTGACGAAGTGGTGGCTACCGAATTGGAAGAGGCTCAGGTGGAAAATCAAGATCGGGTGGCCAAGGATGCCTCCGACGTGCCACCCCTAGCAAAGAAAAAGCGGATACCGTCTGAGGTTATCTACAAGAAAAATGCACATTGATAGCGTCGTGGAAACGCTATAATATGCTTATTACAGCGTTTAATGTTGGCCATAACATGAGGAGCTATCTTAGACTCCCCTCCTACAATAGCGTAAATTTCTTCTGCTATTTTATGGTGATCTATAATAGCACGAAATTGGTTGTTGTTATATAATCAATAATAGCTATGTATTATTGCCATTTTTTATTTTATAATAGCTTTAATATTTCGCTTTAATATATTTAATCGTAGCATCATTTTCTCGTTATGTTATATTTTATAGTAGCTTTTTATATTCGTTATATTAATGTGAGCGATATCAATACCTTTTTTAGTAGAACCATATTATTATTATTTTTTTATTATTAATATTATTGGATTATATAAAAAATATTTATTATTAATAACCCAAAAATGTTTTACAGCAATATCATAAATACATACAATATACCAATTTATGTACTATTGCATCTTATGGAAATTATCTTCGAATTTAGCAACGATTAATCAGACTAGTCCCTAACAGGTGAAGGCTCTCTTCTGTCCATTGTCTTTATAACCCAATCATGCTGACGCTCAAACACCTCCCTCTCCCCATTCACAAAATACTTGGCTTCCATTGCAAACAAGATTACACACCTGAAGTCCAGCAACCCTAAGAGCATGTACAATGGTGAACTTGTGTTGGAGGGGTTCTTAAGAATTTTATATTAATTTTTCTTTTTGAAACTTAAAAAAAAAAAAATTGACCAATCCCGGCTCGACACGTCACGTGAACAGTGAAGAGCCGGGTTCTAAAAGTTTCTTAGCTAAGAAACTTTGGGGGGTGGGGTTCTTAATTCCGCCTAGGAATCCGCGCTAAGAACCCCTTAAGATTCTCCATTGTACATGCTCTAAGACCTGTAAACTCAAGCATTACTCCAACCATTCACTTCATCTTTTCCCTCTAAATGTCGTTTTGTTTGTTACCTTTCACTAAGTCTTTGTTGCTGATGGCTCAACGGTCGCCTTTGGATCTTCTTCCCCCATTATTAAAACAGTTATGTGGATATTTTCCACAGAAAACACTTATTGTTGTCTATCAAGAGCTGCATGAGAAATCAGTAAAGATTATCAAAATTGTTGCGATAAACAAATACGACATATGCTGAACTGAAGCCACAACAAAAAGAGTAGCAAAAACCAGTAATTCAATCTCATAACGAACATGTAAAATGCAAGGAACCTTAAGAGATTTTCAATCTAGATCTCACGAATGTTCAATAATTATCTCTTTTTCATACTTAAGATCTGAAACAAGAGAAGAAAAATGGAAAATTTGAGTGGAGAATTCCATATTAAGAAATCAAATCTCAAAGGTTCATCATTTATCCTAATTTCCTGTGCATTTTGGTGGAAATAAAGATCTACAAGTATAAATGAAACAAAAATTAAACAAGCTTTAACTCACAGAAGTACCCTAAGCTCACGAATCCAGAGAAAACACAAACACATCTCTTTTCCACTTTAAAATATCTCGAAATTAGTCCAAATTTGTGCATTCATCCCGTAAATTCTTAAAGACATAAAATTCTCAAAAAATCAAAATTCTCAAGATCAAAGAAGCACATGAGAAACCCTAACTTCTCGTCTCGGCATTAACAAAAACAAGAACACCCAACAAAAAGAGCATGCGGCTTCAAACAAAGCATGAGATATACAGTTGACAAAGATTTTCTCAGTATCCACAGGGTTAAAGCACAATAGATGAGAACAAGAGAGGGAGAGAGAGGTTAACGGTGGCTACCTTGGTGGATATACAGAGGCAGTTAGATGGAGAGGAGATATCGATATTACAGGAAACGAATAGAGAAAGATATAGCGATGGTAAAGAGAGAATCGAAGGTAGATGTATCGCAAACAGAGATTGAGGGCTATGGTTCTTTACAGAGATGAGAACAAGAGAGATTTAGGGTAAATAATTGGGAAAGTTTTTTACAGAGACGAGAACAAGAGAGATTTAGGGTAAATAATTGGGAAAGAGGTCAGTTGGTTCGGTGAAATAAAAAAATTGGGCGGGCTAAGCAAATTTTTAGGCAAAAAGCATTTAGGTTTAAGAGGGAAAGTAAAATTTTGGATATTTTAGAATAGAAAGTGAATAGCAATATCACTCTTCTCATACTTTTAAAAAAAATGATTTTTCTTATATAAAATGAAACCATTTTTAATTAACTACATTCATTATCAATTGGTTTTTTTATTTAAATACATTGATTTATTATAAAAAAAAATAAAACCGTTTTTAATTAACTACATTCTTTATCAATCAAATGATCGTTTTAGTGAAGAAGGATATAGGGTATAGAATTAGGGTTTAGTGTTGTGTTTATGGCATAGAGTTAAGTTTCATTTTTATACTTGAATTTTTTATAATGGTTAACTTTTGCTATATTATTTGATGTTTTAAATTTTAGTGTTTATTGTTAGGGGTTTAGAAGTTTAGGGTTTAGGGTTTAGTGTTGTGTTTAGGGTATAGAGTTAAGGTTAAATTTTAAAATCTTAAATTTTTTTATAATGGTTAAATTTTAATATATTATTTGATGTTTAAAATTTTTAGTGTTTATTTTTAGGGGTTTAGAAGTTTAGGGTTTAGTTTGTGTTTAGGTTACAAAGTTAAGATAAAAAAATTATATTTTGAAAACTTTTATAATGGTTAAATTTTACTGTATTATTTAATGTTTTAAATTTTTAGTGTTTATTATTAGGGGTTTAAAATTTTAGGGTTTAGTGTTGTGTTTAGGGTATAGAGTTAAGGTTACATTTTCAGATCTTAAAATTTTTATAATAGTTAAATTTTGCTATATTATTTGATGTTTAAAATTTTTAGTGTTTATTATTAGGGGTTTAGAACTTTAGGGTTTAGTATTGGGTTTAGGGTATAGAGTTAAGGTTAGATTTTTATATCTTGAAATTTTTATAGTGGTTAAATTTTGCTATATTATTTGATGTTTAAATTTTTTAGTGTTTATTATTATGGGTTTAGAAGTTTAGGGTTTAGTGTTGTGTTTAGGGTAAAGAGTTAAGGTTAAATTTTTAAAACTTGAAATTTTTATAGTGGTTAAATTTTGCTATGTTATTTGTGGTTTAAATTTTTAGTGTTTATTATAAGGGGTTTAGAAGTTAGGGTTTAAATCCTTAGGATTTCTTATACAATTATTTTTTGAGGTTAATGTTTGAAAATATTAGTTTTATGTTATACAATTAGTGGGTTTTTTGTATAGTATTTTACGATTTGGGTATGAAATTTGGGGCATAGGGTTAGAGTTTAAATTAGGGTATGAGGTTAAGATATTTAAAAGATTATATTTAAAAAATAATAATTTATTTTATAAATATAGATATGTTATAGATTTTTATAATATTTCTACAAAAATCTATAATATATCTATATTTATTTTTGGTTGTTTGCTTGTTTTTTTGTTTTCTCTCTTTTGTTCATCCTCTCGGCGTCGTGTCGGGTTTAGTCTACCGGTTTCTTTGCCGGTTTTTGTTTTGTCCGATTTAGATTCGGACTCGATTGCATCCATGGCTTTATTCTTGTCAGTTTTACCGAGTTTACTTTAGGTCTCGTCTAAACCTCTTTGATCGGATGGATTCAATATCTCTAAGCCTTCAATCCTTGTCTCGACTTGCGGCGATTCATAGGTGTAATAGGCAGATCTAATGATGGTTCTGCCGGCTACGGACCTCCACGGATCTCTGAGTTCTTAGCGACGATCTAAAGTTGTTCTTCTCCTTAAGCCGTGCTTCTGGCAACTTCTTCAGATGGATTGCGATCGGCAAAGCAGGCGTTTGTTACCGAGTTCATCCGTTGGTAAGGGAGAACCGCGAGATCTCCGGCGCTGATGTTGCATGGTGGTCAAGCTGTGGGTGTGAAGCGTGTTCTTTCTCCTCCCACGTGGCTCGCTTCTTTCCACTCGAGTTGACTGGATCGGTCAAGCAGCTACATTTCGGTCCATTTTGTTTCTTAGCCCTGTAATGATTTGTCTACTTTGTGTTTGTACTTGTACTCTGGCCAAATGGGTTTATAATAAAAACTCTCGGTTGACAAAAAAAGCTAGTAGGCAAACTCGATAAGCCATTGTGTATCATTTCATCTTTTATTTATTTCATATAATAAATATTATGTTCATTCGAAGATTTATATATATATATATATATATTTGTACCAATTGGATTTATATAAAAAGGTTCTAAAAATATTTTATTAAAAACCCAAGTGTTAACAAATAACAAACAAGTCTTCAACTAACTTAGTCTAAACAAGTCTTAAACTAATTTTAAATCTCAGAAACTCTAGCAATCACATCTTCATATCTCTCTTTGAGCAGCAAAAATCCGCATGACTTATTAATGCTTGAAATCTTCTTCGTGTTCTTCCACCGTCTGGTGTTACTCTGTCAATTATAGTAAACAATACCTATTGACCAAAAAGAAAGATAGGTTTTAAGTATGGGATTGAGTGATTGGAAGACGGTTCCCCGGTCATATGAAGCATCGTATGAATCCAAAGCAGTAAACTTGGACCTGCAGTTTATAGAGTAGGAAGAGAATCACTAGAGATGAAGGCTAGACATTAGTGAGCAAAAGAACTTAACCAAGCAGAAGTTGGCACTGTAACGACCTTTAGGAAGGTTTGTTGAATGGATATGTGGATGATGTGCATTGAAAAGCACCTGGTAAGCTAAAGAATATCTCCTTTAGTTCTTATAAACCAGGGCTTTCAATCTCCCCAACCTAAATACCTGGTAAACCATACACCATTTAGTCATTGAGCTAGAAGACATTGCGACTGTGAAAATACCAATGTTCAGACACAACTAAAACTAGACATCTTGTTTTCACCACCTGGTCACAGTTTTGTATTCAATATTTTACAGTCATCTAGATTTTAGCATACATGTGTCAATGCTTTCAGATTTCATTTATCCTCCACACGTTAAACCATTATGTTACCAAAATTAACAAGCATTGAAATATATAAAATATCACCCATTGCTCTTGGCTTCTTGAGCAGTTTCATAACTCTCTGCTTTCTGACAGCCTTTCTTGAGAAATTTCAAGTCATTTTCAATCCACTGATATGAACTTGAGATCTTGAAATTTCTTCAAGAAATTCATCCTTAACCTACAAAAATAATGCCACCATTGAATATGGAGAACGAAAAGTAGCAGGGTAAGCATAATCACAAGTTTATCTACTATATCTATCATACATGCGTCCATCCAAAGAGCTTAAGAAATCTGAGTAATGAGCAGAAATTCAGAATCCATACTAATTCTTTTTCAGGGAGTTTTGGACACCACTAGAGGTCTAAATAACTCAGCCTCATACAGAATCTAGCAAAGCGATTTAGTAGTATTCTCCCGACCTGTTAAAACACAACTTCTTTAAACACTTGAGGAGAAACAAGCTTATAAAATGGATGAGAGTTTTGGTACTAATAGACTAAAACACACTCACATCTGGGACATTGTTTATGCATAGTTGGTTAAGAGAACCTCCACTGACTTCAAGAAACGTGGCAACACCTTCATCACTATCAAAGGAAATCCCATAGATTGGTGTTTATAACTTGAGGAACTCTACCACCAGGTTGGATGATTTGTTTCTGAAGATGTAAACGACAATGGCAATGAATTTGTTTTTTTGTTTTCGATCAAAAACAATTTCACAAACAGAAATGGATATATTCACAAATTTCACACATCACTCACATTGAACACATCTATACGCTTTGTTTGTAACGTCTTGTACTCGATATCCATCTGCTGAAGATATTTCACACACCTGTAGCAGAGATTATTCCCCAAATCAAAACCAACATTATACACTTGCATACAAGAACTTAAAAGAAGACAATAACTAGTCAAAGCTGAGTTAAATCTCACCCTTCATAGTTCTGATTGTCAACCTTGGCGAGCGTGGATCCGCGCGCGGTGCCTTTCATGGACGATTTCAGAGCCTTCTCGAGGTTCACTCGCACGCCTCCTCTCATGTGCTGAACCGTTTACCCCACAGAATCAGCCCCATCGACTTCCTCAGCGGCTGGATTTCTCCCCAACGATCTGTACACCGTTGACGCCAAGAGGTTCAGAAGACAGGCCGCATTTTCCCTTTCCTAAGGGTTCAAAATCACAACCACAGTGAACCGAGGATAGAGGACGGCGGCAATATATTGAGAGAGGTGGCCGTGAGGATTTGTGTAGACTTTTTCCAAGAGATTTGAAGAGACATAGCGAGGTAGAGAGAGCGAGATTCTGTTTTATGGTTTGGGTGAAGAGGAGTAAGGCGGTGGAGGATCGGTCTAGAAACGGAGGGAGAGAGGATGAGAGGAGGAAAAAAATCTGAGAGGAACGAACAAAAATTCTTGATATGGTTTGAGCAAAAAAAAATTTGAGATGTTTTGTTGACATTTCCGCCAAAACCAGAAAAATGGCGGAAATATTTTTGCCTAAACGAAAATTTGGCTCCAAGTGTTGGAGCTATAATAAATATTGGGCTTCAAACACACCATTTTAGTTTCCGGTTTAATTAAATTATGAAACAGCGTTAATTTAATGTTGCAATAGAGTATCTCAATCCAACTCACCTTCTACAATAGCAGTTTCTAAAATCGTGCTATCCTCAAGTGCTATCAATGCACAAATTTCTTGTAGTTTATCGTGGAGACTGGTGACCAGGTTTCTGAAGCCTTGGTTGATCGGGCTGAGGTCGAGGCTTCCGAGCGTGCTGGCGCTGAAGAAGTTGGAAATTTGGCTGGTCGTCCCGAGGGTGCACTCGCTCAGGTTGATCATACTGAGAATGAAGTTGTTGGGCTTCGAAACGAGGTGAGTGGACCCAATTACAATTACTCCTTCACGTATGAAGGGGCGACATCGATTGTCCGCGATGAGACTCCTTGTGCGGATTTGTTCTGTATCCTTAGGGATAGTCCGCCGAGAAATCTTCCCTCGGTCAACGAGTCCTTTATGGCGAGTTCCACAAACAGGCCGCGAATGATATTGCGCGGATATGTCTTGTCTAATACTGCCTTGTAATGAATTTTGCTTGATTTTGAGTATCTTCGCCTCTTTTTTATTATTGTAGGGTCTTTGCAACTACAACTCGCTCTTTGATGGCTATGAGAGTTGAAGTGGTCCCTTATCAAGGCTCAGAAGACCGTTGCCGAGCTTAAAGGATTTCGCGAGCAGGTTGCGGCTGTGGAGGGCTTCGCTCGTCTCTAAGGGTTTAAGAGTAGAAGGTCTCGGCTTTGGAGAAGAGGGTGGAGGAGCTTGATGCCGAGAACAATAGGCTGGAGGCCAAGAATAAGCAGTTCTTGACGGACTGCTCGAACACTCAAGCCAAAGCGGACGAATTGACAGCTCGGGTATCCGAACTAGAGAGCAGGTTGAAGTCTGAATGTGCTCGTCTAAAGGCCTCTCGTAAGCTTTAGGTTTACAAAGAGGGAAAGCGTGTGTCCGACAAAGCTCAGGCTTAGCTTTCCAAGATCAAGAAGTCGATGGAGGAGCAGGCTCTCGGAAGGAGGCAGTAGATCAAAATGAATCAAGTTGTTGCTGTCGCGTCGATGCTGAAGGCACTTTTCAAGGACGGTTTCGATATCCCGGCCTCAAGGATAGCGAAAGTCAATGCTGACTTTGCTCGTCTTCAGCTTGAGCTTAGTGAGATCCGGTTCACGGACCTGGATGATGGCGATTTCGTCATGACTCCTCCGGAAAGTCATGGTCGCGAGGAGAGCTCGTCGTGCTTGTCTCTGATCCTCATGGTTTTAATCAAACTGTCGTGACTCCTGAGGTGGCGGATGGTCTCCGAGTGGCGGGATTAGTTGAAGAGCTTGAAGGTCGAACCGAGGATAGCGTCCATGATCACCCTGAGGGTCCGCCGAACGGTCAAGCTGTGGATCGTTCTGATGTTTAGTATTTTTTTTGTTCTTTGAATTCTCCCTCTTTTGTATGTTTGGACCCGTGCTTTTATGCACGTTGTTTTTTGTTATAAGATCGGATTTCCTTTATCGATTCACCTGTTCGTTTAATGGAATTTGTTCGGGTCTTTCCGCGTACTTGGTATTTTAATTTCCGCGTACTTGGCCGCCAAAAAAGTATGTTCGATTCGCGAGTGGTATGCTTGGGTTGGGTTAAGAGAAAAAAAAGGGGCGAGTAAAGTGCTCGGCTTAACCTGTAGGCTCGGTCAGGACAGTTGTGCGAAACTGGGTTCGGCTTATTTTTCTGTCAACCGTCCTTGTTCGGGGAATGGGCCCGGCTTAATCGTATGGGATTGAGGCTTTGCTCGTTATCCCACGGTTCAGGTGCGAGTAAGGGCTCGGCTTATCCTTAAGTTCTGATCGGGATAGTTGTGTGAAAACTAAGTTCGGCTTATTTCCTGTCGATCAGCCTTGTGAGGGGACTGGGCCCGGCTTTCACGCTTCGGACGTGCTGTATCGAGCATTTCGCCAGAATGTCGATTGTTCGGGTGAGTTATGAAGTAAAACGAGTAAAATAGACGATAAAATTTATTTATTGATATATCTGAGCCTCGTGAGAGGTTGCCTACGTAGTTCACATTACATTTAGGAGTACTCTGAGCACGTGTATAGCGAGCTTGGCTTTTTTTTTAGCATTTTCTCGGCTTTTTTTAGCGTATACTCATATGCTCGGGGACTTTGTTCTTCTGTGCTCTGTTTGGTCTAGTAATAGTACTGTTTGAGTTTTTTCGCGTTCCACGAGCGTGGAATGGCTTCTCCCTTCATTGTAACGAGCTCGTATACGCGGGGCTTGACTACTTTGGAGATGATATAGGGGCCTTCCCAGTTAGTGCCGAGCTTTCCTGCTCGGTATTCACGGGTGTTTTCGAACACCTTGCGCAGCATGAGGTCGCCGTCGTCCCTTAACCTTCTTGTTGTAACGGCGGGTGATCTGTTGCTGGTAATTCTTCCACCCAATCAAGGCGTTCTACGATCATGTTGTTGTTAAGTTCCTCGTGCTCGAGTGATACGCTTAGTCGAATCGTTGGGACGCTCAGCTCGGCGGGAGACATTGCTTCCATCCCATGAGAGAGGGAAAAAGGTGTATGTCCGGTTGAGTTCCTCGGTGTTGTTCGGTGTGACCAAAGGACTCCGTCGAGCTCGTCAGCCCAAAGGCCTTTCTTACTCTCCATTCGGTTTTTAAGCCCGTCAATAATCTTCTTGATTGTTGCCTCAGCCTGGCCGTTTCCCTGCGTGTATCTCGGGGTAGATTTACTTAGGCAGATCTTCCACCTCGCGCAGAATCCTTCAAAAAGATTGGAGATGAATTGAAGTCCATTGTCGGTCACGATCTCGTACGGGACGCCGTAGTGGAAGATGATGTATTTCCATACGAATTTTTGAACATCAAGGTTGTGGATCTTTGCATAAGATTCTGCTACTACCCATTTTGTGAAGTAGTCGGTCCTGATCAAGATGAATCTCTTTTGGTGTGAGGCTGGGAGCGGACCCACAATATCCATTGCCCATCGCATGAAAGGGTAGGACGTGGCTGCGGTCGTGAGAAGTTCAGCTGGCTGGTGAATGCTCGGTGCGTGCCTTTGACAATTCTCGCATCGTTGGACGAAACTTTCGCAGTCTTCGATCATTGTTAGCCAAAAGTGGCCTTGTCGTTTGATTTTGGCTACGAGAGATCGGCCACTTGTATGATTTCCACATGCTCCTCCGTGTATGAATCTTAGAAGGGCCTTGGATGCACTCCAGCGAAACAGCTTATCCTCCATTATCCCTTATTGCGCGCATCGGGCTTTCAATCTGCGGGCCGCCTAACGGTCTTCAGGAACCTTTCCGTTAAGAATTTACTGTTTGATCTCGTCTCTTCAGTCACCTTGTTCGGGTGTTTCTACCTTGGTAACTTCTTCATTAGTTTTGTACGCGTCGTCCAGTCCCTCTTCTTTGGTAACGATGAGTACTTCGTCATTGGAGATGCTTGGTCGAGCTATGCATTCAACTGGAATGATTCTCCTGAGATCGGGGTCAGACGTTGATGCTAGCATGGCCAAGGTGTCAGCGGATGAGTTGTCACTTCTGAGGATCTTGGTTAGTGTGACCGAGCCGATTCTTGCGACGATCTGCTGGACAAGTTTCAGGTATGCATCCATGCGCTCGTTTTTCGCTTCATATTCTCCATTGTATTGATTCACAACGAGCAGGGAGTCGGCGAACACTTCTACTTGCTTGGATCCTACCACCTCAGCTAACCGTAAGACGGCTAACAACGCTTCGTACTCGGCCTCGTTCTTGGAGGCTGGAAAGGGGAGGCGGAAGGATTGCTCGATGATCTCTCCGGTCGGGGATGTAAGCTTGACTCATACCCCTGAACCATTTCTGGATGAAGAGCCGTTGATACGATCAGAGTTTTAATCCCTAGATCTACACTGCAAGTGCACAGACGTGAACTAGTAGTATATAGGGTATTGAAATCTACATGGACTCTAGACCTTACGATAAATTGTAGAACGTCAAGTTAAGCTAGGTGAAACAGAGAATAAGCAGTAAATCAAAACAGAACAGAAAGTAAATCAATAGCAGAAGTGGTTTTGTAAGCAAGTACTAAAAACGTCAAGTCTAGAGAGTTCTCAGGAAATCAGACAAGTAGATTAACTATCAGCCAGGATCAAATTAAGTCCGGTTCTAGAACTCAAACACATATATAGAAAAAACCAACTTTCGTTGCGAGAATTCTCTAAGTCTAATTAGCAGAAACCCAAATTTCTTTGCAATTCCTAACAGATTAAACTAGCCTTAAGTGCAAGTTTCATATGTTCACAATTCAACTAAACCAAATTTCTTTGCGGATAATTCAATTGCTCAACCTAAATAGTTCATATTCTAAATTACACTTTCGTGTCAATTTTATAATCTAAAGTCTAGATTCTAAGTGATCAAGTTAGAAACTAGTATTAAGCACAATTCAGGTTGAAGAACAAATAAGTTATGAATCCTAAATTGATAAATTAATCTAGCAAGTCATGAAAACCTTTAAGAGAATCCCTAAACCTAATACGAATCAACTCAGACATGATCAATGAAACACAAATCTACGAATCAATAAATTGCATAAATAGAGAGTAAAGAATAAAAGGGGTTCGAAATCTTCTCCAAAATCAGGAAGCAGTACAGGTTCAGATCAGCCCCAAAAGCTCTAAAATCTCTATGCTCAAAGTATGAAAGCATAAGTAAGCGTATGTAAAACGTAGCCTAAACAATGGCTTAAAACCCCTAATATAATGGTCTAATCACGGATGGGGCTTCTTTGTAATTATGAGATACTTCTGGGCCAAAGTGCAATTTCCAAACTCTTCATTAAACTCGCCGAGAATTGTCTGACTCACGTGTGTGTCGATCGATGCAGATCTCTGTTTTGGACAGTGAACTCTTCCTCTCGGCCAAATGCTCCAAATAGCTCCAGAATGCGCCATAATCTCCAAATCCACTCCAAACGTACCTAGACCTGTAAACATACCTAAAAACTCCAAAACATAATAAAAGACTCGATAAATAAGACATATATCATGGTTAAAAACCCTAAAATCCATGGTATATCAACTCCCCCACACTTAGCCTTTGCTTGCCCTCAAGCAAAACAGAGAACTAGAATATGGTGAAGAGGTTTGAAAACTTTCAGAAACTCTTTTCATCTTAGAAGCAACAACACTCAGATTCCCCTTAGTAAGCCAAATGAAAAAT
The DNA here is from genome assembly GCA_030180135.1 of Orychophragmus violaceus. Classification (NCBI taxonomy): domain Eukaryota; kingdom Viridiplantae; phylum Streptophyta; class Magnoliopsida; order Brassicales; family Brassicaceae; genus Orychophragmus; species Orychophragmus violaceus. The sequence continues at coordinate 59,528,584 of CM058238.1, read as the reverse complement.
TCACCTGCAAGACATCAAGACCAACATATATTTCCCCCACACTTAGCAACTGTCCTGAGTAAACTCCACAATCAATCCAAAGCATTCAAATTCACCCTAATGACTTCTATAAGCTATTAAGTGCGGTCTCACCTAAGGATTATCGATCAAAGGGCACATGGATTCTTACTCTGTTAGCTCTAGACCACCATACTATCTTTTCTGATTCCTTTCTTCTCTTTTCCCTTCCTTAGCAACTGATTTTTCCCATTGGGTATCATTTTATTTATTTTTATCAATGCTCTTCCCGTTATGGGGTGTACTTTGGACACACTCCATGGATGCACAGGAGGTAATAGGGGTCTCTACCACTCCAGTGACCACTTCAGAGCTACTAGCTCATCCTCAGTTTATTGTTCTTTTTTTTTTTACTTTAAGGAAGGGGAGAAGGGAACCTTACTTGGACAGGTTTACAAGCTGTGTCAGAACTAACAGAGGAATCCGACTCAAGGTATACAAGCCCTTAGGTGAGAAAATTAAATCAAAATAAGGGGTGAAGTCAGTAAAGGATTCTTTGAATACATGAATTGATATGGGTGTCCTCGGTAGGCTGATCTGCATTGGGTTTTCTAATAGTCATCGATTGATCTTGCAAGCTCATCCCAATGGTTACTTAAGTTCCTACAAGTGTTGTTAACTTCTCAAAAATTCATTGTTTCCTACTTAAATTGTTTTGACTCGATAAAACCAATTTAGACTGACTCTAAGAAAACAGACAGCGTGCGTCAGTAGCTACCTCCCCCACACTTGAAACACACTGTCCCCAGTGGTGTCAAGCTAAGGATTGGTGAGAAAAGAAATCGGAATCAAAACAAACTGAAAAATGGTCAAAACACTTACATGTCGTCGGCCTGTGTCGATCGATGCCACAAGGGTGTCGATCGATGCAAGGCGATTATGCCCACGATTAAGTAGATAACCGGTGTCTGAATCGGCAAACCGTAAATCGCAACTGCGTCGACCGATACACTAAGTGTGTCGATCGATGCAGTGCGATTCTGCCTGTTTTTCTCACGCCTTTGAACACACACAAAAACAAAAAATTAAAAACACCAAATCAAAACGAAAAATGAAAACAAAAACGAACCTAACAGTGGGTTGCCTCCCACTCAACGCTCTTTTAACGTCATTAACTTGACGTTTTAGCTGAATCAGGCAGAGGGTGCTGTATCCAGAGGCAGAATCTGACCTCTCGGAATCTCGGCCTTAGCCCAATAGTGCTTCACCCTCTGTCCATTGACAGTTAATTCCTTACCTTCTTGGCTGGTTAGAACTACAGCTCCATAAGGGCGTGCCTCCTTGATCGTGAAAGGACCAGACCACCTCGATCTCAGCTTACCTGGAAACAATTGCAAACGGGAGTTATACAAAAGTACATGATCATTAGGTTCAAATTGCCTTGAGACAATCTTCTTGTCATGATAAGCTTTAGACCTCTCCTTGTACAGCTTTGAGTTCTCATAAGCAAAATGCCTAATCTCATCCAACTCATTAAGCTGCACCAATCTCCTCTCTGCAGCAGACTTAAGATCAAAATTAATCTGCTTCACAGCCCATGCTGCTTTGTGCTCAAGCTCTACTGGCAGATGACATGCTTTTCCATACAGCAGATGAAATGGAGTAGTCCCAAGTGGTGTCTTGAATGCAGTCCGGTAATCCCATAGTGCATCATCCAACTTTGCTGCCCAATCCTTCCTTGTCTTCCCAACTGTCTTCTCTAAGATCTCCTTGATCTGTCTGTTAGAGAGCTCGACTTGTCCACTAGTATGAGGGTGATAAGGAGTAGCAACTCGGTGATGAACTCCATGCTTCTGTAGCATCTTCTCGAAGACCTTATTAATGAAATGAGATCCTCCATCACTAATTACTATCTGAGGTACTCCAAATCTAGGGAATATGATGGTCTTAAACAGCTTAATAACCACCAAAGAATCATCGGTTGGCCTAGCTATTGCTTCCACCCACTTAGACACATAGTCCACAGCAACCAGAATGAATTTATTCCCAATGAGGGAAAAGGACCCATGAAATCTATGCCCCAGCAATCGAAAACCTCAACCTCAAGAATGAAATTATGAGGCATCTCGTGCTTCTTACTGATTTTCCCTCTCCTCTGACAGGCATCACACTGAGAGACAAAAGAATGAGCGTCTGCAAACATCGTATGCCACCAGAACCCTGCTTGCAAAACCTTAGACAGTCTTGAAAGTAGCAAAATGTCCAGCATAATCTGATCCATGACAGTGGAATAAGATATCTGGAACCTCTGATTCAGCAATACATCTCCTATAAAGATCATCCGAACAGTGCTTGTAGAGATAAGGCTCATCCCAATAGTATCGTCTGAGTTCTCTGAAGAACTTCTTCTTGGCATACCACTTTAACTCATCTGGTTCAGTCTCTGCAGCCAGGTAATTAGCTATATCTGCATACCAGGGTCGATTAGTCGTTGCGACAGCATCAACTTTGAAGTCGTATTGTCCAATTTGAACCTTAAAAGGTTCTGGGCTCGTATCCGCACTGCAACGATCATCGCATAGGGAAGCATTGATCGTTGCGTCCTCGTCACATGCATCGATCGTCACAGATGTTGCATCGATTGACGCAATGCGATTAATCCGACAGTTCTGCAGATTTCTGTCCAAATCCATCTCAAATACTGTCCCGATCATATTGATGTTCTCCTCAGGCAAGAAATCATTAATGGGCACGTCTTCTTCAACCAGAATCCTTGACAGATGGTCAGAAACTCCATTCTCAACTCCCTTCTTGTCCCTCACTTCAATGTCAAACTCCTGAAGCAACAGAATCCATCTCAACAATCTTGGCTTAGCATCCTTCTTCTGCATCAGATACTTCAGAGCTGAATGATCAGTGTGTACAATCACTTTGGAACCAACAAGATAGGGGCGAAACTTCTCAAATGAAAAGACAACAGCCAACAACTCCTTCTCTGTAGTAGCATAGTTCCTTTGTGCATCATCTAATGTCATGTTGGCATAGTAAATAGCATGAAGCTTTATGTCCTTCTTCTGCCCCAGGATAGCTCCTACAGCATAATCACTTGCGTCGCACATTACCTCAAAAGGTAGATCCCAATCTGGTGGCTGAACTATAGGAGTACTCACTAATGCTTGCTTGATCTGTTCAAATGCAGTCTGACAATCTGCAGTGAACTCAAACTTGGTATCCTTACACAGCAAAGCAGTTAGTGGTCTAGCAATCTTACTGAAATCCTTGATGAACCGTCTATAGAAACCAGCATGTCCAAGAAAGCTCCTCACAGACTTCACAGAATCAGGCGCATGAAGGCTGGTCATGACCTCAATCTTAGCGCGGTCTACTTCGATCCCTGCTTCAGACACTCTATGTTCAAGAACAATTCCATCTCTGACCATGAAATGACACTTCTCCCAATTAAGAACCAAGTGCTTCTCCTCACATCTAGTTAGCACTCATTATAAGATGACCCGTACACTGAAAAGTCATCCATAAACACCTCCATAAAGTCCTCAATCATATCAGTAAATATGGACATCATGCATCTCTGGAAGGTGGTTGGTGCATTACAAAGTCCAAAAGGCATCATGCGGTATGCAAATGTGCCATATGGACAAGTAAAGGTAGTCTTTCCCTGATCCTCTGGATGGATGGGAATCTAGAAGAAACCTGAATATCCATCGAGGAAGCAATAGTAAGGGTGATTTGCTAACCTCTCCAGCATCTGATCAATGAAAGGTAAAAGGAAATGATCCTTCCTTGTCGCAGCATTGAGCTTCCTGTAATCTATGCACATCCGGTGTCCAGTCACAGTCCTTGTAGGAATCAGCTCGTTCTTCTCATTCTTCACTACTGTAACTCCACCTTTCTTAGGCACTACATTGACTGGACTAACCCAATCGCTGTCTGAAATCGGATAGATGATCCCAGCATCTAGGAGCTTCATGATCTCCTTCTTTACCACATCCTTAAGATTAGGATTCAGCCTCCTCTGATGCTCAACAGATGTCTTAGACTCGTCCTCCGGAGAGATACCTGAAATGTCATCAAGAGAATAGCCAAGAGCTTTGCGATGCTTGTGCAGCTTGCTTAGCAGTAAAGTGAGCTCTGCGTTGTTCAAAATAGCATTAACAATCACTGGATATGTCGAATTAGGTCCAAGAAATGCGTACCTTAGCCCGGATGGAAGTTGTTTCAGCTCAATTTTTGGGGCTTTTTCCTCTGCCCAATCACTGTCGACATGCAATGATCGATGCACTAAAGGTGTCGATCGATGCAGCATTGCATCAGACACATCTACCTGCATCACTTGCTCAGCAGAATCCATTAGCCTCGCATAGAAAATTGCGGGCTCGTCTTGCAGAATCTCCATCTCCATTATAGAGCTTAGTAAAGCTCTCTCTAGCGGATCCTCAGCATGTGTCTTATGAAAGTAACCTGCAGCCAAATCACTGAGTGTATCCACATAAAAGGTATGTCCGTCGATGGTTGGTCTCTTCACCAGTTTGTCCATATCAAAGCTCATCTTCAGATCACCTACATTCAGAATTATCTTACCTCTCTAGCAGTCAATCATCGCACCAGCAGTAGCCAAGAAAGGCCTACCCAAAATCAGTGGATCCTTTGGTTCCTCTCCATACTGCAGAACCACAAAATCAGTAGGAATCACACATTGGCCAATCATTATAGGCACATCTTCCAATATTCCTTCAGGAATTTTGATTATTCTGTATGCTAAGACTAATGAGATCCTAGTGGGCAGGAAGTCAGTCATCCCAAGTCTCTTGGCAACAGAGAAGGGCATAAGGTTCACACTAGAACCAAGATCACATAGAGATCTCTCAAATCTTTCCCTGTAGATACCACAATCCAACACAAGCTTCCTGGATCTTTCAACTTCTCAGGAATTCTGCCTTGAACCACTGCACTACATACCTGTGTGATTATCATTACACTCTCCTCATCAGACCATTTACCAGCTAGTAAGTCCTTAAGACATCTCTTCATCACAACAGTAGTCTGCATAGAGTCAATCAAAGGCACTTCAATCTTCACCTTTTTAATGATCTCTTTGCATTTAGCATACGGCTTATCGTTCTTAGCCTTCATGGGGTCCTTAGGGAAAGGTACTTTAGGCTTGTAGACCCTTTCATTCGACTTCTTCAGCTTCTCTGCGTTTGAACTCTCGGCAGTCGCCTTGCGTCGATCGTTGCTGGTTGTGCATCGATCGTTGCTAGGAGATTTTGTTACGACCACTGCGTCGAACTTAGGTTCAGTATTCTCATTCTCGCCTTGCGTCGATCGTTGCACTGGTGCGTCGATCGATGCATTGCGGATTCCTCGGATCTCATCTTCCATCTCTTCAATCTCCACGATTTCTTCTAAGCTCAACTGCTTTTTCTGGGCAGGAAACAGCTACTTACCACTTCTCAATGTCACTGCATTGCACTGGTACTTAGGATTAGCATCAGTTCGTCCCAGAAGAGATCCATCTGGCCTCTTAACATATCCAGCAGTCTGCGCAACCCGAGCATCAAGCTCTTTCACATGTGTGCTCAAGGATTCAAACTTCCCATTCAGATCCTCATACACAGCATCCAGCGTCTTGTTGAAGTCTACAGCAGTCTTAGTCTGACCTTTCAGCAACTGTTCCATCATTGCTTCCATCTCGCTCTAATAAGCATTAGCAGCAGGAGGTGTCTGATATGAGGATGATCCATAAGTTCTTTGATAAGAACTACCTTGCTGAAAAGGCTTCTGATAACCAGCAGTCTGCCCATATCAAGAAGAGTTTTGATTGCTTGTGAAAGCACTCTTCTGTCCACCATTGAAGAACTTATTACTTTGCTGATTTCCAAACCTGTTTCCTTGGAATCCAGAGCCACTGATGTAGTTCACATCCTCTTCCTGGTAATCTTCTTCAGCTCCAAACACCTCAACATCCTGAGCAAAGTGGACAACCTTCTTTGCAGTCAACAAACTGTGAACAGTGTCCAGCTTGTTCCTAATATCAGCAATCTCCAGATTATCTATCTTCCCACCAGACTCTTTCCTTCTCCTATCAGCAGTCTTGGTGCTATTACTGCTCACCAAGTTATCAATCAATGTCTTAGCCTGCTCAGGAGTCCTTGTATTGAAATTTCCATTGCTAGCATTGTCCAATGCAGACTGATAGTGGAAATCAATACCTCTGAAGAATAAGCCCAGCAGCGTCACTTCAAAGAATCCATGGTGAGGACAGTCACGTTGGTACTTCTTAAACCTCATCCAAGCAGACTTAAGAGGCTCTGTAGGACCTTGGGTAAAGGTGAGAATATCCTGTCTCGACTGATCAGAGTGAGCATCATCATAAAAGTGCCTCAAAAACTCTCTCTTCACAGCATCCCAAGTAGTAAACTTCCCAGATGGAAGTTGTTTCAGCCAAGCTGCAGCATCTCCAGCAAGAGAATAATGGAAAAGTTTGAGAAACAAGTAGTCATAGTTTACCCCATTGTACTTCATTCCAGTGATGAAGTCCTCAAACTCGTCAATATGGTCCATGGGTTGATCATGTGGGAGACCATGGAACGGATTCTGCCTAAGAAGAGAATAGTAGACAGTCTTGATCTCAAAATCATTCCTCTCAAATCCAGGAGGTACAATCGCTGACCGGTTAGCATGGAACTCATCTGGACGGTTGTAGTCAGCTAGACTCCTCTCATTAGCAGGAGGATTTATCATCTGCCTTTGACCTTCAGGTTCAGGTTCAGGTTCAGGTTCAGGGATCACATGTCCCTCAGCATCAATCCTATGCCCAGCATCATTGTACCAGTTGTTCTGGTCGTCCCTCAGAACACCCTGAGCATCAGGTCTCAGAATCAAGCGATTTTGCACCATCCTTGCTAGTTGACCTTTTCAGTTTGTTCTCTCTAGTCTAGCAAGTTCTTCAAGCCTGAGATTCACAAGATTCACGTTCGGATCACTTCGGGCCTCACGCTTATGCATAAACCGTCGGTAATCGTAGTGCAACGATCGATGCTAGGATGCAACGATCGATTCAACTCGAGTCGCCTTGTGTCGATCGATTCAAAAGATGCGTCGATCGATGCAAAGCGATATCAGACCTGAAACAGAGAAAAACAGAGAAATTAGTAGCCAAAACAAAAAACGAAAAACCTAGTCTAAACTTTAAATTCAAATCTATCGAAGACTCAAAAGAGTCCCCGGCAACGGCGCCAAAAACTTGATACGATCAGAGTTTTAATCCCTAGATCTACACTGCAAGTGCACAGACGTGAACTAGTAGTATATAGGGTATCGAAATCCACAGAGACTCTAGACCTTACGATAGATTGTAGAAGGTCAAGTTAAGCTAGGTAAAATAGAGAATAAGCAGTAAATCAAAACAGAACAGAAAGTAAATCAATAGCAGAAGTGGTTTTGTAAGCAAGAACTAAAAACATCAAGTCTAGGGAGTTCTCAGGAAATCAGAAAAGTAGATTAACTATCAGCCAGGATCAAATTAAGTCCGGTTCTAGAACTCAAACACATATATAGAATTAACCAACTTTCGTTGCGAGAATTCTCTAAGTCTAATTAGCAGAAACCCAAATTTCTTTGCAATTCCTAACAGATTAAACTAGCCTTAAGTGCAAGTTTGATATGTTCACAATTCAAATAAACCAAATTTCTTTGCGGATAATTCAATTGCGCAACCTAAATAGTTCAGATTCTAAATTACACTTGCGTGTCAATTTAATAACCTAAAGTCTAGATTCTAAGTGATCAAGTTAGAAACTAGTATTAAGCACAATTCAGGTTAAAGAACAAATAAGTTATGAATCCTAAATTGATAAATTAATCTAGCAAATCATGAAAACCTTTAAGAGAATCCCTAAACCTAACTACGAATCTACTCAGACATGATCAATGAAACACAAATCAATGAATGAATAAATTGCATAAATAGAGAGTAAAGAATAAAAGGGATTCGAAATCTTCTCCAAAAGCAGCAAGCAGTACAGGTTCAGATCAGCCCCAAAAGCTCTAAAATCTCTATGCTCAAAGTATGAAAGCATAAGTAAGCGTATGTAAAACGTAGCCTAAACAATGGCTTAAAAACCCTAATATAATGGTCTAATCACGGCTTGGGCTTCTTTGTAATTATGAGAAACTTTTGGGCCAAAGTGCAATTTCCAAACTCTTCATTAAACTCGCCGAGAATTGTCTGACTCGCGTGTGTTTCGATCGATGCACGAGATGTGTCGATCGATGCATATCTCTGTTTTGGACAGTGAACTCTTCCTCTCGGGCAAATGCTCCAAATAGCTCCAGAATGCGCCATAATCTCCAAATCCGCTCCAAACGTACCTAGACCTGTAAACATACCTAAAAGACTCCAAAACATAATAAAAGACTCGATAAATAGGACATATACCATGGTTAAAAACCCTAAAATCCATGGTAAATCAGCCATCCACGAACAAAATCCACTTCTCCTTTTGGGCTTGATCTTCGCTTATGGTGAGCTCGGGTGGTAGCTCAATTAGGAAGTCTGCTAGGACTGGACTTGGCGCTGGTTTTAGGTTTGTACTCAGTGTCATACTCACTTGACTCGACTGCCCACTTGGAGATCCTGCCCGATTGACTCGGGCTGTGTAAGATCGTTCTGATTAGTTGTTTCATGAGAACTACCACTGAATGTGACTTGAAATAGGGGCGAAGCTTCCTTGCCGAGATGACGACGGCTAGTGCGAGTTTCTCGAGCGTGTTATAGCGTGTTTCTGCGTCGTCAAAGATTTTGCTCGTATAGAAGATAGGCTTCTGGTTGCCTCAGTCGTCTCGGACGAGCCAATACTTATTTCTGAAGTGGATACGGAGATGTACAAGTGGAGCGTCTCTCCCTCCTCGGGTTTGGCCAAGATAGGCGGGGTGGACAGGTAGGTCTTCAATTGTTGAAACGCATCCTTGCACTTAGCGTCCCACTCGAACTTCTTGTTTGCTCGGGCGAGGTTGTAGAATGGCATGCATTTTGTCGGTTGATCGAGAGATGAACCTATTTAGCGCTGCCACCCGTCAAGTTAAGCGGTGGACTTCTCAGGTGTTTTTCGGGGAATGGAGCTCGGTAATATCTGTTACTTTCTTTGGATTTGCCTCGATCCCTCTCCTCGTGAAAATGTAATCGAGGAATTATCCCGACGTGACTGCGAAAGTACACTTGGTTGGGTTTAACTTCATTCCATACTTGTTTACGCTCGCGAAGCAGTTTCCAGATGAACGACGTGGTCATCAGTCGAGGTGGACTTGACGAGCATGTCGTCGATACAGACCTCCATCGTTTTACCGAGTTTGTCAGCAAACATGCGGTTGACTAGACGTTGATACGTTGCTCCTGCATTCTTGACTCCAAATGGCATTACCTTGTAATAGTAGGTGCCACGGTCGGTAATAAATGAGGTCTTCTCGCGATCGTCGGGATGCATCATGACTTGGTTATATCCTGCGAAGGCGTCCATGAACGACGATAGATCGTGTCTGGCGGTTGCTTCAACGATCCGGTCGATGTGCGGAAGAGGAAAGCTGTCCTTGGGGCATGCTTTGTTGAGTTCGGTGAAGTCAACGCACACTCGCCATTTGCCATTCTTCTTTTTCACGACTACTGGGTTTGCCAGCCAGTCTGGATACTTCACTTCTGTGATCGAGCCTGCCTTTGAGAGTCTCTCTACTTCGTCGTTCACAGCTTTGGCACGTTCGGGGCCGAGTTTCCTTATTTTTTATTGATCGTTTTGAACACTATATCAATGTGCAGCTTGTGGCATGCGATTGATGGGTCAACTCCGGTCATATCGTTGGTGGTCCAGGCGAAGGATGCGGCATTTTGCTTGAGGAACTCTACGAGCCTATCTCGCAGATCTTCCCAAAGGTCGGCTCCTATACCCACACATCGTTTGGGATCGACGATGTCGATGTTGACATGCACAACAGCATCCTTTTGTGGTTGGTCAGGCGGTGGCAGCTCGATTCGTGGCTTGGCGACAAGGTAAGCCTGCGACTTCTGGCGCAGCTTGTGCTCGATCCGGAAGCATGTTCGGAAGATCCGTTGGTCGCCCCGTAGGGTAAAGATGCCGAACGATGTAGGGAAATTGACACATTGGTGGTAGGTTGATGGAACCGCTCTCATCTTGTGTATCCATGGTGTTCTGAGGATGACGTTATATATTGCTGGTCGGTCGACGACCACGAACTTAATGAGCTTGGATATTTGGCTGACGTGGACGGGGAGCTTGATTGTTCCGATCGTGGTGATTGAATCCCCGGAGAACCCTTTTAACGGCTTTGCGGATGGCTTAATACGATAGTTACTGGGCTCCATGCGTTGTAACTGTTGGAAAGTTTAGACTCTTGGTTCAATTCTCAGATTAGTTGAACCTACTAAACATGCATTAGATCTAGGTGTTCTTATTTAGAAACATATGATCTCACCTTTTACCTGTTTGTTTGCAGCGGAATTGATGAACAGGTCAATGATCAGGGAGATACACCGAGAGATGGATCCTCCAAAGGCTCACACACGCAATCACCGGAAATTGGCTGCTAGACCACAAGGAGAGAGGCGCCAGAAAGAGAGGAGAATCGCGGCTGGGTTCGGGTTAGAGAGAAGGAGACTTTGGCTTTTAATCATTAAAAGCCTTCTCCTTCCAATTTGGGCTTTTGGGCCCAATCTGATTAAATTCCATTTAATCAGACCCATTATTCATTCTCTCTTAGTACGACAAATGCCTAGCACTTTTGTCGTACTTCTGCTATGCCGTTCCAACATTATTTCCTGCTAGCTTAAGCGTGTGACCCATATGGGATCATACAATAAAGGCAATAAGTCCAAGACTTATAGATCATGAGCGGACTCTAGCAAGCCATCATGACCCCCAGCATTGTATGACTTATGTCTGATCACTGACATACTCTTACGTTATAGAGACAGTACAGAGATTGCTGGACACAATTCCAACAATCTCCCACTTGAACTGGAATCTCTGTATTCATAATCCCTTTCGTCTCAATATCTCGATTAGTCATAAGGCAAGATTGGTGTCATCCTTATAAAGCCTAATCTTGTTCATCGGACTCTGATTTGATACTGACAATGCAAACGACTCGGGAAAGTCCGTTTGAGCATGGCCATGCGTTTTCCAGTATTCAAATCTCCGATTGGCCTAGAGATATTCACTCCATTTATATTGGAGGGACAAATCCCATCTTGTTCCATCACTGTAAACTACTCATTTCATGATGTACCCAAACAAGGTCCTTATAGCTATCGCGGAACGATAGCGTTAGACAATGATCAAAGTGCATCAGTCCATATGCAGTCACATGCATGCGAACTCAGGTCTAAGGACTATACTCTATAGTCGTAGTAAGAATCTCTTATGACACAGATATAAATATCCTGAAGAGTTCTTATAAGCGGGTCTTGTCCGGTCGTATGTTCCCAACATACACCTATGTACTGACTTTGATGCCGAGCATCTATGACACACTGAGACTTTGTCATAAGTCACGTACCAATCCAGTCTTACACGGTTGTTGGTGTTCCAATTTCAACAACCTTCGACTAGGGACAGGATGATATAAAACATTTATCAAATATAGGATCTCATGATCAAGCTAAATGACTTCGATGACTCAAGATCAAATCATTTACTTCGATGACCTATAAAATGGTTCATATCATTTTGGAACGATTATTTCATCACAGTTAAAATAATCTTGAAATAATAATTTCATTAAAACATAAATAATAATGTTTTACAAGAACATATCAAATAACTAAAATAAAGCTCACAAAACTCCCACTCAAATTTAGATTACATTTCAATGTTTCTAATGCCTACAGCTTCAGTCAGGAACTCGAGCTTAGGCCTTGGGAGTGGCTTTGTCAACGGATCAGCGACATTATCATCTGTCGGAACTCGGCTGATCTTGACTTCCTTTCTATTAATGATGTCACGTATCAAGTGATATCTTTTTGAACATGCTTGGATTTCTGGTGTGATCTTGGTTCCTTTGCCTGAGCTATAGCACCATTGTTGTCACAAAACAGTGCCAGAGGCTCAGCCGCATCTGGTATCACACCTAGTTCCATAATGAACTTTCGTATCCAAACAGCTTCCTTCGCTGCTTCTGAGGCGGCGATATATTCAGCTTCCGTAGTGGAATCAGCAACGGTGTCCTGCTTGGAGCTTCTCCAACTTACTGCACCGCCATTCAGACAAAAGACATAACCGGACTGTGACCGGAAATCATCTGTGTCTGTCTGGAAACTTGCGTCCGTGAATCCACTGACTTTAAGCACATCACTTCCACCGTACACCAAGAATTTATCCTTAGTATGTCTTAGATACTTCAAGATATTCTTTACGGCAATCCAATGGTTTTCACCTGGATTTGACTGGTATCTACTCGTCATGCTCAATGCATAAGCAACATCAGGACGAGTACAGATCATGGCATACATGACAGATCCTATTGCAGATGCATAAGGAATATTCTTCATGCGCTCAAGCTCAGCAGCCGACGTAGGGCTCTGCTTCTTGCTTAGCGTTGTGCCATGTACCATTGGCGTGAAGCCTTTCTTGGAATCTTTCATGCTGAATCTGTGTAGGACTTTGTCAATGTATGAGTCTTGACACAAGCCTATCAGCCTCTTAGGTCTATCCCGATAGATCCTAATTCCAAGAACGTATGCGGCTTCACCCATGTCTTTCATGGAAAAACAACTTCCAAGCCAGTCTTTTACAGACTTCAGCATTGGAACGTCGTTTCCGAGAAGCAGTATGTCATCGACATACAGAATAAGAAATACAATTTTGCTCCCACTAGTTTTTTTTATACACGCATTGTTCTTCTTCGTTTCTGATGAAGTCAAATTGCTTGATCGCTTCATCAAAACGAAGATTCCAGCTCCTCGATGCTTGCTTCAATCCATAAATGGATTTATGAAGCTTGCATACTTTCCCAGCATTCTTTGGATCTATGTAACCGTCAGGTTGCGTCATATACACATCCTCTTCCAGAATACCATTCAGGAAGGCGGTTTTCACGTCCATCTGCCAAATTTCATAATCATGAAAAGCTGCAGTTGCTAGTAGAATCCGAATAGATTTCATCATAGCCACCGGTGAATAGGTTTCATCGTAGTCCACACCGTGAACTTGTCTGAAACCTTTTGCCACCAACCTGGCTTTATAAATCTGGACATTTCCATCCACGTCAATCTTCTTCTTGAAGATCCATTTGCACTCGATGGCTTTTACACCAGCAGGCAAATCAACCAACGAAAAGACTTGGTTTACCGACATGGAGTCCATTTCGGAATCAGTGGCCTTGCGCCACTTAGAGGAATCTGGGCCCATCATGGCTTGATTGAAGTTCGATGGTTCATCACCATCAATGATCAAAAGATCATGACAGTCAGTCACGAGGAATCCTTGATATCTCTCGGGTTCGTGACGGATCCTCCCGGATCTTCGAACTTCAGGTACTACAGGTTCAGGCTCTACAATTTCTTGTAGATCCTCCTGCTGCTCTTCCTCATTAGGTTGAGCAGTATCCTGTTCATCTTGAATTTCTTCAAGCAGTACCTTACTCCCACTGTCTTTCTTAGAGAGAAACTCTCTCTCAAGAAAGTTACAATCCCGGGCAACAAGGATCTTGTTCTCGGAACGTAGATAGAAGTAATAAGCCTTGGTTTCCCGTGGATAACCAATGAAGTAGCATTTGTCAGATTTTGGTGTAAGCTTGTCTGAGATTAATCTCTTGACATAGGCTTCACAACCCCAAATTCTTAGATAAGACAGTACTGGAGCCACTCCAGTCCATAATTCATATGGTGTCTTTGCTACTGCTTTTGATGGCGCTCTGTTTAATGTGAACACTGCTGTTAGCAGAGCATATCCCCAAAGGGATATTGGAAGGTCTGTGTGACTCATCATAGATCGAACCATATCCAATAAGGTCCGATTTCTCCTCTCAGACACACCATTCCATTGAGGTGTTCCAGGAGGAGTGAGTTGGGATACAATCCCACACTCTCTCAGATGATCACTGAATTCTTGGCTTAAGTATTCTCCTCCTCGGTCGGACCGAAGAGCCTTAATGCTTTTGCCAAGTTGGTTCTGTACTTCATTTTGGAATTCTCTGAACTTCTCAAAAGATTCAGACTTATGTTTCATCAAGTAAACATATCCATACCTACTGAAATCATCAGTGAAGGTAATGAAGTACTGATAGTTTCCTCTTGCATTAGTGGACATTTGGCCACACACATCAGTGTGTATCAGGCCCAATAAGTCACTGGCCCTCTCGTTAGGTTTATTAAAGGGGGCCCGTGTCATTTTGCCCATCATGCAGGATTCGCATTTCTCACATGACTCAAAGTCAAATGAGCCAAGAAGTCCATTCGAATGGAGCCTCTTGATGCGTTTCTCGCTGATGTGCCCTAAACGACAATGCCATAGAAACGTTCGGTTTTCCTCATTAGGTTTAAACCGTTTTGTATTGATGTTATAAATTGGCGCGGATTGATCGAGTATGTAAAGCCCATTCGTAAGAGGGGCCGAACCATAGAACAAATTGTTGCGATTGAAGGAACATAATTTATTCTTAACTGAAAAATCATAACCTTCCAAATCCAACAAAGAAATTGAAATAATATTTCTGCTTATAGCAGGTACAAAATAACAATTATTAAGTTCTAAAATCAATCCCGAAGGTAAAGACAACAAGTAAGTTCCTACAGCTAGTGCTGAAACTTTCGCTCCATTCCCAACTCGTAGTTCCACTTGTCCTTGCTTCAGCCTTCTACTGTTGCTGAGTGCCTGCATATTAGTACAAATATGAGCCCCACAACCAGTATCCATGACCCATGAGGTATTATCAGAAGTAGTTGTATTAACTTCTATAACAAAAATACCTGATGAAGAAGTCTCGAAAGTCTTCTTCTTTAATTCCTTTAGACCTTCCTGGAATTTCTTGCAATCTCTTCTCCAATGCCCCAGTTCTTTGCAGAACCTGCACATGTCAGTAGGCCCAGCCTTGGACTTGGGCTTGGGCTTTGGCGTGTCTGAGTCCACGACTTGGACACCCTTGGCCTTTCCCTTATCCTTAGCAGAAGACTTCTTAAACCCTTTGCCCTTCTGTACCATAAGTACATTGGGGTCCTTGGCGGGTTTCTTCAAGTTGGGCTCTGCAGTCTTGAGCATTCCGTGAAGCTCAGGCAGTGTCTTACTCAAGCCATGCATGTTAAAGTTCAGAATGAACTGATCATAGCTTGCAGGTAAAGACTGCAGAATGATGTCGCAGGCAAGTTCCTGGCTGATTGGGCAGTCGAGTTTGTGAAGATGATCGAGATAACCCATCATCTTCAACACATGAGGACTCACTGCCGCATTCGCAGCCAACTTACAGTCCAAGAGGTTCTTAACTGTCTGGAACCTCTCGGTCCTAGCCTGCTCCTGAAAAAGCGATTTCAGGCTTGCCATGATCTCGATTGGAGACAATACACTTTCGAACTGCTTTTGCAGCTCTGGAGTCATTGTCACCAACATCAGGCAATAAACATCATTTTCATCTGACGAATGCTTTTCCCAAGCATTGTGCAGAGTCCTGGCAGCATTGGCAAGAGGCCTCTCGGGGAGGGGATCTCGAAGGACATAATCCTTCTTCTCCTGCTTGAGGACCAGCCTCAAGTTCCTTGACCATGTCAGGAAGTTCGTTCCAGTCAGCTTCTCCTTCTCGAGAACAGACCGGATCGAGAACGTGTTTTGTGTGCTTGTAGTAGTCATATCTGAAATATATAAATAAAAAGGTTATTAGTTATATGTTCAAAATGATTAATCTCGTATTAAAGTATAATATGATTAATCATGCATTATATTCAATAACATAAGTTACCCTCAATAGAATATAATGATTCCAAGATCCACATATAACTGAGATTAAAGTGGGCCACTGGCCGTCACCCAACCTTAGCTTATATCGGTAAGCCCTATGTCGGCTAATTATATCCGTGATATAACTCTTGGTTGTGAATCTGGGCCCGAGGCCCAATCCACTCTGATGTCTCAAGGCCCGGGACTCCCGATGGCCTAGTCAAGAAAACCGGACTATACAGTCATGTAATCATTAATGTCTGGGACTCCCAATGACATTTATGAATCACAAACCGTCTTACCCACGCAAAAGCAGACATCCTCACACTGTAAGGCCATGAATGCAATTGAATGGGCTTTGACAGCTGACATAGCCCGGACAAGACATCCAACGCTTGATATTATTTGAGGTTCGTAGGTTTATTAAAATCATTCCCAAAATAGAAGATTACTATTTCGGGAAACTTTCTATTTATGGAAACCTACTATTTTTGGAAACTTTCTAAAATTGGAAACTTTCTAATTTTAGAAATTCCTTTAAAAATCCAAAACCCGCAAATTCAGAAACTTCTAATTTTGGAAACTTTCTAATTTCGAAATTTCGGAACTTTATAAAATTTAAAATCGAATTTCATAATTTTATTTTATAAAATAAGTTTTAAATTTAAATCTGAAGAATGACTCAATTAATGGCCCAATTGTTTTAACTTCTTGGCCCGAGGCCCAAGAATTGGTCCATGTCCAAGACATGACCCAATTGTCCAATTAATTGACATAACCGGTCTGGTTCATTAAAACTGGTCTAACCAAGTTTCAATTACTACGATGACCACAATTGTCAACCGGTTATTTACTAAACCGGAATTTCTCAATTTATTTGGTCCAACCAAATCAAATTAGAAATTCCCGGTTTAGGCACTAAATCCAATATTTCTTTCGACATTGGATTCCTTATTCCGGTTTAACCAGATTTAATAAAATTATTAATCTGTTTATTAAACCAGAACGTAGATTTTTAATTAAAATCTTTAACCGAGCCTTGAACCGAACCGAATTAGTCACGAATCAAACCGAGTTGATCGTGACCTAATTTCCAGCCGTTCATCCAACATCGTCAGCCGGCCGCAATCCCAGGACGTGACCGTGTCGACGACACTCGGGACAGCACACGGACGGACGGACGCACGCGATCGGGACGGATGCTCGGCTTGGACGGACGCGATCGGGACGCACGGACGGTACGCGGGATGCACGGTCGTGACGCGATGATCGATCGCGATCGTATGAAACGATCCGATCCGATCCGTCCGACCGGCCAACCCACCCGACCGTCCGACTCTCTCTCCCGACCATACCATTCAGCCGATCCAAACCTGAGTCATATAGCTCAGTTTGCGATCTGTTTTAGTGTGTTTAGGGTTCTAATTCAGTTTCTTATGTGTTTTTCTTATCAGTAATGGATTCAAAACACATCTAAACAGATTAAACAACCTAAACAATGAATCTAAAACAAGAAACCTAAGAACCAATGGCTCTGATACCACTGTTGGAAAGTTTAGACTCTTGGTTCAATTCTCAGATTAGTTGAACCTACTAAACATGCATTAGATCTAGGTGTTCTTATTTAGAAACATATGATCTCACCTTTTACCTGTTTGTTTGCAGCGGAATTGATGAACAGGTCAATGATCAGGGAGATACACCGAGAGATGGATCCTCCAAAGGCTCACACACGCAATCACCGGAAATTGGCTGCTAGACCACAAGGAGAGAGGCGCCAGAAAGAGAGGAGAATCGCGGCTGGGTTCGGGTTAGAGAGAAGGAGACTTTGGCTTTTAATCATTAAAAGCCTTCTCCTTCCAATTTGGGCTTTTGGGCCCAATCTGATTAAATTCCATTTAATCAGACCCATTATTCATTCTCTCTTAGTACGACAAATGCCTAGCACTTTTGTCGTACTTCTGCTATGCCGTTCCAACATTATTTCCTGCTAGCTTAAGCGTGTGACCCATATGGGATCATACAATAAAGGCAATAAGTCCAAGACTTATAGATCATGAGCGGACTCTAGCAAGCCATCATGACCCCCAGCATTGTATGACTTATGTCTGATCACTGACATACTCTTACGTTATAGAGACAGTACAGAGATTGCTGGACACAATTCCAACAGTAACGTTTCTTTGAAGATTAGATCAACCGAGCTTCTGGTGTCGACTAAGATCTTGGAGACTTCGCAGTCTCCTATCCGCATTGTGATTACAAGTGGATCGTTGTGTAGTCGGTCTACCCCTTCTCCGTCTTGGTCGGTGAAGGTGATGTCGCTGCCGATCTTGAGATCGTCGGCATTGTTTCGTTGCCATTTTTGATGAGTCGCTGCTCGGCAATCATATTCCTTGATTGACCGTACCGAGTCGTTGACCAGTGGTAATCCTCCCATTATCATGTTTATGCGCCTTCTCGGTGGGGGTGTTCCTTCCTTGTCCTCCTCGTCACGAGCTCGCTTGTTTGCAGCTGATGTGTTCGCGTCTATCTGCTCGATTTCCTTAGCAAAGGTTACTTGCTTCTTCCTCTCTTCTTGAACGAGTTTGAAGCGTTCGGTTTCATTCTTCGGCTGCGTCACCTGATTTATCTGCTTCGGGGGAGGCTGGTTGCGGTTTATTATTAGCTTCTTGTCATCCTTTTGATAGTCAGCGTAAAAGAGATCTTGTAGGTTTCTGCACTCGGCAGTGGTGTGACCAGCTCGTTGATGTTAGTCGCAAAAAAGCTTGCTCTTGTCGCCTCGAACAAATTTATTGTTCCACGGCTTACCTTGATTTTTATCTTGATAACCTTGGGGCGGGCGGTCTTGCTAATGGCTTTGAGGGGGCGGTCTTGGCGATGGCCTTGGGAGGGTCGCTCTTCTTCTTGCTGGTAGTCCTGCGATTGATCGCTGACATAGTAGGACGACTTTCCCTTTCTTGCGATATCCTCCTTCTTCGTCCTATTGTAGTCATGATCGTAGTGTTTGTGCGGTTCGTACTGTTCGGTGCTTTTCTCTGCTTTTTCCTTCGTGTTGGAGTTCTTCGGTCCGAACTTCTTCGCTAAGGTTTCCTTTTCTTCTTCGAGGTCGATGAAAATTGTTGCTCGGTGGAGCGCGTCTTCGAGCGAGCTCGGCTTATTTTTCTTTAACTCTTCGCGGAAGTTTGATTCGTACGACAGACCGTTCATGAGTGCGGGCAGACCTTCACTGTTGGTGATTGAGATCTTAACGAGGATGCTCTTGAAGCGGGTGATGTACGACTGAAGACTCTCCTCCGGTCATTGTGAGATGGCCCAGAGGTCGGCGTTAGATACTTCTTCATGTATGTACATCAAGTAGTGCTTGAGGAATGCGTGCGTTAGATCTTGATAGCCATCGATTGAGTTCGGCTCTAAGCCAGAAAACCAATCTAAGGCGGAGCCGGTTAGATGTTCGACGAACAGTTAGCAGAATCATGCATCGCGCTCTCCGAGACTGAACTTTGTTCGGCCCATTGTAATACGGAAAGCTGTCAGAAATTGCCTTGGGTCGGATTTTCCGTCAAGATTCTTGATCTTACTTGCAGAAGTTGGATGCTCGACTTGGATATCCATGAGCCAGCGAGTGAAAGGAGTGTTATGGGTTTCTTCGAGCACACGGTCGATCTCGGGTGCCGAGCTGATAGCTTGATGGACCTTTGACGTCATATTCTTCAGCATTAAATTCAGGTTTTCGATCTCGTTGTCCCTATGTGTGTCGTATGCTGAGCTGTTCAGGACTTCAGTGATGGGATGTTGATCATCGGTCTCTTCGTTTTGCTGACCTAAAGGATGTGAGAATGTTCGGCTTCGATGATTGATGTTTGGCGTCGGCGATCCTTCAAATAATGCACGTTGGAGATGTGGTATGAAATTGGTCGTCTGAGGTGCGGATGTTTGCTGGCTCGATGCCTGTAGATCGTTGATATGTCCTTGGCATAGCGCTTGGGCTGTGACGAGCTGGTCGAAACGAGCATTACTCCCTCGGGACAGTTTTTCCACTTGAATCATGAGGGCCCTCAGAAACACGGACATGTTCTGCTCATCAGATTGGTTTTTTCAGTCTGCCAAGGTTGCTCGGCACCTGAGGATGTTTCTGTGTTCGTCGGTTGGACGATCGGGTTGACGACTTGCGAAACGTGATGAGCCTTGTCGGGTTGACCCTTCGCTTGAGAGGTCGCTCCCGAACTTGACTTCTCTGGGATGATGATAAAATTCTTGTTCGTCAGGGGTCCTGTCATTGCCGAACTTGTCCGTTAGTGAAGAAAAAACTTTAATTCCTCACAGACGGCGCCAATTGTGATAACCGAGTTCGTCACAAAGGTTAGATGCTCGTTTTGCTCGGGAGAGCTGGCGTGCTCGGGGAATCTGTGGGTCAAAGTTTATCTTAGAGAAGAACTGACTAAGTTCAAGAACGAATGGGAGAGAGTTAGCTGCTCGGTAACGAGCGTATCTTGTATTAAATGTAAAAAGAGTCTGAGCCAGTCGAGAGACGAGCTCGGGTTACAATTCGGGAAGTATTAACTCTAGAGAGAGAAAATAGTGAGAAGTGCACAAATCACAAAAAGTTACATTAATGTACAGTGACGACTCCTATTTATAGTAAAATACAGTCGTACTTTATTCAGGCCGTTGACTCTTTGTCGAGCTCGTGCGGATGGGCCGTACTTAGTGACGAGATGGGCCAAGCCGAGGTAATCTTTGTCTGTTAGTGGAGCCGATCTGATCCAAGACCGTGAGCCGAGCCGAGCAGTGGATAGTCTATGAGCCGAGCCGTTGATGACGAACTCGGTTTTCAGATGAATGCGTTGTTCGTGCCTCTTGTCTGTTGGGCCGAGTTTTGTTTTTGTTAGGCCGACCTTTGTTCAGAGAACAGGTATTGGGCCCTGATAAATGGATGGGTGTTAAACCCATATATAATAATTCCTATGTAAAGACAGAAGTGTTCGTTGGTCATTCTCAATCATGAAGATATATACTCAAGCATAGAGATACCTGTATTTTTGCTACAGATGATATGCCCTCCAGATGTTGTGATTAAGGCAGAGCCTTTAGCCTCAGATTCAGCAAATGACGTACATGGCCAAGTAATCTCTCAATATTCCTTTCCTTGGAATCATTAATTAAACATTTTTTTGAAAAATTGGCATATTTACATATACAGTTGACTTTTCTGCACAAGGGGATAAGCAGCAATTCTGGTCGAGTAGCCAATTCAGGATCAAGGAAAATGGTATTGATTATTTCTATCTACTGAGGATTAGAGACCAGTTTAGAGGGTTATCAGATTGTGTGGAGAGATGCGTCTAAGACATCATTTGTGTTTTGCATATTGATTGGTTGAAAGATTCTTTGATTTGTTTCCCTCGTGTCCCGTGACTTGGGGAGATCTCAACCACGTTCTTACTCCGTTTTTCTGGTCGAAACACACTTGGTCTTAACGGTTTTTCTTCTAAATTGAGCCCAACCATCTAATTTTGTTGTCTAGTTTAGTTAACCGAACTAAGCCCACAGGAGAGAGAAATCATTCAACCCTCATTCTGACACCACGGCTAGCAGAATCAAACCGAAATTAATCAAATACAAATTTGGTTTGGTTATTTGGATTTTCAGTCTAATAATCAAAATTAACCTGATTTTTGTGTGAAAAATCATCACTTAAATTTGGGTATTTTGATACTGGTTAAAATCGGTCTAGTTTTATATAAACCAGTCAATCTAGCTTTTAAATAATAGTAATTACCCAAAAACTAATCGGTTTAATCCGAACTGGACAGAAATTATCGGGTAAACGAAAAATTGTGCCGATCGGTCTTGATGACGAAATGGAAAACCGGTTTGGTTCGGTTCTGGCAAAAGTTAGAAGGTCTACCTGCCCGATAAATGGTCTAACGTATGGCTCGGATCAGTGAAATGGTGAGACCATCATCGAAATTGGTTATAGCGATTGGATATAGAAAAGAGGTTGGTTCTTCTTATTTGGCGGCTAGTCTCAAATTTCATCGATTCCAACGGATCGTTCATTCTCTTTCTCTCTCTACAATTATCTTCTTCTTTTTGCCCTTACTCCGAGAAACCATCTATTCTCCATTGTCCTCGAGAGTTTCTCGGAGATCGGGGCTGTGTATTATGGATCTACCTCTGTTTTCTTCGCTAATATGGACAATGTGATGGCAATCGAATAGCACAAAACGCTTTCTTCGAGAATTTTATTCCAAAACGGGTTTGAATTTCATGGGGATTTGCTTTAGCGCTGAACAGCAGTACCAATATTCTCAACACCAAAACTATCAGAAGAAGACCCAACCTTTAGGTATCGGATTCGGGTTCAGTATCTATTTTTCTGGGTAAATTGATGGTATTTTCCCGGGATTTCATGATTTTCTTTTTTTGTTTCTCAGGGAGAAATTCTGCTGTGTATCTAATGAATTCTGATTGTAAAGCGTCATCAGTTGGTGGTAAACCCAGTCCAAGTGGCTTGCCTTTGGCTCCTAAAAACATCAAAGATCTTCAGTCAAATCCTGGCTATGAGAATGTCGATATTTTCACCTACCAGGAGATGAAGATAGCCACCAAGCAGTTCAGGCCAGATTACATACTTGGCGAGGGTGGTTTTGGCGTCGTCTATAAAGGAGTTATAGATGACAATGTGAGAGCTGGTTACAAGTCTACCAAAGTTGCCATCAAAGAACTTAATCCTGAAGGCTTTCAGGGAGATAGAGAGTGGCTGGTATATAATGTACTTCTTGTAATGTATCTAGTGATGTGTTTTGAAACTGTTGATGATATTCAGTTTTGTTCCAGGCTGAAGTTAACTACTTAGGACAGCTTAGTCATCCGAATTTGGTCAAGCTTATTGGCTACTGCTGTGAAGATGATCACAGATTATTAGTCTATGAATACATGGCTTTGGGAAGCCTTGAGAAACATCTTTTTCGAAGTAAGTTTTTCCCCATCATTTTAAAAACACCAACTTGTTAGATGGTTAGTTTCTTTTTTGTGCATGGATGTTATAAATGGTTTATTGAGACAGATGTTTCTTCGCCTGGCAGGAGTTGGATGCACTTTGACATGGTCGAAAAGAATGAAGATCGCGCTAAATGCAGCCAAGGGTCTTGCATTTCTTCATGGTGCTGAACGCTCCGTCATATATCGAGATCTCAAGACTGCAAACATATTGCTGGACGAGGTCAACTATTACGTCCATTACTTTTTCTATTTGTCTATGCTGCCCTTGAATTGTGTAATGCTTGCTTGTGCAGTGTTACAATGCTAAACTCGCTGACTTTGGTCTAGCAAAAGATGGTCCCAGAGGAGATCAAACACATGTGTCAACACGTGTTATGGGCACTTACGGATACGCGGCTCCTGAGTATGTAATGACAGGTCTGTCTTCACTATTTTCCATAAGCAACTGATACAAGCACTCTCTTAAAGTCATATTGTGAATGTTGTAATTAGGACATTTGACATCCAGAAGTGATGTTTATGGATTCGGGGTACTTCTCCTCGAGATGCTCCTGGGGAAGAGGGCGATGGACAAAAGCAGGCCTTGCCGGGAGCATAACTTGGTAGAGTGGGCACGACCGCTGTTGAATCACAACAAAAAGCTTTTGCGGATCATAGACCCTCGAATGGATGGACAGTACGCCACTAAGGCGTTGATGAAAGTGGCTGATTTGGCATACCAATGCCTAAGCCAAAACCCGAAAGGAAGGCCCCTCATGAATCATGTGGTACAAGTCCTCGAGTCTCTCAAGGAGGACGGGGAGGAAGTCATGGCTAATCTCCATAGCAGGGGAAAGTCCGTAACGGAAAGTGGTAGAAGCAAGAGCGAAGCTGACCGATATGTTTCAGAACCGGATCCGAATTCTACCAAAATTTAAGACTCGCACGTGATTGGAAATCTAAGATAAATAAGTTTTGAGTCTTTCTTTTTTCGGATCTTTTATTTTTTGGGATTACAAATATTAGTGCAATATGCAATTTGATCAATCTATCAAACTCAAATGAAAAATTGAAGACGCTATTCTAAAAGTGACTGCATGATATGGGTAAACTACTATGCATAGGATGTTAGGAACACAAACACCTGTATCTCTATTCTTTTGGTACATAACATGAGGAGACGCTGTACACGTATGTATCTCTCTTCTTTGGGCACATAGCATGATGAAACATTTGTCTGATCCAGCTTCTCATCTAAGGCTCAAAACCGGCCATGCGCCAGGAAATGGCAGAGCAGGGCGGATCACTGGGACCCTTCTTACCTCTGTGAATGCTTCATTGAGTCGAGCTGCCTGACTCATCACCCGCGACACCTTCTGCACAGATCATTAAGAAAACAAGACGTGATATAGAAAGGCGAAAATTCAGCAAAATCAAAGAACATGCGAATGAGCTAAGTCAATTTCAATAGAATGTTGGCTACAAAATCTATCCTTGAGTTATGCTAGGACAGTGAGCTCATTGAACTAAACCAAACGTGAAATTCTACAGCTCAAGCCAGACCAAGTTTACTTTGCATCAACGCAACATAGAGAGTAAAGCTGGCTCCTAAAATCGAACCAATCTAGACTAGCTTACCTACCAACCTCAAGCAAAATCATAACGCAATTCAACTTCAATGTTACCTTATCATCGATTGCAACTTTAAGATGGAAACTTTGAGCTTTCTTTTTCATATTATAGAGTCTGCGTCCCAAGAGAACAAGACCCATAAGAGCTGCAGCCATAGAGACAGACCACACAGGACCAATCCTAAACGCACAGTACTTGACAAGCACAAATGGCATCTTCCACCAAACAGTCTCTCTGCTTTTACCCTCATCACCAGATCTCACAGAAGAATCTACAGTATTCCCTCCACTTTTCTCAACTGCTTCACTATCAGAAACAATGTCATCTTCACCATTCACAATACCTGTATCTCCAGACCCCAGTTCATTTTCCCCCGAATGAGACCAAGACTTGCTCGAATCTTCAATAGGTTGTTCAACAACAGATTGGCTCTCAACGCGCCTTCTTCCATCAGCAACTTCGAGATGGTCTGATTCAGAAAAATGCTCATCTTCATAGTGAGATACGGTTCCACCAGTTGATTCAGAAACAGCCTCCCTCTGGACGACAAGCTTCTCATCGGCACCTTCAAAATCGCTCACCCTGACCTCACCATCACCAGAAATTCCAATTTTTGAATCAGAAAACCCTAATTCATTTCTGTCACAATCATCACCCGATTCATCGAAACCCAACTCCACTGAAACATCTACCGGATTGTCACTCCGATTAGGAGACTCCGACCCGTAATCGACCCGGGAGGAATCACCAGAATCCAGGCTCTGATCAGTGGTCTTAGCAGGTATATTTATGAGATTGTCGGCAGAGAAATGATCAGAGAGAATCATACCGTCGTCGATTACACTTGAACTCCCCGATTTCTTCTCAGATATGATTGAATCAGTTGATTCGGTGTCGGAGCCATGAACGAGCTCCCAGTCGAGCAACTCCTCCCCATCCATGATAATCGAAAATTTCAGATTTGAAACTCCAAAAAACCGAAACCCCAAATTTAGTTTAGAGCGGTAGATTATGATCAAAACAACCGACTGTTTATCCATTTGCTCGGGTCCAGCGAGGGAGAGATTACGTGGAGATATCTGATTGGCTACGTGTCAATACATGCGACTTATGTCTTCTACTAGATTTGCGGCACGGCATTAAAGTAAAGTTAAGGTGACAAGTATGGTATAATGCCCATGATCCTCCCCATAATGCTTTTTCGTGTCGTCGAATTCAAAGCTGCTGATATTCCCCTAAAAATATAAAATTTATTTGTGGAAGCAACGGTGGCATAGTGATTAAGTGGTTAAAGCTCTACACCGGTAGGTATTAGGTTCAAATCTTCAAAGGCGCAAGTTTTACAAGATTAATGGAGTCAAGTTATAAGGAAAATTTCAAGAGTAGGTGGAGTCGTTGATCGTGATCGTGGATGATTCTCGTAGAACGGAGATAGTATTATCTATAAAATTGTCTTTGTAATTGTTCTCATAATCTGTATCAGCGTTAAAAAAAATATATAAGATTTATACTTAATTTCATCTAAATTTTTCTTTCAGTTTATTTAAACATGCATGATTAAAAGCACTAAACTCTGATTAAAATTTAAAAAATCATGTTTAATTAAAATAATTGCATGACTATGATTCGATCATGACTCTAATTGATTAGTCTGACCCAACCCAAAAACACAAGTCATGCAATTAAAAAATAAGGGTTTTTGATTTTTTCTTCATCTGCTTGACCGCGAACTGTATCTGAATTGTCGCTCTGCATGTCGGGTGTATTTGCTTTAGAGACGACAAATTCCGGTGGAATGGAGAGAGAAGACGAAATGGAAGTCGACGAAAGAGCCATTATTCTCAGGTAAGGGAGTTATATTGCAAATATTAAGATTGAATATCTTCTATGAAATTCGATATTGTGCATATCTCTGTAATCCAAAATATTTGTGATGCTTTAGGGAAATTGCTGAAGAAGAGGATAATGTCGATAAGAACAAGGAACCAGAGGAGAATATAAAAGAAGATAAGGAACCAGAGGAGAATGTACAGGAAGATGAGAATTTAGCGGGTCGCTATGAGTATGAAATCGAAAAAGATGTCGCTGACATTGTTGATGAGAAGTTTATGCCGAGACACCATTCCAGAGAGAAACAATGAAGCAGAGGAAGATGACTTTGATGTGAAAAAACGAAGAATAGGTAAGAAGAAACGAGATATGTTAGAGTTAGGAAAAAATTTCTATATTGGTTATCAATTCAAACAAGTTGTGTTAGAGTATGCATTTAGCAAGGGCATGAACATTAAGCAAGATAGGTGGGATAAGAATAAGCTTTCTTTTAGATGTGGCCTTGTTGAGAAATGCAAATGGAGAGTCTACTATTCTTATGACACAAAAAGTGAAATGTGGGTTGTGAAGATTAGGTATGCCTCTCATAGCTGCAGTCGGAATGGAAAATGCAAGCTTCTGAAGAGTCAGCTGATTGTGAATCTATTCATGAACAAGCTGAGGTATGAACCGAAATGTATGCATGAAGAAATTCAGAGGCTTATCAAATATAAGTAGAAAACCACAAGTACTAGGAATCAATGCCAGAGAGGTAGACTTCTCCCTTTGAAATGTCTTGAAAGGGAATATGCATATCAGTTTGACATTTATGTGGTTATCTAGAGGAGATAATGTTCACTAATCCGGGTTCTAATGTCATAGTTAAGGCTTATCCTAATGCGGATAAATAAGATGTGTTTGATCGGTTCTAAGTCTATATTGAAGGTTTGAGAAGAAATTGGATGGGGTCGTGTCGCCCAATAATTGTTCTTGATGGCACATTCTTGAAAGCTGCTATCAAAGGATGTTGCTTACTGATATGGGACATGATGCGAACAATCATATATATTCAGTTGCTTGGGCTTTGGTACAAAAGGAGAATGGTCCAAACTGGTTATGGTTTGTGAGGCTCATTAAGCAAGACTTAGGTCTTGAAACTAGTAATGGAATAGTTATCATCTTGGATAGAGCTAAGGTACGTATTTGCTTCTGCTTTACTTGTTTAACTTCTCGTGTTGCTACTATTTAACTTCATCAACTTGTTTTCAGAGACTTATCTCTACTGTGGAAGCGGAATTACCATCTGCTAAACATAGAAAGTGTGTTAAACACATAGTGGAGAACATACAGATTAATGGGCATGCAAACAAGGATCTGATCAAGCCTATGGTTTGAAACTTAGCATGGATTTATACTTGGGTTGAGTATGATGAAAACCGTAGGAAGCTATTGGAGTATAGTAGGAGCTTACACGACATTGTGATGAATGAGAAACCTGTGAATTGGTGTCTCTATTTTTAAACTTGGAAGCTTCTGCGTAGATGTTGATAACAATACTATCAAGTTCTATAATGTGACGATTACTAAAGCTTGAGGAAATACTATGGTACCCGTGATGGAGATGATTCGCAGGCAAGCTATGGCTCAGATAGCCAAGAGGTGACTTAAATCAGATAAGTAGGAAGGTAAAAACTCAAAATTTGTTAAGAAGATATTGGCATCAGAGAAGGAGCATGCTAACAAATGCACCTCTATTCATGCGACTCATGAAGTTTATGAAGTGAGCTTCTTTGATAATACTTATGTTGTGAATACAAAGAATCAAACTTGTTCAGGTCACATGTTAGATTCTTATATTTGGTTTATAATCTTGATGTATTGAGCGTTTATGGAACACGCTTGAATTAACAATCTTGATTGTTTTGCTGCTCTTCTTCACGGTTTTTATGTTAACAATCTTGATTGTTTTGTTTCTCTTCTTCATTGTTCATATGTTAACAATCTTGACTTTTTTTAGGTATACCATGTGAACATGCTTATGGATCCATGTTGATTGAAGGACTAGAAGCTGAAGACTATTTCACTCCATGGTTCTCGACATAAACTTGGAAGCTCAATTACGAGTCTAATATGGAACCAGTAAGAGGACCACGATTTTGGTTAAAGAGACGTTGTCGTCTGGTAGTCGAGCCACCAAAACCGGATCAACCTGGGAGAAATAAGAACTCGAAGAAGATAAAAAGGTAAGCAAGAGTCACCAAAGAAGAAGAAGAAATAAGTCATGAAATTGCCTAGGACTGGTCGGATAATACATTGTTCAAACTGTAGTGAAGAATGCCACAACTACATGGGTTGTAAAATCCATCCAAAGAAGAAGCCGAGAAAATTAGGGGTATGCATTGATATTAATGTCTTTCTTAGACATGCTTAATGTGAAGTATGACTTTCTCTCGGCTTTTCAGGTTACAGAAGAAGGTACTTCTCAATCACAAATTTCGATTGAAGGCTCATCTCAACAACCGGATTTGATTTCACTCACTCAACCTTCTCAAATGACTCAGAATATGTGATCTTCTATTGGCTTTGATGACTATGTTATATGGTGTTTAGGATGTTCTGTTGTTTTCAAACTTGTTAAGTCTCTTTGTCTCGGCTGTGTGTGGTTTTGGTAGTAGTCTTGAACCTTTGTTTTCATCCCTTTATGTTGCTTTGTTATGACATTTTAAGTAGTCCTTATCTTTTGTTTCAACACTTTTGTGCAGTCTTGAACAAACATATTCGTTACAATGTCAAACTCATAATGACATATAACTCATAACATGTTTAAACTCATAACAACATAGAACTCATAACAATGTCTTGAAACAAACATAATAATTACAAACACAGTCATACAAACTTTACATAAACATCTATTAAAACTACCTAAAAGTATCATAAAGTTACTTTAAAATATTTATACTATCCGAACAATTCAATAAAAACTATTCAAACTACCCAAAAAATACTTGAGAGTATTGAAATTATCCAAAATTAGATAAAACTTTTGGTTAGTTCAAATTTTTTTTATGGATTTTGGTTCGGACCGTGTATTATCCAATAATTTTTTAAAATAAACTTCAACTATATTTTAGTTTTGTTTTAGAGCCGAATCGGGATTGATTTTTCAGGTCATGTTCGTATTATGGCGGACCATCATCAATCCATAATGGATAATACTCATGCCTCGTAATTCTCCATGCGCAGATATAAAAGCCGCGCCTAACAAGAAAATCAATAATTACACATGATTATTCACAACCTAGTTTTAGAGATATTTATAATTTAAAAACTTATTAATTTATTAAATGTTCGCTATTTTAATATAAAATATATTTATAATTGCATTAACTACATAAAACGAATAATTAAACATGAAAATATATTTTTCACTAAAATTGTAACCAAGATAAAATGAAAATATAGACGGATAATCATTATAATATTGACTCACAGCCTTGGTTAAAGTTCTCTTTGGAATGAGAAAAGAGGAGCTGCAGAGACCTTCTAAGATCTACTCCTCTCCGGCGGTTGACGATTCTTCGTATCGCTGCCGGGAGAGGCCCATGTCATGCTCATGCTTTAATTTAGTCGTCTCATCTCTTCTCTGGCTTGTCTAAGTCTGCCTTTCCTCTCTGTCCGTGCTCGCCGTTGGGTCTCTGTCGCCGGCTCCGGTTGCTGCTGCGGTGGTGCTCTTCTGTGTGTGGTGGGTCTCCGGTTTCTTCGTGTTGGTTTGTAGTTACGTCTCCCTTGTATCCCTTCTCTTCGATGCGGTCTTCATCATTTTATCCTTCGAGTTTGTTCGCCGGTGTTCTGTAGTTTCGGGTCGAGCTTCTCCGGTTTGGGACAATGTCTACTGCGTTCCTTCAGATATGGTGCTATTCTTCAAGTTTCTTTAGACTTACCGTAGTGTTAACTAGGTTGGGTGGTCTGTCGGTTTGCTTGGTCAGGTTTCGTTAAGTTAGGATTAGGTCTGGTTTTTGCTCTTCTAGGGCCAAACTCCAAACTCGGTTTAGTGTTGATTTGGTCGCCTCTGCTATTAGGATATATTGGTGGTCCATCATTTGGCTCAAGCATTTTAGGTTGCATCATTTTGGCTCGTCGTGGTTTTCATGTTGAGTGCTTTTCAATATGATTTTTTGATTTCGTTGTGATTTCGGGTTTTTGGGTTGTTTAGGCTACGTTGGAGATTTGGGTTCGTGTAAGGCTTTTATCTAGGTGTTATTTGGGCTCTTTTGTGTGCGTCAGTACCGTATCTGAAATAGGTTTAGGGGAACTAGTAGTGTTTCTTTCTTGTCGGGTCGTGAAGTTTAGTTTATTTGGTTTGGGATTTGAGAGAGAATCTCTCTGAGGGTCTTCAAGTTGTTGATGTTATCGTCATGTGGGTCATGGGAAACATCGATTTATCTCTCTTCTTGTTCTTCGCGGGTGTCAAGATGTTAAATTTTGATTTGCACTTGTTAGTTTCTGTATTTTATCGATCAATGTCTATTATAGTTGAAGATTTAACAACCATTTATGGGCTTATGTTTCTGGGGATATTCGGTTAATCCGCCGGCTTAGTTTTCGGAGAAGGTATTGTCTTATGTCGGCCTTGTATCTCAAAAATGAATCCTACCTTCTTTAATAAAAGTATCACTTCAGATGGAAAAGAAGGATAATTGTTTTGTTTCTCTCTCCTCATCCTTTTCTCTCTAGCTTCGATAACTCCACCTCATGTCTTTCCTCCAATTCACGGTGCCGACGTTGTGAGGGGATTAGCAACTTCTTTTTCCATGTGTTTTGGCTTGATGATGGTTTTGTTGAGGGTCAGTGGCATGTCTTGGGTTCTTCGCATGATCTAGGGTGGCGCGTCTCTCGGCGGTTATAGCTGTCTTCTGATACACAGATCTATTGAGAACAAAATCCGGGAGCTTCCTCAAAAGTTGTTATCTATATTTTTGGGTTGTGTTCTCTATCAAGTTTTGTGGGGTTTATGTTCGTCGAGTCGGAGAGTAGGCGTCTAAGGCGGCGGTGAGTCTGCGGTGAGGATGATTCAGGATGTTCGAACAGACGGTGGCTATAACACCCTTTTCCTGTTATCCGCTGACTAGCGAGCTAACCGATTAACAATGAAACAAGAACATGACAGATCGAACCCAAGCAGGCCAAAGAGAAAAGTTCGTCACAATACAAAAGCAAAAGACGGTCCGGTGTGAGTCAATGGCTCGTACCAAACCATCTTTGATTTTGTTTACCTCGTTTCCACGATACAAGGCTTTTCAACATGTACCGTTTCCACGAGTTGTGTTCGGTTCAGACTAAACTGTATATCAGGAAATAATTCCATTTTTAAGTGTTTTAAGTCTTTTAAATCCTTTAAACCTATTTAACTAGTTCAAGGGTTTTTAAAATCTTTTTAGGCGCCCATAAAAATCCAAACCAAATAAAATGATTCGAAATCAAACCGTAGCCAAATGCGAACCTGAATCTACTCTGAGGTCCTCCCCCGTCAGCCGAGCTAATCCTCAAACCTGAAAAACACAAAATTGAGTTTAATGAGTAATCTAAGATCACCAAGTGAATTGGCTCCCAACTAAAAGGCTGTTAAACATGCTAAAATAGTAATCCCCACCCAAAACCCAAAATAACAATCAATAAGAAGGATAATAATATGTTGACAAAAAAAAGAGGAGAATAATAAAAATAGTTGATCACGTGCAACCACGAATTGATAAGCTTCACAACACACAAGCATTCTCTATCAACAAATAGAAACTACAGAAATCGAGATCACTGCGGCACATGCCCTCGATTAGACTTGATCTAACTATTGCGGCTCTAACACAATCTCCACACCATTGGGCCCCAAATGCGAACTCGGTAAACTTCCACGGGAATACTTAGCTACCCAATGGTAACTAAAACCACCCACGACTCCTAACATAAACAAAAGGTCCTACGACCTAGGACACCATTCTCCGTCTATCGATACACGGTGACTCGGGCTACCCCTAAATAGCCACTACCCTAAGGTACGTTAACCTATCAAGAAATATACCTGAGGATCCAATCGGGAAGGAAGTACCAGAAAGTCATCTCTAGACTTTCAGAATCTAACGCACCCTGTAGAGTCCTGATAACAATAAAATAAACATGCAGACTCACTGAGACTCTATAACATCACACAAGACCAATAAGGTCAGAGAGAGAGAGAGAGAGAGAGAGAGAGAGAGAGAGAGAGAGAGAGAGAGAGAGAGATGAGTTTCTGAGATTTTGAGGCTTGATGAGGATGAGTGAGGGGAGCCCATGGATTTATAATCCATAAAACCACCCAGATGCATGTATAAAAAGATTCATTTAATCTAAGAGAAAGCTAGGTGTCACTCACTACACTCCATCGAATGACACTTGGGCATGAATGTGTCAAGTTCTTGCTTCCCATGCAAGATACACTGAATCCATCAGATCAAATTCTTTGAATCTCAAATGGACCAATCGGCGATTGCCACGTGGCGGTGGCGATCCCGGTCCATTCTTCTTTCACTTCCCGAAACTTCCAAAATCATTCTAGATTCCCTTTTTATTTTCCCTGGACCTTTATAAGAAGTATTTTGAAATTCGTTTGATCCATTTTGGCTTCTTGTAGCTCCCAAAATGTCCAATATAAGATATCTCGTCTTTTCTCGGTTTTACTTTTTTCCGAGGTCACTTGGCCCGTCAAAGCCTCCCGTCTTATTTTTGGTAAAATTACCAAAATGTCATTGAACTACTATAAACTGCAAAACTGTCCTCTGATGACTTCCTGTTGACTTCTATACTGCCCGTTGACGATATCTTGAAACATAATATTAAAGTAGCTCTGAGTAATCTTTCGGTTTTTGAGGATAATAGTGAGCCTTGAAAGGAGCTTCCCAGAGATGACATGAATTGGCTCTGCAACCCGGTCCGGATCTGCCATTCTCTCTTTGTTTACCTCTCTCCTATCTTCGAGCAATGGTGCTCTTCGGGCGTTCTCCGCTTCCTCTCGGTGATGGCTCCTATGTGGTCTTGAGACTAGTCACAACGGTTTTTCGTTTTCCTCTAAAGGGTGTGTCAAATATGGCCGTGCGGCTATCGTTCCATTAGGATTTTCCGTATTCCTCAAGGTGGCTGGTTTTGGGCTTCTCTGTCTTCAAGCCATACCAATCATGGTTTCTTGGATTTTCTTTTCTCTTATTAGACTAGTTAATTCTTCAAGTTGATTTTTCTTTTGTTTTGTAATTTATAAAATACAAAAAAAATTAATAAGATAACCTTTAAAAAAATAACTTGAACTCAATTTTTGAATTTAGATTTTAAAAAAACTAAAAAGAAATAAAAACATTGGACTAGACGTCTAATTAGGAAGTCATAAAATCAGTACGGCGATTTGTTTAACCGATTTGGACAAAATCTAGGTACTCTCGCGCATAAGCGGACACCTTGACGGTCTAATTGGCAATTTAAAATAATGGTGGGACAATTTAGTAATTTTCTTATGACAAACCAAGTAAAATCTGGGTTATGAAGACTAGGTTTTTCTCTCATAGTTGCAGTCGGAATGGAAAATGAAATCTTCTGAAGAGTCTAATGATTGCGAATCTATTCATGAACAAGCTGAGGGAAGAACCAAAATGTATGCCTGAATAAATTCAGAGGCTTGTCATAGACAAGTGGAAAATCACAAGTACGAGGAATCAATGCCAAAAAGAGGTAGACTTCTCGCTTTGAAATGGCTTGCAAGGGATTATGCAGATCAGTTTGTCCATTTACGTGGTTATGCAGAGGAGATAATGTTCACTAATCCAAGTTCTAATGTCATATTAAGGCTTATCCTAATGCAACTAAATAAGATGTGTTTGATCGGTTCTATGTTTGTATTGAAGGTCTGAGAAGAAGTTGCATGGGGTCGTGTCGTCTAATAATTGGTCTTAATGGCACATTCTTGAAATCTGTTGTGAAAGGAGTGTTGCTTACTGTTGTGGAACATGATGCGAACAATCAGATATATCCAGTTTCTTGGGCTTTGGTACAAAAGATGAATGGGCCAAACTGGTTATGGTTTGTGAGGCTCATTAAGCAAGACTTAGGTCTTGAAACTGGTAATGGAATAGTTATCATCTCGGATAGAGCTAAGGTACGTTTTGCTTCTGGTATACTTGTTTAACTTCTCGTGTTGCTACTGTTTAACTTCATCAACTTATTTTCAAGGACTTATCTCTGATGTGGAAGCAGAATTACCATCTACTAAGCATAGAAAGTGTGTTAAACACATAGTAGAGAACATAAAGAGTAATGGGCACACAAACAAGGATCTGTTCAAGCATGTGGTTTGGAACCTAGCATGGAGTTATACTTGGGTTAAGTATGAGGAGAACTGTAGGAACTATTTGAGTATAGTAGGAGATTACACGACCTTGTGCTGAATGAGAAACCTGAGACTTGGTGTCTCTGTTCTTACAAACTTTGAAGCTTCTGTGAAGATGTTGATAACAATTCTACCGAGTGTAACGCTCCTTTCTCGTGTTCCGCTGACCGACGAGCTGACCAGTCTACAATTAAACAAGAACATGACCAAGTCGAACCCGAGCAAGTCAAACAGGAAAGATTCGTCACAATACGAACCCAGAGATAATTCGTTTTGAGACACAGGCTCGCACCAAACCGTCATTGACCCTGTTTACCTCGCTTCCACAATACAAAGCTTTTCAACCTGTATTGTTTCCGCGAGTTGTGTCGGTTCGGAATAAACCAATATACCAGGGAAGCAAATTCATTTCTAAGTAAATAAACGTTTACATAACGTTTACAAAACAAGTTCCCTATTAAGATCTAATCACAAACTAAACACAATTAAATAGGCGCCAAAGCCGAACCGAAAAACACCATAAAAAACACTGAATCAAAAACTCCAGCCCACAAGCGATCTCGAAACTACACCGAGGACCTCCCGCGTCCGTCGCTTCTCAACCTGAAAAACACTAAAAGTCTAATGAGCGATCTAAGATCACCCAGCGAGTCGGCTCCCCACTAACGGCTTCTAGTCTATCTAAAACTACAATTTCCCGCCCCAAAAACCCAAAATAACAATCATAAGGAGAAATGGTCTATCACGTGCCACCATGACGTGATAGACCCACAACACACAAGCACTTGCAAAAGAAAGAAAAGAATTACGGAAATCAACGGCACTGCGGCACATGTCCTCGATTAGACTCGATTTATCTACGGCACACAACGAACTTAACACCATTGGGCCCACTATGCGAACTCGGTAACTTCCACGGGTTTACATAGTCACCGACATGGTAACTACAGCTACCCACGACTCCTAGATGTTAACACGAAGTCCGATGACCTAGGACACTGTTCTCCGTCCATCGATACACAGCGACTCGGGCTACCCCACGGTAACCTAAACTTCCATGCAATCCGGCCCTAGGACATGACCCCGTATTCTCCAGACCACACACCTACCGGCGTCACTCAGTAGGTTCACACCATAACCAGAATCACCACCCGAAGGCACACGATCCGATTAGGCAACTACCTGAGGATCCAATCGGGTTAGATGTTTCGGAATGCTTTCAATCCTATACTTGCGGGATCTAACACACCCTAGAGTCCTATTGCAATAAAATAAACATTCTGACTCACTGGGACTCTAGTAAATATCACAAGACCGACAAGGTCAACAGGAAAATAAAAGCAACACCGATCTATCCCGCAAGTCCTAATCACCACCACCACCACCAACCCCATTCGGTGCTATACCGAATCGAGCAACTACAAACTTACCCGGTCCCATGACCGGCGTAAGTATCACGCAACTGACTACCCGGCTCTATACCGGAGTAGTCTAAGCACAAGCCTGCACACATCACACACAACATCAAAGCAACAACACGCACACAGAACAATTAGGCCATTAAGGTTCATTAATGTCTTTTAATCTCGTTTAGTGTGCTACTTTGGATTAGCAGATTGCTAACCCGTAGACGGCTCACCAGTCACACAACTTTCTTAATTATCCTTTCAGAAGTATCTTTTAATAACTCTTCGATCCATCGGTTTAGAATTAGTAAACTTACTAACTGCCCCACATCTCATTATTTATTAACTTTAGTTCATTAACCCGTAACCCGTCTATTTAACCTAACCCACCGCATTATAGATTATATACGTTCGTTAAGTGTTTTAATTCAGGTTTTAACGTCGTCTTAATTCCCGTATATAGATTCATTTATTAGAGTTCTTAATACGTATATATGCATATAGGTCCTAGCATGCAACGTCTATATGAATGCAACAATCATTCATCACTAACAACCAAACGGCAATCAACGGATTAACGCTAACCACCTAACATGCGTCTATTTAACCTAACCAGTTCAAAGTTAACCGATAATTAACAATAACCAATCAACTCAACTTACTAACGGGCATGCAATCCTAGTCTACGGCTTTAGGTTCCCGATCTATATGATTATCTAAATACGGTACAGTTAAGCCGACTCATAGTGGATATGCGGACGGACAGATGGACGGATCCCGAGACCGAGCAGATGAATCCTGAACCTTCTGAACCCCGACACGAACACTCCAGACTCTAGAAATCAGGAATGGCCATTGACTGAGCGTTGACCGGCTCAATCTCCGGCGTTGACCGGTTCTAAACGCGTTGACCGGCGGCGTTGACCGTTGACCCCTCTTGAACCATTGACCAAATCCCTAACCATCTGAACCTACTGAACCAGATTCCAATTGACCGGTTTAGCGAAACCAATCCAATGTTAATTTGTTGACCGGTTAAACCGGGTTTGAACAATTTGGTTGACCGGTTTAACTAAACCAATCCCAAATGCATAAACCAACTCAATCTCATCTTGAACCAATGCTAAACCACCCTTTATTAACCCGGCTTAAAGAACGGCGGCGAAAGGCTTCTCCGGCGGCCGAACTCCGGCGTTGACCGACCGGTTTGAATCATTTCCGGCGACCAAAGAGAAGCTCCAGCGACTGAGAGTTCTTCTAAGAGTTATAAGAAGCTTCTGAGAGGAGTGTAAATGCTAAAACCGCCGAGAAGAGGAGAGGGAGGGAGGAGAGTCTTGCCAGCGGCGAACCTCCAGCAAGATTCTGGCGACCTCCGCAACGGTGACGACAGGTGTGGGGTGGAAGTTGAAGAGGAGAACAAGGTGATCACAATGGTACAAATGGTTTGGTGAGAATCAAGAGGGTTTAGGAGTTATGGACTTTACTTGTTCAACAAGCTATGAAGAACATAAGAGTGTTCTTGATGTTTCTTTGAATCTTCAAATAGAATTCTGGGTTTTTTGATGATTCTGGAGAGAGGACATATGAGGGATCGAGAGATAGAGCTAGAGAGAGTAGCTAGGTGAACTGAATGCTCATGAATCACTTGATAGGATGTTTTATGCCATGCAACCCAAGTTCAATGCATCGAAAAACCATACTTTGTACCAAACGAAATGAGGTGGAGCCAAGGAGAGAAGACACTTGTTTTTAAGGGTTGATTCTGACCAGAAACAATGAACCAATCCTTTCAAACCGTTACTTAACTCTGTTCCGTTCTGTTGCCTCAGTTTAGCCATTTCTACATTTAATATTTTAAAAACCCTTTATATGATCCCATAAATCCTACAAGCTTCAAAATCAGATTCTTTATGAATTTAGATGTATTTAGCAACTTGAATCACCTCAGTTGGATACCCATAGCTACGGTTATGGATTTTACAAGATTTTTCGGTTCTATCGATTTCCATTCCCGATAGTCCGAAAAACCTATTTAAACTCCGTTTCTTCCATTTTTAGTATTCTAAATGTTTTCTTTATTTAAAAAGAAACACATTTAACCCGTATCAGCTTTCGGCTCGCATTTTGGCAAAATTACCAAAATGCCCTCCAACTTCAGAAATTACAGTTTTGCCTTTGTTGACTTTTCTTTTGCTCGTTGACCCAATTTCTGGAATCAGGGTATTACATTCTTCCCCCCTTACAGGAATTTGGTGCCCGAATTCTCCGTCACTGACAGACTTCGAATAGGTACTAAACCATGTAAATCTCCACATCATACTGCTTCCGCTGCTTCACTGCTCGAATACTGACCACTGAACCAACTCCCGATGCTAACTAATACCGAAGCCTCGATTGAACAATACTCCCTTACTGGTCTTCATCCCGCTCGCTTGTCCACTTCTCCTGACTGATTTTCTTCACTCCGAACTTTGAACTCGTCCGCATCACCCTACCTTGCTCTGATTCTCACTTCTGGCTTCCCCACTTTGCTTCAGCCTCCAACATCATTCGATGCTGATAACACCTTCCTTGCACACTGCTTGGGGTCCCGGACACTGAACTTCACGTTATAAAAATTTCATTGCTTTCCTGCCGATAGCTGATCGATCAAATACTGATACCACTGCTCTTTTTCCCAAATCTCTTTGCTAACTCATCATACTGGCAGACGGCTTGAACTCATTTGTTGCCAATACTCGACGCTGACTCACACACGGATCGGGTCAACTGTCTCGCGGCTTTCTCGAACTTGAATTTTCGTTCGGGTTCGGATTCGGTCTCGCATTCACGTTTCAACGTCAATCACGTCCTGCATCTAATTTCCACAACATCACACTGGAGCGGTTAGATTCGTTCTAACCTATTCTCGATTTTACTTCCCCATAGCAATATGGTTACTTAATCATGTACCCGATGGTCACACAAGACTAACTAACAATATCCTATAATTCCGCTTCCTCGCGAATAAACGTCCTATCAAAACCGATTATCAATTTCGAGCCTAGTTCTATCTAGCGGATTTACTAATCATCCCTACCCCACAATTATATCTGATAACCTAACTTCCCTCCTACGAAACTTGCTAGGTCTAACAACCTATAAAACAGATTCTCCTCAACCTAACGAATCTAATAACGCTACAAAACCTCGATTATGTTATCAATTCTATAACACACTGGAAACACTGCTAACAACCTAGCGATCACGCACAATGCAATAAATAATCAAGCAAGCAAGGAAACAGATCAAAAACCAAAAACATCACAATCACATAACACGCAATCAAGCAATCAATAGATCGGTCACGGTATGTCGGTGTGGTCGTCTCATAGGTCATGATGAGTGATCGCTTGTTCCGATCAACATTTTCACATCGTAATTGATTTGCATTCATAAGCATCACACGCATGCAAAATAAGTACCATGTTACTCAAAATGAAAGATGGAACACCCTGTGTCCACTGCATACATAAAACGTCATATCCACATATACAAAGGTTTTAAGTACAACAGCCGAACGGAGTCTACTACGTAAGCGGTCGCCATCATACCCATAATAAAAATCGCGCCGCTACATACCCGAAGCTCGTCAAAGACGATAATAAGCCGATCTATATAAACACAAGAAAACAAGTCAGAACCCCCACTTCCCTGACCTACCCTAATCCTAACCTAGCATCTCCAGCAAGAGCGGAATGCCCAACAAAGGCGCAGTATGGCTCGCAGAAAAAACCGCTGGCAGGTGTGCCAGGGGGATGCTGAGGATGTGCGATGCGGGAAGGTGCGGTGATGTATTGCGGCTTGGCCATCGGACAGAAACGCGCTGTGTGGCCCTCACGGTCGCAAAGCTGGCAGACGGCAGATGGTACTGGAGGTGGCTTGCTAGGACCTCGATCTGGTCTACTGGGTCTTGGGTCTGGCACGCACTGGGTCCTGGATTTGGCATACGGGGACCTGGGCCTGCGATCGGACAAATGAGTGCGAGATGACCATCGTTGCCACATATCTGGCAAATGTCGGGTAGTGGCACAGGCTGATAAGGCTCCCGGTAACGTGGGTCAGAAGGTACTGGACACCAATAGAAATGAAACCCTCGAGCCCCCCAGGCATCACACTGTGGGTACTGTGGCATCTCCGGTAGCGGAGACTCAGAAGACTCGGGTGAGGAAGATGATTGAGGCTGAGGCTGATGGTGCGCGCCAATATGCTGGTCCAAAGTGTTGGCAAGCATGGTGGTCTGCTCGGCGACATGGCCCTCCCAAATCTGATGCTGATAAGGATCAACTGGCTCCATATCCAGGTCGAAGCTCGCAGGTAGCAAACTAAGGACGAAGTCACCAAGACTAAACGGCACGGGGACTTCTGGCGCCTCCAAGATTGGCTCATGTGGCTCGGGCTGGGCAGCCTGCTCAGGCGCAAGCAGTGGTAAAGGTGGCAACTCAAGATCGGCAAACCCGAACCAATCCATAAACCCAACATACGGATCAGCAGAGTCCGCATCATCCTGGATCGACGCAGGGTAAGGCGGCACTGGAGGTGGCGAGGTAGAGGCTAGAGCTGCTGAAGCGCCCACATGCGCTCTCAAGGGTACAGGCGGAGGGTTGGAGATATGTGATCCCAGAGTGTAATCTGGTACATGCGGCCCCGGATGGACTTGGTCGGATCCCGCGGACCCCTCACTACTCATGACGACGGAACAATCCCACACCGCATACGCACTCACCGCTCCTCCTTGGGGCACTCTGTTGTATGTCTAAAATCAAAAACATGAGAATGTTAGCACAATAATACAAAAATCCTAATTCCCAATCCCCCCCCAGGGTTTGACATACGCGGCTCGGTTTCCTAATTGATGCTTGGGCGACACATTTGACTCGATAAAACACGGAAAACACTCACAAATGAAACGTTTCGTAACCCATGACGAACCATGCTCTGATACCACCTTTCGTAACGCCCCTTTTCCGTCATCCGCTGACCGACGAGCTGGCCGGTCGACAATCAAACAAGAACATGACCAAGTCGAACCCGAGCAAGTCAAACAGGAAAGGTTCGTCACAATACGAAGCGAGAGACAATTTGGTTTGAGACACGGGCTTGCACCAAAACCGTTTACCCCGCTTCCACAATACAAAGCTTTTCAACCTGTATTGTTTCCGCGAGTTGTGTCGGTTCGGACTAAACCAATATACCAGGGAAGTGAATTCATTTCTATGTAAATAAATGTTTACATAACGTTTACAAAACAAGTTGCCTATTAAGATCTAATCACAAACTAAACACAATTAAATAGGCGCCAAAGCCGAACCGAAAAACACCATCAAAAACATCGAATCAAAAACTCCAGCCCACAAGCGATCCTGAAACTACACCGAGGACCTCCCGCGTCTGTCGCTGCTAAACCTGAAAATTAAACACAAATAAGTCTAATGAGCGATCTAAGATCACCCAGCGAGTCGGCTCCCCACTAACGGCTTTTAGTCTATCTAAAACTACAATTTCCCGCCCCAAAAACCCAAAATAAAAATCATAAGGAGAAATGGTCTATCATATGCCACCATGATGTGATAAACCCGCAACACACAAGCACTTTCAAAAGAAAGGAAAGAATTACGGAAATCGACGGTACTGCGGCACATGCCCTCAATTAGACTCGATCTATCTACCACGCACAACGAACTTAACACCACTGGGCCTACTATGCGAACTCGGTAACTTCACGGAATTACATAGTCACCGACATGGTAACTACAACTACCCACGACTCCTAGACGTTAGCACTAAGTCCGATGACCTAGGACACTGTTATCCGTCCATCGATACACAATGACTCGGGCTACCCCACGGTAACCTAAGCTTCCATGCAGTCCGGCCCTAGGACATGACCCCGTATTCTCCAGACCACACACCTACCGGCGCCACTCAGTAGGTTCACACCATAACCAGAATCACCACCCGAAGGCACACGATCCGGTTAGGCAACTACTCGAGGATCCAATCGGGTCAGAAGTACCGGAATGCTTTCAATCCTAGAATTGCGGGATCTAACGCACCCTAGAGTCCTAGTGCAATAAAATAAACATGCAGATTCACTGGGACTCTAATACATATCACAAGACCGACAAGGTCAACAGGAAAATAAAAGCAACACCGATCTATCCCGCAAGTTCTAAACACCACCACCACCACCAACCCCATTCAGTGCTATATCGAATCGAGCAACTACAAACTTACCATGTCCCATGACCGGCGTAAGTATCACGCAACCGACTACCTGGCCCTACACCGGAGTATTCTAAGCACAAGCCTGCACACAGCACACACAACATCAAAGCAACAACACGCACACAGAACAATTAAACAGGCCTTTAAGGTTCTTAATGTCTTTTAATCTCGTTTAGTCCGCTA
Source organism: Orychophragmus violaceus (assembly GCA_030180135.1). Taxonomy (NCBI): domain Eukaryota; kingdom Viridiplantae; phylum Streptophyta; class Magnoliopsida; order Brassicales; family Brassicaceae; genus Orychophragmus; species Orychophragmus violaceus. The sequence continues at coordinate 59,485,943 of CM058238.1, read as the reverse complement.
CTTTGGATTAGCGGATTGCTAACCCGTAGACGGCTCACCAGTCACACAACTTTCTTAATTATCCTTTACTAAGTATCTTTTAATAACTCCTCGATCCGTCGGTTTTAGAATTAGTAAATTTACTAACTCCCCGACATCTCATTATTTATTAACTTTAGTTCATTAACCCTTTACCCGTCTATTTAACCTAACCCACCGCATTATATATTCTATACGTTCATTAAGTGTTTTAATTCAGGTTTTAACGTTGTCTTAATTCTCGTATATAGATTCATTTATTAGAGTTCTTAATACATATATATGCATATAGGTCCTAGCATGCAACGTCTATAGGAATGTAACAATCATTCATCACTAACAACCTAACGACAATCAACGGATTAACGCTAACCATCTAACATGCATCTATTTAACGTACCCAGTTCAACGTTAACCGATAATTAACAATAACCAATCAACTCAACTTACTAACGGTCATGCAATCCTAGTCTACGGCTTTAGGTTCCCGGTCAATATGATTATCTAACTACGGTACAGTTAAGCCGACTCACATTGGATATGCGGACGGACAGATGGGCGGATCCCGAGACCGAGCAGCTGAATACCAAACCTTCTGGACCCCAACACGAACACTCCGAACTCTAGAAATCAGGAATGGTTGTTGACCGAGCGTTGACCGGCTCGATCTTCGGCATTAACTGGCGCTGGCCGCGTTGACCGGAGGAGTTGACCGTTGACTTTGACCGTTGACCCCTCTTGAACCGTTGACCAAATCCCTAACCAGCTGAACCGACTGAACCAGATTCCAATTAACCGGTTTAGCTAAACCGATCCAATGTCAAATCATTGACCGGTTAAACTGGGTTTGACCAATTGGGTTGACCTGTTTAACTAAACCAATCCCAAATGCTTAAACCAACTCAATCTCATCTTGAACCAATGCTAAACACCCCTCTATTAACCCGGCTTGAAGAACGGCGGTGAAAGGCTTCTCCGGCGGCCAAACTCCAGCGTTGACCGCGGTGGTCCGACATTGACCGACCAGTTTGAAGCGTTTCCGGCGACCAAAGAGAATCTCCGGAGACTAAGAGTGATAAGAAGCTTTTGAGAAGAGTGTAAATGCTAAAACTGATGGAATTTCTAGGCAGTTTCTAATCCAATTAGGCAACCCTAAGTCTCAATTCCATAGCCTAGGATCTAGGATTCATGCTTAGAGTTGAATCTACATCAGATCTTATGTTTACCTGGAGATTTGCAGCGGAATAATGGTCAGGTAAGTGAGATCAAGAGCGCCTCAGATGCTGCGCCTCTACTGCAGTCCACACGCACACAAGCTGGAATCCGCCGGGATGCTAGTGCCGGGAATCGGATCTCCTGGGAATCCCTGTGTTTAGAGAGGTGGCTGCGTTTTTCTGTCAAGAAAAATCTATGTCTCAAAGTCTTGCCTCATATTGAATATATAGGCCTCTGAGTCGACCTAATTACCCAGTAATTAAACCGGGTCAATTTAAGTCATTATATCGAAATATCAATTTCGGTTTCGCCTTGTGTCGATCGACGCACCAATGGTGTCGATCGACACACCTCTTAAAACTCGAATTCAATGTGTATCCAATACACATTGACCAGACCATCTGCCAATGATCAATCCCATATAAAGTGTATCCAGCTTGCTTAGGTGTGTGACCCTGTAGGTTCACATAATACTAGCAAATGAGTTACAACTCATTTGTCATAAGCGGCTTCTAGCAAAACATTATGACCACCTAGTATCACATGAATTGTCCGATCTCGATAATACAACTATCATGCAGAGTAAGTACAATATGATTTCAGGACATAATCCCAACAATCTCCCACTTGTACTGGAATCATCTATTCCCCTAATCCCTTTGTCACTATATCTCGATATGGCATAAGGCAAGAAACTGTGTCATCCTTATTATAGCCAATATCATATTCATCGAACTCCTGATCTATACTGATAAAACAAACGACTGACAATCACCTCGTTTGAGCACGGCCATGCATTTTCTCAGTATCAAATCTTCGATGGGCCCTGAGACATTTATCTCATGTTATATAGGAGGGACAAATCCCTTCTTGTTCCATCCATGTTTCTACACACACTTCATGATACGCCTAAGCAATGCTGTTATAGCCGCCAATTACGGAACGACGTTTGACAAGGTCAAAGCGCACCAATTCACATGCTAGAAAGCATGATGAACTCAGTCTAAGGACTATACTCTATAGTCGTAATGAGAACTTCTCATGACACTGATATAACTATCCCGTAGAGTTCTCATTAGCAGGTCATGTCCGATCGTATGTTCACCAACATATATCTATGTGATTGACGTTGATACTCATATCAAAGACTCCATGAAACTTAGTCATATGTCACCTCGCATACTAGTCTTAACGGTTGTTAGTGTCCCACTTTAACAACCTACGACCAGGGACAAACATAATTTTATGTCATCTTTCATTTATAGGGTTTCATGATCAAGTCCTCAACTTGATGACCTATAATATGAACATAAAATACTTTGGGACCATTATTTAATTATCCAATAATCAAATAATGCTGATGTCAGTTTTTCATAAACATGACCATAGCATGTCTATGTGAACATCATAACTAACATAACTCCCACTAGAATCAAGACCACGTCTTTAGATATCTAGTACCTACAGCAACAATATAAAACTCGTTCTTAGGTTGTGAGAGAGGTTGCAGTGTTCTTGCTTGGAACCATTCCAACAAACCACACCGCTATTCATTAATAAGCCCTATTCTACGGTCCCCTGCTTGGAGCCCTTCCAACAGATAGCACCGCTACACAGACAAAGAGACATAACCAGGTGGGAACCGGGAATCGTCTTTGTCCGTCTAACTACTCATAACAGATTCGTCACTTTCTCAGTTGAACAAGAACCTATCCTTAGTGTTTCTCAAACACTTGGGGATATTCCTTACAACTGTCCAATGACTTTTATCGGAACATATTGGTATCTTCTCGTCATGCTTTATGCGTAAGCTGCATCTAGACAAGCGCCAAATATGGCATTCATGATGGATTCTATTGCAGAAGCATAAGGAATCACACTCATATATACTAGCTCAGCCAGTGTCCAAGACACTTCATCTTGCTAAGATTATTGCCATAAGACCTTTGGTGTGAAGCCATTCTTGGAATCATGCATATTGGAACTGTCCAATACCTTATCAACATAAGGATTCTGACACGATCCAATTAGCCTACCCAATCTATTTCAATATATCCTTATTCCAAGAACTCACGTGGCTTCTCCCATGTCTATCGTTGAAAATGACTTCCGACCTAAGTCACATAAGACTTAAGCGACGGAACGTCGTTTACGAGATTAAGTATGTTATATACATACAGTGTGAGAAATGCAACTACGCTCTCATTAGTCTACTTGTAAACGCACGGTTCCTATTCGTTCCTTATCAAGTCAAAAATTTTGAGCGTTTTAACAGAACGTAGATTCCAACTCCAAGATGTTTGCTTCAATCCAGAAATAGATCGGTGAAGCTAACATGCATACCTAGCAAATTTTTGGAGTTGGGGCTCACCATCGCTACTTGAATTTCGCATGCTCGTCACTTTTCAATGATCAACAGATCACGGCAATTGGTTACGAGAAATCACTCTCGGGTTAGTGACGGATCCATTCGGATCTTCGAACTTCAGGCTCCACAGGTGTAGGTCCTACAACACTTTGTGGATCCAACCACTGCTCTCCCTCAACAGGTTGAGCAGCCTCCTGTGTTTCTCGAATTTCTTCGAGCTGTACTTCTACTCCCACTGTTCTTCTTGGAAAGAAACTTTCTATCTAGAAAAACAGAGTTCCGAACAACAAAACTTTGTTCTCGGATTGGTTGCAAAAGTAATAAGCCTCGGTTTCCCTAGGACAACCAGCGAAGCAGCACTTATCAGATTTGGGTTCAAGGTTGTCTGTTGACAACTGCTTTACATAAACCTTGCAATCCCAATTAATCAGTGAAACATACTTGGAAAACTCCCAGTCCACATCCTATGTGGTGTCTTTCAACTGATTCTGATAGAAACCTATTTTGGCGTAAATACATACATTTCTAGAGCGTATTCCTAAAAGGATAATGGAAGATTCCTGTGACTCATCATTAATCGAAGCATATCCAATAAGGTCCGATTCATTCTCTCAGAAACACCATTCAGGTCTTCCAGGAGAAATGAGTTGTGAGACGACTTCACACTCACTTAGATGATCACTCAATTCTTGACTCAAGTATTTTCTTCCGCGATCTGATCGAGGATCTTTAATACTTCTGTCATATCGGTTCTATACTTCATTCTGGAACTCCTTTGACCATTTCAAAAGATTCCGACTCGTGTCTCATCAAACGAACACAGCCATACTTACTGAAGTCATCAATAAAGGTGATGAAGTACTAAAGATTTCCTCTGGCACTAATGCTCATCGGGCCGCATACATCAGTATGTGTAAGGCCCAATAAGCCTCTGGCCCTTTTCTTTAGCTCTGCTAAAGAAGCCTTAGTCATCTGGCCAGTAAGCAGAATTCATATCTCATATGATTTATAATCAAATGAGCCCATAAAGCCCATAACTATGGAACTTCTGAATCCGCTCCACTCTATGTGGTTGAAACGACTATGCCAAAGAAAAATCAAGTTCGAGTCATCAGACTTAAACCGTTTGGTATTAATATTATATACTGGCGAACATTGGTTTAAGATATAAAACCCATTTTTCAAAAAGGGGGTGCTACCATGATATATTTCATCAGGATCAAAAGAGAAAAACTTGTCTTTTATCAAAATGAAAACATCCAAATTCTTACAAGAAAATGAAAGACATCTCTGCTTAAAGCAGGTACATAGTAGCAATTACTTAATTCTAAAACCAAGCTTGAAAAGCTCCTGCAAGTGGAGAATCCCTACGGCTAAGGCAGCAACCATTGCTCCATTCGAGACTCGCAGTTACAGTTGTCCTTTTCTTCAACGTTCTACTGTTGCTTAGGTCCTGCATATTTCAAAAATATCAGTACCACAACTAGTATCCAATACCTTTGTAGAACTTGAAGTGATAACACAATACCTGAAGAAGAAGTTCCGAACATCTCCTTCATCTCTTGTGAATCTTCCAATAATTTAATGCAATTTCTCTTCCAATGCCCAAGCTCTTCATAGTAGCAGCACTTACCAACATCAGATGGGCCAGACTTGGGCTTACAAGATGACACAGGCTTATCCTGATTCCAAATCTGGACGGCCTTGCCTCCACCCTTGTCTATACAAGATTTCTCAAACCTTTTACCCTTTATGATGTTTTGCTCAGCTGTCTTGATCATGCCATGCAGCTCAGTCAACGTCTTCGTCAAGCCATTCTTGATGTAGCTCTTGATAAACTTATCATAACTTGACGGCAGTGACTGCAGAATGATCTCAGTAGCCAACTCTAGGCTAACAGGACAATCCAGTTTCCCCAGGTAATCAATGTAACCCATCATTTTAATGACATGAGGACTCACTGGAGCATCCTTTGGTAGCTTGCACCCAATGAGAGACTTAACCATCTTGTATCTCTCAACTCGTGCCTGATCCTGAAACATCAGTTTCAGGCTGGTGATCATCTCGATTGGCGACTCCATGTTCTCGTGTTGACACTTTAAGTCCGAGTTCATGGTAGCCAACATCAGACCACACACATCTACCACATCAATATAATGCTTATTCCAAGCATCATATACTGCATGCGAGGCATTGGTCCCAAGCCTCTCGGGGAGAGCTTTCTCAAGGACATAGTCCTTACTCTCTTGCTTGAGAAAAAATCTCAAGTTCCGATACCAATCCAGGAAATTTGATCCATTTAACTTGTTCTTCTCAAGGACGGATCGCAACGAGAAAGTACTTTTAGACATAGGCTGAAAACTAAGAAAAGAAAATTTTAGTTATGAAGTTCAGGAAATGAGAAATCTTATCTAATAAGAAAACTCGCATTATATTCAAACGATGTTTCCTCTTTGAATATAATGATCCAAGACCCATACTTCACTAAAATCTTAGTGGACGACTTGCCATCACTCAAGTTTTAGTTATCTAGGTAAGCAAATCATTGCTAGTTGTACCCAGTACAACTCTTGGTCGCAGATAAGACAATCCATGTCTCATCCACTCTGATGTCTCTGGGCCCAGAACTTCTGATAGCCTAGTCAAGTTAAACCAATCTCTTCAGTCTTGTGATCATTGACAGTCGCACTGCAAGTCTATCAATGATCACCTGTCTTACTCATGTAATTGTAGACACCAAGGACTCCAAGACTATCCAACAACGAAACGAGTCTTGACAGTAGACAAGATTGGGCAAGACATCAAGGTCACTTGATGTTTAGTTGAGGAAACGGAACTCAAAAAGGTTACTAAATCAATCTCTTAGGTCATGTAATTTTTGATGTCAAGCACTGCAAGTCCATCAACACGATTACCTGCCTTACTCATGTAATTTTGGACACCAAGCTCTTGGCAAGAGTATCACAACAACGAAGTGAGTCTTGACAGTTGACCATATTGAACTAAGCTTTGATCTAATACACATCCAATGTGTATCCTAGTGAGTTTAGAACATATAAGACAACTAATCTAATTAGGCTTTAATAATTTCTAAGAAGTGGGTTTAATTCTGGTTTCGTTCTGTAACTGCAGGTCCAATAACCGAACAATTTAATTCTTTGTCGATCGACAATACACTAGTATCGATCGATGCAACATACCAGAACCAATTTTCGATAACCGATCAATCCAATTGAACCGGCTTTGATAACTGGTTAGCATCGATCGACACAACACTTGCGTCGATCGACATCAACCCAATACAATCAAATTGCAATTAACCCGTCAAACCGGTTTAAGCTAATTGTGATAACCGATCCAATCCCATTGAACCGGCTTTGATAACCGGTCAGCATCGATCAATGTTACATTAGCATTGATCGTCACCAACCAAATCAAAATAATCGCAATCAACCGGTCTAACCAGCTCAACCAATCGCAATGACCAATTCAATCCAATTGAACCAGTCGTGTCGCTTTGTGTCGATCGATACAACACTTTGTGTCGATCGACACAATGCGATTTTTGGTCTGTGTCGATCGATGCAACACTTTACAACGATCGACACAATGCGATTTTTCTGGTTGTGTCGATCGTTGCATGCCGAAAGCAACGATCGACGCTGGGCGATAACTCAGAGTGCGATTCAACTAGAATCCTTAGGCTCTGATACCACTGATGGAATTTCTAGGCAGTTTCTAATCCAATTAGGCAACCCTAAGTCTCAATTCCATAGCCTAGGATCTAGGATTCATGCTTAGAGTTGAATCTACATCAGATCTCGTGTTTACCTGGAGATTTGCAGCGGAATAATGGTCAGGTAAGTGAGATCAAGAGCGCCTCAGATGCTGCGTCTCTACTGCAGTCCACACGCACACAAGCTGGAATCCGCCGGGATGTTAGTGTCGGGAATCGGATCTCCTGGGAATCCCTGTGTTTAGAGAGGTGGCTGCATTTTTCTGTCAAGAAAAATCTATGTCTCAAAGTCGTGCCTCATATTGAATATATAGGCCTCTGAGTCGACCTAATTACCCAGTAATTAAACCGGGTCAATTTAAGTCATTATATCGAAATATCAATTTCGGTTTCGCATTGTGTCGATCGACGCACCAATGGTGTCGATCGACACACCTCTTAAAACTCGAATTCAATGTGTATCCAATACACATTGAACAGACCATTTGCCAATGATCAATCCCATATAAAGTGTATCCAGCTTGCTTAGGTGTGTGACCATGTAGGTTCACATAATACTAGCAAATGAGTTACAACTCATTTTTCATAAGCGGCTTCTAGCAAAACATTATGACCACCTAGTATCACATGAATTGTCCGATCTCGACAATACAACTATCATGCAGAGTAGGTACAATATGATTTCAGAACATAATCCCAACAAAAACCGCCGAGAAGAGGAGAGAGAGGGAGGAGAGTCTTGATGGCGGCAAACCTCCAATGAGATTCCGGCGACCTCCGCAACGGCGGCGGCCGGTGTGGGGCGGCAGTTTAAGAGGATAACAATGTGATCACAATGGTACAAATGGTTTTGTGAGAATCAAGAGGGTTTAGAGTTATGGACTTTACTTGTTCAACAAGCTATGAAGAACATAAGAGTGTTCTTGATGTTTTTTTGAATATTCAAAGGGAATGCTGGGTTTTTTGATGATTCGGGAGAGAGAGAGAGAGAGAGAGAGAGAGAGAGAGAGAGAGAGAGAGAGAGAGAGAGAGAGAGAGAGAGAGAGAGAGAGAGAGAGAGAGAGAGAGAGAGAAGCTAGGTGAACTGAATGCTCATGAATCACTTGATAGGATGTTTTATGCCATGCAACCCAAGTTCATTGCATCCAAAAACCATACTTTGTACCAAAATAAATGAGGTGGCGCCAAGGAGAGAAGACACTTGTGTGTTTCAGGGTTGATTCTGACTAGAAACAATGAACCAATCCTCTCAAACCGTTACTTACTCCATTCTGTTCTGTTACCTTGGTTTAGCCATTTCCGCGTTTAATATTTTAAAAACCCTTTAGCTGATCCCATAAATCCTCCAAGCTACAAAATCAGATTCTTGATGAATTTATATGAATTTATCAACTTCAATCACCTCATTTGGATACCCGTAGCTTCGGTTATGGATTTTACAAGATTTCTCGGTTCTATCGGTTTCCATTCCGATAGTCCGAAAAACTTATTTAAACTCTGTTTCTTCCATTTGCAGTCTTATAAATGTTTCCTTTATTTAAAAAGAAACATATTTGGCCCGTCTCAGCTTCCGGCTCGTATTTTGGCAAATTACCAAAATGCCCTCCAACATCAGAAAATTACAGTTTTGCCCATGTTGACTTTTCTTTTGCTCGTTGACCAAATTTCTGGAATCATGGTATTACACCAAGTCCTATAATGCCACTATTATTAAATCTCAAGCAAAGGCTATGGTAGCCATGATGGAGATAATTCGCAGGCAGGCTATGGCTCGGATAACCAATAGGTGACTTAAAGTAGATATTGTTGGGAATGTCCTGAAATCTACTGTACTATCTCTAGAAAGTATGATAAGTGTCGAGATCAGACATAAGTCATAAATACTGGGTGATCATGATGACTTGCTAGAGCCCGCTCTTGATCTATAAGTTTAGGACTTATTACCAGTATTGTATGATCCCAAAGGGTCACACACCATAGCTAACGGGAAAGTTAAATGGAATTAATACGGTAAGATGCAAGGCATTTACTGTATTTGTACAGAGAATTGGGCCAGACAAAATACAGTTATTTTGTCTGATTTGGGTCTTGGGCCCAAAAGCCTAATAGGCCATTAGTTTAATCACTTGGGCCCATATAAGGAAGAGAGGAGGCGCCAGAAACACCAGTCTTCTGCGATTTTCTTAGGTCTAGCCGTCCTCTCTCTCTCTGTTAATTCCAGCTTGGTCTAGCATCCTGATCCAGTAGCTTGTAAGCGTGTGGATACCTAGGAGGAGCCGGTTTCTATCAGCTCTTGCAGATCTCGATATTCCTTTGATCAATCCGCTGCAATCATAAGGTAATCATCCTGATCTGTTTATGATTCATCTGCAAATCACCTAGATCCTAGTTGATTATGTTAGGTTGTAATCTGATAATTACACCAATGAACACACATAATCCTTCAGTGGTATCAGAGCCTAGGTCGTTAGGTTTTTGCTTTTTGGATCATACTAGGTTGTTTATTAGTTTGATGAATCGATTTTAATGAATAAAATTGATTGAAACTTGGAAAAACCTAGAAATAAGAATTCGATGAGATAGCTTGATGTTTGAAGTCTCTATCGTTTATTGTAAAGTCGATTTGTTAATGTTTAGAATCGTAACAATAATCTTATAATCGAATAACAAGATTGATTTGTTCATGATCGTAAGAATAATTGATAATTGAATTTATTATCAAACGATTTGCACAAGTTTAAGTGTCAAGCGATTCATTTGTTGACTTTAAGAAAATTAAGTATCAATCTATCGCTTGTTGACTATCGTTAATGGAGTCGGAATCGTTTTGATAATTAATTGATATCACGATTGTTTGTTTGGTAATGATTAATGGGATAACGATTTTGACTTGTCAAAATTGTTTAATTAATCATGAATCGTGAATTAAAATAATAGGCATGACGATTCTTTGCTTAAATCGTCAAAGCTTTGAATGATTGTTGTTCGTTTTTCCCAAACCCGCGACAATGAACCGATCAAACCGATTGTGGTTCATTGTCTGCTTTAGCCAAAACCGCAAGTTAGGTCAAAATTGGCTAAAACACAAGGTGTTTCTTCCTGATTTTGGACTTAACCGAACCGATCCAATTTAATTGGTGGTTCAAGCGGTTAACCCAAATCGCGGTTTGCTGGAAATTATTTAATACAATTGGTATTATTTAATTTCTGGTTAGACCGGATTTAAATTCAAAATTGAATTTTAACCTAAACCGAAGGCTGGTCTAAGTTTGATTTGGTTGGACCAAATAATTTAGAGCTGGTCTGGTTTAGTAAATAACCAGTTGGATTTAGTAGTTAATTTGGTCTTGGACCAGAATTAATGAACCGACTCGGTTATGTCAAATTATTGGGCCAATGGAATTCTGTGGTCTTGGGCCAAGAATTGGGCCTATAATTTGTGTACCCAACCGAAAACTTTAATAAAACATTAAATTAGAAAGTTTCTTTGATTAGAAGTTTCTAATTTTGGCATGTTAAGAAATTTCAAAATATAGTAAGTTTCTGAATTTAGAAAGCTTCTAAAATAAGTAGGTTTCCTAAAATAGAAAGTTTCCATATTTAGTAAGTTACCTGAATTGGAAAGTTTCCCAAAATAGTAATCTTCTATTTTTGGGAGGAAATCTATTGAAACCTAAAATCCTCAAAAACAATATCAAACTTGGATGTCTTGCCCAATCTTGTCAGCTACTTAACGCTTATTCAATTACAGATATGGCTTACAGTGTGAGGTGTCTGTTTTTGCGTAAGTAAAGTAGTATATAGTCACTAATTTCATTGGGAGTCCCAGACTTTAGTGATTATTTGGCTGTAAGAGATTGGTTTCCTTGACTGGGCCATCGGGAGTCCCGGGCCTTGAGACATCTGGTGTATTGGGCCTTGGGCCCAATTCACAACCGAGAGTTATTGGATATAACTAGCTGTGTGTATGCTTACCAAGTAAAACTACTTCTGGGTGACGGCCAGTGGCCCACTTTGGATTTAGTTGAACATGGGTCTCGGAATCATTGCATTCTTATGAGGTTAAACAAAGAAATTTTGAATGCAATGCGAGTTTTCTTATAAGTTATTAAGATTACTCTTTTATGAACTGAATAACTAAAACTCTATTTATCTCTAAATTTCAGTTATGACTAGCACAAACAATCAAAACACTTTCTCGATCCGGTCTGTCCTTGAGATGGACAAACTGAACGGATCAAATTTCTTGACTTGGTCGCGGAACCTGAGGCTAGTCCTCAGGCAGGAGAGAAAGGACTATGTCCTTGAAAGAGCTCTCCCCGAGAGGATCGGGTCCAATGCCTCTCATGCAGTATATGATGCTTGGAATAAGCATTATAATGATGCGGTAGATGTGCGTGGTCTGATATTGGCTACCATGGACTCAGATTTGCTGAAGCAATATGAGAACATGGAGTCGCCAATAGAGATGATCAGCAGCCTGAAATTGAAATTTCAGGAGCAGGTAAGAGTGGAGAGATACCAGTTGGTTAAGTCTCTCACTAGCTGCAAGCTACAAATGATCATCCAGTAAGTCCTCATGTCAGTAAAATGATGGGTTACATTGATAACCTGAGGAAACTGGATTATCCAGTTAGCCAAGAATTGGCAACTGAGATCATTCTGCAGTCACTACCGTCAAGCTATGATAAGTTCAGAAGGAACTATATCAAGAAAGGCTTAACGAAGACGCTGACTGAACTGCATGATATGCTCAAGACAGTTGAGCCAAACGTGAAGAGTACCCTGTATAATCTCATAATGGAGAAGGGTAGGTTTTCTAAACCTAGTGCTGACAAGGGTGAAGACAAAGTTGTCCAGATTTTTAATCATGGCAAGCCTGTGTCTTCTGAGCCCGAGTCAGATACCTCTTACGTTGGTAAGTGCTGCTACTGTAAAGAGACTAGGCATTGGAAGAGAGATTGCATTAAATTCATGGAAGATTATGAGGAGTTGAAGTTGATGTATGAGACTACTTCCTCAGGTATTCATGTTATTACTTCAAGTTCTACCTTATAGGTATTGGATACTAGTTGTGGCACTGATATTTGTTATAATATGCAGAGCCTAAGCAACAGTAGAACGTTGAAGGAAGGACAAGTGGAACTGCGAGTCTGGAAGGAGCTATAGATGCTGCCTCAGCCATAGGGTTTTCACTTGTAGATGCCTTTGAGGCTTGGTTTTGTATTAAGTAATTGCTACAATGTACCTGCTTTAAGCAGAGTTGTCTTTCATTTTCTTGTAAGAATTTGAATGTTTTTCATTTTGATAAAAGACAAGTTTTGTTCTTTTGATCTCAATGAAATATTAATTGTAGCACCCTATTCAAGGAATGGGTTTTATATCTTAAACCAAAGAGTGCCTAAATGTAACATAAATACCGAATTGGTTTAAATCTGATGAATTAAACCTGATTTTTCTTGGCATAAATATTTTGGTCACATAGAGTGAGTCGGATTCAGAAATCCCATAGTTATGGACTTTTGGGCTCATTTGATTGGATATCTTATGAGACTTGAATTCTGCTTACTGGACCAAAAGACAAAGGGCCCATCTTAGCCGAGCTAGAGAAAGGCCCAAAGGCTTATTGGACCTTGAACATACTCATGTATTTGGCCCGATGAGCAGTAATGCCAGAGAAAATTTCCTGTACTTCATTGTCTCTACTGATTACTTCAGTGAGTATGACTGTGTTCATTTGATGAGACACGAGTCGGAATTCTTTGAAATGGTCGAAAGAGTTCCAGAATGAGGTATAGAATCTGAGTGACAGAAGTATTGAGACTCTGGATTAGATCACGAGTGAGAATACTTATGTCATTGATGGTGTGATCATCTGAATGAGTGTGAAGTCGTTTCACAGCTCATTTCTCCTGAAAACCTGGAGGTGTTTCTGTGAGAAAGAATCAGATCTTATAAGAAATGATTAAAGATGAGTCACACGAATCTTCCATGATATTCTTTAAGAATAACGCTCTAGAAATATCTAAGTTTACGCTGAAATAGTTCCACCAATATCAGTTGAAAGACACCACATAAATGTGGACTGGAAATGATCCAAATTCGTCTTTACTGAGTATTTGTAGTTGTGCTACTGCGCTGGTTGTCCTAGGGAAACCAAGGCTTGTTACTTTTTACGTCCATTCCGAAAACGAAGTTAGGTTGTTCGGAATTCTGTTTTCTAAAAGGAAAGATACTTTCCAAGAAGAACAGTGGGAGTAAAAGTATAACTCGAAGAAATTCGAGAAATACAGGAGGCTGCTCAACCTGTTGAGGGAGAGCAGCGGATGGATTTACAGATTTCTGTAGAATCTACACCTGTAGAGCCTGAAGTTCGCAGATCTGAATGAATCCGTCACTAATTCGAGAGTGATTTCTCGTGATTAGTTGCCATGATCTGATGATCATTGAAAGTGACGAACCTGCGAAATTCACAGAAGCGAAAGTGAGCCCGGACTCCGAAAAATTATACTGTATGTAAGTTAGCTTCATCGATCCATTCATGGATAGAAGCAAGCATATCGGAGTTGGAATCTTCGTTCTGTTGAAGTAGTCAAGGTTTTGACTTGAACAGGAACGAAGTGGAACTGTGCGTTTACTAATAGATAAGTGGGAGCGATGTTGCATTTCTCATAGTGTATGTCGATGACATACTGATTCTCGGAAATAACGTTCCAATGCCGCAGTCGTAAAGGACTGGCTTGGGAGTTGTTTTATGATTGACATGGGTAAAGCCACGTATGTTCTTGGATTTTGGATCTAAAGATAGAGATCCAAAATAGCTGATAGGACAAAGTCAGGATTCTTATATTGACAAAGTCCTACACGTTTTCAGCATTCCAAGAAGGGTTTTATGCCAATGTCACATGGCATTACGTTAAGCAAGAAACAGTGTCCTACGATAACTGCTGAGCTTGAATGCATGGATGAGATTCCATATGCGTCGGCAATTGGATCTATCATGTATGCCATGACACGTACTTGTTTTGATATTGCTTTAATGTTAAGCAAGACAAGTAAAGACCAGTCAAATCCAGAAAAGAATCACTGGATAGACGTAATGAATATCCTCAAGTATTTGGAAAATACTTAGGATAAGTTCTTGATTTACGGAGAAAGTGAGGTGCTACAAGTCGGTAGAGTCTGAAAGGCAAGTTACCAACAGACAAAGATGATTTCCGGTCACAGTCCGGTTATATCTTGTGTCTGTCTGGCGGTGCAAGGCACTGTTGCTGACTCCATGACTTAAGCTGAACATTTCGCAGCTTGGGAAGCGGCGAAAGAGGTTGTTTGGAAAGAAGAGTTCATCACTGAACTTGATGTGATTCCCAGCATAGATAAGGCTAGCTGCACATCAGAGGTCCAAACACCTTGAGGATAGGTATAACCTATTCCGTGAGATAAATGACAGAGGTGTTAAGTAGATCAGCAAGTTTCAACGAATGAGAACGTTGCTAATCTATTAACAAAGCCACTCCTTAGACCTAAGCACGAGTCGCGGACTGTAGCTGTAGGATAAGTGAAATTAAGATGTAGTCTTAATTTCAGTGGGAGTTTGTAAAGGGCTTTATTTAGTTGTTTTGAAAGGTTCATGTAAACATAATATTTTATGTTTATGAAATCTATGATTTCTGGATTATTTTAACTGTGATATAAATAATCGTTCCAAAATGATTCATGTCATTATATATGGGCCATCGAAGTACATGAGTAGACTTGATCCTGAAACCCCATATTTAACGAAATGACATAAATCATAGAGTCCATAGTCGAAGGTTGTTGAAATTGGAACACCAACAACCACTTGAGACTAGAGTGTGTTGAGACTTATGACCAAGTTTCGAGGGGTCATAGATGCGCGGCATCAAAGTCGACACATAGGTATATGTAGGGGAGCATATGACCGGACATGGCCCGCTGATGAGAACTCTACAAGATATTAATATCTGTGTCATAAGAGGTTCTCATATACGACTATAGAGTATAGTCCTTAGACCTGAGTTCGCATGCATATGGCTGCACATGGATTGATACACTTTGATCATTGTCTAACGCTGTTTCGTAACTGGGAGCTATAAGGACCTTGGTTGGGTGTATTATAAAGTGTGTAGTTCATAGTGATGGAATAAGATGGGATTTGTCCCTGCCGTTTAACGGAGGTAATATCTCTAGGCCAATCGGAGACTTGATAGCTGGTAAGAGAGTGGCCACTCCCAAACGGACTTGCCCAAGTCGTTTGCATTGTCAGTATCAAATCTGGTCCGATGAACATGGTCTGGCTATATAAGGATGACACGCATCTTGCCTTATGCCAGATCGAGATATTGAGACAAAAGGATTAGGGAATGTAGGATTCCAGTACAAGTGGGAGATTGTTGGGAATGTCCTGAAATCTACTGTACTATCTCTAGAAAGTATGATAAGTGTCGAGATCAGACATAAGTCATAAATACTGGGTGATCATGATGACTTGCTAGAGCCCGCTCTTGATCTATAAGTTTAGGACTTATTACCAGTATTGTATGATCCCAAAGGGTCACACACCATAGCTAACGGGAAAGTTAAATGGAATTAATACGGTAAGATGCAAGGCATTTACTATATTTGTACAGAGAATTGGGCCAGACAAAATACAGTTATTTTGTCTGATTTGGGTCTTGGGCCCAAAAGCCTAATAGGCCATTAGTTTAATCACTTGGGCCCATATAAGGAAGAGAGGAGGCGCCAGAAACACCAGTCTTCTGCGATTTTCTTAGGTCTAGCCGTCCTCTCTCTCTCTGTTAATTCCAGCTTGGTCTAGCAGCCTGATCCAGTAGCTTGTAAGCGTGTGGATACCTAGGAGGAGCCGGTTTCTATCAGCTCTTGCAGATCTCGATATTCCTTTGATCAATCCGCTGCAATCATAAGGTAATCATCCTGATCTGTTTATGATTCATCTGCAAATCACCTAGATCCTAGTTGATTATGTTAGGTTGTAATCTGATAATTACACCAATGAACACACATAATCCTTCAGATATGTGGGAAGGTAAAAACTCAAAAAAAAAATTAATAACATATTGGCATCGGTGAAGGAACATGCTGACAAATGCACCTCTATTCATGCGACTCATAGAGTTCATGAAGTGAGCCTCTTTGGAAATACTTATGTTGTGAATACAAAGAATCAAACTTGTTCATGTGGAAAGTATCAAATCACATGTTAGATTCCTATATTTGGTTTATAATCTTGATGTATTGAGTGTTTATGGAGCTTGCTTGTGTTAACAATCTTGATTGTTTTGTTGCTCTTATTCACGGTTGTTATGTTAACAACATTGATTGTTTTGTTTCTCTTCTTCAATGTTGTTATGTTAACAATCTTAACTGTTTTTAGGTATACCATGTGAACATGTTTATGGATCCATGTTGAATGAAGAACTGGAATCTGAAGACTATGTCACTCTATGTTTCTCGACAGAAATTTGGAAGCTCAATTACGAGACTAATATGGAACCAGTAAGAGGACCACAATTCGGGTTGAAGAGACGATGTCTCCTGGTAGTCGAGCCACCAGAGCCGAATCAACATGGAGAAATAAGAACTCAAATAACATAAAAACGTAAGAAAGATTCATCAAAGAAGAAGAAGAAAGAAGTCATGAAATTACCTAGGAGTGGTTGGATAATACATTGTTCAAACTGCAGTGAAGAAGTCCACAACTACACGGGTTGTAAGGTCCGTCCAACGAAGAAACCGAGAAACTTAGAGGTGTGCATTGATCTGAATGTATTTCTGAGACATGCTTAACGTGAAGTATGACTCTCTCTCTCTCTCTCAGCTTTTTAGGTTACAGAAGAAGGTTCTTCTCAATCACAAATTCCGATTGAAGGCTCATCTCAACAACCAGATTTGATTGCACTCACGTAACCTTCTCAAATGACTCAGAATATGTGATTTTCTATTGGTTTTAATGACTATGTTATATGGTATTTATGATGTTATATTTTTCAAACTGTTTAAGTCTCTTTGTCTTGGCTTCATGTGGTTTTAGTAGTAGTCTTGAACCTTTGTTTTCATCCCTTTTGTTGTCTCGGCTTTATGTTGCTTTGTTGTGACATTTTAAGTAGTCTTGATCTTTTGTTTCAACAGTTTTGTACAGTCTTGAACACACATATTCATTACAATGAAAAAACTCATAACAACATATAACTCATAACAATGTCAAACTCATAAAAATGTCTTGAAACAAACATATTGATTACAAACAAAGTCATACAAACTTGACACAAATATATCCTATTACTCTACAACTAAAACGGTTATTCCAACTCTCACCATTCTCTTCTTAATCATCTCTCCAGCCATACTGTCAATGCTTGCACTCGCCACCATCAACTCTTCCGTAAGCTTCTCTTTCATATCTTCATGTATCTTCATTTTCATCTCTTCTTCCATGTTAACCAAAAATTTCTTCTAACACTCAACATTGTTCACAACCTCCTTCTTCAGCTCTTTGACTTCATCAACAATCCTTTGTAGCTTCGTATCAACCATTAGGGTCTCGTCGAGCAGATCTTCGTCAACCCATTTGAAGAGATGGTCTTCGGTTTTTCTTTGCAAAAAAATCAAAACGCTTATGATGTAAAGACAAAACACCATTCGATCATAAAATTAAGGCCATACTAACTTGAATTGCAACCTCACACATGTAGAATCGCCGGTGTGAATTCTCCTCTGTCTGAGGACAAAATGTCCTCAACGTCCTCCCACACCAACATCTCGATGGGACACCGATAAATTGTCGCCGGTGTATTAAGCGTGATGACACAGAAGAAGAGGTGCTCATCTCTTCTTTCTCGAAATCTTCGGTACTTAAAGTCGGATCTCTCAGAAATCACAGTTCCTCTATCTCTCTGTCATACTAATTTCACGGTCAAGCAGATGAATAAGAAGACAAAAGCCCTAATTTTTAACTGTTGGACTTGTGTTTGCGGGTTTTTTTGGTTGTTCAATTAGGGTCTGGGTCGAATCATAGTCGGGTAATTAGTTTGATTAAACGTGACTTTTAAATCTTAATCGCAGTTAAGTGCTTCTCATCATGCATTTTTAGTTAAGCAGAGAAAATTGGTGAAATAAAGCATAGATCTTATATTTTTTTTTGTAGGGGGGGGGGGGGGAATATCAACAGCTTTGTAGTTCACGTGAGACGATACATAAGCAGCATTATAGGGGGGTCATAGGTAGTCAACCCTTATTTTTGATTCTTTATCCCACACCTAATCAACTAGCCCAAGATATTTTTCTTCTGTGCACTAGAAGCCCAAAAGAATGTTCTCAGACGATGGCAACTAGGATTAGGCGTTCGGTAGTTTCCATTTTTTTAATATTCGGACTTTCAGATTTACAATTATAAAAATTGTTCGAATATCTACAAATTTTGGATTGGTTAAATTAGGTTCTTTACGGATTTAATTTGAGTTTGGATATTCAAAATTATTATACATAAAAAAAATCGAAAAAGTTATTCAAAATAATATAAAAATACTCAAAAATATTCGAATTATCCAAGAATCTCGTAAACATCTATCAAAACTACCTAAAAGTATCATAAAGTTACTTTAAAATACTTTTACTATCCGGAAAATTTAATAAAAACTATCAAAAAATACTCGAAAATATTGAAATTATCCGAAATTAGATAAACTTCTGGTTAGTACGAATATTTTATGGATTTTGGTTCGGACCGTGTATTATCCAATACTTTTTCACCTAAACTTCAACTATATTTTAGTATTGTTTTACAACCGAATCGGGATCGATTTTTCGTGTCAGGTTCGTATTATGGCACACCATCATCAATCCATAATGGATAATAGTCATACCTCAAAATTCTCCATGCGCAGATATAAAAGACGCACCTAACAAGAAAATCAATAATTATACATGATTATTGACAACCTAGTTTTAGAGATATTTATTATTTAAAAACTTATTAATTTATCAAAGTTAAATATATTTTTAAAATTGCATTAATTACATAAAAACAAATAATTAAACATGAAAATGTGACTTTCATTAAAATTATAACCAAGATAAAATGACAACATAGAACGATAATCAGTATAATATTGACTCACGACTTAGGTTAAAGTTCTCTTTGGCACGAGAAAAAAGGAACGGTCAAGACCTTCGCTTCTATGATCTACTCCTCTCCGGCTTTCGACGATTCTTCGTGTCGCTGCCGCGAGAGGCCCGTGTCATGCTCTTGATTTAGTTTAGTCGTCTCCTCTCTTCTCTGGATTGTCTAAGTCTTCCTTTCTTCTCCGTTCGAGATCGCCAGTGGGTCTCTGTCGCCAGCTTCAATTGCTTTTACGGTGGTTCTCTTCTGCGTGTGGTGGGTCTCCGGTTTCTGCAAGTTGGTTTGTAGTTAGGTCTCCCGTGTATCCCTTCTCTGCGATGTGTTCTTCATTGTTTTATCCTTGGAGGTTGTTCGCCGGTGTTCTGGAGTTTCGGGTCGAGCTTTTCCAGTTCGGGATACTGTGTACGGCATTCCTTTAGATTTGTTGCTATTCGTCGAGTTTCTTTAGATTTGTCATAGTGTTAACTGGTTTGGGTGGTCTATCGGTTTGCTTGGTCAGGTTTGGTTAAGTTAGGATTAGGTCTGGGTTTTGCTCTTCTAGGGCCAAACACGGTTTATTGTTGATTTAGTCGCCTCTGCTATTAGGATAGATTGGTGGTTCATCTTTTGGCTCTAGCATTTTAGCTTGCATCATTTTGGCTCGTCATGGTTTTCGTGGTGAGTTCTTTTCAATATGATTTTTCTGACTTCGTTGTGATTTCGGTTTTTTAGGTTGTTTAGGCTTTGTTGGATATTTGGGCTAGGTGTTATTTTGGCACTTTTGTGTGCGTCAATACCGTATCCGAAAGAGGTTTAGGGGAACTAGTAGTGTTTCTTTCTTGTCGGGTTGTGAAGTCTAGTTTAGTGGGTTTGGGTTTTGAGAGAGCGTCTCTCTGAGGGTCTCCAAGTTGCTGATGTTATCGTTCTGTGAGCCGTAGGCAACGTCGATTTACCTCGCTTCTTGTTCTTCGCGGGTGTCAAGGTGTGCAAGTTTGATTTGCTCTTGTTATTTTCTCGATTTTATAAATCTATGTTTATTATATTTGTAGGTTTACCAACCTTTTTATGTGCTTATGTTTTCCGGGATATTTCGTTAACTCGCCGGCTTAGTTTTCGGAGAAGTTTTTGTCTTATACTGACCTTGTATCTCAAAAATGCATCATACCTTGGTTAATAAAAGTATCACTTCAATGAAAAAAGAAGGATAATCGTTATGTTTCTCTCGCCTCCTCCTTTTCTCTCTAGCTTCGATATTTCCACCTCATTTATTCTCTCCAGTTCACGGTGCCAACGTTGTGAGGGGATTAGCCGCTTCTTTTTCCATGTGTTTTGGCTTGGTGATGGTTTTGTTGAGGGTCGGTGGCATGTCTTGGGTTCTTTGTTGGATCTAGGGTGGCGCGTCTCTCGACAGTTATAGATATCTTCTACTGCACAGATCTATTGAGAACAAAATCAGGGAGCTTCCTCAAAAGTTGTAGTCTATTTTTTGGTTTGGTTCTCTATCAAGTTTGGTGGGCTTGTGCTCGTCGAGTCGGATAGTAGGTCTTTGAGGCGGCAGTGAGTCTACGGTGGGATGGTTCGGGATGTTCGAACCGACAGTGGCTCTGAGTAAGCTTTCTGTTTCTGTGGACAACAATGAGTCTTGAAAGGAGCTTCCCAGAGACGGCATGAAACGGCTCTGCAACCCGGTCCGGATTTGCCATTGTCTCTTCGTTTACCTCTCTCCTATCTTCTGGTCATTGTTCTCTTGAGGCGTTCTCGTCCTCATCTCTTCACGTTAGTGGCTTCTATATGGTCTTGAGAATAGTCACGGCGGTTTTTCGGTTTCCTCTAAAGGATGTGTCAAATGTGGTTGTGAGGCTATCGTTCTCTTAGGGTTTTCGGAATTCCTCAAAATGGCTGGTTTTGGGCTTCCATGTCTTGAAGACGGACATGTTTTCTTGGTTTTGCTTTTCTTTTATTAGACTAGTTAATTTTTTAAGTTGAATTTTCTTTTGTTTTGTAATTTATTAAATCCAAAAAAGAAAATAAATGCAATAACCTTTTAAAAAAATAAATTGAACTCAATTTACGAGTTTAGATTTAAAATTTTGTTTCCTAACAAAAATAAAAACATTGGACTAGACGTCTAAGAGCATCTCCATCCGTAAAACCCTCTGGGGTTTTTTAAAACATTTTTTTTTTTTTTTTCGAAATTTAAAAAAAATAAAAATAAAAAAACAATTGACCAATTCCGTCTCGCCACGTCACGTGAATAGTGTAAGAGACGGGTTCTTAAATCTCTTATCTAAGAAACTATTGGAAGAAGGATTCTTAATTTTGTCTAGGTTTCCGCGCTAAGAACCCCGTAAAAGACCCTAATAGAGGTGATCTAATTAGACGGTCATAAAATCGGTACGGTGATTTGTTTAATCGATTTGGACAGTACTCTCGCGCATAAGCGGACACTTTGTGGTCTAATTGGCAATTTAAAATGGATGGTGGGACAATTTAGTAATGTTTACCCTCATGGATTGGTTGGTAGTGGACTCGTGGTTGGATAAACTTGTGGTATCGACAGCCGGATTGCGATTCAGCTGAAAATCTCTGGCGATCGAATCTCACGGTTCCGCTTAATCAGCCTCCCAGGTAAAATCTTTTTGCCCTATATTCGCTGTTCGAATTGGGCTCGCGTGATTTCATCTTAAAAGCGATGATATCGAAAATCGAATCATATCAATTAAGAACAGTATTCTGTGTAGAAATCGAATGGATCTTAGATCAAATTAGTCAAAATAGAGTGAAAGAATTCAATCACTGTTAATCCTTGTCAGGTGCTTTGGTGGGGATCTTCCCTTTTGGGCCATGGACGCCACAGGGCAAGATGTTACAAAGATCGAAAGTGATGACGTTTCATCAGTCGAGATCAAAGTGTTGCTATTCGCCAGAGCACGTGAGCTCACGGGTGTGCCTGATCTAACACTGAAGATGCCATCAGGTAGTACGACAAAGAAATGTATGGACGAGTTGGTGATCAAGTTTCCAAGGTTAGAAGAGGTACGTAGCTGCCTAGTTCTTGCTTTGAACGAAGAATATACAACGGATTCCGCCATTGTTCAACACAGAGATGAGTTAGCCATCATACCTCCAATAAGTGGTGGCTAATGCGTTTGTAAATGTTAATCCTTCAAGCTTGGGTGTGTTTTTACATTGGCAATAATCTTAAATGTAACGTATAAGATTTCTAAACAACACAGAAATATCTGTCTTTTAAGGAGTAAGAGTTCTAGTTTCCTCTGTTATCGCTTTCCGTGGATCATTACAGTCATGACTTCTTCTGTGTATTGATTTCGTAATCTGTGTTTTGAGTTTTGGCAAAGAAGCAGCTACACTATCATAACTAAGCAGCCAAACTAATGATCACAAAGTTCCAAATTGTTTACACAAGTTCTTGTGTACATAAGAAAGAGAAATGTATGAGACAAGAGATACTTGAACCTGATAAAGGTCCTAATTGTTTACACAAGTTCGCCTTCTTCCTTGGCCATTCGTTTAAAACTTGTATATATAAGAAAGGAAGACAACTTTGCTCATAAAATTTCTCTGCAGTTTGCACGATTGTATTCAAATGGTGAGAGATATAAAACTTCAATTTTATCTTTTAGAGATTAGGATCAAGAGTTGGACATATTACAAGATACCCAAAGGAATTAATCAATGTAGTAAGTAAAGTAGACCAAACAGGAAACTAGATTCATGTCAAAAATGTTGATTTCATACATTAAAGTTAATTATAAACCTCCACGAATAAAGTCAAGTTATAGTCTCAGAGACAGAGAGCAAGGGAAGGAGGAGGAGTAACAAGTGCAAAGCAGAGGAGTCCACCCCACCTGAAAGACCAAATACTTATGTTGTCTCCTTGTTTCAATCCGTTGGCCTTGACAACGTCGTTCCACCCGCAATTCAAAGCGTAATTCCAGCTTCCTTTGCCTGAATCTTTCTTCATCTCCCATCTCTTCAGCATCACACCCCACTTCACGTTCCGTTGATCGAAGAAAATCGCTCCAATTCCCATCTTCTTATCATTGTTGATGTCTTCTTCTATGATGCTTATCTCCACAGGCGTCAAGAAGTCATTCCGGATGAGCTCGTTAAAAGGCATTGAGAGACGGCATTGGCTAGGGTTCACATCTGTTGTGAACAGTTCCTTCTCAAAGATCAGCCTCAAGTCGGTTCTCTCTCCCCATTTAATTGCAGTTTCGTTCATCAGCTGGGTTAGTGGCTCAGGAGTCTCTTTGCCTATCCATGAAAAAGTAGCAGAAACTTTTGCTTTCTTGGATTTACCACAAGGCTTCTTATCTTCCAACGCACGTCTCTTGCGGCTTGTCTTCTTCTCTGTTACGCACCAAGACATATGTGAATTAGGGTTGTTTCGTGGGTTTGTCGTCATATCTGTGTTCTCGGAATCAACAGCCGGGATCGTGTAAATGTTGAGAAGAAGCGATGAAGAAGAAGTAGAAGCCCCATTAAGATTATGATGGTATTGTTGTGGGCTAACGAATTTCTTCACTGAATTTCTTGGTTTTCTTGGGAAAAGATAGAAGATTCTCTTGTCTCGTTCTTCACCATCTTCTTTTGCCGAGAGAGTCGTCGTCTTGGTGTTGCAGTTAGATACTTCTTTCTCGTAGAGCAAAACGGCGGCATCAACCAAACAACAAAAGTTACGAGAAGTATTATCAATCTCTGAAGCGGCCACAAGATCACTGTAATACATGATGATGATGATGATCGGAACAAGAACTCAGTTTCTGAGAGCAACAACTTAGAGAAAATAGGAAACTAGAAAGATATAGAATAAAGAAAAAATGCGTCTCTCTGATGTTATTATATAGATAAGCCCTCTGTTAACTATTTTTCCTTTTTTCCATTTTATGTATGCTTAAGGGTTAGAGTCTCTAATTATATTGCTTCTTGGAAAGTTTCCTTTTTCGTTGATAAAAGATCCTAACGGTCGTCGAAAGATAGAGGATCTTTGTTAATTACGATTTAGTCCCAATCGCTATACTTTGGAGGCCACTGATTCAGTTGAGGAAACAACATTTCAATTTGTTCGTTCTAAGAAATCGATTCCACATATTTGAAGAACTATTTCTTTTCTTTTTGTGGAGATGACCTACTCAGGGGTTGAGACTCGATTCCACATATTATATCATGGAACCGACTCGATGCCGGAGATTGCATTGATCCAAAATCAAGAGTTTGAAGAATCACATTAAGCGGTGGAGACTATAAGATCTCAACTCGGCTTATATATAAGATGTTATTATATAGATAAGCCCTCTGTTAACTATTTTTCCTTTTTTCCATTTTATGTATGCTTAAGGGTTTAATCACACTTTGGTTAGAGTCTCTAATTATATTGCTTCTTGGAAAGTTTCCTTTTTCGTTGATAAAAGATCCTAACGGTCGAAAGGCTATCTTCGTTAATTACGATTTAGCCCTGTTTACCTTTTTCAAGTTTATAATTAGTCAAGATTTTCCCCCTTCCTTTGAAAATACATACAAGCGCAGTGAGTTGTCGTTCTGAAGAAAGTCGAAAAGCATCTTCTAAGATTCCAGAGAAAGAAGAGCGTCATCATCCTCCATTGCACCTGCGTGAGAAGACGGAGAATTTCTTCAGTTATTCTCGGTTGGATATGTTATGTTGATAACCCAAGTTGGCACAAGTTAAACCAGTCTCCCTCCTTGGATCGCAATTCGTCTACTCATCCGGGTGTGTCAGCTTGTGTTTGGATTCGTGTCAGGAGCTTATGTTCCTCTCGAATCCATGTTATTAGTGTTCGATGGACCCCCTGAATAAGACAAGTAAAGAGGGAAAGAGCATTCAAGTGGTGTTATCTGAAATTACAGGTTTAATATATATAGTAATGATTCATTATACATTTTTTTGCATAAACTTACAATGACCAAAGCATTTTGATTGTTTTGTTAGTTACCTACCTCTGTGAGTGCTAAGTTAGAAATGATCCATTTTATTGGATATGGGTTTAGCATCCTGCATCCATCCATAAGCCTATTAGAAATCTGTCACCTCATCAAAAATATTTCTGCCTAACGATCAAGTATGCTAAGGAGTCAAACATCCCAACAAGAAGTCAAACCTTTAACGCTAAAAATAGACTTTTTCACTCTTCATTTTAGACATCTTGTAACTTGTAAAGGCTATGAGCTAAACTTATAAAGTGACGAGTCCGAGCAACATTTAGGGAGCAAGTCTATCGACGGACTACCACCTCGTAAATCATGTTCATTGTTCGACTTCGGCCTTATCATCAATATAGAACCGTTTATAACCCAACTTAATGTTTATTCTTATCTTGTTAGTTCGGACCCCTTTGATCGTAACTCAAACCTTTTGAACTAGATCGAAATTCCATGACAAAAATTGGTGCCGTCTGTGGGGACGAGAAACTTTCCTACATTTTAAGAAGAAGCCGAAATGACATAACCACTCTTAGTCAGTAACAACCTTAAATCATCAGAACAAACTCCGAGCCCACTCCCACCGAGCTCGACCCCTCCGAGCTTAATGGACGGCATTCATTCACCAATCTTACCGAACGATACCCCGTCAACCGCACTAGGGTAATTAGCACCCACCAAGATGTCTAGCTGACAAACCAGACTTCAGACACTCAAAACCAAGACGTCTCCTCCCTCATTAAGACCATGATGACACAGGCCGACGAACTGACTTGAGACAACAACACCCGCTTCGACCAACTCAGGAACGGTCAGAACACGTGCAGGGAACGGATCAACGACCTTCAAACGCACGAACATCGAACATCTCAGGCAACAGGAGACCCCGTCCCGCGGATCCAAAATGATATGTTCGAAGAATCGCCAGCTCTAAACACCGAGTCAAGCAGGCGACCACCTGCACCCTTAGCACCGTCGTCAGCTGAACCTACTCAAAGCCAATCAATAGCTAGCAGAAACAGCGAGCTCAAGCTACTAAAGGCGTTTAGAAGGATTCCCTAATTGTAGACACAAATCTTTTAAATCTTCCTCTTTTTGATATGTCCAATCATGTAGGTGCATGGTCCACAAGTCTACTTCCTTGTATTACCATTCCTCCTCCATAACATCCTCAAACCTGTGACACACCCTTTTTGTTCTTTGAAATTCGCCATAACTAACTTCAACCACCTTTAACAGTATTTTGTGTAGGATTTCGTGAGCAACAAATAAATTTTTAGATTGAATTGTCTCTTTCTCCTGCAAAACAAAGATCTCTTAGTAGATTTCGAAG
The DNA here is from genome assembly GCA_030180135.1 of Orychophragmus violaceus. Classification (NCBI taxonomy): domain Eukaryota; kingdom Viridiplantae; phylum Streptophyta; class Magnoliopsida; order Brassicales; family Brassicaceae; genus Orychophragmus; species Orychophragmus violaceus. The sequence goes on along the minus strand of CM058238.1, from coordinate 59,459,173 downwards.
AAAGAATAATTTTTTTTGATAGACTCATTTTTCCTTATTGATTTGAATAAGATGACCCTTCACTTATGTATTAAATTACCTTTTAATAGGGAGTTTTTTGAGATTTATATAAAATGATTTTTAAAAATAAAAAAAATATTTTCGGGAATTATAAGCGTCGTTCCATATGAAAGTTGCCATTTGTCCTCTGTTTCTAAAATAGCTATAGAATATGTGACTAAGTATAATTATTGAATATATAGATGACTAAGTAGAACTACTAAATAACATAGTTAAAGCCAGTAACAACATAGACAAATCTCAGATATGAAAAAAAAAATTAAAAACCAATTACGCTAAAGGAAACTTACATAGTTTAAGCCATTAACTTCATGATCATGATGGATGCTGCTAGTTGCATCGTCTCTATAAATAGTATTTAAGTTTATGGATAACTCAAAGGTTGCATTGTCTCTATAAATAAACTCTTGTGGTTGCATCGATCTCTCAAATATTGAACAATATTATTTGTTAAAATTCTTCTTGCCTAATTCTATCTCTTCATTACCAAATTCGTAATGGATTATCTTCCCAATGATGTCCTACGAAAAATTATTCTTGACATCATTGACGGTGATCAAGGTTTACACTATTTTATAAGGGCGAAGACAACATGCACAACGTTGTGATACGTCAAACTAAGTCAAGATTTCTACAAGTCGATCGATTTCTACTATTGGTATATTAACTTAAATATCTTTGTGTGCCCACATTATTATATACAATATTTCTTAGACAGATGTCTGCAATCCAGAAACCCTTCAGCTCTTATCCTACGAGATATGTGTTGTCTTATCTACAACGGCCGGATGGTTCAAGGAGAGACAATGATCAAGAGATCGACATATAGTCGATGGGAGACGGGGATATACGCGTACTCCATGCTCTTGCATGTTTTTATGGATATGGAAAAGTTTTGAACCGTGTATATGTCATCGACTGCGAACTTGCCACTCGTATACGTGTGAAAATAACTAGAAGAGATAGGCGTGTATGGCTAGAAAGACCGTCTGCTTTGTTCTTTGAGAAGCAAGTGAGTGCAGATATCAACGAGATTTATAGCTGTATGTGTGCTCCGATAACAACTTGGATGGCTTGGCGGACTTTGGTTTCAAAGGTTCAAACATGTGTGATAGATGCTTTTGGACTATCGAGTTACTACTTTACTTCGGTCTCATCAGGAATAATTTCGGACTTTGTCCCGCTTAGGTTCTTGAAGATCCTTAATACTCCCTTTGTTTCAAAATATATGATGTTTCCAACATTTAATGTAAAATTAATTAGATTATTATTGTTTTTTACCCTTAAAATTCTAAATTTTATTTTTATTATTGGTTAGATTGTGTTTAGGTTTATAATTACTGATGTTTTATTTTGGAAAAATACTAAAAATTAAATGATTTCTTAATTTATGTGCAAAAACCTTAAAGTTCATATAATTTTAAACAAAAGGAGTATGTATGCATGATCCTTCACTACGTTGCGACTACTTTGCTAATATTTTACGACTGAATTAACAACTATTTTAGACTAATATGAACATCAACATGCGCGTATGGTCAGTTTGGCCATCTTAATACTTCTTTTTAATTAGTGCATGTATTTTGCAAACAGGCGAGATGATTAAAATGATAGGACATATATTTAAATTAGTTTTCAACAATCGATGCAAGTAGCTACAAGTTTATTTTTATAAATATTGAACTGCAATAAATAATGACTCGAAGTTATATATTATTACCTAGCGAACTAGATTCATCATGTACATATACTTATTACAGCCGAAGATGCACTCCAACAAATGCATATTAAATAATAAATAACAATAACATAAATATTTTTTAAATTTATGGAAAACCCAAATGTTGCATCCTCTCTATAAATAAACGTTTGTGGTTGCATGAAACAATATTGATCTCAAATATTCTACAAGATTATTTGTTATAATTATTCTTTGCCTATTTCCATCTTTTCTTACCAAAATCGTAATGGATTACCTTCCTAGTGATATCCTATGAAAATTTCTTCCTGACGTCATTGACAATGACGAAGATATACGCTATTTTGCTCCAGTGAAGGAAACACAAGGTGCTGAAAAACGTCGGAGAAAGCCCAGATTTCTATAAGTCGGTTGATCTATACTTCGGGAACATTAACTTAAATACCTGGTGCCCACCTATGGTTATAACTAAATTCGTCAACAAATGTATGGAATCCAAAAACCCTTCTGTTCTTCTCTTCCGAGGTATATGTCTTTTTGTATATTGCGACTGTTTGGTCGACAAATCGTCCTCCAGCGACCGGATGGTTAAAGGAGAGGCTATGATCAAGAGATCGGCATATAGTCGATGGGAGACAGAGATATACGCGTACTCCATGTTCTTGCAGATTTTTATGGAGATGGAGAAGTTTTGAACTTTGGGTACATCATCGAGCGCGAATTTTCCAATCGAATATGTGTTAAGATAACTATGAGACATAGTTATGCAAGGTCAACAGGCGGTGTGCACTATTCTTTGAGAAGCGACGAAATGTAGATAACAACGGGCTTTGCAGAAGCTCCAATAAAAACTTGGTTGGCTTGGTGGGACTATGGTTTCAAAGGTACAAACATGTGCGATACATGCTTTTGGACCATCGAGTCACTATTCTACATCACAATCATGAGAACAATTTCAGAATTTGGCCATGTTATATTCATGAAGATCTTTAATTAATATGTGATTGCTATATGTAGTAGCTTATGTTATGATCGACTTTTGAAGTATTGTATACATTATCGTTTTCAAGTACTTAATGAAATTAGTTATATATACAAATCTAAATACAGATCTATCTCTAGCAGTTATCAATAGAAGTTAAGATAACAATTTTGATTAAGTAAATTTACATAGTTAAAGCCATTAACAACACAGATACATACCAAATACCAAAAAAAATTAAAACCAATGACACTAAAGTACTCAGAGACAGTGGGATTATTAACTCATCAAATCGGCCAATCACGCGCAATCATGTGAACGTAATCGACGAATTGTTCAACGCTTCAAATCGCCAGTAGCACGAATCGCAAAACGATTGTAGTGGTGGCATGGATATCAAGTCGATAAATTATGGGAACCTTTAACTAAAAACATAGTAAGTTAGTCAAGCATCGTAACCCTTCATTTGCATGATATTTAACCATGATTAATGTTTATTTGATGGGGGTCTCAAAGAGAAACACCCCTTAAGTGCCAGCATTTTGTGTACTATTTAGGCTCTGTTTATATTATAAAAACACATATGGCATGTAACATCTCTCTCTCT